>JAJKFI010000020.1:12318774-12348294 GCA_029204185.1 Lerista edwardsae | reverse complement strand
TATCTATCTATCTATCTATCTATCTATCTATCTATCTATCTATCTATCTATCTAAGTCTGAGAAGAGACAGAATCTTCAGGCTTCTGTGAACACTGTGTATACTGTGTGTTCAGCCAGGAAAAGGGGGATAGGATGTCTGCTTGCATGATTGATGCCGAGATCCACCCCTATGGCCCTGCTTCCTGCACTGATCCTCCACCGAACTGCCCCTGCTGCCACCTTATCTGCTGCAGCACAGCCTGGGTGAGCTGCTATCATGTGCAAGGGGCTTCCAGCCATTTGCACCAGCGGCCTACAGAGCATGACAGCAACATGCTGTTTGCAGCATTGCACCAGGGTGTATAGCAGCATATCAAGAGATCTGCTGTCCTAAGTCCCCAATAGGATTGAGGCAAAACTGTTGTACAGGTGTGCTTCAATATCCACTGATTCGGTATCCACTGTTTCAGTTATCCACGGATACCATGGATACTGGATTGCCTATTAAAAAAATAAGGGAACATTAAACAAATTTCTTTTTTTTATCTTGTTGCAGCAAAACCACTGATGTTCCCCTATCTTTAAAAAGGCATCCCCAGTATCTACGGTTTCAGGTATCCACAGTGGGGTCCAGAACGCAATCCCAGTGGATACCGGGGCATGCCTGTAATTAACTTGCTGCAAGCAGTTTGGATATGGTCCACTAATTTATTGAGTGTACTGTATTGCTAAACCAGAAATTTACTTTTGGATTTTAATCTGAGCCAGAAAAGAATTCAGGCATCTTGTAGTTTCTTCTTCTTCTTTGAGGTGAGAATCTGACGCTTAAGCCTGAGCTCAGTGAGGTTCTTCAGCATCTTCATCCATCATGTATTGCTTCCACTGTATACCTAAGACCTGTTCATTCAAACTAAAAATCCACTGAGAGATTCAGATGGGAAGAAAGTTTCTCAATAAAAAGTCTCAGTTCTAAATCATTTTGTGTGTCTCTGTTTCCAGTACTTCTCATCTCTGTCTCAAAACAATCATAAAACACCATTCAAAATAATTCAGGAACTAAATAAAGTTGAAATGGAAACTGAAAGTATTTTTCTCCCTCCCCATGTCCAGGAAGTTTCAATATTCAGGGATGTCTCTTTAGGAATACACCCTCTTGTTAGACTTCCCTAGAACCTAAAATTATAGGGCTTTTTCCTTTCTTTTTTAAAAACCTTAATCTTTTTTGTGACTGATCTCATTTGGGCTACAATCTGATTGGCATGTCTAAGCTTGCTATTTTATGATGTGCATATTTATATGTTGCATAAAGGTAAAGGTTTCCCCACGACCGAATGGTCTAATTGTGACCGACTGTAGGGGGCGGTGCTCATCTCTGTTTCTCACCGAAGAGCCAGTGTTTGTCCTAGATCCAAGATCGGACAAGCTTCCGTGGTCATGTGGCCGGCATGACTATGCGCTGAGGCGCATGGAAGTTTAACCTACAGCGCCACCATGTCCCATGATATGAGAGCAGCACTGGATTATACAAAAAGAACAAACTACACCTCGCCTACCATATTACAATGAAGAGTGGAAAGGAGGTTTAAAAATGTAAAGGTAAAGGTTTCCCCATGACTGAATGGTCTAGTCATGACCGACTGTAGGGGGCGGTGCTCATTTCCGTTTTTAAGCCGAAGAGACGGCGTTTGTCCAAGGTCAAGTTTCCATGGTCATGTGGCTGGCATGACTATACGCCAAGGCGCACGGAATGCCGTGACCTTCCCACTGAAGTGGTACCTATTTATCTACTGGCATTTTTAGGTGCTTTCGAACTGCTAGGATGGCAGGAGCTGGGACAAGCAATGGGGGCTCACCCCATTGCGTGGTCTCGAACTGCCAACCTTCTGGTCAACAGCTCGGCAGTTTAACCCGCAGCGCCACCACATCCCATGATATGTTGATATGTTGCATACAAAATCCAAAAATGGAGATGTCATTTTCCCCCCATAAACAAAACAGTAGGAAAACCCTTTTTTCCATATCTTGATTAAAATGTAGCGGGAGAGAGCATTGTTTTGTGGGGTGGCTGCTGTGACCCCCCCCCCAAGCTGCCAGTTGCCCATTTTTTACCTTATATAGCCGTGGAATGATGGACTCATATCAGCACCCTGATTTATTGAATAGCCAAATTTGTTAGTCCGTTTTAAACCAGCCCAAAGCTAACAGTTTGTAAAAAATGCCCCTATCTGTGTCAGAAAAAAGAAACCCAACACACAGAAGGGCAAGTAATTACTCTTCATGAAGTCCTGGAGCTGGTTTCCCATTTTGCAAAGACATTTCAGGGGGTTGGGAGTTCTGCTTGAGGAAGCATTTCGTCAGGTTCGATAATTGATGCATCTTCCTATCAAGTGAGGCCCACCAGCTAAGTCCCCAGGGTGTTTAATAGGTAAGATCTATTGTCACTCTCGTATTCATTTCTTGGGTAATTGTGGAAAACCTAATGAGACTTCTGATGCTAGGCAATGCAGGTGAAATTATCGGAGCAATTGCACCCCGCAACTTGGGCGAAATCAGTTTGCCGATTTCTGGCCTCCGTTTAGGAAAGAAAATACAGGCAGATCCTAAAAGCTTTGTTCATTATTTCTCTCGAAGAAATGCTCGGGGAAGCCAATTTGCAGAAAACCTTGTGAAAACAAAACACCACCTATCGTTATGCTCTCCATTCTTTTTGCTCACGGAACTTTCCCCTTTTGCTGGCAATAATGAAAGCGTTTGAACCTTCCAGGAAGATTTTGCAGCTGGCTATCAGGAAGGCTCCAGAAGACACACCCAGGACTAGGAGTGGGCTGTGATCACACAGGAATGCAAGAAAACCGTAGTATCTGCAATTTGATTGGATTCAGCCATGGTGAATTAATGGTGTGTTGTCCTCTGAAGAAAAATCCAGCCTCCAAACTCCCCCTTTCCTCTTTTTCCCCTCTTTTCCCTTGGCCTAGGGCAGTGTTATTCAAACTATGTGTTGGGACCCACTTGGTGGGTTGGACCTGATGTCAGGTGGGTCGTGGAAACCTGGGAGCAGCCATCTTGGAAACTGCAGACCTTACTCTTGCTATAATGCTTTTGGGATTGGTAGCAGTTTGAATTTTCAAGTGAGGTTTTTTTAAAATTGTTTTTAGTTCAGTGCTTTTACATAATGTTTTTGTCCTAATTTTGCTTTCTGTCAAAGATGTTTCCTGGTTGTGCAGTTGCTGCAGTCCAAGAGTGTCAGTTTGCATTCTAGGAGTGTCATTTGATTACGCCACACTGACAGCACTTTCTGCTTGATGATGGCACTTTTTGGCTATGACATGACTTCTAGATTAATGACATCACTTCCAGTGGGTCCCAAAACATGTGCCATTCTAAAATGTGGGTCCTGGTCTAAAACGTTTGAGAACCACTGGCCTGGGGGAAACCCTGATGCCGGCTTACAGTATATTAAGATCCTTGCCAGGGACTGTATAAAGCCCTGTCTAATAAATTTGGTATGTGGTGTCTGATGATTCCCGATTCAATAGGTTGCAGTATTGGCCACCACTGTTCCTTTTAAAAACCATTTTCTATCAATGATGCGTGTCGGGTGTTGGCGGGAGCGGGGCCAAACAGAGGCGTCCTGCGAGTATTGGCAGGGTCAGGCCGGCAAGAGCAGGGGAGGCGTACCGGGAGGACGGCCGCAATAAAGCCCGATGGGCTGCTGGTGGGCAAGAGAAAGATAAGGGGGGAGGAGGGACAGAGCTGGGAGAGGCTTATCTGGGGGAAGGTAGCATGGTGTTCCCCCGGAGCAGACTCACAGAATGCGGAAGGACCCCGGTGTCCTTGGGGAGCGGGTGAGATGATGGACCCAGACCTGGGAGAGGCTTCTCTGGCAGGGAACACCACGGGCTGTTCACCACTCTATGCCCTGGTGAACCACGACTGCTAGCAAGAGCCCTTGGAGATCCCGCTGCCAGGACGCCTGGCCCGTGAGTGAGCTGGTGGCTCTGGGACTGCCCGTTGGGCTGGACTTTACATTGTGCTTTTGGGGCTGACCAGCCTGGACTTTAAGTTAGACATTAGGTCGACCGACCGGAACTTTGCATTCGGAAGAGGGGACGGGGCGAGGGCACTCCTCTGCGTGGGAGTTGAGGGAATGGGGGTGATTGGGTCTAGGAAGTGAGTTGAGGCTGTTTATCTTTATAAACCAGGTTCTCGGACTTCGTTGGCTTGGTCTTTGATTCCCACTGCGGCCCAATCGCACCATGTATGCCAGTGACCCCTTCGCGACTTCCCTCCCCGACTTTGGGGCAGGGGCCTCCGGGGGTCATGACGTCACACAATGCGTTAGAGCAACATTGGTAGAAATGCAATCTCCAGTGCATCATTGGCAGAAAATGGCAACCCAATCCTGAAGATCCAGCCGTGATGTATGATGTCATTGCCATGTGTTTGGAAGCTCTGCAAGGCCCTGGAAGGGCAGCAGAAGAAGTCCATGCACGGGCACAGACCTCTTAGGCAGTGATTCCCAAAGGTTTTAGCTCCGAGATCCGTTTTTAAGATGACCCTCTATTGCAGGGGTATAAAAAAAAAGGCCCGTGGGACAAATGCAGCCATTCATCTGCCCCCCCCCATCATAATAGTGCTTTCCCAGCTTGATAATGGGGTCTCTCATATCTTGAAAATATGAACATAATTTGCACATTTTCTCTTCTGTCATTTGCAGAGCTAATGAGCTTATATGTGAGGAAAAACTGCTTTTTTCTGGTCATCATCTGCTAATGATGTCACTTTCTAGTTAATGACGTAATTTCCGGCTCTTAGCAGGCACCATGAATGCTAATGTCAGCCCTCTGTATGAAACAAGGTTGATGTCCCTGCTCTATGGGGACCCACCTAGTTTTATGACACTAAAAAAGAACAGTTTCACCTTACCAGCTGCTTTTATCCTTTTTTAGTGTGGTAGTGGGGTACCACTTTCTGGAAGGTTTGTTGAGCTCCATGTTCATCAGATCAGGACCATTCTGGTGGCCTTGCATTCCTCTTTACCTGGCTTTCTATAGAAGCAAAGGCATGTTTGCCTACTCTCCAGTAAACACACCCGTGTGGCTCAGTTTCACTTTCCGTAGGGCTCGATACATTTTCCTTGTCAGTTTGGAGGGTAACAAGCTTTAGGGGGGGCCACAAGCTGAGCTTGACACTACTGGCCAAAATGGTGAAAACCTTGGTATGTATGAATAATATCATCATGTCATTTATCATTGGCAAGATAATTTAATGCAGAATGCAATGGAACAACCGGGATGTAACAAGCACATCACCCTGAATTCCTTGGAAGAAGGGAAATATAAAAATGTGAAAAATATGAATGAATGAATAAATTTGTCATATGGGGGATGTTAAACATTTATGGGCCCAAGTGTCAAATGACCTAGCTTCGCCACTGCTGGGGGAGGGTGATTGAGGGCTTGGGGACAGCAGGAGGGGGCATACTACTGGAGGGATATGTGGGTTTCCTCATTTTTAGCTTTTTTTAAAAGCCCGGGCATGCTGTCACTTCCTGTTGTGACATCACTTCCGGGATATCATTTTGTCCTCGGCACCGGGCTACACTTTCATGAGCTACGCCACTGCCACAATGTCAACTTGGTGGCAAAGGCCGAATCAAAGGCTAAGCCAAAACTTTCAGCTAGAGAAAAGTTGGAAGCCCTGCTGTGCCATTTTGTTGGAAAGTGGGAGCTGAAAAACGGGAGACGATCAGGTTGCTGAGTGCGGCAGCCTTTGCAGAGTCAATTCTGAATGTCTTGTGGACTGCTGCTCTATCCAAAAAAAAAAGATGTGCAGAAATCCACTCTCTGCAGGTGGTGATATATTGCGGATCACTGGAGGGAAAAAATTGTCCATCCACAAGCGATTTGCACCGAACATAAGCGGGTGGCGAGGCAGGGGGGAAGGAATGTCCCATCACTGCCAATGGAATGCATATTCTATCAAAACTGCCCGCCTGCTCTCCTGTATTGAGATTAACTTTACCTTCTGAGCATTGTAAAATTTATTTCCGTGGCCTATGACCACCATCTATCAGCTGCCGACCCCTATCTATATAAAACAATAAACAGAATCTTAAGGCTCTCTTAGAGGCTGTCGGCGAGATGTATATTTGCTGACATGTAACCTGACTCAAGCCAAACATCATTACCCCTGTGACTGATTGGAGAAAGGCCAGAACGTAGCAGTTTTATTTTCCTCCTTGACCAAGCTATCAAAGCTGAGACGGCATTTCAAGTCCAGTTACCAGCTCAATGGTTCTCTTGTAAAGGCTGGGGAGGGGAGGGGAGGAGAACGGGAGAAGGAGAGAAGGGGACACCTCTTCATTTAACCTCTCCATCTTGATTATTACTGATGGGCTATCAATAATTTCAACTTGGTTGAGCAGTTGCCTGAAGGTTAAATAAATTCTGCCGGTTGTTTGCATGATTGTACTCGAGCGGAAGAATTCCAATTTGAAGGAGGTTTCTTAATGGCCGATCCCCAGGAAAGGACTTGTAGAGTCAAATATAGGTTAAAATAAAGTTTGGTGAAATAAGGCTGCGCTCTCAACAGAGGAAGAATATTGGCCCAGTTTGGTGAATTCTTTCCAAACCCAGCCTGGGCTTTGAAAGAGGAAGATGCTCATAATGGTGAAGAACATTGAATGGTGGCCACCTTGGGTTCACCAGCATCTCAAGCATCTCCTAGGGCAGCAGTATTTTTACCAGTCCCCAGGAGGACCTCTGGAAAGAGTATATCCCCTCACTTACCCTCTGGCTCACTGATCACTTCTCTCCATCTGCCACCAGGGGGTACCACAACTAAGAACAGCCAACTTCTGCAACACCATTTCATTCTCCAGCAGGTGGCCTATGAGCCAGAAGACTATTTGGCCACACATCCCAGGCAACACATATGTGATCATAAAAAGACCAATGGCTCTTCTAGGTTGGCATCTTGTTTCGTGCTCTTGGCTTTCATGCTGCACTTGTGGGCTTCCCAAAGACATATGCTGGCAATTTTGGAAAGCAGGATGTTGGGTTAGATGGAACATTGGTTTGATCCAGCAGGGCTCTTCTTATATTCCTATAATGGCTATCCAAATACTTCTTAGGACATTGACGTGAAGGGCAGGAATTCAATATCCCTCCAATACTGGTTGTCCAAATACCTAGTATTAGAGGCATATGGCCTCTGAACATGGCGGTTCCATACAGTGACAGTGGCTTACAGATGTTGATAAACATAAGAACTGAAATAGACCCCCGCTGAATCAGGTCCTGTTTCCCAGAGTGCCCAACCAGATGCCTCTGGGGAACTTCTAGACATAAAGGCAACTACTCTCTCCTATTGTTCATTTTATTAACATACATCTTGCCTTTCTGCATAATAATGCATGACATACCAGTTGCTTCCCAGCAACCAGTGTTCAGAGGCAAACTGCACCAGTGCCCAGGCTCTCTAATCAAGCAACAAGAGGGCTTCACAGTTATGGAGCACATGCTCTCATGCATATCCAGGCCTTACTTAAAAGGAGAAATTAACATCCATGCATGGGCTCTCTCTCTTTCCTGCAAACTGAGAATAATGAGAGGGAGGGAAGGGAATGGCTTTGGATTCTGGATCCGGTATAGATGGTATAAAAATTGAATCTGTATTGCAGTGCCGACTTCCCTAGGGATGGCCAAATGAGTTTCCAGCCATGTAGCACTTGGGTGGATGAATAAGCTACAGCAATCTTGTCAGCCTGTGATCAGATCTAAATGAAATATCCAAAACTAAATGGATGGAATAGATCCGTGGTTCTCAAACATTTTAGTGCTGGGACCCATTTTTTAAAAGGGCAATCTATCCGGGACCCACCAGAAGTGATGTCATGGCCAGAAGTGCCATCACTGTGACGCCAGAGCCTGCTGCTTTCCTGAGAATGCAGCAATAGGTTGGGTTATTTCTCAGCCATTTTTCACTAGCAAAGTGAATCAGAAAGAAAAAAGCTTGTTTACAACCTTGACACAAGCAAAACAACCATACAGCCCTACCCCTTTCTAGCATCCCGTATTCCTTTTTTTCAACATGGCTGCTCTAGGTGCTTCAGAACCTACCTGAAATTGGCCCCAACCCACTGGTGGGTCCTGACCCACAGTTTGGAAACCACTGGAATAGATAGAACCTCTGAACTCCTTCACGGTACAGTGAACCGGTGGAATTGTTTACCATAAGAATGCGGTGATGACCACAAGCTCAAATGGTTTAAAGCCAAGCTCAAACGGCTTAAATATTGGGCAAGTTCATGAAGATCAAATCTATCAGTGGCTACTAGTCATGATGTCTATTTGCTACCTCCAGAATACAAGTTGCAGGGGCGCAAATGGTGGGAGGTAAGCATGCCTTGTGGACTCTCCTGCTGGAGGACATCCCTAAGGCAGCTGGTAGACCAGTGTAGGAAACATGGCTGGACTGCATGGGTCTTGGCCTGAATAAGCAGGGCATCTCTTCTACACTTACGTTCAAGGGCATATCACCTCTGAGTAACAGAAACTGGATGCATTAACTGAGAGAGCCCATCTCCTTCTTACCCTACTTATGGTTCTGGGGCATTTGGCTGGCTGCTGTGTTCAAACAGAAAAGCCTAGAGCAGGGACCACTATGGCCCAGGGGCAAATTTGACCCGCCACAAGATTTTATCTGGCCTGCAGCAACCTAAAATATTGTTTTGTAACCACGTGGTTGGACAGCAGTCCACTGCACTCCTTTCCATATGGCCAGAGTGGTGTCAACCTGGCTAACCCCCATTTGCAGTCCTCTGGGCCATATGCTTTTAGACCCTCAAGCTGTAATTATTCCATGTTAATCTCATCCTTGCTGATAAAACAAATTGGGTCTCCACATGCTGAGTTTTCAACAGTGCCATAAAATGACTGCATTTTTTCGTGATGGCGCAGAGGATAAAACCGCTGCTGCTGAGCTTGCTGACCGGAAGGTTAGCAGTTCAAGACCACACGACAGAGTGAGCTCCTGTCGCTTATCCTAGCTCCTGCCAACCTAGCAGTTCGAAAGCATGTAAAAATGCGAGTAGATAAATAGGTACCACTTCGGTGGAAAAGTAATGGCATTCCATGACCACGGAAACTTGTCCTTGGACAAACACCGGCTCTTCAGCTTAGAAATGGAGATGAGCAGCGCCCCCTACTGTCGGCCATGACTAGACCATTCGGTCATGGGGAAACCTTTACCTTTAAACAAATAATAACCAACCAGGTTTCTGCAACAGTTTCTGATCGGGCAGAGACAATGTGCTGTGTGTCACTTGCCTCTGCCCTAAATACAACTGATTTTTTTCAGCCAACAAAAATGAATAAAATATATGGTGTGGCCCTTGTACTGAAATGCTGGGAGACCCCTGGCCCAGAGGGGATAATCTAAGCTAGCTGCTGTGGACCATGTCCAGAATTCCTTTTCTTCTGTACCTCTGCTCTTACAGGCCTTGACAGTAAGGTGAATCCAGCACTATCAGGTGCACATGGTCACATTTGACTCCATCATCCTTTTGCTGTCCAAAGAGATTCCTGCCCGTTTCATTTCAGACCTGTCAATTTGGTCCTGAGTCAGAGTCATTACTATACTTGACGATGCTGGAGAAATATTTTCCCAGTAAAAGGGCAGGCTATGGTTGACTTTCCATTAATGGTTATTAATTCAGCACAGCAAATTATCGCTGGGTGATGTCTGAATTGCTTACCATCACACACATTTTTACAAGGATCAGGATCAGAGATCAACATCTGAAGTGATCTGTGACCATTTTGCAGACTGCATCCTATGGAAAGCAGATTTAGAACAAAAAAAAAAAAAAAACACCCTCAAGGAATTTGCCTTGGAGGAGAGACATGAATATTAGACATGAATGAGCCAAACTTGCAGCAAATTCAGAATGCCAGTTTGCTTGGGAGGAAATGAATGCAGTGTGCTTTCTAGGCAATGAAGTGTGCTCTAGGACAGTGTTTCTCCAACTGTGGGTCAGGACTCACTTGGTGAGTTGTGACCTATGTCAGGTGGGTCGTGGAAAGCTGAGAGCAGCTATCTTGGAAGCGGTAGACTCTACTCTTGCTATATTCCTTTTATGAGTTTGAATTTTCAAGTGAGGGTTTTTTAAATTTTGTTTTTAGTTCAGTGCTTTTATGAAATATTTTGTCCTAATCTTGCTTTCTGTCAGGGATGTTTCAAGGTTGTGCAATTGCTGCAGTCCAAGAATGCCAGTTTATACTGTATACCAGGAGTATCATTTTATTATGTCACAGTGACAACACTTCCTGCTTGATGGTGTCACTTCTGGCTATGACATCACTTCAAGTTAATGACATCACTTCTGGTGGGTCCCAACTCAAGTGCCATTCTAAAAAGTGGGTCTCAGCTTAAAAAGTTTGAGAACCACTGCTCTAGGACGTTATCAGATCGCTGCTGTTGCCAGTCTGCCCCAAATGACCCTGAATAAATTTTTCAGCTGTTTTCTGTTTTCAAGGCACAATCGTAATCTGGAGTTAGGCCAGCACATTTAAGCCAACAAAGTTTGGCTGGCACAAGGGCCACCATAAAGTGTGTTTGGACAGCTCTCAGAGTCAGGGAGGATGGCGCACGTCTGTCGGACTTCTAGTGTGGTCCAGACATCCTTTACGGTGTCCCTTGTGCCAGCCACTTTGCTGGCCTAACTGTGCTGGCCTAACTCCAGGTTAGGATTGCACCCACAGAGACAGACCAATAGCAAAGTTTAACTCAGGCTATTTGGATGGGCTCCCCCCTTTACCACCGAGCTCTACTTTTTTTACCATAAATGTCCACATGACACTAGATTGTTCTCCACTTTTGCAATCTTCTGACATCTGCAGACCCCACCTTGCAGCATCATTAGACCCTGCTTCAGATTTGGGCCTGCATCTGACCTGGCAACCCTATGACTGACCATCTTCTTCAGTTCCTTTTATGCTGTCTTGATCAAAAGCTCTGGGTTAGTCACCTCTTAAGGTGGATTAAGTTTGTTTCACTGTACACCGGATTCCTTTTTGTGCAAGAACGTTGGATAAAAAAAGGGCCCAAATTCTGATTTTGTTCAATGTATGCTTTTTGGTGAACTCTGGTCCAAATCCTATCCAATTTTTCAGCCTTGCTGTAGCCGTCCTAAGTGGGTGTATGCTGCATTCTGTGGTGGTGTGGGCAGTTGGAGGCTTCCTCAAGTTGGAGGAACATTTATTGACTTATATTGGGGCTGCATTGCAGCGGTATCAGCACTTGAGTGGGCCTGTCATAAGGCTGTCATAAGATAGGGCCTGGTGATGTCACACAATGGGGCCTGATGATGTCACACAATGGAGGCTGATGATGTCATGACTGCCAACCAGTGGTGAAATTCAGCCAGTTCTCACCCATTCTGCAGAACTGCTTGCTAATTTTAGGTTGGGAGAGGGAAGAAAGGCAGCGGATGGCCCTGAAGGCCGCCCTGAAGGACATAGAACCGGTTGTTAATTTATTTGAATCCCACCACTGCTGCCAACCCTTGAAAATGGGGGGGGGGAATCTGGCACCAGGGCAGGGGGCAGAGCCCAACAGACAGTTCAAAAGTGGCCTGAGGTTAACATTTGCTGCATATTCATCTGAAAGGGGAAACCGTGGAAAAACAAGTCTGATACAAACTCAGAATGAAGTCCAATTTTGCTGGCTTCGCTTCATCCAAAATTGAGCCCGGTGGAATTAAGGCTTTCCACTCTGTGATAAAATTGTACTGTAGATGCTGGAAACCACGGACTTCACCTAATAACAACGCAAAATCTTTATGTAAACAGAGGGCCAATCTCATCCGAGATCTGTCACATAAATGTCATACTATCAAAAAAGAAATGTGTGTGATTATAATACACTGTAATTGAAAACGGTATAATACATTAGTGAAGCTGCCCATTTATCTAACTCTAATCAGTTCCAATAAAATCTCATTTAGAAAAGTTGAGCGTAGTTCAGGCTGGTTGGTGATGAGAGTATCAGTCATGTGTAGAGGCGACAGAAGAGTCCTGGAAACCGTTTTTGATGTGAAAAAATAATTCTGCGTGAAAAATGATTCCTGCTCATTAAGCAATAGCTTTTTAACAAAATAATTTAAAGGAATTTTAGGTTCCATCCTCCTAATACAATGATGGAACAAGGATCGAGGAAAGACTACACTGCTAAGCCTTCTGTGCATGCAGGAGGAGTTTACTTTTATTTATTGATTAATGATGTGAAATTTCTACCCCTCTTTTAAAAAAACTCAGCTACTTAATTAACTCAAATACAGAACAGACTGAAATATGTCATAATAGATGAGCAAAATTAGGATAAAAGAATATTAGAGCAGCAAGTGCTGAAAATAAATCAAAATTCTGCTGTGAACCACATCTATCTATGCTAGAACCAGGAGCAGATGTGAAGCCAGGCATTACTTAGTGTACATAAAATAACTGGAACCAGAAGAACAAATTCCTTCTTGGCTTTTAAATTTGTGAAGCTGCTCTTAACATCAGTATTAGTCTTGCGCAGTCAACATCTGTGGTGCTTTACCACCACAACATGTGGGTGTTCAGGTCTCTGCCCTGAGGAGCTTACAATCTAGAAGAAAACACAAGGAGAGATGGGTGGGGGTTGTAGTAGGGTCGATATGGGAAGGATATGCTGTTATTGCATGCACATTTAGGGCACAATCCTTACCTAGAGTTAGGCCAGCATAGTTAGGCCAGCAAAGTATGTTGGGACCACTCTCGGAATCAGGGAGGATGGCACACATCTGTGTGCTGGCCTCTCTGACTCCGGGAGTTCTCCAAATGCGCTTTACAGTGGCCCTGTGCCAGCCTAACTCTAGGTTATGCTCTTAGGCTTCATTCCAGTAGGATGAAGGGACTGCAGCAGTGGTTTGCAACCCTTAGGGACCCATAAGTTGTTTGGGGTCAATTAAGGGAGGGAGTTGACTTGGCTGGGATGGCATTTCTGGGTTTGCACTGCTGCTGCTTAAGGTAAAAAATGGGTTTTTTTTGGACTTGCTCATGATCGGCAGCAGCGAGAACCCAGATTGTGCAGTGTCTCCTGCCACCACTGCAGACAGGTATATCCACCTCCCCTTTTAAGTAGTTGGCAGTGGTGGCAGCACGAGTTGGGAAACACCAGACTAGAGAGGCATGCCAAAGCTATGGCAGAGCAAATCTGTATAGAGCAAATACGTACAAGTATGTACATATTAAGTAATGGTGACATAAGAGTCAGACCATTGATCCGTCAATCTCGGTATTGCCCACACTGATTGGAAACATCTCTCCAGGTATTTCCCAGGTCTGTCTGGAGATGCCAGAGATTCAGCCTGGGATAGTCCACATGCAAGGTATGTGCTTTACTACTGAACCTTAAGGGTGGGAGGCTCAGACAATGACCTTGGTGATTAGTAGAGCAACATTACTGGGCAGGTCTACTCAGAAGTAAGTCCCACCTGTATTCACTGGGGCTTACTCCCAGGGATGTGTGTGTATATAGGATTGTAGCCAGTGATGTCATTCAGAGGGAACGGACCAGAACGGGCGTTCCGGATTCTAACGGGCTCCATGGCTGCTTCCGGTTTTTTTTTGGGGGGGGGCGGGGGTTCAACATTTGAATTTGAACTCAAAAGTGAGTTCCTGTTCCTAAATCATTTGAATGACACCACTGATTGTAGCCTAGACTAGTGGGTATAACCAGGGTGTCCCTATGTTTATCCATTGAAATGTTGGATGCCATTAACACATTGTGCTCACCTCTGTGTATTTGTTTGTTTATTCAAGATTTGTTTGTATTCTGCTTTTCCAATTGTAAGAAAGCTTAAGGTAAAGCAAAGCAAGACTGTAAATCAAATGCAGAAACGGAACAACAATAAAAATAAAAAGCAACAACAAAAATAAAGTAAAAAGAATTAATTAAGGAGCAGAAAACACCCAAAATTCAAAAACGAATTTGACAAAAATTCTAATTATGAGATATAATGGAAGCACAATTAGAGTGCAATCCTAACCCAGAGTTAGGCTGATACAGTTAGGCCAGCAAAGTTTGGCTGGCACAAGGGACACCGTAAAGCACATTTGGACCACTCTCGGAGTCAGGGAGGCCAGCACACAGATGTGTGCCTAATTGTGGCACACAGCAAACTTTGCTGGCCTAATTGTGCTAGCCTAACCCCAGATTAATTAAACTAATTAATTAATTAATTTTCCTTAATTAAATTCTGAAGCTTGGGAAATAGATAGGCAGGCTGGGAGCAAATTTGATCTCTTGGGAGCACTCGTGATATTCCCAGGAACAGCAATAATAATGACAGAATAACACTGCTGGCTGGGAAATGTAGTCCAACAATGCAAGAAACGTAAGTTAGGGGATAGAGATTTGGCTTTCACCTAGAATGACTTACTCAGTGATGCTTATAAAAATAAAATTCCTCAGCTTGGGGTTCACAATGGAGAAACCTTCCTCACACATCACTACGATAACCTAGGAAAGTAGAGAAAACATGAAAGAAAGGGACAGATTCATATGGGTGTTGGAGATGGTCCTTTAGCTATCTTGGTCCTAATTAATGACTTTAAAAAGGTGAAGTATCATATATTATTCCTCAATCATTTTGTAGTGCAGAACTTTTACTATTATTCAGAAAAAAGCTCCTGTTCCACTGGTAGTTTCAAACTGACTCCTAATAGAATATGTCAACATAGGCCAGATTTCATGGAAAGCAGACTGAAGGCAGCCATTTTGTTTAACACTTCATGTGCAATTTTCCCTCTAAAATGTTGACCATGTTCTAGTATGGGATGCATTTTTCCCCGTTTCCAGTAATTTTAACACTCTTCTCAAATGCGAGTCTGTAAAACGTTCTTCAGAAGGACTGAAAAAACCTTCTGAAAGTTTGGCTACTGTTAAGGCTTACACACACACACACACACACACACACACACACACACTTTTAAAATAAGACCGATGGCTCCTTTCCAAGGGTTGGCTGGGCCGTCGCCAGCTTTTTTAATGAATATCTGTAATTTAGTTCTTATTTTCCTACCTCTTTATTAAACACCTCCCAGCCCTATCTCGCCTAATATTTGAACCAGCGAGTTTAATGGCCATCCCTTCATTAAACATTACAAGCTTTTTAAGACCTTGGCAGAGCTGCTTTTCTTTCAATAACTTAGTGCAGCTACAAAGTCAACAGTGACTGCTAAACTAATCCCTCGTGTTCACTAATTATTATAGCTGGTTCTTGGGTTAGATGGACAGAACTGCTGGGGAAGGATGGGACCGTGGGTTTTTTTTTTTCCACACTACCGAATTTGGCACACAGGCAATCTCTCATGCCTTGACACTAGATGTCAGCGAAGGGTAATTGTGGGCTCGATTTTGAGGCCTACTGAGGTAACTATGAGCAACCTCTGTTCGCATTTTATAGCAAAGGTGAAGTATAGCTCCATACAAACGGGAGACATATATTACAATAAAAAGGGGCTCGAGTTGTCTAGTGTTTTTAAAGGCAGTCATAAAAGATGAATAATGATGCAGTTTAAAACTAAAAGACAGCTGCCACGGTCAATAGCCGTGATGGATGTCTAAACACCCAGTGTGGAAAAACCCTGTTCCCCAGAGACCACCATCCAAAAAATTAATTACTACGATTCAGCATCTTTAAATGTGCCACTTAATATACTGCCACCATAATTAAATTTCCAGCCCTGTGACCTTGAGACCATTTCCTCAGATAATAAATGAGATCAAGGTTTAATCGATGCGGATAGATGGTGAAACTGTCCAAGGAAAGCGCCAAACCATCAGAGGAACGCTCAAGGTCAGGTAAGGAAAAACCAAAGGATTGGCGCTAATGACTTTCCTCTGATTAAAAAAAAGTGTTGGTTTTAATTTGCTCTGTTTGCAAAACAATAATTCCATCATAATACTGGGGGACTGAAGCATTTTATTGCTTGATACTGTGGGGAGGGCAGGAGGGAGAATATGCTTCACTTTCCCTGATGGCAGCCATGATTCTTTGTAAATTAGACATTCACCGAGATCCTTCTGGTGGAGGTCTCGGAGGCTTACTCTAGCACAGAGCTGTAGTAACCCCATGGTTGCCTGCCGAGTGTGTGGCATTGTAGTAACCTGGTTCCTCTTCGGTGGACAGCCCCTTGGGCAACCACCTTAAACTCTTGCAGTTTCATTGGATATTTTTGAACTTTCCCAACACCCTTGATCTAACTCTGAGGGATTCAAAAGTTGAAAAACAATAAACCTATATAATAGAGAAGGTCTATCCCAGTGTCTCCAGACACTGCAATGTGCAAAAGCCTCCACAGCGCGACCTGAAATTACCATTCCATCGCAGAATGACAATACAGCCACGGCTACAGTCCCAAAGTGTCGCCGCTGCCAGCCGCTTCTGGGTTCTGTCGCCACAGCAGGCTGAGTGCCCAGCATTCTGGGCAGTTGTGGCTGACCGCTGCAACACTTGGGGACTGTAGGTGTGGCTGTATCTTCACTCTGTGGTGGAACGGTAAGTGCGGGCCACCTAGTGGAGGGAAGCAGCAGTCACCTGATCCGGCCCGCGGACCGGAGTTTGGACATCACTGGTCTACCAGTGGCGTAGCTTGGGCATCTGACACTTGGTACCCATACCTTTTTAACACAATCCCTTCAGCAGGCCTCAGAAGATATCTGGATCCACTGTTGAGGGTGGAGGTTGGCACCTCTTAAAGCGTTGTACCTGGGCAATGGACTGCCCCAGGCCTCCCTTAGCTATGCCACTGGGCCTACCACTCTTCTCTCTTTCACTTCCCCTCTCTTCCCCTCTACTTTTTCAAAGCCATCAAGCGTGGGCAGGGAGGAGTGGGAGCAGCAGCACCGGAGGACAGACATAGAGAGTGCTGGCCCCTGTGCTCCCTGCAGATCTACCACCTGAGGCAACTGCCTCAGACTGGTGCATAGATCGGCTGGCCCTGACTGTAAAAATATCCTCATGGGCAACGTGTTTTTTTTCCCATTGGAGTGAATGGCAGCCATGGGGTGTCCTTTGGAAATACCTTTGGGACGTTTGCTCACCGCCGAGGGCAGAATGAGTCCTACTGTCCATTTCTGTCATTGTTGGTCTGTGTTCTTTCCATTAAGTGGTGACCATTAAGTCTTTCCAGTGTGATGACCTGTTGGAAACAGAACTTGATGAGACTGTTGGGGATAGTGGCTGATGCTGAGATACGGGGGCAAGGAGAAAGCTACATACCTTGTAAATCCATGGCTGAAACGAAATTTGAGCCAGGACTTCCCAGTTCATTATATTAGCCACTCCCTGTTCCCTGATGACTGTTATCCCT
Organism: Lerista edwardsae; assembly: GCA_029204185.1. NCBI lineage: Eukaryota > Metazoa > Chordata > Lepidosauria > Squamata > Scincidae > Lerista > Lerista edwardsae. Next base: position 12,330,909 of record JAJKFI010000020.1, on the reverse strand, counting down.
CTTTTTTAGAAGCCAGGAAACAGGAGGAGGAGAAGCATCTGGAGTGGGAAGTCAGAGGCTGACATCGGGAACCCCTTGCCAATCTGTGTGCCTAAGGTGACCAGCTCAGTTGGCCTCATGAATGGGCCGGCTATGGGCCAGGTGACCTGTATGTTTCAGAGCGCAATCCTAACCTGGAGTTAGGCTAGCATAGTTAGGCTATACTATCAAAGTTGGGCTGGCACAAGGGCCACCATAAAACGCTTTTGGACTCCTCTCCGAGTCGGGGGGGGGGGGCTGGTACACGTCTGTGTGCCGGCCTTTCTGACTCTCGAGAGTGGTCCAAACATACTGTACGATGTCCTTTGTGCCAGCCAAACTTTGCTGGCCTGACCGTGCTGGCCTAACTCCAGGTTTGGATTGCACCCTCAATTCTGAACTAGCTGGTCAGAGACTTGAGTAGGGTTTTCAAAAACTAGTCAGTTTTTGGACAAAGGACTCTTTCCATCTCAACCATTTGAGAGTGGTCAAAACATACTTTGACCACTCTCAAATGGCTGAGATGGAAAGTGCTTCCAGGGCCAGTCTTAGCTGCTGTGGGGCCCAGTGCAAAGCATTTTGCAGGGCCCCCCACCTCTGCGGGGTCTACGTACTCACCAGAACGAGTGGCAGCAGTAAGGCACCAAGCCAATCAGACCCAGAGGTAGGGGGGAGGGAGGGCTGCCCACGAGCAATGCTCTGCTTGCTGCGCTCCCCCCCTATCACCCCTTGGCATGGAAGATTCTATGCCAGAGTGTCAGTGATAGAGTGAGGTGCCAGCTGTGGCTGCAGGCACTCCTGTTGCCACCCCAGTGCGGGGCCTTTCCAGGTGTGGGGCCCAATTTGGCCCTATTGGTCATTTTGCCCTGAGTCCTCCTACAGGCAAGAAGATGCATTATGGCAAAGCGGAGATGGAAACCGTCTCAGGAGAATAAGGAGAACATTTTTTAAATAAATGAAGCTCTTTGCCAAAGACAAATTCAAAGTTGACAGCTCAGGACCAGTTCTGATATTACATCTGTGAACTCACACCTGAAAGAGAGCAAGACACATTGGGTTAAAAACAATGGCGTGAGATCTAAGCGTTGTCATGCCGGAGAAGTCCAATGAGAGTCCAATGTGTGTATTTCACACAGCTCACATTTAGCAGGAAAATTAAACACACAAGACTCACTGTCAGTGGATGGAACAAGAAATAAAACAAATGATGTGGAAATTAGACCTCTTAAAAAACTGCGACTTCATTTAACAATTGTTTAACATACAGAATTGTCGCCGTTCCAGTAAATCCACCCAGTTAGGAGCCACTGCAGAATTGTGACCCTGGTGAAAACCTTGGAGCTTCATCACCCATGTCGAAGGCAGGGTTCAAATGCCTTGCAAGGTAAAGGGGAGAATAAGTGCATGTTGTTGCTCCCTTACATTGCATTGTCCGGTTGACCAGTTATGTTTCAATTTCAAAAAAAGAGAGAGATTGTTTCACTATACCGGTCTGTGTACTTTTGCTTTCCAGTGCCAAATGTTAATTAACTAAGGGTGCAATCCTAACCAATTTTTCAGCACTGCGGTAAGAGCAATGCAGCTCCGAGGCAAGGGAACAAACATTCCCTTACCTTGAGGAGGCCTCCGTGATTACTACCCTACTCAGAGGCAGATCTAAGGGAGGACAAAGCTCTAAGTCTTGCAAGAAGCCTTACCTTGCAGTGGAAATCACCCCTCTCCTGCACCGTTTTAGCCAATCCTCACAGGGAAAAGCAACATCTTGGCATTGCTTACTGGCTACAGCAGCAAGGGAGAGGAGGGATTTACATGACAGGGTAAGGCTTCTTGCAACACGTAGAGCTTTGCCCTCCCTGTAGATCCGCCTCTGACCCTACTGCAAGATGCAGCTCATGCCCCATTTGCACAGCTGTGACAGTTCTGGCAAGTTGGTTAGGATTGTGCCCTAACAGCCATATATTTTACACTGATGACACCTCATGCCAAACCCTTGGATGGTGCAAACCCACCGCAGGCCTTCAGGGGACCTTGTAGGGTGCCACAAGCCAATGGCTGTGGGATTGAGCAGGAATCACCCAGCATCACTCAGGATCTATCCTCTAGCAAGGACTGCGACCATCACAGAGTAGCACTCCCCTGATACCCAGCTCTGCTGCACACTCATCCTAGATCGCACATGCACATGCACATGCACATGCACACACACGCACACATGCATGCACACACGCACAAATTTGTTGCAGTCTGCAATCCTACAGTCTAGGAAATGGTTCAAAACCTTTGGCTAAACTGATTTTCTACAGTCTTGCAAATGATTTGACAGAACCTTCCTTCACTGTCTGGGATCTGCTGCACAGTTATCCTAACCTGTAGGGTAGCTACAGGGGGCCGCGTGGTATCTATTGCAGGCACTGCAACACACTGTGTAAGCAGAGGCGGATCTAATGTGTAAGCATGGCACCTGGAAATAGTTGGTCGTGACCAGAACTGTAAGGGGAGTGGAGCCTGAGGAGCACCTGCTCAGGGGCTCATGAATGGCCCCAGGCTCCACCCTCATGATGGAGGTGATTGTCTTCAAACCACAAGCAGCAGGAAGGCAGTCACCTTTAGAGGCGATTGCGTGCCCCCTCCTCCGAGGAGATGCAGGGAAGACTGTCCTTGCGCTTCCAGCACAAAACAGCCTTCTCCAGGCTGTCCCCAAAGGAGGAGGTGCTGCCGATCACGAATCTATGACATCACTGCCTTGGGGGCGCAAATCGACAGGCTCGTGATGTCCCTGCCCCAGGGCGCTGGGGTAGGGCGTTATGGCTCTGATAGTGACTTGATGATGTCACCACCAACTGCTTCCAGGAGGCCCATTTTGGGTTATTGGGAAGCAGGGGCAGATGGAAGGGCTCAAGGTAAAAGCGCTCTGCTCGACCCACTGACTTACAGCCCGTAGAGATCCCAGCTGCAGCAGTAGGTGATATGCTCTCTGCACTGGTGCATGGCCCACCAAAGTGAGGGGCCCAATGTGACAACATTGGTCACACTGGCTTGAAGCTGGTCCTGTTCAGCATTGACTTGTCATTACTGCCTAGATGCTTTGATGGTTTTCTCCATAACCATAAGGTCTAGAATAGTGTTTCTGAAACTTTTTAGCACTGGGACCCATTTTTAAAACAGGAAGCTATTGTAACCCATATTGTAAACACAAAAATCTGGAAATAAATTATCAATCAGTCAATCAATCAATCAATCAACAGGTACTTATATACCGCTTTTCAACACGAAGTTCACAAAGCGGTTTACAGGCAAATAGTAATAATAAAGTTAAATGGCTCCCTGTCCCAAAAGGGCTCACAATCTAAAAAAAAAGGCAGACCGCCAGCAACAGCCACTAGAAAGACTGCGCAGGGGTGAAGAGGGACAATATTATCAATATTAATATTAATATTATTATCAATATTAATATTATTATCAATAATTAATAATTAATAATTAATAATTAATAATTAATACTAATACTAATACTAATAATACTAATACTAATAATAATAATAATAGGGGCCCCATGCTCCTGAGGACGGTAGAAATGCATTTGCATATAGTGTGTCTGTAGACATTTGCTAGACTCCCCCTAAAAATGGAGTTCAAGGACTGTTCCCCGAAGCCTTTACAGTCATTCGAAGGTAGCCAAAAGGATGAACTGGAGAGCATGTGCAATTAGGGATGTCCAGGCCAGACGAAAGGCTGAAACTGGGTTCACGTGTGATCTACAGCACGCCAATTACTTGAGAAGATCAGAAAATGTGGCTTTTAAATTTGGGGGTATAGGATTACTAACATTCCAATCACAAGAGCAGTCTCTCCATCCAGATTGTCCGCTGCTGCAATTTTCTTCTACAAATCAGGCAAGGGTGCTTGCAAAGATTTTTAAAAAATGTTTCAGAAACTTTTCAGGACCCACCAAAATTGACTTGTGACCCACTGATGGGTTCTGATGGGTTCCAGATAGGGAAACACTGGTCTAGAAGTGAGGACATGTGTAGTAATGAAAACAAAGGTCTTCAGAAAGCCAAAACGTGCACAAGGTATGAAATCTTGCGTTTATGCTGCAGATCCCACTGAACACACCCCGCTTTGGTACTTGCCCTGGCAAGATTCCCAAAGGGGCAGTCCCAAAACAAATTCCCACATTCCATCCCACAGCCCACATCAAGTTTCACTGGATTAGAATTACTGAGATAGAATAAATACTGAAGAATCCTTGGAATACAGTAAGAAAGAAAAAGCACCATTTATGTTCTCAATTCTACCTTAATTTTTTTTTGCTTCATTTGGGGTTTTTTTTTTGGGGGGGGGTGATAAACAAGATGTTTTACATATGCCTACTAGGAATAATTGATAGTTCATGCTTCTGTGTGTTATACTTGTTAAAATATTTGCATTTAAAAGCCAAGTTGAGCTCCTAGCTTAAGGCAATATGCATGTCTTTCCTAAGGAACATTAGATAGGAAAAGTATTACAAATTATAATTGTTTTGGAAGACTCACATTTAAAGGGATAGAGCTCTTCTCTTCTGCTCGTTCCTTTCGCATTTCGAGGAGCAATAGGACACAGTTTCTGAAACTGGTTCTGCATAAGGTAGCCTTCATGTGAGTGTCTCCAACCTCACCTGGTGTAGCCCACTGCAGATCAGATCTACGGGGGTGGGGGGTGGAATGGAAAGTATTGCAGGTACCCCAACATGCTTTGGAACTGACCCCTCCCACTCATCATTGGAGCCATGCTGAGAAGCGATGGCAACACAGTTGCTGTTGTTGCCCGGAATGGCTCTGATGGCAAGTGGGAGGGGATGGTTATAATGGTGCATTGCGGCACCTGCACTACTTACTGTGCCCCAACCAAATGTGTCCTGATTGTGACCTGATTGCACACCAAACCAGCCCCATCTGTGATTGTGCTGGGATGTGGAGCAGGACTTGAACTAAGAGTGCAATCCTAACCTAATCATCCACCAAGCTTTCGTGTATCCAAAAAAGCCTGTCCACACATCTATTACTTAAGGCGCAATCCTTACCTGAAGTTAGGCTGGCACAGTTAGGCCAGCAAAGTTTGGCCGGCATAAGGGTCACTGTAAAGCAGAGGCGTTTCTACAGAGGGCAAATCTCTAAGTTTTGCAAGAAGCCTTACCTTGCAGTGGAAATCACTCCTCTCCTGCACCGTTTTAGCCAATCCTCACAGGGAAAAGCAACATCTTGGTGTTGCTTACTGGCTACAGCAGCAAGGGAGAGGAGGGATTTACATGACAGGGTAAGGCTTCTTGCAAAACTTAGAGCTTTGCCCTCCCTGTAGAAACGCCACTGCTGTAAAGCGCATTTGGACCAGTCTCAGAATCAGGGAGGCTGGCGCATGTCTGTGTGCTGGCCTCTCTGACTCTGAGAGTGGTCCAAACATATTTTACAGTGTCCCTTGTGCCAGCCAAACTTTGCTGGCCTGACGGTGCCAGCCTGACTTCAGGTTAGGATTGAGCCTTAAGTCATACGTGTGTGGACAGGCTTTTATTGGATACACAAAAGCTTGGCGGATGATTCCTACAACCAGAAAAGTAATCTGAACGATGAGGAAAGAACCATACAGCTAGAGATCACATTCTTGTTGAATAGAAGTCAATGGTAACTAACTTGATAATTGCACAGTACTCATGCACCAACTACTGGGCTTATTTCTGCGGTCGTAGAAAGGGAGATCTTTTGTAAAATGAGATTGGGGCACATCGGGGAATACAGGCACAGAGAAGAGAAGAGGGCAGTGCTGTTACTTGGTCCTGCAAAGGCCTGTCATCTCATCGATCAGATGCCATCTCCAACTGTGGGGCTTGCCTGCAGCACCAGCATTCCGACGGAAAGGAAACTTTAATTAGCCATGAAATGCCTACTTGTCCTTGGCAAATACTGGGCACCGAGAAGTTTTGCAGGAGTGACAGTCTTCCTGATTTTATTAATAATTCATTCGCAAGCTCACCACACTGAAGACACAAAGGCCAGAAGATGCTTAGAGTAAGGCGGTGGGGAGGATTGTGACGATCAGTACATTTTATCCCTTACATAGCTGAAGGACAGGCTGCCCTCAGAAGAGTCTGTCTTTTTGTAAAGCTCTGCATCAGAGCCCCTTGTCCAGAGTGTGCTGCCTTCAGAGATGTGCTGGGTGGCATGTACTCCTCAGTGGTGGCACCCAGTGGTGTCATCTACTCCCCAGTAGACGGTTCGCTGGGCGGGAGTAGGGAGTGATTGACAGTCCGTCGATTTACTTCCGGTTTCTTCGCGCGCCCCGCGCGGCTTTCCCTCGCCTCGGAGGGGGCGCCTGCTCGCCTTGGGGGATGGGTGGGGCGTGCGCCGGGTGCCTGGGTGAGCAGGCGCCCCCTCCGAGGCGAGGGAAAGCCGCTGAGCTGAGCTTGTTGACCGGAAGGTTGGCAGTTCGAGACCACACAATGGAGTGAGCTCCTGTTGCTTGTCCCAGCTCCTTCCAACCTAGCAGTTTGAAAGCATGTAAAAGCACGCCGGCTCTTCAGCTTAGAAACAGAGATGAGCACCGCCCCCTGCAGTTGGTCACGACTAGACCATTCGGTCGTGGGGAAACCTTTACCTTTACTTTATACTCTGGCAAACATGTCAGAGATAGCCCTACCATAAACCTCTGCACTTATGCAGTTGCTGTTAATTTCAGCAGAACAGTGTCCTAGTGATTGGGCCCATATAGCCAATCTGCCTGTCCCCACAGTGCCACTCTTAACAGAACCTAACATTTCAGGTTGTGTTTCCCTTTACCTCTGACCAGTGGCATCACTAGAGTTGATGTCACTTAGTGTGGAAACTGTCATCCCCACAGTCCTCCTCCTATACCAACTGGAAAAGTGTCCAGAGACCAGGTCTACTGGGCTTCTTGAGCTGGAGCCCAGATCCACCTGCCTGATAGACCAGGCTTGGGGACAGCAAAAGATGGAAGCTTGGCTAACCAGGAGGCCAAGTCTACTGGATGGGTAGACCTGGGTTCTGCTTTGCGAAACCCAGTAGATCTGGGCTCTAGAAACTTTTCTGGCAGAAGCCTTGGCTCTGCTGTAGTCACCACCTTTTTAGGGTGGGTGGGTGGGGCTTAACTACAGACCTCAACTGCAAAGTTTTTCGTGTCACCCCCTGATGGTGTCATCCGGGGGTGCTCTGCACCACTGCACCTCCTAGTGACGCCTCTGCCTCTGCCTCTGGCCATAACTTATAAAGTGAATCTTCAAGGATCTGTATAGAATGAAGCTTACTGGCAAGCTACAAGTAGAATTGACCATCTTTTGGGTCGACATTGAGTTTTGGGGTAAGGCAGTGAAAATTTACATTTGCAGAAAGAACATCAGACCATCACACTTAACCTGCCCCTCTTTAGGACTGAGCTACCCCTTCCCTTGGAGTGTGCTGGCTTCATGATTAATATCCTTGGGATCTGCATCTGAGTTGCAATTAGGGCCAGGGACATGACATACAGAGGGCTGAGAAAGATGGCTGCTGTTTGCACATTCAATACTACAAGCGGTAACATGAGATCAATATTAATCTAGCTGTCCCCGAATCTTAAGACCTTTTCGCTTGAAGAGCGAGCTGCTGCACCACAATATCATCTATGATTTCCAAATTAGACACCAACTGTGTGAGGTTTTTCCTCTTAATTATACACTTTCCCCTCCCCTCCACCTCTAAATGTTACTGACCTAAAAAGACGTGATCAAAGGCTGCTGAAATCTGAGCCCCGGCAGCAAGCATTAAATTGGTCCACTCTGTGGCCTGAGCTGACAAATCGCTATGCTCCTGAGCTTTCCCAGCCATGGTAGCGTCTCAATTAGAGATCAAGACAAAGCAACAGTTTTGCAAGGCTGCTGCTGCCCATCAGATTGCAAGGAGAAAGGAGGAAAAAGAAATCTTACGTATAACTATTTAGCTGCACAAAACCCAACTGAATTGAGTGATGTCTCATGGAATATCCTTATCAGGCTTAAACTTAAGACACATGGGCATTTTCTGTGTAGCATTTTGATTAGGCAGAAATGGCAGAAAGTCCTAAAGAACCTTCTGATGAGGGTGAAAGAAGAAAGTGCCAAAATTGGCTTGAAGCTCAACATTAAAAAAACTAAAATCATGGCAACCACTCCCATCACTTCCTGGCAAACAGAAGGGGAAGAAATGGAAGCCGTGACAGGCTTTATTTTCCTGGGCTCCAAGATCACCGCAGATGGTGACTGCAGCCATGAAATTAAAAGACGTTTACTTCTTGGGAGGAAAGCTATGGCGAACCTAGACAACTTAATCAAAAGCTGAGACATCACCCTGCCAACAAAGGTTCGCATAGTCAAAGCAATGGTTTTCCCAGTAGCAATGTATGGCTGTGAGAGCTGGACCATAAGAAAGGCAGAGTGCCGAAGAACAGATGCTTTTGAATTATGGTGTTGGAGAAGACTCTTGACTCAATCCTACAGGAAGTCAAGCCTGATTGCTCCCTGGAAGGACAAATCTTGAAGCTGAAGCTCAAATACTTTGGCCACCTCATGAGAAGACCCTCTTTAGAAAAGACCCTCATGCTGGGAAAGATTGAAGGCAAAAGGAGAAGGGGGCAGCAGAGGATGAGATGGTTAGGTAGTATCACCGAAGTGATGAACATGAAATTGGGCGAACTCCGGAAGCTAGTGGAGGACAGGGAGGCCTGGTGTGCTGTGGTCCATGGGGTCGCGAAGAGTCGGACACAACTGAACAACAACAAAAAATACCCCATACTGAAAGTTTCGGCCCCAATTCTATTCCCCAGTAGCGCTATAAAGCACTTTGTGATGGCATGCCTTCAAGCAGTGTTGGCAGGAAGGATGGAGCCATTCCTCTGGTGCCAGCAGCCAGAGCTACATACCCTGGAGCCAGTGAGTGTGGCACATTGGATGGGTGTGGCACAGGGGAGGGCAGGGAGGGGATGTAATGGGGTGGGGTGGGGCACAGTTAGACCAGCAAAGTTTGGCCAGCACAAGAGACACCATAAAGTATGTTTGGACCATTCTCGGAGTCAGAGAGGCCAGCACACAGACGTGTCCCATTCTCCCTGACTCAAAGAATGATCCAAACATGCTTTACGGTGGCCCTTGTGCTAGCCAAACTTTGCTGGCCTAACTGTGCCGGCCTAACTCCAGGTTCTCAGTGTGCTGTCAGTGGGTTTTGTCTCAAGCTTCTCCTTTGAAAGGCATCTACAGGCCAAACCGAAAGGCACGCCATCACCAATAAATGGATGTCCCTGTCGAATCCATCTTACTTCAAATTTAGGATCTTAATGTCATCCATGACTTAAGTCACCCTTTGTACTGCTTTCTGTTTGATGATAATTTTATCTATTAATCATGTTAATCCAATAGAATCTGCCTTAATCAAATGTGAGTCAATTACCCCGTTCTTCAAATTATATCCTTTAATGAAAGACATTCTTTAAGATTGACTGCCAATTAGGGACCAAACCAATGTGCTCATGAGTGTGTGGACATTTCACTGCTAATAGAAATACTTGGCCTTTTAACAGATCACAAGTATCATCATTCCCTGGACACAGTCAGGCAGACAGGTGGAGCCCTTATTTCAATCAGTCCTGTTTCTGTGCCATGACATAAGTGTGCCATGAGAAATAAGTTACTGAAATGATGTTAACTCAGAACACCTGTCTGCTGAGGAGGCTACCTGCCAATTTCTGCATAATTTACTACTCTGTCCTTCCAGTTAGTTTCAGCTGACTCTGAGTAAGCCTGTTGCATCTCTGCATCTGGTGTGCTTGGATTGTTCAAACACTCTTAGATGGAGTATACTTATCTGCCTGTTGTGTCTCTGAATGAGACCATGATCTGGTCTGGCCTCTTTCCAATCAGGTTCTGATTTGTGTGGATAATTCTGTTGCATCTTTTTATCCAGTGTGATTGTATCATCCACATGCTCTGGGTGCAAAGATGTGGCAGGGCAGTTAGTTCAGCAGAGGCTTAGGACACTAACCAACTTTCCAACACCAGGGTAAGGGCAACGCAGCTCTGAGGTGAGGGAACAAACATTCCAATACCCTGAGACTCTGTGACTGCTCCCCGCCAGCTGCAGGATGCAGCATATGCCCCATCAGCGCAGCTACGTCAGTCAGGGAAGAATGGAGGCCTGAGCGTGCCCATGGCAGGCGACGAAACCGCGCCCCCAGGATGTCGCCCCGCCCCCTGGATAGACTACCCAAGCTGTTCTGTGATAGGGAAGCTCACAAGGAGTAAGGGAACATTTTTCCCCTTGGCCCGGGGTAAGCCTGTATTGGATCTATTCGGACCTGTGCCGGCGCCGTAGACTCAGGTTGGGGATCAAGGCCAGGATTCGATGTTGTGGGTGCTGCTGTGGCTGAGCCCACCCCCTCTCAGGCCCCAAACCACCCTACTCCCCACCGCTTTTCTGTTCTGGGGCCAGCGGGTGTCCAGAGTTCTCTGGTGCATAGAGCTGGCCACTTGTGATGGCAGCCAAGCCACGCCTTTTGCAACAGCCTGAAAGCACCCAGTACTCCCAGAATGCTCATTCCGGCAGTGCTGGGCACTGATTGAATTGGGCTAACATTCCTGCAAGCATGTAGAGCAGTGGTTCTCAAATGCTTTAGCGCCAGGACATACTTTTTAGAATGACAATCTGTTGGGAACTGACCAGAAGTGATGCCATTAACCTGGAAGTGATGTCATGACCAGAGGTGACATAATTAAGCAGGAAAGGTTTTAACTCCACCCATATGACACAATCAAATATAATTATTTAATTAAGGAAATTAAGTTTACAATAAGCATACATTTGAAAATTCATGTAAAATAAAGAACTCTCCTAATACTCCCAAGCAGTTGCTGATGTGTTAAAAAAAAAAATCCCCAAACATCCCAAAGGCTGCAATCCTATATACACTTACCTGGGAGTAAGCCCCCTTGACTATAATTGTTAAAAGTATATACACAGCAGCCTGTTCAGAGTACAGATCTGTAGCATTTCCCCAAATGTAGTCACATACCATGGTAGTATCGAGGTTGAAATATTAAAAATAAAATACACATTGAAATGAATGGGGACCCACCTGAAATTGGCTTGTCGCCCACCTGGTGGGTCTTGATCCACACCTATCATAGCATTTTTACAGCACCTTCTGAGTGAGCCTAGCCCTTTTATATGTATTATCTTGATGCAATCCATACAATGACCTTGTAAAGTTAGGAAGCGTTATTATCCCCCTACTGCAGATGGGGAAGACTGAGGCTGAGAGGAGGCAGCTTGGAGAAATCCTGATACACAGTTCAGTTTCACACTACTCCGAAGTGTCCGGGTGAAACCTCGGTTTGGTGAGTTCATGGACCGGATGCTGCTTTGGTTCCATCAAGCAAGAAAAGCAGGATCAAAATACTTATTGGGGGATATTTTTAGACAGGGGAGGACTTACGCAAAATCGGGTTCGGTCTTCTGAATTGGGAATTGATTAATGTACTTGATTAATGTGCTATTAGTCATGATAGGGACATAGAACCTCTGAGTCCAGGAGCAGTATACCTCCAGTATCATCTGCTGGGAGAGCAAAAGTGAGGTAAAGCTGTTGCCTTCTTGCTGTGTTTGTGGTCTTCCCATTTGGTTGGCCACTCTGGCAAACCAAATGCTGGATTAAATAGCCCTTTTGATCTGAGCCAGCAGGAGTCCTCTTGTGTTGTGTTTTCTGGCTGTAGTGGAGAATTAGCAGTTATGCTTTTGCATTTATGTTGTAGAAAAGTCCTGGGAGCTCAGATCAGGGGCTTCAATGGCTTTAGTTTGGGGTAGAAAATAGAAAGATTACGAAAGTGTATAATGAACTGCACAAGCATTCCCCAGGGCTAGCTGTCAAATGCATTAACAAAGAAACACACTTATGTTCCAATTAGCCATGTTCCTGCTAATTGAGTCAGGCACCAGAATGGTGAGAGATAATCACGTTTCAAATGTGAGCTGAATTCATTGCGTGCAGATTTTACTCTTCTGACAAATAGCAGGAATTCTCTCTCTCTCTCTCTCTCTCTCTCTCTCTCTCTCTCTCTCTCTCTCT
>JAJKFI010000020.1:12292388-12317388 GCA_029204185.1 Lerista edwardsae | reverse complement strand
TCATTTTCATTTGTGCTGTCCCTCTAAATAAAACTGGAAGTTCCACACTTGGGGGGAAATCATGTGCAGAGTGCGGTAAGGAGGCAGATGATCCACTTCCCATTGTTTTTAGCAGTTGGAAAGTGGATTAATAAGACACCCATCTGCAGTAGATTGGAAGGAGGCAGCAATAGTGGCAGACCCCATGTTGAAGAAACCCTGAAGCCCCTGACCGCCATGCAATCCACTGCTGATGCAACTTGCAACTTGCAACTTGCAACTTGAATGGGCTGCCCATGACATGGACAATGGTGTCAAGTCCCTGAAATTACAGAAAAGCTGCAGTCAGCTCTGGCCACTATTTAAAATCAGTGAGGTCCAGGAGCATACACAAGCTGCCATCTGCTCCTGCAGGGCATGTATAGCTCTATCCAAGAAAGTTTCCCCAACTATAGCTAAATCAACATCGCTTCTGTTTTGTCTACATTCAGCAGCAAATTGCTACTCCTGTTAGTACGGAATGCCATTCCTATGGAAAGAAACAACAGCGGTTGTGCAAGGAAAAGATGGCACACCCTCTTTCTCCAACATAGTTCAAGCAAATGATTTTCAAGGGAATTTTTTTTTTTACACATTCAAAATTGACAGATAAAATCAATTTTCCATTTCAGATTTGCCAAGACAATTCTCCCTGACTCCGAGAGTGGTCCAAACACGCTTTACGGTGTCCCTTGGGCTGGCCAAACTTTGCTGGCCTAACTGTGCTTAACTCCATAGGATTGCGCTCTGAGTAAATGGAGAGACTCCAAGTCTTTTATTCCATCCTTTCTCCAAGAAGCTCAGGGTGTGATGTACATAGTTCCTCCCAGCGGCGTCATACTGCCGGAATGCTGGGCGGGAGGAACGGGTGAGCGGCAGCCTGCCCATTGCGTACCGCTCCGTTTTGCCGTCTTCCCCACCCACGCAGGGGCGGGGAAGACGGCAAAACGGAGCGGTATGCAACGGGCGGGCTGCCGCTCACCCATTCCTCCCGCCCAGCGTTCCAGCAGCATGACGCCGCTGGTTCCTCCCCTCCTTCTGTCCTCACAACAACCCTATGAGGTAGGTGAGGCACACAGAGAGAGAGAGAGAGAGAGAGAGAGAGAGAGAGAGAGAGAGAGAGAGAGAGAGAGAGAGAGAGTAATTGGTCCAAGGTCACCTAAGAAGCTTCATTGCTGAGTGGGGATTTTCATCAAAAAGACAATCCTTGTATCAAATTTGAAAACATGGATAATATCTTCCTTACTATATAGGCAATCCAGAGCTGGCAAAAGATAAATAATTATGAAAGTCAGTGTTTCCTTTTTTTTTTTTTTTGAAAAATAAAATATCATCCTTTTGATCTGTAGGCTACCAGTGGAAGAAATAATCTTTTATTTATACTATGTGAGGTAAAATTTCAAAACTGGAATCTTGGGCTTTTTTTTTTTTTACACCGATCTCCCTACTTACTCCATAATTAAGCCTGCAGGGCTTGGTGGTTTACTTGTAACCGCACACTTGTCAATTTCTGTTATTGCTAATTTAAAGTTCACAGCTCCGCAGCTCCCACAAAAATATTAGGGCAAAAAACAATTTCTATTAAAAATATTTTGAAGCGCAGACGTGCGGGGGGGGGGGTATTTCTCCGCGTACTCTTGATGCAGACAGTTCAAACATTGCGGAATGACAAGGCGGGAGACGGAGGGTAGAAACCCCTCCAGTGCCATATGCTTGACTTTAAACTCGATCTTTTACATCTTCTCACTATTGACATGCATTACATTTTTTTTTGCCTTCGTTAGTGTCTCCTTTTAAAAGATGGTTTTAGCCCCAAACCATTCAATCACCAGTCTTTTCTTCCATCTCCTCCTGACTTTCTGACACTTCCTGTGAAGACAAGAAAAAGGTGTCTCACACTTGACATAAAATGTTACAAGGTCGGATAGGTAGCTTTCATCTCTCCCCGCCTTCAGCAGATCGAACAATAGGCAGCTGCACTCCGAAGATGCCCACAACTAATTTATCCAGTGAGAAGACAGGTAGCGCTTCTGAGCGGCACCACCGGTTGGATGGGTGCAGTAAATAAGCATCTTAATGGCACCCTTTCTGGCAAGAGGACAACATATCACAGCATGGCATTTTTATAATCTTCTGATATGCCTACAGCCAAGAGCACATTGTGGTGTATCTATTCCCTTCTGCTGGGCTTCAGCGAGCAGAGAAGCATCCGATGGTGACACATTGTGCCTCTCAGCAACTTTTAACTCTTTTATATCCCACTCTGATCTGCTGCTTTGCACATCTGTTCAATTCTGTCTTCAACATCAGCACATCTGCCTGGTCCTTCCCCTTTCTTCTGAATCTCATTGTGGCAGTTTGGGGCTGCTTGGTAACTGTCTTGTGTGTGCTCAGAAGATGTCTAATTCATATTAGGGAGGTCTTGGATTTAGATTTAGGATGGTCTTGTATTTACAAGGCAAAGGTATCCCCCACCATGAGTGTTGCTGCAGCTGTGTCAAAAAGTCATGCTCTGCATTCTATCGAGGGGGGTGACCCCAAGGGAAGTAAGTAAAAATAGGTCTCCTTGGCTATCTTTTTGAGAGCACAATCCTAACTTGGAGTTAGGCTGGCACAGTTAGGTCAGCAAAGTTTGGCTGGCACCATGGCAACTGTAAAGCACATTTGGACCACTCTTGGAGTCAAGGAGGATGGTGCATGTCTTAGTTAGTACAAATGGCAGCAGCCTGGGTGGTTACAGGGGCTAGACGGTTTGACTCAGTAGGACCCCTCCTTCAGCAGCTGCACTGGCTGCCCATCCACTTCCGATCTCAATTTAAGATGATGTTACTGACCTTTAAGGCCCTTCATGACTTAGGCCCAGCCTACCTAAAGGACCAAGAGGGATGTGGTGGCACAGCGAGTTAATCCGCTGTTGCTGGGCTTTCGACTGCAAGGTTGGGTGTTCAAGACTGCGTGATGGAGTGAGCTCCCGTTGCTTGGCCCAGCTCCTGCCAACCTAGCAGTTCGAAAGCACCTAAAATGCAAGTAGATAAATAGGGACCACTTCGGTGGGAAAGTCCGACCATGACCATGACCATGACCATGACCATGACCATGGAAGCTTGTCCTTGGACAAAACGCCGGCTCTACAGGCTTAGAAACGGAGATGAGCACCGCCCCCTACAGTTGGTCACGACTCGACCATTTGGTTGTGGGGAAACCTTTACCTTTACCTAAAGGACCACCTCCTCCCATACATACCAGTTAGATAATCTCTTAGATCATCTCTCCTTCAAGTGCCCCAAGTTAAAGGGATGGCAGCTCAGGGGCGAGCCTTCTCTGTAACGCCTCCACAAATATGGAATTCCCTCCCAGAAGAATTAAGAACTACATGATCCCTCGTGGCTTTTCAGATAGGGCTCAAATCATACTTATCTCATCTGGCCTTTGGATGATGGTTGGCTGTCTGCCCTCTGTCTCTCTGGAATACTGTCATAGTTTATTTACTCCCCTGGTCAATTGTTTCTTACCCTCCAAAGGGCCTGATGAGGAGAATTGCGTCTCATTTTATTTTTGAATGTTCTCTGTGTTCATGTTTAACGTTTAATGTGTTTTACTGATTGTGGTGACTTTGCATTTTTTTTGTTCTCTGTAAGCCACCTTGCGCATTTGCTTTGGCATGGGAAAGGCGATTGAAGGATTGAAGGCCCTATCCTATCCAATGTTCCAGCTGCAATGCAACTACCTTGCAGGCCAAAAGCAATGAAACATATGTTGGTATGGCCAGAGGCGGATCTAAGGGGGGGGCAAATCTGTAGGTTTTGCAAGAAGCCTTACCTTGCAGTGGAAAACACTCCTCTCCTGCACCATTCTAGCCAATCCTCACAGGGAACAGCAACATCTTGGCATTGCTTACTGGCTACAGCAGCAAAGGAGAGGAGGGATTTACATGACAGGGTAAGGTTTCTTGCAACACTTACAGATTTGCCCCCCCCCTTAGATCCACCTCTGGGTATGGCTGCATCAGTGCCGGCAATTTGGATAGCATTGGTCCCTGAGTCAAGCTTCTATGCGTGTTCCAAGTGAAAATCCACAAAAGGCTGTGAGCTGTCAATTTCGCACAAAGGCTGAGAAATGGCCACAAACGTTTAAACCTGGGCTTAGCCAAGATTCGTAAAGAGTCAAATGAGAAACAGAACCTTTAAGAACATAAGAACATAAGAAGAGCCCTGCTGGATCAGGCCAAGGCCCATCTAGTCCAGCTTCCTGTATCTCACAGCGGCCCACCAGGTGCCCCAGGGAGGCATGAGACAACAAGATGCTTGCATCCTGTTGCCACTCCCTTGCACCCGGTACTCTGAAGTAGCCCACCACCTTTGTAAGGAGGTTGCACAATCCATCATTGCCTACAGCCCACGATGGACCTTTCCTCCAGAAATCCATCCAATCCCCTCTTAAAGGCATCCAGATCAGATGCCATCACCACCTCCTGTGGCAAAGAGTTCCACAGATTAACTACCCGCTGGGTAAAAAAGGACTTCCTTTTATCTGTTTTAACTCTCCCAACCCTCAGTTTTAGCGGATGCCCCCTGGTGGTGTGCCCATGGACGCTGACCCCCACCGGATTGCCCCTGCTACTGCTTCTCACCTCCACTACCACCCCGCGTAGCCTGCCCCTGCAGACTGGAACCCAAGGAGCACCCGAGCCCTGCCAGCAGGGAGGCGCCCCCTCTCTCCCCTGCAGTGAGCCCCCGACACTGCTGGATGCAGCTGGGGTTCCCTGGATGCTGTGCAGGAGCTTCTTCCTACAACCCCAAAGGCCGGCGCTCCTCCGTCTCGGTACTGGGAGACCAGCTGAGGGGTGGGAGGGCTGCTCCTCCGCTTCGAGGGGGACTTGCTGGAGCACGAGGCAGCATAGCCCAGTTTGTGAGCAGTTGATTTGCTGGCAAAGTGTTGGCCTTCTGTGGGCCCCATTCGGGCTTGTCTTGAGTTTGGTCTCAAACCTTTGAGCAGGGGAGTGCGAGCATTTGAACCCCCTTGTTGCATGCTTGCAGAATCTCTGCTGGGGAAGCAAAGCTCAGGCCATGGAGCAGAAGCCACCTGACAGCTGCCAAACTATGCTCAAGGAAGCCCAACGCAGTTTCCACATCGAAGCTTCGCATAATAGTCTTCTTTTCCGTGGAAATAGCATAGTGCCATAACTTCCACACTGGCAATACACATGTGAGCACATCATTAATGGGGAAATGCACAGAGACGGGGGGGGGGACACATGCCGAGCCTCACGCGCATCGTTCAAATATAGCTAGTGCCATGAATAATTGAGAAGCTGGGATAATACATTTAAACATCCCCTTCAGCATCAATTGGAAGTTTCAGAAGCTCCACAACTTCCACTCAGCTGTTCCCCATTTTGCAAGGGTGCCGTGGAAATCCTTCTTTGAAAGCAAACATGATCTTTTAGTGCTCTGATTTGGGGCTTTGGTTTTATTGGGGTGAATATGCCAGGAAAGAAATAACACACTATTTGTAAATTGGCTCATTCATCACTCTGATGGGCAGCGCACTCCTAAGGGGGGGAGGAAGGTGACACAACGCCTCAATTTGGGCCACACGATCTCCTCAGGTCTGCACCTGCTGTTTAGCAGAGCCAAGGAGCACATAAAGGAAGTTGGAGCCTCCCCTATGGTAAGGGTGAGAACATGCCCTTGCTGTGGGGAGGCTCCAGCCTCCCTGACCTAGTGTCGGATATGGTGTGGGCCGGCCGGCCTCGCCATTCTGGCACTGGGTAGGATTGCACCTTGAGAGTGCAATCCTAACCCACAGTTAGGCTGGCACAAATTAGGCCAGCAAAGTTTGGCCAGCACAAGGGCCATCGTAAAGCGCGGGGAGTCAGGGAGGAGGGTGCACATCTGTGTGCTGGCCTCTCCAACTCCAAGAGTGGTCCAAACATACTTTACATGGGTGTCCCTTGTCCTGGCCATACTTTGCTGGCCTAACTTGAGCCGGCCTAACTCCAGGATAGGATTGATTGTGCCCTTAAATGTGTTGTATTTCTAAAGGAACACTTGCTGCAGAGCATTTGACACTGAATTAACAGGCACCAAAACCATTGGAATAAGATGGTAGAATCCAGAAGTGGTAGATAAGACGATACCACTTCTGGAGGGGAAAGCCGATTTTGAATGCTCCCTGATGTTTAAAAAAAAAACAACCTGATGATGGGGGGTGGGGGGTGAATGGATCTGGTCCAGGAGGGGGGTTGGGATTGGCAGCACCAGCATGTGCTGTATCCTGTCCACTCCACTGACAGGGATCATTGCAGTCTTGTGCTAGCTATTTAGCCCATTGCAGCTGCAGGGGCTTTCTCCTTACATTAGGGAGACCCCCAGCATGCAATGTTCCCCCTGCAGGATGCAGCGTACGTTGAGCTGGCACTGCTGCAAAAGCACAGGAAAATGGGCAGCCCTGTCCTGGGCCCAGCAGCGCCCAGGGGTGAAGAAATGGTGACCTGCTGGGATATCACTAGAGGCCTCCTCAGGGGAAGAGAGCATTTGATCCTTTCCCCCGCAACAGCAGCAATGGGTCTCCTTGGCTCTGTACCTATGTTCGAAGGGCCTCAGAGGGGAGGAGCTGCCCGGCTCCAGAGGGTTTTCAGGATACAGCAGCAGAAGCTGCCACTGTCTCCGCACCCTCAAGGGCCCGATTCTTCCCTCCTCTGCCCTTTCCCTGCCTCCCCCTACCCTAAATCCCCTTACCATTCGGCCAGAACTGCTAGAGTGCAACCCAACCAGTAGAGTGCAACTCAGTCTCGGCGCTGAGACTGGGCGCTAATTAGCGCTGGCCTAGCATGAACGGTAGTTGCTTGCTTGGCATCACAAACGTGCTTTATGGCATGTTTGTAACACTTTTAGCCAGCAGTACACATGTACTTGAAGCTGAAGCTCCAATACTTTGGCCAATACTTTGGCCACCTCATGAGAAGAGAGGACTCTTTAGAAAAGACCCTCATGCTGGGAAAGATTGAAGGCAAAAGAAGAAGGGGGCGGCAGAGGATGAGATGGTTGGATAGTGTCACCGAAGCGATGAACATGAAATTGGCCGAACTCCGGAAGCTAGTGGAGGACAGGGAGGCCTGGCGTGCTGTGGTCCATGGGGTTGCGAAGAGTCGGACACGACTTAGCGACTGAACAACAACAACAACACATGTACTGCTGGCAATAAAATTGAAGGCACAATCTTAACCTGGAGTTAGGCCGGAACAGTTAGGCCAGCAAAGTTTGGATGGCACAAGGGCCACTGTAAAGCACTTTTGGACCACTCTCGGAGTCAAGGGAGATGGCGCACATCCTCCCTGACTCCGAGAGTGGTCCAAACATACTTTACGGTGGCCCTTGTGCCAGCCAAACTCTGCTGGCCTAACTGTGCCTGCCTAACTCCAGGTTAGGATTAAGCCCTGAGTGAGGCAAGCTGGTTGTCCCTGTCTCACTCCCAGATCTCTCTCTCTCTCTCTCTCTCTCTCTCTCTCTCTCTCTCTCAATGTATATATAAGATTAATTTTCCAGAACCGTAGGAACAAATGTCTTAGCGCGACATCATTACGTTTTCCTTTGGCAACAAAGCAGCTTGTCTGAACCAGCTACCAAAATCTTTACAGTCTAACAAGTTTCAATATCTTAATGGAAATGCAAAGAGCTGGAAACAATCTACAAGAGCTGCCCTGACTAATTTTATTACGCAGACACACTTAATAGGTCCTGTTACAATCACATTTATAGCAGAGAAAACAGTATTGGATTGTGACTATTGCACTAAATCGACATGGATTATCAGTCATTAAAGAGGAACAAAATTAGTAGCAAGCAGTAATATTTTACACTTATCAAATCTTCGGCCGGTCAAGGTTCATTACAAGGCTATACCATAAAGCCCACCGAGAGCATCAGCACATTCTCCAGAACATTTAAATCTCTATTGTATTTGTGTAGAATATAATTTCTGATCGCAATAAAGCCTCATAAAAGTTACACCCCGATGAATAAAGTGTTAATAAATTGATCCCAGACATTTAAATGGCTAATTATATTTGAAATAAAGGAGGGTTCCTTTACGTTTCAGCACATGGTTTGAAATGGTGCTCCAACCAATCAACTACAAAATTAGTTCCCTCCCATGTTCATAAAATGTTAACTATTTGGGGGAGGAGGATCCCATTTGATATACGTATGAACAATTATTCAGAAATAGCAGGTTTCCTATTCATCAGAAAGGTCTTTTTTGCTATTTAGCACATCAGTGTTGCTAAACACAAACATGTGTTGAATCAGAGCCATTGGGTGACACAACCCATTTGGCCTCCTCTTGTTCTTATTTAATTAAGTAATTAATCTCATTAATCATGTATTAATATTTTAGTTAAATCAGAATCAATAATTATGTATTAATTTTTACTGATCCTTAATATTTATCATTCTTGTCATTGAAAAAAAAATTATATCCTGCCTGTCTTCCTTATGGCCCAATCCTTTGCTGGGTTTACAGTGGTGGATCCTGTGATCCTGGGCAAGTTCTGGGCTGGTGGTGGTGCAGCTGCCAGTGCAAACAGCCAGAGGCTTGCACATGGGCAGTAGAGCCCTCCTGAATCTCCTCCATCCTGTGTTGTCACCAGTAAGGAAGTCAGTGGCGGAAGGGGGAGAATCAGGGGAGGATTGTGGGCAGATTGGGGCAAGAGCAGGCTGGGTTGGGAGTGGTTTGGGGGCTGAGGGGGAGACTCTCAGGAGCAGTCATGCATACTGAGATTTTATTCCTCTATCTTGGCCCAGACCTCCCTCAGAAATCTCCTTGGATCTACGCCAGCAAAAGAGCTAATGTAGGTCCAAGGAAGGTGGGTGGCCTATGGAGAGGTAAGAAAAAAAAAATACCGGTCACCTTCTTCCCCCCATAGCATGCAGTGAGTGCTCCATCAGAAGTGCCACATAGTCTGGGATGGTGGGAGATCTCATAGGGGGCGCAATCCTATCCAGCCTTCCAGCATCAGGGTAAGGGCAATGCAGCTCGGAGGAAAGGGAACAAACATTCTGTTACCTGTTACCACCAGGTCCCAATCTGTAAATGGGCCAAAATGCATGCAAAATCCTAAAACCTCAGACTGGAACCTGGTGGAAATGGCCCACCCCGGGTACTCCAAAGTTCCCGGACTGCCTTTCCTGCAATGTGCACACCCAGCTCTGAGAAAAACAGCTGTCATACCTGTGGTTGGACTGTGTCCGAGCTTGGGACTGGCGCAGTTTACGTATAGGACTTTTCAATGCATTTTGGCCCATTCTTAGAATGGCATCTTGTAAATGGCCCACTTCTGGTACTCGGGATTTCCCGGGGTTTCTTCCCGGCAATATGCACACCTAGTACTGTTGAATCCAGTTGAGAGGGCTTTCGTTTGAATTCTTTTGATTTGATATGGTAAGTGCGCTGGACTAAATAGCCATTGATTGACTTTCCCTCCTGAAGCACGAACAAAGATAGGTCATGCATGGGCAGGCTTCAGTTTGCGGAGTCTATCTTGTTGTTTGATCTGAGCCCAAGATTCAGCAACCAGAGTTGAGGACTGGGGTGCAGTGAACCAGACACAGAATAATGGCTTATTATAGGATGGCACCAATTACTTACTATGTGCCATAAGCCATCAATGAAGATGCCGTACAAGGAAAAATTTAGATGTGAGTCACTATAGATCAGGGACAGCCTTCCTAAACATTTTTCATTGCTGCTGCTTATAAATCCAACAGCTTTGCTGATCTACTGCAAACCATCAGTAGATCCTGATACCTCTTCTCTGTAGCCTTATTGTTGATCCTTTGTATTTCCAACAGAATTGTGATCTTCCATCCACTGCATGTTTGCTGGGTTTTTCCAGAACATGTGAGCAATCTCAATCTCAACTTGGTTCTTGCTCTTTCAGAAGCAAAGAAGCGAACATGATTTCTTCCAAAGAAACGCCCGTATATTAACAAAGAAATGTCGTTCAGTAAAGTTATTAACATCCGCATGGAACTGCTAATGGGAAGAAAATGCTTTTTTCATTGAAGAGCTGTCAACAATCCTAACTTATTAACCTTGTCAGAGCCTCTCGCCAGCACCACAAATCTCTCATTGGTGATCGAGATGAGAAATACCATCTTGATATTTACCTATAGTACAGCTCTCTGTATATTTTTTCAAAAACAAACACATGAATCACAGGTCGTCTTGCTCTTTTCTTGTAGCTTAAATGTAGCTTTCGAAAAAGAAAGCGATGAGTGGAATATAGGGAAATGTTGCAATAGCATTGTCAGCGTGAAAACAATATTAGAATAAGAACATAAGAACATAAGAAGAGCCCTGCTGGATCAGGCCAAAGGCCCATCTAGTCCAGCTTCCTGTATCTCACAGCAGCCCCACCAGGTGCCCCAGGGAGGCATGAGACAACAAGATGCTTGGATCCTGTTGACACTCCCTTGCACCCGGTACTCTGAAGTAGCCTATTACTAATGTAAGGGGGTTGCACAATCCATCATGGCCTATAGCCCACGATGGACCTTTCCTCCAGAAATCTGTCCAATCCCCTTTTAAAGACACCTAGGCCAGATGCCATCACCACTTCCTGTGGCAAACAGTTCCACAGATTAACTACCCGCTGGGTACCCACTTGCGTTTCTAAGGGCACAATCCTTAGACTGCACTGGAACAGGAAGGCCAACAGGCCTGTGTGGTATACTGCACAATACTGAGGGAGACTGGTAGTAAATAATTTCTTTTAGTTACGGGAAAGGAAGATTGGAACCTCCCCAGCACAAGGGCACATTTGTGCCTAAATGGCAGGTGCAGATCCGAGGAGGCCAGCGGTGTCATCCTGGCGGAACGGCCTGGTATGCCGTTCCGCTAGTTCCGCGGACGGGCCCGGGCCGCGCCGCCTCTCCCGAGGACGGGCGAGCTGCTCCTGGGCCCGCCCTCCCGCGCGTCCGAATCGCTCTGAAATGGAGCGATTCGAGGCACAGTGAGGAGCAGGGAGGTGTGGCTGGCCTCCGCCATAGAGGCGGAGGGCTTCCAATCATCCGGGCATTCCGGTTCCTGGCGCGCCCGGATGACGTCTCTGGAGGAGGCCCTATGGCCCAAATCAGATTAAACGGCTGAATTTGACCCAGCAGTTTTCCAGCTATATGCTTGTGCAATGCCTGACTTGGCAGCTACACAGTTGTCTTCTTGGGGCTGTGAAGCCCCTTTCATTTTTCCTTCCTGATTGCTTATGCCAGGGATGCTTTCACCACAATGGATGAGACAAAAAATTGATTCCCAGTCAGAGCCACAATCAGTGTGGAGTTTGCCCCCCCAATGCCTGTGTGGGTTTTCTCCAGCTTAAAAAACTCGCATTTATTCCAATGTTTTAGGTTTGGGTCTTTCTTTAGAAGTTTTTGTGACAAGGAACGTGCTGTAGGAACATAACTCTTGTTAACGTATACCAATTAGCCTACTGCAGAGGTTCCCAAACTGTGAGCTGTGACTCACAGCCCCGGAAACCAGCACAGAGGAGCTCAGGAATCCTCGTGAAAATTCCACCACCCTATACAATGTATAGGATTCTAGCCAGTGGTGTCATTCAAATGATTTAGGAACAGGAACTCACTTTTGAGTTCAAATTCAAATGTTGAAACAAAAAAATGGAAGCAGCCACGGAGTCCGTTAGGATCCGGAACGCCCGTTCTGGTCCGTGCCCCCTGAATGACATCACTGCCTTCTCCCCAGTGGGCTGCAGACTCACCAGAGCGGCTGCTGACTCCACGTGTGTGGCTGGAGGGAGCGAGGAAGGGGGCTGTGCAGGATGGGACTTCCCTACTGCAGCCCTTCCCCCTTCGCCCCCCTAGGAATCCGGAGTCGCTCCCTTTAACCCTCTGAGTGCCGGCCAACCAAGAAGAAAAGCTCTTTGCAGAGGAATTGGAGGGGGAGGAGGGAGAGTGAAGTGGGCAGAGTCAGCCCTAATTTTAACTAGTGGAACTGAGTTCCCCCGTGTTCCCCCTGCATGACATCACTGATTCTAGCCCTAATGGGGAGGAGCAACAAATGGCCCAGTAGGTCAAGAGGCCCCCAGTCAAAAAGGTTTGGGAACCAGTGGCATATGGTAAAATTGGTTCCATTATACATTGTTTCACTTTAAGTTGCAGTTTCCAAGAACCTATTGACCACCTTATGTGAAGAATCTTGCCCTCCTTCAAGAAATGTTTGAAATGAATGGAATGGAATGAATGGAACACCACAGAATGTTGCCTGACCTTTCTGGCCATGCAAAGAGGCATTCTTGCCTGATCTTCTCCCAGCATTTCTTTCCTAGGTGGGGCAAATCAGTGACCAAAAGTATGGCCATGCCTTGATCCACATTTGCTAGGCTTGCCAGCGTCCAGTCTGCCACATCACTGGTTGGCCACCTCTGCTCTTGAGCCATCCCAATACAACCTCATAGACCTCAGTGGAGTGCTCCAGAACAAGTGAACGGCTTTCATCTGCTCATTCATTTCAGCAACACAAACACAGAAGGAATTAAGGTAGCATGTTAGTGAGCATGTAAGCTATTTCTAAGAAGAACAAACACCCCGAGGCTCCCAGGATTTTCAATGCAGACATTCAGCAGGGAGGGATGGGGGTGGGTAACCATCAAAGGGGGAAAAAAGTAAATATTAGTTTTGCATCTATTGACACTTGAAATTTCATTTGAAAACAACAGTTCCAACAGAGTCCTATAAATATCTCCCTGGAACATCTAATTACCTAATGAGGAAATGAGAAATTGATTTCGTGACGGTCACAATGAAATATTAAAAAATAAGCTCCATTACACAGCTTTTGGTCATGGTAGTACAGCGGCCTTTCTGGCTTTGCATGACTCGAAACTGGACCTGCAAGGCTGAACTTGGATCATGAGTCCTTAAGAGTGCAATCCTAAGCTGGACTTAGGTTAGCACAGTTAGGCCAGCAAAGTTTGGCCAGCACAAGGGCCACCGTAAAGTATGTCTGGATGACTCTCGGAGTCAGAGAAGCCAGCACACAGACGTGCGCCATCCTCCTTGACTCCGAGAGTGGTCCAAACACCCTTTACGGTGGCCCTTGTGCCGGCCAAACTCTGCTGGCCTAACTGTGCATAAGAACATAAGAACATAAGAAGAGCCCTGCTGGATCAGGCCAAAGGCCCATCTAGTCCAGCTTCCTATATCTCACAGCGGCCCACTAGGTGCCCCAGGGAGGCACGAGACAACAAGATGCTTGGATCCTGTTGCCACTCCCTTGCAACCAGTACTCTGAAGTAGTCTACTACTAATGTAAGGAAGTTACAACCCATCATTGCCTATAGCCCATGATGGACTTTTCTTAAACTGTGCCAGCCTAACTCCAGGTTAGGATTGCACCCTGCATGCTAGCATCGACCCAAGAGCCATGGTGCCAACACAGGGGTGCCAATTAGCGCCCATGCATTGGCACTAGTGATGTTGGGCCAACGCTAGCCCGTAGCATCAGCCCAACAGAGGGCGTTGGATTGCACCCCTAATCACATATTGATGTTCCAAGAGTAGTCCAAATGTGCTTTTCAGTGGCCCTTGTGCCGGCCAAACTTTGCTGGCCTAATTGTGCCGGACTAACTCCAGCTTAGGATTGCTCCCTAAGTCTGTAGAGGCCTTCATCCAGATGCCCTTGCTCTTTGAATTGAGGCAAATGGCAACATCCTGTGGTGGCAATTTGTTTGTGGAGTACTCTTCCCAGAGAGGCCCATTTTGTTGTACTTGGCCCTGGACAGGGCCTCTGAGAAGAATTTTATCAGGGGGTTCAAAGTTTGTTTGGGGCCCCTTCCCTTCTCCATTGGATCAGAATATCTACAAATTAGAGAATATATAAAACTATGTAGATGTGCATAAAAAAATGAAACACACAATACAGGTGGGCCTGCACACAACCGCCCTGGGCCTCCAAATGGCCATTAGGGCCAAAAAACATCACTTTTGGTTTTCATCAAAAACATTTTTAGGCCCTTATATGGCATTCTGAGGCCTGGAGAAGCCCCAGAGGGAGCAATGCGAGTTTCCTCAGAAAGTCCAGGCCTCAGAAAACTCCCCAAACCTGACTGGAGCTTAACTCCAGTTGGGTTTGGAGGTGGGAGTGGGCCCTAAATTCAACAGGTTTAAGTACCTGCGGAATTTGGTGTCCACAGGAGTTCCAGGAATGGACCCCTATGGATATCAAGGACCCACTGTTCATGCAAACATTTTCTAAGATCTCAGAATATTTCTGACTCCCCTTCTTTGGCTCTTGGGCCCCCTTTTTGACCCCAGGCCCAGATATGATATAGCCCCTGCACCCACCTCTTATGGGCCCTGGTGAGATCAGAAAATGTAAGATCCCAGAAAATTTTCAGGCTTCCTCCTTTGGCTCAGCCCCATTTTTGACCCTGGGATAGAGTACAATTTACTCGTACCACCTCTCTCTCATGGACCCTGTCCCTGGACCGAGCCATTTTCCCCTGGATATTTGCTGAATTTCTTTGAATATTGGCTAACGGCTTTTGACATTGACCATAACAGTTGACAGTATTTAGTTCTGACTTGCCAAGTGAATTGATATTTGACTTGCAACCGAATGTAGTATCTTGCCCTCTGACATTTTACAGAGCTCAATCCTAACCTGGAGTTAGGCCGGCACAGTTAGGCCAGCAAAGTTTGGCCGGCACAAGAGACACCGTAAAGTAGGCTTGGAGCACTCTTAGAGTCAGAGAGGCCAGCACACAGACATGCGCCATCCTCCCTGACTCTGTGAGATGGACCTTGTGCAGGCCAACTTTTGCTGGCGTAACTGGGCCGGCCTAACTCCAGGTTAGGATTGCGCCCACAATGAGGTTTCTTATTTGATGCCCAAGAAAACAATCATGAGCCCAAAACCTTTGAATGTTACCTATGAGTCAAAACCACATGAACGTGACCTTGAAACGTTAACGTTCACAACCTGAGGCAAAATTGGAAAGTGTGGCTTATGCTTTAAAAAAATGGCAACTTCATCGTTTTGGTCAACAGGCTGCCCCCCCCCCTTGGTAACAAACAAAACTAGTTTAAGCAACTGGAACCAGACCTCTCACAGAGCTTTTCACCCCCCACAATTCCCATCGATTTTTCCTACTGGAAATATGTGCCAGATCACGTCAGCCGTGCACTGAGAAACAAATGAATCCTAAGCAATCCATTAATAATTCTTTACACAGGCAACTGTAAGAAGTCAAAATCCTTGCATTTTCTCTTTTATGTACTATATAATTGATGGACAAATGTACAGTACATTACCCTTACATAATCCGACTTCCCTGTCGCTCTCTGGGAGGAAAGGAGCAGTTCCTCAGAGCAACGTTTGAAATGCCTTTTCCCTTGATTGGACTGGGATGACTCAAATCCCCTCTTATTTGTTAATAAATACCATTTTCTACCAACGATGCACTGGTAGTTGTACTAATATTGCTCTAATGCATCATTGGTAGAAAACATAGCAGAGAGAGTGCAGTGCAACCATGCTACTAAATACCAAATACCAAACATGCCAACCAGATGACAACTAAATACCAAATTTGAATGATTATCACAAGATCATTATGATATCGAAGCCTCACTTGATATTGAAGCTTCACTTAAGCCTGCCCCAATCTCAAGAACTTTGCTGAAGATCATTTGCCAATTCCTCCTTGTTTATGATCCACCAGAGAAAGGACCTTTTTCATAGTGGCACCCATGTGGATGTTCATTTCTACTGGTGGTGGGCCAGGCAAAATCCACTGTGTTCTCTCAGGCTGTTAATAATAGTCCTTATGGGAAAATCTTCTCTCTGCCCAAGACCAAAGGTTTGACTCTGTCTAGGGCAGGTTCAAATATTGTTGCAAAACCAGCAAAGCATCTTATGGACTAGCAGATTTACTGTGGAATATACCTTTGTGGATGAGGTTCAAAGGGCATTCATCAAATAGGACTTTTGCCACAGTAACGGTGCAATCCAAGTGCGCCCCAGGAACAAAGCAAGCTGATTTTGTCGGCCCTGGAGTATAGCGAAAGTGCACCAGTGCTTCTGGTGCAGGGCCGACACAGGCAGAAGCACTGCCATGATGCCTGTGTAAGTCAGTCCCATGCTGGCCAAGTTCGTTCGGAGCTGGGCCATTGGTGGGCTGGAGGAGGGCAGGAGGGAGGGTGGGAGGGAGGGTGGAATGGAGAGGAAGCAGCGCGTTCTGGTGGGTAGGGTGGCCCAGGGAAGGAGTGGAGCCTGGATGCAGCTTTTAGGCCACATCCAAAGCCCCATCCCCGGCTCGCGCAGCCCCGGTTAGGATTATGCCCTCAGTTTCTAAAAGAGGCACCTTCTCAGATGTATTGCAGTGTGCAAACTGTCTTGCATGTATTGATCAATGAATTGGTTAATTGGTTGCCAGCCAGTGATGTCATGCAGGGGGTACGCAGGGGGTACGCGAGTACCGGTTTCTAGGATTACAGCTGGCCCCGCCCATTCGCCCGCCCACTCGTCGACTCCGCCCTCTGCAACGTTTGAATTTCCTGCATGTTTGAGTTGCCTGCATGTTCTCAGAGCCAGGCAGGCAGACAGGCAGGCAGCGAGCGGAGCCTTTCCTTTCCTTGCCACTGAAAAATGAGTTGCTCTGGGGTTTTAACATGATGCCAGGCCTCCTTAACATGTTCTGGGGGTGCTGTGGAATACTGTTGCAACTGTTGGGTCAATTTAAAATCATCTGAGGCCTCAAAAAGGGCTTTTTCATGTCACTTCCTGCCACGACATCACTTCTGGCTTATGACGTCACTTCCGGTGGGCGGGTCCCGACACGTGCCAATCAAAAGTGAGTACATTTAGATGACACCACTGTTGCCAGCCCTGCCATCGACAAGAGGGCCCTTCCATTTCATGGCCCGCCCTGATCAGATAAATCAAGCCATGTTAGCTGGCAACTGGTCTGGGCTGTGCACAACTCCTGACCCACCAGGCCTCATATAACAACCCACCAGCCAGGACCGGAGCCTGAAAAATCACTTTTGTAGGAACAAAATGGGGGCTGTGTGTTAAGCAGTTGGCAGGCCAGGCAATATGTGGTGGGCCGAGTTGAGTTTGTCAGAGGCGGGGGACATAATTGCTCCGGTCTGAACTAGCACAATGCCGGCTAATGATGATATTCGCCTCTCCAATTTTCCTGATGGTGGTTTTCTGCTGTTCCCCGAGCTTTTTAGGGAACTGTGGCTTTGGAGTCTTATTACTCTTTCAGTTCCAGTCCCCAAACTCTATTTTCCAGCAAATGTGTTGCATATCCATACTTAATGATGAACTGAGGCTGAATATTTATGATCCATATTAATTATGTAGATTTCCCCCTTCCCCCCCCTTTTTTTTGAAATAATCATTGGGAAAAAAAGCATCTTCAAAAGCAGACCAGAAGCAATGCGACATGAAATGCGTCGGGGAAATGCGATTAGGGATGAGCACACTAGTTTGGATGAAGCCCGAGCCAATCAGAGCCCCTGCTGAAATCCCCAATTAAATTGGAATCAGACCTTCGCTGGAGTTTCTGAACAACCTTTCATTACCGCACAGGGTGGCAGCTCCCAGTTTTGTACTTCCAAGAGGAATCTATTTGTCTTTTCTTGTTGGTGGGGTGTCAATATTCAGAAATAGCTCATATTTACAAGGAGGTTCCTGGGATTTTGTTATATTCATTCGTTCGTTCACTATGAGGGGGAATGATAATCATACACAGATTAAACTACACCTACAACCTTTTAAAGTAGAATCTCATATATTTAGCAGAGGGAGAGCGATTGTCCTTGTGTATCCCCAGAGTGTCTCCCAGTAGACTTTTGCTGGTGTCTTAAGGAGCAGTAAGGCGAAATGATTCTCCTTTCCTCTCTGATGCCTGCCAATCCACTCTCTCTGCTGCGTACAGTGCGCCCATTTTTAGCACGGCTGCATTAGCATGGGGGAAAGGATAGGATTGGGCCCCCAGTGAGATTACCCCCATACTGCAGACAGATGCTTGAGGCTGAGAGTAGTGGTCAGCCCATGGCTATCTAATGAGTCCCTGGTCAAGGTGAGCTTTGAACGGGAGACACATCTGTTCACACCCTGAGGGCTCAATCCTAACCTGGAGTTAGGCTGGCACAGTTAGGCCAGCAAAGTTTGGCCGGCACAAGGGCCACCGTAAACCATGTTTGGACCACTCTTGCAGTCAGAGAGGCCAGCGCTCAGACGTGTGCCATCCTTCTTGACTCCGAGAGTGGTCCAAACGCGCTTTACGGTGGCCCTTGGGCCAGCCAAACTTCGCTGGCCCAACTGGGCTGGCCTAACTCCAGGTTAGGATTGCGCTCCGAATTACTCAACTACCACAGCTTTCGTCTGCTAAAACCACACGTCAGCCAGTGATTAGGTTCCTATTAACATTCCTTAGAATATGTCTTCGCAAATATTGAAACAAGGCGTCAGCAGCAGGTTCAGTATCCCATCCGCAGGTCTCTAAGTGAAGTTAACTGTTCAAATAGCGTTTTCCTAATTAATCTTAAACCTCATTCAATGACAGACTTGTTGCTCACATCTCTTCTCCCCCCCCACTTCCATGCCCTTCCCCAGCACAGAATCCTTAAGTGCAATTTTTCATGGATTTATACCAAGACCCCACATCTATACCAAGACCCACAATCACGCGGGAAAGGAAGAATTTCCTGCAGTTTGAAGGGCACTCCATTCCCCCAAATCAAACAATCTTCCCTCTCTGTCAAAGGATCAGCTTTGCAAACGGCGGCATGGCGAGTGCGCAGACCTCTCTGTGCATGACAAGATAAAAACCTGAGACTTTCCTGCCTCCAGGAAGCGGGATAATGAAATCATCTTTAATCTTTGTCCCTCCCAGGCACTCTCAACACCTGTTACCCTTGGTATCAGCACAGGCACAACAGGGTGTGAATTCGTCTTAAGGCTGGTAATTATTCCAGCTAATTATTCATTGGGAGGGGGAGGGGGTGATTAGTGAGGCTCCTTCAGGTGCAAAGTCGGCCACTTTTATTCTCGCTGACGCTTCACAAACAGAGGAGTGAGGTGGCGGTTTCCTTCCTTCCTCTCTCTGGCTGAAGCAACCAGGCTTCCGAGGGCTTGTGGTACAGCAGGCTCTACTGACCTGGCCGTGGTTATTTGAGCTTTAGTGCCCACCAGGCTGGACTACTGTAATGCACTGTGTGTGGGGGCTGCCCTTGGAGGAGTCCAGCAACAGCACCGCCAAACAGTGGAGCACGATCTATATTGGAACCAGGGCCTCTGAGAGAAATATTGTCAGGGGGTACCAAGCTTCTTTTGGGCCTCTTCCCAAAGTGGGAAGGGGGCGAAACCGGGGAGGGGTGGGTGATAGCTTTGGAGTCCGTGTCTGCCAGGTTTCCTAATGCAGAGCCCAGGTCTACCTGCCCATGCAGCACTGGCATGCGGTGAAGGCAGAGGCAGATCTAAGGGAGGGCAGAGCTCTAAGTTTTGCAAGAAGCCTTACCTTGCAGTGGAAATCACTCCTCTCCTGCACCATTTTAGCCAATCCTCACAGGGAACAGCAACATCTTGGCGTTGCTTACTGGCTACAGCAGCAAGGGAGAGGAGGGATTTACATGGCAGGGTAAGGCTTCTTGCAACACTTAGAGCTTTGCCCTCCCTGTAGATCCGCCTCTGGGTGAAGGCAAGTCACTTCCCAGCGGTCCACCCCTCCGATACATGGAGGAATGGCACGCCACTGCAAAGCTGCAAGTCCTCTGACCATCGGAGGAGCCTGGGGGAGGGGGCAGGGGTGGGGGCAGGTAGGGACTGGGGGTGAGGGAGAACAAGAGGAGGTGGGGCGGCAGACATGGGGTGTGTCCCTGGGTGCCCTGCCCCCCAGGAAAGCCTCTGGAACCTAGAACATGCCACCCCACCCCACCCCTGCTAGCTATGGCACTGCAGACACACCTTTCCAATCTGGGCAACCCCCTCATTTGGATAGGACAGCTCTGCCTTGCTCCTTACACCCTTCTATCTCCTTACACCCCAAGCAGAACTCCTATAGCTGAATATTTTATTCCTCACTTTTCAGACAATTCAATTCCCAAAGAGGTTTCCAATCAAAATCCACACAAAAGTCCAATGCATTAAATAAATGAGTGTGCCTGTGTGTGTACATGCATGCACATGTGCATGATAGTGTTTTCTGGTTCCTGCAGCTGATGACAGAATCCAGACCCTTCCAAAGGGAAAGGGCAGAAGAATCTGTAGAATTCAAGGGCGGGCTGATGCCAAAAATATCAACCCCCTCTGAAGTTTTTCTCTGAAGTCTTCTGGTTCCTGACAGCTGGTGCCACTGTCCAAGTGGTGACATAATGGCCACAGGTAATGCAAGCTGATGAGCGTTTCCATGGGGGACATTTTCCTCTTCTGTGATTACCTGTTCTGCACGATGAACAGCCATTAGACATCAGAAGCACATGAAGAATGTAGGATTGTGCTGGAGATAGGAGAAATGTATTTAATTCACCTTTTACACACTAAGCTGGCTGATGGGTGCAATTAAAAATGGGACAAGCCAGCCACATCTATGCTATCAGCTGCTAGTTAAACACAACAACTGTTGGAAACAGGCAAGAAAAGAGCACTTCCACCCCTCTAATTTATCTTTAGTTTCCTAAATGTAAAATTACATAAAAACACAAGCACATAAAACAATCATTCTCACGTACAAGGCTGCCTCTCCTTTTTTGTTTTTTAAGCAAGCACCACACAGAGACTGCTCCGGGTACTTAAATAATTGGGAAGATGCTTCCCTCTCTTCGGAATCTGCTGGTCATTAGCAGATAATGATTCGAAAGAGACTGCGGAGCTCCAAGCAGTGGAGCGAGTTTTATGTTCTTAAAGAGGCAATTACTACTTTTGTGCAGCATGGCGCTCATCCATTCTAGGCTCTTCCCTCTTTCGGCACAGGATATTATTTATAACTGGCATAATTCTCCGTATTTCGAGGCGCTAACCGGAGACTCTTCTCCCATTTCCTGTCTTTTTCTCACTCAGGGGAGAACTAGAGCGACCCAAAAGTGGGGGGGGGGGGCTGGTGGGCGCAATGAGGCCCTCCACAAGGTATATAACCTTTTGAGCCACTTGTGCCATTCCCGTTTCAAGACCTGGGGGCAACTCGGCAACTCATTCCCATGGGGAAAATGTGGTTAACATAGAACAAGAATGATGGGCCAACAGCACTAATAGAGCAAGCAAGGCCACATAGTATGAAAATACTTCTCTTCAGTGGCATAGCTAAGCCAGAGCTGGGGTCGTACACAGTGGTGTCATCCAAATGATTTAGGAACAGGTACTCACTTTTGATTGGCACTTGTCGGGATCCGCCCACCGGAAGTGACGTCATAAGCCGGAAGTGATGTCATGATTGTTGCCATGGATGTGATCACGTTTGTAATAACTTCAGCTGGTGGTTAGTGTTGATTTAACTTCTATTGCTTTGCTTTCTAGAGATGTGTATATACATATTTTGCTTCAACTGTTCCCTGGTTAAATAGCAGGGGCCAGCTTCGAGTGGGAGGGGCCAGCTCAACTTCTAGGAACCGGTACTCGCGTAGTGGTGCGTAGTGGGTGCATGACATCACTGGTCGTACACATTGGGGGGGGGGGACTGTGGCAGTGTGGCCGTTTTCAACCACCTCGGCTGAGGAGTGTGTGTGTGTGTGTTTGTTT
Source organism: Lerista edwardsae (assembly GCA_029204185.1). Taxonomy (NCBI): domain Eukaryota; kingdom Metazoa; phylum Chordata; class Lepidosauria; order Squamata; family Scincidae; genus Lerista; species Lerista edwardsae. The sequence continues at coordinate 12,295,608 of JAJKFI010000020.1, read as the reverse complement.
GTTTGTGTGTGACAGCTCCTACCTGTGGCATGGGGCCCCACTGAGGTCAATCCCATGGTGGCACCACCCTCCCCAGGGGGCCTGGAAATGCTTCATCCAGATCAGGTCAATAGTCCATCTCACCTCCCAGGCCGGGGTGCGTATGGCCCTGGGAGGGGGGTGGTAGAGCCGGGATGAGGCCATTAGGCCGCATCCAAGCCCCTGTCCCCAGGCCCCACGGCTGCAATTCTGGCGGCTTGCTCAGAGCAGGAGCAGGAATGTGCTCTTGCCCCAGGGAGGTTCCTCCTCACTTGTGGTGGATACAGTGCAAGTCCACCAGCCTTGCTGTTCTGGCACAAGTTAGGATTGTGTCCTAAGGATATCTAGATACCGCTTTTCAATAAAACGTTTCACTGAGAAAACCAAATCATTAAAGGCCTCCTTGTCCCCAAAGGGCTCACAGTCTTAAAACAAGAAAAAAAAGGGCTGAGCACCACCAGCAAATAGCCACTAGAATACTACTACTACTACTACTACTACTACTACTACTACTACTACTAATAATAATAATAATAATAATAATAATAATGCTAGTATTTATATACCGCCTTTCTTTGGCCATTAGATTGCTCCTCTGGCTTTAATTCAAGGCAGTTTACATAGGCAGGCTTTATTTCTCTATACCTGCAAGGGTTTTTTACAAATTACGAAGAAGTTCTATCTTTCAAGAACGACAGCAACATACAGATGGAACTTTTGTGGTTTAGTCCTTCTTTCTGGCCACACGATTGCCTTCCTGCTGGCTGATAAACGGCTTCTCTGCTCCCACCAAAGAAACAGCTGGCCCAGCACAACTCCTCTCTCACAGACAGCTGGAGGCAGCTCTTATCAGTTGCACTTCTCAAGGTCTGCCACTCATGGAGACTTCCGGTGTTGTCGAATTGGCGACCTTCGGATCTTATCTTCGGGCAAACAGAGGCTTTCACTCTCTCGACTAAACCTCCTGCCCCACTAAACCTCCTGCCTAGAGAAGAAACTAGGTTGGAGTGAAGAGGAACAACTTATGCATGCAAAGCAGGCATCTTACTGCTAAACTATGGCCACTCCCATCTTTGACGGTCTGGTACCATCAAATGCCATTGATGACTCCCAGAGAGGGAACTTGGTTCTGATGGGCATCCAGGAAGTGAGAGATTCTGCCACTGTTGTCACAGCTCCCTAGACAATAACAATGGAGTCTGCAGTGAGACGGAGCCCACATGGTTAAATCATGAAGTTTGAGCAGCAGCCTTCCCTTTCCTGTGCCTGCTCTGTCCAGAGGTGCCCCTGGGTTTCTTGGAAAGAGGAAGCAATTAAAAATTCGAGTTTAACTGGAAATATCTCATTTTTCAAATTAATGTTTCTTTGCGTACCAGTTACATATGCTGATTGGGTCTTATTCTGTCAGCTCTGCAAATTGTACAGTCATTGCTCCCAATACATCATGAAGGAAGTTGTCAGCTAAAGTACCCAACAGCTGGCTGGGCAGATGTGAACAACGGCACTGGCATCATCTGGAGAAGTCAGGGTGTCTATTAATATAACGAGCGTGCCTATGTCAACATTTTGTGCGTCAGCTTCTGAATAGTCGTGGCTTGCCATATCCTTGAGTTTTAATATGTACCCCTCAAAAGTTTCCCATTTCATGGAATATCCTCCTCAAAAGAATATCCCAGCATGATTGCCTTCTCCAAAAAACCTGCATGCCATACCATCACAGTTTTTTTTAAAAGATGATTATTTAAAGGCTCATGTTTAAGTGATCACCAAATTTAATGAAAACATTCCTCAAAAAAAAAAAAATACTTTTGTTTCCCCAAAATAATAGATGTTCACCAAATTTTAGACCACCTAATAATCCTAATGGGATAACCACATATTGAGTTCTTGTCATTTTCTTAAAGTATTTGATAATTTAAAAATGTGTTTTTTAATTATCAAAACAGTAAATTTTCATAATATAACTCGAACCCAAGCCCTAACCCAGTGATGACGAACCTATGACACGCATGTCAAAGGTGACACACCACAACTTTTGAGGTGACATACCAGCATTCACCAACACCTGACAAAAATTGAGTTTTTTCTACTCATTTTTCATTTTTGTAATTAACTGATGTTTCTTTCTATAACATATAGTACAACAAATGATTGGACTGTATTTTTTGTTTAAATAAATGAATACAAAGGATAGTTTCTCTTTTGTTGGGAGGGGGTGTTGACATGCCAACAGAGTCAAGCTAAGCATGTTCCAATGTTTTGACACACCAAGCCCAAAAGTTTCGCCATCACTGCCTTAACCCAAACTCTAACCCTAACCCTGTGTTTGGGGCGTATAATTCTGCTAGCTTAGTAGTAGTATTGTCGCGTCAATGTGATGTTATACATTTGGTGAACATTTACTACATTCGGTATAATCATGGTTTGTTTTTGGCCCACAGTGCTAGGGGCTCACAGTTAATTTGGTAAGCATTTAATTTGTCCCCTTATGTAAACCCAGGGGGGTGGTCAAACTCATATAGTGGGTTGAACAGTTTTCACAGTGCCTGCTGATGGCCAGAAAAAAAGCTCTTTGTTTTCCAAATAGAAACTCATTAGCTGTGAATCTGCAGATCTTGATCATATTTTCAAGATGTGGGCGATCCCAATTATTATGCAGGCTGCCCTTTCAGCAGTGCCGCATCGGCTGTAACCTTGGGTACTGAAAGGGTAGTGCTGGGAGAGTCCACTATCACAGGGGCTAGATAAAGAAATTCCAGGGGCCACATCCGTCTCAGGGGTCCAGAGCCATTCGCAGCTTGAAGCCTGCCTGGGGCAGGGCAATGTCACCATGTCCCCCAGTGTGGCTGCTCCGCCCCCGTGGGTCACCTGGCCACACACCCCTGTGCCCAGAATTTAGGAGTGATCTGAGTGCCAGGGAGGGCAAGGGGCAAAAAGCACGAGGGTTTTTCTGCGCTGCTGCACCCTGCCGCAGTCAGCGCCCACTGTGCTCACCTCCCCCTGTGGCACCCTCCCTATACCCCTTCATGGGCCTTATGTTGGACACCCCTGACTTAACCTGTCTCCAACCATGCCAAATTGGCAACACAATGCTGTTCAAAGCGTCTTCTTCCTCTTTTTCTTCCTCTTCCTCCTCTTCTTCCTCCTCTTCTTCTTCCTCTTCTTTCTCTTCCTCTCCCTCTTCTCCCTCTTCTTCCTCCTC
>JAJKFI010000020.1:12281934-12292378 GCA_029204185.1 Lerista edwardsae | reverse complement strand
TCCTCTTCTTTCTCTTCCTCTCCCTCTTCTCCCTCTTCTTCCTCCTCCTCCTCCTCCTCCACATTTGGTGCACATGACATTTTACAGATTTACATAGGCAACACAGACCAGATCTCAGGGCCGGCTCTAGCAGTGATGGGGCCCAATGTGGGGCATGCCTGCGGGGCCCCCAACCCTCCCTGTGGGCCCCCCCCACTCACCAAGAAGAGTGCTATTTGTTCTGCATGCAAAGCATGGCACATGGAAATGGTTGGTGGTGATATGATAATATCACCATCAACTGCTTCCAGGTAGCCCATTTTGGGCTGTTCAGATGAGGGGCAGGTGGGAGGGCCCAAGGTAAAGCTGCTTTGCTTGCCCCACTGACTGACAGCCCATAGAGCTCCCCGCTGCTGCAGCAGGCAATATGTTCGTGCTGCTGGTGCGGGGCCCCCTGAAGAGCAGGGCCCAATGTGGTGACATTGGTCATGTTGGCTTAAGGCCGGCCCTACCAGATCTCTACTCTTAAGGAGCTTACAATCTAAAATAGACAGTGAACAGCAACATAATTTGACCGTGATTCTATGGTACCTAATGTTGACACCCCGTCAAGGATAGCATCTGGGGTGCCCCACTCCCCTTCCCAACCAAATTGGGGCTCCTCACGGATGCTGTAAACCTTCTGTTGAACGACATGATGGGACATTCTGCTCATGAATCTTGCAGCACAGCTAATGTAGTGTTTTCTGGGCTCCCCAACTTGATCATACTGGCTGCGTTGCCCTCCACTCCACTCCGAGTTCTTTTTAAATGCACGCAGGTTTGCTTCTCTCAACAAAAAGCAGAAGAGCAAATTGCTTCTTTCCATCGCATCAAAATGGGCCTGAGAATACTGTTAAAACGCACAGCGGTTCAGAGTCAATCCATAGAGCGATAAGAGTTTTCATATGGTTAAAGAAAATCTGAGAATTAGATAAATTTACAAATAAGTCCTAAATGAGTTTCTTGACCCATTTCGGAAAAGATAAAAAAAAAAACCCTCATAAGAGTCTCTGCAAATCTTGCCGACAATCAGAATATATTTCCTTATTGCTTTATTGCAGTTAAATTGGCAGAGATCCTGGGTGGTAATTCATAACATCTTATTAGCTGTGCCAACAGCAGTGAAGCTTTGGGTCCACTAAATTTACCTGGCAATTAAACTCGGGGTGATTTTATTTTTTTTCAGAGCACACCCATGGCCCAAAGATATATCCTCTCCATTTCTGTTTCTTCTCGGTATCAATCCACATTTTTGCAAATGTATTATGGCAAAGGTCTAGTTCTGTAAGGAGAATTACACCGGAAAGGGAAGAGGAAGATATATCAAAAGCAATTCATTTCTGTTTCATTTCACCGAAATGCTGGAATAGGGTCTGGCCTGCACCACTGCCACTAGATCCACCCCTCCCGCAGCCTCCCAGCCCCACGTTCCCCTCCCTGCCCTAGTTTCACCTCCTCTGAGACCCTGCCTTATCTACTCCATTGGCTGTGGCGGGGTCCAGGAATAGACAAGGGATGATACTGCCTCTTGTAGCAGGACTCCCCAAATGCCCCCAACAGAGTACTCCAGGTGCTGTTAGCTGCTACTCTGTGATAGTGGAACTCTGTTCCGCTGTCAGAAATACTTCCACATAGTCCAACTCTGGAGTGCCAATCAATGTAGACCAGTCGTTCCCAAACTGTGGGTCAGGACCCACCAGTGGGTCGCAAGCCAGTTTCGGATGGGTCGCAAAGCACCTAGATCAGCCATATTGAAAATATGGAAATATGGGATGCTGGAAAGGGGGAGGGCTGTGTGGTTGTTTTGCTTGTGTCAAGGTTGTAAATAGGCTTTTTTTCTTTCTGATTCACATTGATGATGGGAAATGACTGAGAAATAACCTGACTTATTGCTGTATTCTCAGGAAAGCAGCAGGTTCTGGCATCACAATGATGGCACTTCTGGCCATGACATCACTTCTGGTGGCTCCTAAACAGACTGTCATTCTAAAAAGTGGGTCCCAGTGCTAAAACATTTGAGAGCCACTGAGGTAGCAAAGTTTGGTCGGCACAAGGGATGCCGTAAAGTATATTTGGACCACTCTTGGTGTCAGAGAAGCCAGCACGCAGACGTGCACCATCCTCCCTGACTCCAAGAGTGATCCAAACGTGCTTTACAGTGGCCCTTGTGCCGGCCAAACTGTGCTGGCCTAAGTGTCCTGGCCTAACTCCAGGTTAGGACTGCACCCATAAATGCTGGATGCCAGTTTGCAGGGTGTGTGTGTCCAAAATGGCGATGGCAGTAGGAGTGGCCATGGCTGCAGTCGTGATTTGGCCAGTGCTGGCTCCAGCCACCTGCAAGAGAAGCATGTTTATAGGTATGATTATATATATGAAGTTTATATATATATAAAGAAGAACGTGGGTGTGTGTGTATGTATGTATGTTTCGCATAGGCTCTGCAACGCCTGGAGCGATCGGCACAAAACTTGGCACGCATACACCTTATGGCCTGGCAACAAACACTGCGGGGGTCAGGCCCCCTAAAACCCCCGGGGGGGGGTACGTGGGGATCCCCACATGAAAACGGTCAAAAACGGCCCAAATTGGCATCAAATCCACAGTTTCCGGGGTTGCCGAGATGAGTGGCGACGCTCCCGACACCATTGGAGTCTGGGTTCAGCCCCCCCTCGATGTGGGGGGCAAGAAGGGGTGCGAAACAAAACATCCGCCATGCCCTGCTGGAACGCCTGGACCGATTGGCACCAAATTCGGCACGCAGAAGCCTAGCGGCCTGGCCACAAACACTGCAGGGGTCAGGGCTCCATAGCACCCCTGGGGGCAGGGCGCCACATAAAAATGATCAAAAACGGCCGATATAGGTGTTGGGTCCATAGTTTTTGTGGTCGCCGAGACGAGCGGTGACGCTCCTGAGGCCGTTAGAGTCCGGATTTGGCCCCCATCAGCGTGAGGTGCGAGATGGGGTGTGAAATGAAATGTCCACAATGACCTGTTGGGAAAATTTGTTACCCGGGCAACGCCGGGTAACAAAAAGCTAGTATTTAATAAAAGAAAATATTCACTGTCTGTGCTTCTTCTCTGGTCATTCTTGTTATTCATAAGAACATAAGAAGAGCCCCACTGGATCAGGCCAAAGGCCCATCTAGTCCAGCTTCCTGTATTTCACAGTGGCCCACCAGGTGCCTAAGGGAGTTCAGTAGACAACAAGATGCTTGCATCCTGTTGCCACTCCCTTGCACTTGGCATTCTGAAGTAAAAAATTTCATGTCATGACTATTACTGAAAATAATTTTGTCATGGGGTGTGTGTGCCAAAAATGTATGGACCCTGGGTGCCAAATGACCTTGGTATGCCACTGCTCAGTTCTTCTGTCCTTTTCCCACCAACATATGGAATGAAACACACCCTTCTCCCCCATGCCCCAGTTATATATAGTGACAATGGTGTTAACCAGTTTGATCCGGACGGTGTCGTTGCAAAAGTAGAGAGCCAATTCCAGGTAGACCTGGAGAGCCAATGTGGGCGAGAAAGAGGTGGAGGTATGATTAAAGATGCATTAGCATAATCTGGAAAACAATGTTCTCCACAAAAGAACACTAAGTACATGTGGCGAAGAGGGAAATGCAAAGAGATTAGTGGAGTGATAGATGGGTGAAGAATTGCCAGCCGCTTTTGCATACTTGAAATGCAAATCTGCTGTTCAAGACGCAAGTCAGTTTTCAAACTCAGGCATCAAATGCATGATTCCAGAAAGCGCTTGGCAGAAACTACCAAAAAACAACAACTGAAACCCAAAACCAACACAGTCCTTTCTCTAATTAGGCAGATCAAGTATTTTCAGCTGACATTTCTAATCACAATATTAACTAAAATGGTTTAATTATAAGCAAGCTTTTTATACAATGTGAATTAATGTGCAGCACATCAAAAGGCCCTGGCATGCTTATGCCCTTGAATTCTTTACAGTGTTCTGGTTTTTGAGGAAAGGAGGCTCCCCAACACATGGTCTCCATTCATCATGCTAAACGGAATGGGGGCAGCTTCACAACGCACGTCCGTGCCCCACTGACATCAGCGTTCAAATCCAATTTGATTGAAGTCACGTTCCATATCTAGTCCAAAACAGAGGAGAGGGTGAACTTTTCAATCAAAGGCCACCTCCCAAACTCAACTGATGGCACAATCCAGCGCCCTCCTTGGGTCTAATGCATTGGCCCACTTCACTACTGCCGATGTGGGGGCGCCGACTGGTGCCCCCATGTCAGTGCTATGGCTCTTGGGACAACACTAGCACTACCGTCAGCCCAAGGGCAAGAGGTCACAACGAGCCGCACTAGCCGAACTCGACTGGTGCATGGGCTTTTTGGGGCGGTGGGTGGGTGGTTCTGGGTGGGTATGGGGGCCCCGGTAAGTATGCCAGCCCAGGGAGGGGGGCAGGGCTGGGATGTGGCCAGTAGGCCGCACCCAAGGCTCCGTCCCCAAGCTGCGCGGCCCCAATTCAAGCTGCGCTGCTTCCTCGGCTCTGCACCTGCTATTTAGCGGACGCAGATCTGAGGAATCCTATGGGGCGGCTCACCAGTGCACCTAAGATGCACTGGATATGGCGCAGACCCGCCAGCCTCGCCATTCCAGCGCAACTTAGGATTGCGCTCTGACTGACATATGCCCAGTGGTGGAATTCAGCCAGTTCTCACCAGTCCTGCAGAACCGCTTGCTAATGTATTGATATACAAAAAGTAGTGCTGTAGCAAGAAGCAGTACAAAGAAAGGAGGACATAGAACCGGTTGTTAATTTATTTGAATCCCAACACTGCATATGCCCCCTTTTTAATGTCTTTTAAGGCACGGTATTCTACTTTTCCTGTCACCGATCCGCAGCGGCTAACAGCAACACTACAACTGACAACAGAAAACAACAAAAACCCCAACAGAATGCAACCAACGTCACATACATCTGTGTGTGCTCTCCATCACAAAGACATCCAAGCACCCTTTAAAAAAATTGAGTTGGACAACAGAATAAGAAAAGCCCGTTAACAAACTTACTGCCCAATCTTATGCAGGCCAGACCACCAGCAGAACATAGCTGTAAAGTAGCTGCCAAAGACCTGCCAACTACGATAGACCAGCTGGGCGATGTGGGTTAGGAGGCGGCCAGACATCACCTTGGGGTAAGCCAATAAAGCCCCAGCTAGCCCTATCGGGCTATTCGGATCTGCGCCAAATTGCTGGTGCAAATCTGAGTGGCCAATCTGGGGCCGACCTGGCCAGGGATGGGGGTTAGGATCTGGCCTAAATGATGGCTCCTGGCTCCACTCCCATCCCCAGGCCCGCCAACCAATGCTGCCAACACTGCCCTTTCCTGGACCTTCCTCTGCCCCATCACCAACTTGCTCCATCCTCCCCTTCCCCTGTTCCGCTCTCCCACCCACTTGTCCCGCCTCCCCTGACATATTATCTGCCTCTTGGATCTGTTGACATGTGCAAGAAGGTTCCAGCTTTCCTGCTGGTGCTCTGGCAGCACAATAGAGGCATGCCCCCAGTATCCGCTGGAGTGCCATTCCAGATCCCCCCCCCCGTGGATACCTGAAACTGTAGATAATGGGAAAGCCTTTCTATAGATAGGGGAACATCAGTGGTTTTGCTGCAACAAGGTCAAAAAAGATGTGTTAAATGCTCCCCTATCTTTTAATATGCATTCCAGTATCCGTGGGTAACTGAAACTGTGGATACTGAATCAGTGGATACTGGGGGATGCCTGTACTCCGTGTGCTACCAGAGTACCTTTTACAATTGCTTCACAGCAGTTGCCAGTAGCGCAAAGCACATTCTGCTGTTGGCCGGCCCCAATACCATTGGGCCATTAATCTTGTTATTGGCATTGATTATTGTTTGATCATTTCACTTGTTTTTTTTTACAGACCGTGAGCAGGTTTGCTGCAGGACAGGCATGCAGCTTGAAAACAAGCAAGCCGATAAATAAATAAACACCATTATAATGGATCAGATTTTTGTTTGGGGAAAAAATAAAATTAAAACCTCTGCTTTCATTCATTCTGTTCCTCCGTTCAGTGTGAGCACGATGGACCATCAGGCATCTGCACCAGATTGTGGGCCCCTCTGGGACAGGAAACCGTCCTCGCATCCCTTTTGCTAAGTAAACAGCTTTGGGAGTGTTTTTGGTGGAGAATATGCTAGATAAATAAAATTAAAATAAATACAGTCCCACTGTCACGAGTTATGCAAGAAGATAGTGCTTATTCCCACATGACACCCAGCGTTGTCATAAAGCAGGAGCCGAGAAACCAATTAAGGGCTATTAGCTCTGATGGTTTCATAGAACCAGTATACCTCTGAATGCCAGTTGCTGGGAAGCAAGGGAGACCTGTCGCCTTCATTCTCTGCTTGCGGGCTTCGCAGAGGCACCTGGTTGATGAGTTTGGAAATCAGGATCCCGGACGAGACGGACCTTTGGCCGGATTCGACAGGGAGCTTCTTCTCATTGAAATCCATTCCGCTGGAATCACCAGGACTTATCTACAAGTCAATATTGTTTGGATCAGGTTGATGCCAGCATGCTTCTGAAAGCGGTGCCCAAGCGGTTGCCCTCGGGCCAACGCGAGCCTCTTGTGTCGGCCCAACTGCACCAGCGCTGACATGAGGGCACTGACCGGCATCCTCGCGTTGGCACTGCTGCCGTTGGGCCAACGCTAACTGCGGCATTGGCCCAAGGGTGCTGTGCTGAGCCGCTCCTGCACCAGTCGAGTTCAGCTGGCCCAAGAGTGGTGCTGGGTGGGGAGGAGGGCAGGGGGGAGGGAAGAACTGGGTGGGTGTGCCAACCCAGGGATGGGGGTGGAGTTAGGATGCGGCCATTAGGGCCACACATTAGGGCCACTTGCGGCCAATGGCCAGTTGGGATGTGGCCATTAGGGCCACTTGCACGGAGCTGTGCCTGCTAAACAGCAGGTGCCGATCCAAGCAAGCCTGTCAGGTGGCTGGTGCCTAAGAAGGTGCCCTTGCCCCAGAAAGGCTCCAGCAGCTAACCTGAGCTGGATACGGCACAGCCCCACCTGCCTTGCCATTCTGGTGGTGGTAGGCACTTTCCAACAGTCACGAAGTCCAGCACGCTGGAGCACACAGGCTGGGAAGCAGAAGGCTGAAGAACCAGGGTCGTTTTTGGCCAACGTGGAACCCTATTTGGGTAGGTTGGGCTTAAGCCACATGTGCCCAGCCCCAACCTCTGCTTGAGAACTTTGTTCCTGCTCTCCTACAGCGCTACGGGCAGTGGTGTCATCCTCAAACTACGTTCTGGAACGCTAGGCGGGACTTACCACCTGATTGGCTGCCCGTCCGTGATGTGTCGCTGCCTGCCCGCCTGCCCGCCCGCCGCGCGGGCACCCCTGGCTTCGGAGGGGGTGCCCGCTTGCCTGGGGGGCGCGCTGGGTGCCTGGGCAAGCAGCGGAGGGGCGCGCCAACCGGAGGGAGCCTGCACAGCGGGCGGGCAGGCAGCGACACGTCATGGGCAGCCTGTCAATCAAGCGGTAAGTCCCGCCTAGCATTCCGGAACTTAATTTGAGGATGACGCCGCTGGCTAAGGGTGCCCTCCTAACCAACGTTCCAGCATTGGGGTCAGGGCAATGCAGCTTTGAGGTAAGGGAAGAAACATTCCCTGACCTTAGGGAGGCCCCTACGATTCCCCCGCAACTGCAGGATGCAGCAAGTTCCCCGTTGGTGCTGGTATGTCATTGCTGGAAAGTTGGTTAGGATTGTGCCCTACGACTTCGGCGCCATAGCAGCTAGCGGAAGAATGACCACTAAAAAATAGACCCCTGCATTTCAAGCCATTTCCCCCGCCCACCCCCCTGCCCTCCATCCCTTGCTAGCAGCTCGCAATGAAATGTAAAAGTAATCCCCGATTTTTCTTTCAAACTCTCTCTGCTTTAAAAGAACCTTCCCAAAAATGATTGATGCGCGGAATTAAACCCAAAGGCAACCCCTTAAAGCTGCTTTGAATAGCAACCAATTCCCAGCAATGCCTCCACGGCTTGCCGCAAAGGAATCTAATCTCTAAACTTCTAAAGGTCAAGATTTACTGTCTGGTAACACGGCTCAAGTGTAAATGCTCTGTAATGCGACATGAGGTGATTGCTTTGCTCTCTAGACAATGTCAATTTTGTCCCAAGTAGCTGCAGATGTGTCTAGCATTAAGTTGGAATGGTGTCAAGGGCCCTCCTTGAACACTGCCAGCTTCTCAGAGAAACTGGTCCTAAAGCCCCAGTCGATTACATACCAGGCCCAATAGACAGCCATTTAAGACTCAGAGAAGGATGGAGTATGGAGCTGCATTAGATTTTTTTTAATGCCTTGCAGCCAGGAGCCCCTGCAGGAGAAATTCTCTGACAATTCTGAAGCCGGCTCCCTGCCCCCTTCCCAAGGTGTTCACCTTGGCGCCTCCACGCGCTCCGTTGGCTCAAGTCACGTGACCGAAGAATTTAGGAGCTATGAAAAATGTCACCGCAAGAAGGTTGCTGGCAATCGCCGACTCTTTGGCCCAGGTCATGGGGCTGGCCCAGTGGTGTCATTCAAATGATTTAGGAACAGGAACTCACTTTTGACTGGCACTTGTCGGGAACCCGGAACCAGCCACGGAGCCCGTTAGGATCCGGAACGCCCGTTATGGTCTGTTCCCCCTGAATGACATCACTGCCTTCGCCCCCCTAGGAATCCGGAGTCGCTCCCTTTAACCCTCTGAGCGCCGGCCAACCAAGAAGAAAAGCTCTTTGCAGCGGAATTGGGAGGGGGGAAGAGGGAGAGTGAAGTGGGCGGAGTCAGCCCTAATTTTAACTAGTGGAACTGAGTTCCCCCACGTTCCTCCTGCATGACATCACTGGGCTGGCCAACCATGAGGGACTGAGATGACTGCCTCAGGTGCTGGATTGGTGGAGAGCACCTGCCTCCACCACATTTGCTCTGCCAGTCACAGGGGCATATCGAGACAATCGCTCATTCTCTTCTCTACTGCCCTTTCTATGTTGAGATCCGCCAAAGTTTCCTGGTCCCCATTCTGAGAACAAGACAGGGGCTTTCTGATGTGGCTAACTTATGCTATCTCTTATCGGACTCTTCAGTTGAAATAACTGAAATGGTGGCAACTTTCCTGCATAAGTTAACTGATTTGTGCATTCGAAAAGCTGAATTATGCCCTGGATGATTTAATGAGTGTGTTTGCTTTTGTTTATTTGTCTATGTTATATCTGTCTTATGCCAATAAAGGATCTATACTACTACTCTGCCAGTACATGGATTTGGAAAGGAGAATGGAAATAGACTGAAAGAGGGAGTGGAGGAGGAGAGGAGAGAGTCTCTGACACACTAACTCAGGGGTTTAAAAGATAAGGCAGGCCAGATACAGCATGTGGATGCTCTTTATCTGGCCAGTGTAATAATTGAGCTCTCCAAGTACCACCATTAGTCGCTTTCAACTGCCAAGTTGCGGAGTGACACATCATCAAAAGTGGCACTGCTGGAAGGGCAGAGTCAAGGGAGGCCAATCATCAGGCGGATCATCCTTTCAGCAGTGCACTTTCTGCTGAGGTGCCACTTTCCTGAGCCTGCGTGATAATTGGACTCTCTCGTACCGTGAATATACGTATTATCAAGATTTACATACTTGCTTTTGTGTTATTTGCAGCTAATGAGTTCCTAGGTGAGCAAGAAGTGCTTATTTCTTGTCATCATCTGTTTAATGACATCACTTTCTGCTTAATGACATCACCTCTGTCCTTCAGCAAGTGCCATGAATGCTATTCGGCCCGCTGTATGAAATGAGTTTGACATCCCTGCTCTAACTCATCATTCTGCTCCTCTCCACACCTGTTCTTTTGCTGCATTCCCATCTTAAATCCAGGGAACAGAAGGAGGCTAAGGAGTGATGGACATGGGTAAACAAAATTGGGTGCCCATTGCATAAGAACATAAGAAGAGCCCTGCTGGATCAGGCCAAAGGCCCATCTTGTTCAGCTTATCTCACAGTGGCCCACAGATGCCTCAGGGAGCATGCAAGACCAACTGCATCCTGTTGCCACACCCCTGCATCTGGCATTCCGAGATAGCCTACTTCTAAGGTAAGGAGGTTGCACCACCCATCATGGCCTGTAGCATGTGTTGGACATTTCCTCCAGAAATCTGTCCACTTCCCTTTAAAGGCACCTAGGCCAGATGCCATCACCACCTCCTGTGGCAAGAAGTTCCATAGATTAATTGCAATTGTTTTACTCAGCTTTGTGGACAGACCAGACCAGATGCCATTGCAGGGGAGATTTGTCATCAGAAATCAGGGCTTCCTATAGTTTCTTCAATTCAAGAGCAGCTGTAGTGTGTGTGTGTGTGTGTGTGTGTGTGTGTGTGTGTGTGTGTGTGTGTG
>JAJKFI010000020.1:12266214-12281924 GCA_029204185.1 Lerista edwardsae | reverse complement strand
GTGTGTGTGTGTGTGTGTGTGTGTGTGTGTGTGTGTGTGTGTGTGTGAGAGAGAGAGAGAGAGAGAGAGAGAGAGAGAGAGAGAGAGAGAGAGAGAGTTGGATGTGGACCTAGATGCTGGAGGGAAGTGGATTTTTACCTCTTCTTTCCTGAACTAATTTTTTAAGTGGCCAAATACCAGCTTCCAGGGAGGCAGTGTTAGCTGGAGAATGGTGCAGGGCAACAGGTTAAATAAATAATCTTCCCCAGTACCATGGACTCAATCCAATCACCTTCCTCATAACTGCTATTAATTTTTTTAATGGGAAATTCTGCTGATTTGAAGCAATGACCATACCTGAAGCAGAGGACCATCACGGCCCAATCCCTGTAATATTGAGCAACAATGAAACCCAGAATATTTCATGTTAATAACAACAGATATCGTGATAGCGACTCTCTCGTGGGAGAATCCTAGAACACATGGCCATGTCACTTGGATCTTGGGAGCAGCAGACTTGATCAGTTCTGGCGTAGAACTTGTAAGCACAAGCTCTGCTTTGGCCTTCACCCTTCCTCCCCCACTTCAAGGCTACCCCTGAGACTGCATTGTTGAGATCATGCCAAAATTCCTTCATTTGCAGATCTGGCCGTCATTTGTTAGCTCTGCGATGTGCATCATTGCCCATTAAAGATTGAGAGGACACGGAATGATTCCTCTTATATTGTTACTTCGGTCTGAATCATAAAAGCATCGTAATTCCCAGCATGAGATCTCCTCCAAAAACCAGTTTGCCCTTAATTAAACAGAGCTTCGAGCTCATTCTTTAATTAAACAAATGCAAATGTCCAATCATTCAGCCCTTCCCAGCGTGCACCGTGCATCCATTAAAGGCATCATCCTCAAGATGAAGGCAGAACTGGAGGCTTGGTCCACTTGCTGTTCTTGCTGCCCTTGCAATTAAAAAATTAGGCATCTTGTAAGTGGGCTTGTATGGGATGTGGTGGTGCTGTGGGTTAAACCACTGAGCTGTTGAGCTTGCTAACCGGAAGGTTGGCAGTTCGAGACCACGCAACAGAGGGAGCTCCTGTCCCTTGTCCCTGCTCCTCCCAACCTAGCAGTTCGAAAGCACGTAAAAATGCAAATAGATAAATAGGTACCACTTTGGTGGGAAGGTAACGGCATTCTGTGCGCTACGGCATATAGTCATGCCAGCCACATGACCATGGAAACATGTCCTCGGACAAATACCGGCTCTTTGGTTTAGAAACAGAGATGAGCACTGCCCCCTAGAGTCAGTCATGACTAGACCATTCAGTCCTGGGGAAACCTTTACCTTTACTTTAAGTGGGCTTGTAACTGGCAAAATTCCAGCCCATGTAACATGCTATATAACACATGATGCTTTGGCTTGGTACAAATTACTAGCACATTATTATGCTGTTTTCTCCACCCACCTGCTGCCCCTCCTTCCTGTCAAGGAGGCCTGGGACTGGTAGTTCTTGAAAGAGCATGTCATATAGCAAAGCATTAATCTCACTGCATCCTAAACTACAAGCCCGAGTTTAACTCTTTCTTTTAGAGAAGGGCTTGGGCCAGCATCTCACTGCTCAGAATGTTTCTTTGTTCTGTTCCAGCAACTTTCAACCTTTTTCATCTCATGGCACACTGATAAGGTGCTAAAATGGTCAAGGCATCAGGTTTTTTGACAATTGACAAGGCGCATCATTGCTGCCAGTAGGGGTGTCTCATCCCCCAATGGTCCTACTCAGTGATGTCATGCAGGGGGAACGCAGGGGAACTCAGTTCCACTAGTTAAAATTAGGGCTGACTCCGCCCACTTCACTCTCCCTCCCCCCTCCCAATTCCTCTGCAAAGAGCTTTTCTTCTTGGTTGGCCGGCACTCAGAGGGTTAAAGGAAGTGACTCCGGATTCCTAGGGGGGCGAACTGATAAATGCTCCTCTCCCAAACTCTTATGGCATGCCAATGCTTAGTTTCCCCAGTAGGGAATTCCATAGTTGTGGTGCCATTACAAAGAAGGCTTTTCTTCTCTTCATGATGAAATCTCTTTTTCATTTTGCTTTGTTCTTTTAGGACAGTCAATGTTCATCAGACCAATTCACCAAGTCAACATTTTTTACACTGATTAAGGGTGCAATCCTAATCTGGATTTAGGCCAGCAAAGTTTGGCTGGCACAAGGGACACCATAAAGTATGTTTGGACCACTCTTGGAGTCAGAGAGGCCAGCACACAGACGTGCACCATCCTCTCTGACTCCGAGAGTGGTCTAAATGCGCTTTACAGTGTCCCTTGTGCTAGCCAAACTTTTGCAGCAATGTGCTCGTCTTCTCAGGACTCCATTTAGAGCAGAAGCTCCAGGACTGGATCTCAGCTTCAGAAGATGCTTGGATTATTACACTCCAAGGGCCCTGCCTGGGTGGACCTTGAGAGGGTTGCTCTACTACCATCCCCGCAAGAAGACCGTTGGGCCACAGAAGTGGTCTCAGGAATCAGCAGTGGGCTGTTGGCTCCTGTCCTGCAACATCACTCCATGACATTGGTCCTGTGAAGTCCCACGTGATATATTGGTTGCTCTGGGATGGTGGGTGGAATCATCGGAAACATTCCCATCAATTCAAGAGTAAGTGGTTGAGAGTTAACTATTTTGTTGCCCAAAGACCAGCTTATCCTGACGTTAAACTGACGCATCAATCACACCACCGTGAAGGAGCTGAAACTTCCCGCCAAGACAGTCTGAGCCCAACAAATCTCCATCCATAACCTTTACTAGTCTCAGTAGGGTCATTACATCCATTAGACTGTGGACTCAGCACCGCTCGAGTTCTTAAGTTAACACGATGGAGGCTCCCCCCCCTCACTCCTTCCTGTTGGGAAGTAGCATGTGCAATTTCAGTGATTTCTTAGATCATTCCATAAGTAAATCAAACATGCTTTCAAGCCCAGTTATCAAAATGGCACCCTTTGCAACCGCCTCTTCCATCAAAGTGCAGTAATCCAGATCAACACATCCAAAACCTCTCCTCGCACGCCTAATATCTTCCTAGCAGATAGAGTAATTAAATTTGCACGTTTTTTTTTAAAAAAAAGAAGACGTACTCAATAAATCTGAATAAATTAACAACGCATTACTAAGGCGGCTACATTAAATTTGCATAGTGCATTTAATGAATATGCAACGGCAAGTGAAAAGGTCTGTTACTGTGAACCCAGCGCATTAGCATAAGCACTTCCAGCATCTTTCTTAAATAATGCACTCATTTGCACATCACTGACTTGGCTAATTCTGACTTCAGTCAGGGTAGCCTTGTAATTAAGACTCTTGCTTTAATTTTTAATGAAGTTTATGTTACATCAATCCTGACAGTAATGAGGGGGACATGGAAACAAAAAGACTCCTAATAATTAAATTCACAAACCAGTTTGAGGGATAATAATTCCCGAGGAGAAATTACATGACTAATTATTAATTAAATATTCATACCATCGGCAGGCCTGTCTCCCTTAACGGCTCGTCTTGTTGGTAATAACGCCAAGCGATGGGCGCCTTTGAAACAACCACGCCGGGTTTTAAGGTCTTTGGTTAATTTTAGTGTGCCATTAATCACGATGACACACGAAAAGGGGAGGGGGAAATAAAATTGTTTTAATTGGTCTCGTTTTATTGTGTCTAAATATTACTACAGTTGGTTTAGTTGGTGTAGAATTAATCTAGTTAGTCGGAGCCCTGTTTTATGGAAACATAAATTCACTTTATATCCATAAACCTCTAATGGCAGCAAAACCTGACCTTTTTGGGTACCATTACTATTTACAGATAATTACATCAACTCTGTAAAAAGGTTGTTTAATAGCGGCGCATTTATCATCGTACAATGAAAATCCCGTACTGTTCTTGAAGCGGTGTTCCATTCGAGGGAGGTCTGGGAGATTCCCGCATCCTCCTGCTGGAAAGTAAGCAATATTAATTTGTGTGTTTTAAAAGAAACATATACGGGCTTTTCTTCAAACATGTACAGGGAGGATTTAAAAATGTTTGCATACAGTCCAGTATTTGTCTTTTCTATAATGCGGAGAACGTCGTTAAAAAGAGATAATAGCTTAATGACAGCTTTCACAGGCAACCGAGTTCAAACAGGATCATCCCAATGCACAAAAGTTTCCTTATCAAATCGGTGCTCCTCTTCGGTTCAGAAGAAGCTGCTGCTGTTAATTTGTCCAAATGTTCAAAACCCAAGCTTGATGCGGATACTTGTGGCAGCCAATAAATGCCTCTGAGACAGCATCCAAAATGAAGCTCACAAGGTGTGTGTGTTAATTAAGATAAACTCCGCGTGTGTGAAAAAGTTGAGTAAAGGCAAAAACAACAAAAGCCCCCAAATTATTATTTTTTTAAATATCTCCAACAAATCTTAGGCACAGGAAAAATTTGTTCTAATTGATGGTGTATCAAATCAGACATTCCCATTTGCAGAACTTCCAATGGATGGTCAAATTAGTAAAAAGACAGAATATGCAGACTGTTCTTCCTGCAGGGGCACTTGGAAATTCTCAACTAAGGCACACATTTTGTTACATTTTCCCACTAATTCAAACTAGTTGATTCATCAAAGTGAAACAAGAGTTCACTGCCATCCATGGGGCAGCCATACCCGTTAGCTAGCACTTGTCAACGTACTACGAACTGATAGGTTCGTAGGGCATGATTACTGGATCTGATTTGCACCACTCTTATCCCCGTTACGAAATCTTAAAAATCTTTTTAGCTGTTGCTTTTTTGTCGGCTCTCTTAAACTAACACCTGAAGGCAATTTGGAAAGGAGGGGGATAAAAATGATGACTCGATAATGAAATACTATTTTGGTTCTCCCCAGTATTAAGATGTCGTTAGGGGCCATCTGTTTCCAGTTCGGTTTCTGCCATCAGGGAAATAATTCCAGGTAAGGCATGAAACACCTCATTGGAGCAACAATTACCTGAGACTGGGAGAATGTGGTCTTGTGTGACCATACTCCTACTTGCTCCTACTTTTTAGGAGCAACCGTCTTGGAGAAGTCCATAGAGCAATGGTACGCTCTATGGAATTCAATCAAACTTTTTAGACTGGGACCCACTTTTTAGAATGGCTTTCGTGTCGGGACCCACCAGAAGTGATGTCATTAACCTGGAAGTGATGTTGTGGTAGGAAGTGACATCATCAAGTAGGAAGTGCTGTCATTGTAACATAATAAAATGACACTCTTGGAATGCAAATTGGCATTCTTGGACTGCAGCAACTGTACAACCATGAAAGATTCCTGACAAAAAGCAAGATTAGGACAAAATATGATGTAAAAGCACTGAACTAAAAACAAAATCTTTAAAAAACCCTCACTTGAAAATTCAAACTGTTAACACTCACAAAAGGAATATAGCATGAGTAAGGTCTGCAGTTTCTGAGATGGCTGCTCCCAGCTTTCTGTGACCCACATGACATCAGGTTGCGACCCACCAAGTGGGTCCTGACCCACAGTTTGAATAATACTGCCATAGAGGAAAATGCAGTGAGGCCATCACAAATGATATCACCGCATTACGTTGCCCCTGCTCTTCCCGCTTCACCATCAGAGGCCACGCAAAGATCTCCAGCTCCCTCAAACAATTCTGCCCTTTCTCTCTTGCTGTCTCTCATCTAACCCACATCAACTAACCCAGCAGTGGTACCCAAACGTTTTAGCATCAGGACCACCAAAAAAAGAAAACATTTTTACTGCCCAATCCAAAGGTCAGCAGCTCCCGGAGGAGCAGTGGTGTGAAAATGGCTACCGCTGCATCCGGAGGCCGCCAAGGCCACTGCTAGGGTTTCCTCAGGTAAGGGAGCATTTCCTTCCTTACCCCCAGGAACGCTGCTGCAGTCCCAATGGGTCTCCTCAGCTCTGTGCTTGTGGTGAGCCCAATGTTGGGCTGCCCAGCCCGACATGGGGGATGAGCTCCGGGGGAAGCCACTACCAGTCCCACCCCCATGTGGGCCTGCTCCTCCCCCTCCTGCCCTCTCTGCACCCCCCCTGCCCTGACAGGAATTTCTGCTGGCTGGAGCACTGGCTGGCCATACTGTCCATTCCAAGCGTCGTAAAGGTGCTTTATGGCACATTTATGATGACCAAAGGCAGCGGTGCACTCATACCGCTGGCAATAGACCCCTGAAGTTCGGTCTCCCGCTTTACCAGCCTCTCAAGTCTCTGTGGCTATAATGGTGATTGGGCAGCAGTGTTCCCCCCAAGTAGCAGGTTGTTTAACCCTTAATGCAAATGGACAAGGCAGACGAGGCTGTTGGTGGACCACAGACCTATAGGTTGGGAACCGCTGAATGCCCCCTCTCTTAGTACTTCCTCTCTTATTTTTTCCTCAATGCTGCTAAGGTGCTCTTCAAGGTGTTTTGGAATTGCATGTTCAGTTGAGCAACCAAGACTGGTGGCAGTAGAGCTACTGGGAGAAATGTTGTTGTTGTTGTTGTTGTTGTTGTTGTTGTTGTTGTCGTCGTCGTCGTCGTCGTCATCGTCATCGTTTTCGTCATCCTCGTCATTGTTATACATCACAGCCTATGCTGGGCTGTTTATAGTCTGCAATTCAAGATCTAGCCAAGACCTTGGGAATCATAGTGGCGTCTTCAAAGGATTCTTGCTGTTCCAAACAATGTTAGTATTAGTATTAGTATTAGTATTAGTATTAGTATTAGTATTAGTATTAGTATTAGTAGGGGGTGATTATTTTTGTTAAAAATGCATAAATACTGTACTATTAGCTCCCCTAATATTAGCCCTCAGAGTTGTCCATAACATTGATTGCTAGTAGATTCAGGTGAGACCAAAGCAAGTCTTTCACACAACGTACAACTAACTTATGGAGCACATTGCCACCAGGTACGGTGATGGCATCAAAGGGGGATTTCACACATCTCTGAACATTTCTGGCCCAATCCTGTTCCCCACTTGTGCTGGCAGAGCATGTTCTCTGCTGGAGCGTGCTGTTGCAAATGCACCATAAAGCACTTTCTGACAGTGCAGCTTCCAACAGCACCAGCAGCATTGGCACATGCAGAGATACCCACTGGAGCACGTAAGTCTGGCACAGGGGTTGGGGGGGCAGGGAGGGATGTAACGGGGAGGGGGGGAGTGCTGATGGGGACAGAGGTGGGGGGATTGTGCCTGGGAAGGGGGTGGGTTCAGTGATGCCAACACACAGCATATCCTCTCCCTTCTTGGGCCTGATCCGCCAACATGGATCAACACGGATCTTGGTTCTGATGCAGCCCGGCTTTTATGGTTTTAATGAACAGAGTCCCGCAAAACAAAATCTGTCTTTTTGACTACGGTGTACAGCAAAACAACTACAGCAAAAACGTGGAGGGAAACAGTTCCCAGCGTAACCTGCTTATGTTTCGGCAACTGGCTAGGAAGAAAGAACAAAGGAAACAAACATTCAGCAAGGCTGGTTTCCCCCCCCCCCCGGTTCTTGGCATCCCTGTTTGTCCCTGTTTGTAATTTTTAGGGCTGGACTTTTGCAGTCAGCCTTGTATACTATGACCTGATCTTGTAATCCATCTGGGTGCGAGAATTCCCCAAACACAGTTCTAGCGAGACCTGAGACTGTGGATGAGAAGCTTCTTTGGCGACACGTGTGATCTGCTGTTCAACAATCTTTGCCTAATTGCAAAGCGTATTGCCATGTTGTTACAAAACATTCTCATTGCTGGCCTGTTTAATTGAGCTCCTGAGAGGCCACGTCGGGAAGGCTGGGGATAAATAACCAGGAGTCCCATTGGTCTCCCCAAGAATCCACTGATGTTTCATAAATCCAAGTCAGTACAAATCTAATTGAGTTACCATGCTGAATTAACTGACATCTAAATGGCATTCATGTCTACAAATGGAATAATTAGAGGCTCCAAAATGGGATACATCAAGTGTTATCCCAAGTGGCAATAGCTCAGCATTTGTATTCATTCGATCAACTGCGTTTTTTTTTTAAAGAAAGAAAGAATAAAAGAAGAAGAAAAGGAAAGGAGCAAATGTGACACTTGATTCAGAGTTGACGATCGGACAGTGTTTTTAGAAGAAAGAACCACTGAGAATCTTTACTCTGTTCCTCTCTGTTCCTTTTATTGATATTCATTTCAAAAGACTCATCATTGTTTCATTTTCTGCTAAAGAATGCATGGCACTTTTGATGCAATTTTTGGACTTTATTTCCAAGTTTCTGTCGCGAGATCAGACCACAAGTCCATCTAGCAGAGAATTCTGTCCAGCACAAGCCAAGCAGCTGCCTTTGGATGCTCCAGCAAGACTGGGAAGCAATGCCCTTCCCCAGCATCTAGGGTATAGTGCCTCTCTACATGGAGGCTACATTTTGTTATCAGCCTTTGCCTTGGAGAGCTGGTGTAGTGTGGTGGCTGATGGACCAATCCCATCCTCCCCACCAGCAGAAATGCAGTGATGCTAAAATGGCTACTGTTGCATCCTTGATGGAGGGCAGTTGCAGGCATCTCTGAGAATATTGCAGCTGTCATCTCTTAAGGGAATATTCGCTAAGATTGCACCACCACTGGGCCAGTTAAAGCTGCAGTATGAGCTACCACCTGCCTTCACCTACATACCTCTGCTGGTCATTGGATTGAAAAGCGGAGAACAGAGTGGAACAGGAAGCAAGGAATGGAGGACAGTGGCGCACTAGAGCCCTGGAGATACATTCCAGGACTGTTTAAATTCCTGCTAGATAAGGACTAGACCAGGGGTCCTCAAACTTTTTAAACAGGGGGCCAGTTCACTGTCCCTCAGACTGTTGGGGGGCCGGACTATTGTTTGAAAAAAATATGAACAAATTCCTATGCACACTGCACATATCTCATTTCTAGTACAAAAAAACAACAACCCCGCTATGGAGTCTGCTTTCTGGGCCACATCAGCATTTTCTTCTGACTTACACAGCCGCGGGACGCTAAAGAGTTTAGGGAGGGAGGAAGTCTGAACGGGTTTCCTGGATTTTTAAAGGAGATTTTAGGGAGGGACGGAGGTCTGAACGGGTTTCCTGGATTTTTAAAGGAGATCCTGGATTTTTAAAGGAGATTTTAGGGAGGGAGGGAGGTCTGAACAGGTTTCCTGGATTTTTAAAGGAGACGCTGGATTTTTAAAGGAGATTTTAAGGAGGGAGGGAGGGAGGGAGGGAGGTCTGAACAGGTTTCCTGGATTTTTAAAGGAGATGCTGGATTTTTAAAGGAGATTTTAAGGAGGGAGGGAGGTCTGAACAGGTTTCCTGGATTTTTAAAGGAGATTTGAGGGAGGGAGGGAGGGAGGGAGGGAGGTCTGAACGGGTTTCCTGGATTTTTAAAGGAGACGCTGGATTTTTAAAGGAGAGTTGAGGGAGGGAGGGAGGGAGGGAGGGAGGGAGGGAGGTCTGAACGGGTTTCCTGGATTTTTAAAGGAGACGCTGGGAAGCAGCAACCACCACGTGTGTGAGAGACGGTGAGAAAGGGGTGAGTGGCTGAGCCTCAGGCTCGATCTCCCGGGTGCCTTCAGAGCAGCCTGGCTGGAGGGGCACTGGGTCCGCTGAGGCAGCCGTTGCCCGGCTCAGCCCCCCCGTCTTTTGCCTGCCAGCCCGCCAGCCTGCACGACGGGGCGCCCTCCCTCCCTCCCTGCAGTCATCCCCACCATACAGCCAGCCACGCACCTCTCTCTCACCATCGTCTCTCACGCACGTGGTGGCGGCGGCTGCTGCTGCTGCTGCTCTGCTCTGCAAAACTCCTGCCTGCCTGCCTGCCTCGCTCGTGCAGGCAATGGCTGTTTGCTGCTGCTGCTGCCACTGCCACTCTCCCTCGTTGTCGTCACTGCCTGCCTGCCTGGCTCTTGGAACGTGCAGGCAACGGCTGCAATGCGCAGGCGCGGCAGAGCCCAGGCAGGCCCCAGTTCAAAAAAAAAACAAAAAACCAGAGCCGAGTGGGCGGAACGAAGGGGAAAAAACATCATTGTAATGGGCGGTCGCGCTACCGAGATACAGCCGGGCATGCATATAGATATGCATGCCCAGCTGTGTCTCGGCTGCACGACCGTCCATTACCCCCGGGCCTCACGCGGGCCGGGTAAATGACCTTGGGGGGCCGGATCCGGCCCGCGGGCCGTAGTTTGAGGACCCCTGGACTAGACCTTGGGACCAATTTAAAGTGGGTGCTGTCCAGGGTCTTGTAGAGCCTGCCTTTGCCACAGTACTTGTAGCTGAAGCTTCCTAGTACTCGAAGCTAGACCAGTACCCTCCATGTTTTGGTTAGTGTCATGACTGCTTATAGCTTGGTCAGAATAGGATAGGCAATACACATACACCCTCCAAATTTAATAATAGAAATTACAAATTAAAAATTACTAATTAAATAGTAGAAAAGAGTCACCCAGCCACAGGCCTGCTCTCTTCCTTTCCTCTAGAGACTGGGTCCAATCTCACCTTGTTCATGGACTAGTTAAGTGTTTAGCCTTAGGCAGTAGACACTAGCCTTAGGCAAGATTCCTTCTTGCAGTCTCCACTGCAGTATGGGGATAATGGCCACTTACCTTAAGGGTTGTTGTTGTTAGGATTACAGCAAGCAAATATATGTGAGCATGCTTTGCACATGCTTCAATAAGCATTGGGCAAATACTGGGTATTTTTTACTCCTGTTAACTGACAGATGAGATATAAGTGTATTTTGTATTATTGAGTCACTATTAGCTGGAAAGTGGCTGATAAGCACATAAAGTAAATAAATACTCCTGTTAAGCAATGCTTTGGCATAAACCTTGAGGTTTACACTGCGGGCTTCACTTGAAAGCACAGACGAACCAAACTGTACATATTCTAAACTACAGTGGAGCTGCTATCAAATCAACTTAGCTACATGAGATAATGGATTCCTCTAATTCAGACACCAGTCTCATTTGCATGCATATTTTATTTATTACACCAATTAAGTTTGGCAAATACTTTGCAATGAGGTCCCTATGACCTCATAATTTACCATTTCTCATGGGACAACCAGACCAAATTAGCACTTTTTGTATAATATTGCAATTTCCCCTTTCAGATTAAGAGCACAGTTTTGCCTTGATGGATTTATTGTTTGTGCGCACATTGTATTTCACTAATTTTCAGTCCAATCTGCAACCAGGTGAAGGAAGTAAGGCTTGGTTTAAACAAGGCTGACCTCAGTGAGTCCATGGGAGTAAATCAGCTTAAAATGAACTGCTTTGGGTTTCTTGGGTTGGGGATTAAGCTTTACACATTTGAAATTTTTTTAAAATGGAAGCAGCACTCTTTACTCTTCATTCTAAAAACATTTTCAATGTGGATGCCAAATGTTTTATCAATCAGTTTCCCAAGTGTTGTTTATGAATAATGACTTAGACCAGGTTGTAACAATACTGGCAGAGCTGAGACATAGGTGGCTGGGAAGCTGGAAGGAGAAATAGTCAAGCCAAGAGATCAATAAATACCAGAGATCACTGGTATACAAAGAAGGTGGACAGGGGTTTTCCAGCCCTGGGTGCCAGGCTGCAGGGGAGTGTCTGGCAGGGCAATCCTAGCCCTGACATGGTGTTGACACAATGTGGTTGCGTCAATGCTACATTGTTAGCGCTGATGCGGGGGCGCTGTTTAGCAGGCGCAAATCCGAGGAATGCATAGGGGAGGCTGGAGCCTCTCCAGTGGTAAGGGCGCGAATGTGCCCTTGCTTTTGGGAGGCTCCAGCCTCCACTATATTGCGCTTGGATTCAGCACAGGCTGGCGGGCCTTGCCAATCCAGTGCAATATAGGATTGCGCTCTGAGAGGCTGCCCCATGATGGTGGGAGCAACGGTGACCCTAGCTGCAGCCCAGCTCTAGTTGTCGCTGCCTGCAAGAGAAACAGGCTCACTGGTATGATAATATATATTGGTATGATACTATACATGAAGTTAAAGGTAAAGGTTTCCCCACGACCAAATGGTCTAGTCATGACCTACTGTAGGCGGCGGTGCTCATCTCTGTTTCAAAGAGCCGGCATTTTGTCCAAGGTCATGTGGCCGGCATGACTATATGCTGTAGCGCACGGAACGCCGTTATCTTCCCACCGAAGTAGTCCCTATTTATCTACTTGCATTTAGGTGCTTTCGAACTGCTAGGTTGGCAGGAGCTGGGACAAGCAATGGGAGCGTTGCGCAGTCTTGAACTCCCAACCTTCCGGTCAGAAAGCCCAGCAGCAGCAGCTTAACCCACTGCGCCACCACGTCCCTATATATATGAAGTTACAAAACTATAAATGTACAAATATAACTGCAAATTTATAAAGTTAGTCTCTCTCTCTCTCTCTCTCTCTCTCTCTCTCTCTCTCTCTCTCTCTCTGATAAAAGAAAATGTTCACTCTGTGTTTCTTCTCTGACCATCATCATCATCATCATCATCATCATCATCATCATCATCATCATTATTATTATTATTATTATTATTATTATTATTATTAATCTCATGTCCAAAGATAATGTCACTACTGAAAAATGTCACTACCAAAAATAATTTTGTCTTGGGAGGTGCCAGAAATGTATTGGTTGCCTGGTGCCAAATGACCTTAGTACACCATTGACATTGATAAAAGAGAGTCAGAACAGATAAGAAAACACATCACCCAGGCCAAGTCCTAGCCTAGTCTTTATAGTCCTTCCTGTTGAGGAGGAACAATGTCCAGCATGGGTGGTCTTTGTACTTGGGAATCTGTCATTGGTGGCTCATGTGGGACAGCCTTGTGGGACAGCCTTCCACACAGCCCAGGTAGAACCTCCTGAGTAGAACCTTCATAGCTCCAGATACATATCAATATTTACCCATCTCATTGTAGGGTGTGCATTTGTTCCGTTGAGGCACTCTATAGTTGGGAATATATAGGCTGCAGCTAATTGCTTGGATTTGCACCAATGATTTCTCTGGCACAGATTTGAGTAGCACCATCGGGGTAGCTGGCGCTGTAAGGGGAAAATATCCCCTTACTCCGGGGTGACCTCCAGCTGCCTCCTAACCTGCACTGGGTATAGCATAGACCAGCTGGCCTGCCTGTTCCGGTGCAGGTTAGGATTGTGCTGTCAACGTCCGTCTGTAGATAACGGAAACTTTTTTAGATTCATCTGTTTTCCAGTAACATCAGAGCTCACTGCTATTACTTTTAAAATTTCGTTTTCAATTATTATTGCTGTGCTGTGGTGTGCTGTGCAAACTTTTATCTTGTGTTGTGCATACTGGTTTTGAAAAAAACGTTTATTGGTGAAGTTACCCCTGCTAACAGAATAAAAGAGGCACTTTGTAAATGATGGTCCTTTATATTGAGTAGAGTCTCCATCCCAGCATAGTATTGTTTTTCCAGTGACTCTTTGCAACATTGTCTTTCTTTTAATGGTAATTCAGTATAATTGCAATACTACTACTAATAATAATTATTAACATAATAATAAATGTGGGAGTAACAGACAAGTTTTGAGGGAGGCAGGATGAGGAAGTGCTCATATTGCCATAAGTTCTCATTGTGCTTGTTTTCTGTTGATAAGCATATTCCAGTACTGAAGAGTCAATATTACTTTTAAATTAAAAAAAGAAATAGTAAGCCTTCCTTATGATTGATATGCTGTCAACAGGACTACATTTCCCAGGTTGCAATATTTTTTTTAAAGGAGCAACTGATGGCTGGTGAGAGTCACAGGCTAAGATTCAGAGTGTTCCTTGTGCTGCAGGAACAGGAGACAGGCGTGAAACTGCTGAGCGCTGTTGCAAAAGGACACTGCCTAAGTGATTGTTTATCAGTATACAAAATACTGTGCAGGGTTTTCCCATAGGAGCAGCAGTCTGAATAGTATTAACAGTGCTTTAAACTGTAATGAATTCCCAGTCTAATTCACGATGAGGTTTCAATTTATACCACATTTAGAGTACTCCAGGTTCAAGTAATCACTGCAGTAATTAGCTTACTTCCAGTCCTCCAAAATAAACCCACTAATTTTTGCAATCAGCCTTCATTTGGTTAATCACCAGTTTAATTGATTTAATTAGTTTGATCTGCAAAATTAGTCAAGTGTAAATACTGTTTTGTAAACAGACTTTCGCTCCAAGCTGTAATATAGGGAATTCTAATTCAAAGCTAGAGTTAATAATAAAACCAACACACATGCGATTTTGTCGTGGTATCCAGCAGTTTTAAGTCTCCAAGACACAGATTTATGCTTTGCTGGCTTTTGCTGAATATTCTGTAATCACACTGACATCACCGTCTGGGTCCCTCTTGGAGCATTCTCAAGGCCTAATCGAACAATTCCCCACACAAAACCACAAGGCATATGTATACAAGTCTTGCTTTTCCTGTGCAAAAACAATTAACTCTCCAAATGCTTTTTAAAGAGCAATGCTGAAAGGTGTTTACATGGAACTTAATTGAATGCTACTCTTAATTAAGTAGTACATTCCATTTAAGCCATGCGTCTTGGATGGAACAAAACTGGAACAAATCTTTCCTCTGGTCTTGTCGTGGCTTTATTTGTCAAGGCCCGCTTTGGTCTCCAGAAATGCAACTGGAAGTGAATTTTCCAACACATAGCCTGTTTGACGAGAGGCCACCCAACAAGAAGAGTTTCACAATTGCAAATCCTGCTTCCTTGGACACAACATTCCATGCAAGAAGCCATATTTATTCAATAAGACGCAAGGCACGGTTGGCTCCTCATGAGTAAATGCACATGTGTGGCTCAGTTTTGCCTTCCATAGGGCTCAAAACATTTTCCTTGCCAGCTTGGGTGGGTGGGGGAGTTTTTTTCTCTAGAGTTTGTTGGGACCTGTGTTCATCGGATCAGGACCATTCTGGCATTCAGCTTGGCATGCCCTTTGAAGTGGACTGAGGCAGATTTGCCTAGGTCAGTGATGGCGAACCTATGACACATGTGTCAAAAGTGACACACCACAACGTTTGGGGTGACACACCAGCGTTCACCAACGCCTGTCAAAAATCGAGTTTGTTTTTACTCATTTTTTTCTTTTTTGGAATTATTTGATGGTTCTTTGTATAATACATAGCACCACACATGATTGGATTGCATTTCTTAAAAAATAAATGCATATAAAGAATTGTTTCTCTTTTGTTTGGGAGGGGGGTTGACACACCAGCAGAGCCAAGTTAAGCACTTTCCGATGTTTTGTCACACTGAGCCCCAAAGGTTCACCACCACTGGCCTAGGTAAAGGTAAAGGTAAAGGTTTCCCCACGACCGAATGGTCTAGTTGTGACCGACTGTAGGGGGCGGTGCTCATCTCTGTTTCTAAGCCGAAGAGTCGGCGTTTGTCCAGGGAAAGCTTCCATGGTCATGTGGCCGCCATGACTATACACCAAGGTGCACGGAACGCCGTTACCTTCCCACCGAAGTGGTACCTATGTATCTACTCACATTTTTATGTGCTTTTGAACTGCTAGGTTGCCTACTCATGTGTAAACATGTATGTCCTGCTCCATTTTGGTTTCCCTAGGCCTCAATGCATTTCCCTTAACTATCAGCTTGTTAGTTTCAAGACCCACCGAAAATCAGGTTGCAACTCACTTGTGGATCCCACTATCCTAGTTATAATGGCCACTAGTCATTATGGCTCTCTCTCTCTCTCTCTCTCTGTGTGTGTGTGTGTGTGTGTGTGTGTGTGTGTGTGTGTGTGTGTGT
>JAJKFI010000020.1:12239341-12264154 GCA_029204185.1 Lerista edwardsae | reverse complement strand
CACACACACACACACACACACACACACACACACACACTTTGGAGACTTACCATGGAGCTCCTGGACTGGCCCCCCCATCATAGAATGCAGTGGTAGCCATTTTGGTGCTGCTACATTGGGGGAGTGATAGGATTGGGCTGTTAGTTCCTTTCAATGGTTTCTGGATTGTTTTGTGAATTTTTTTTTTTAATGTAGGTTATTTTCGAATGACTTCAGTCAGGGATGGCATGGTTGAGTCTTATCAATTAAAAAAGAAAAGGATAAGTAACTCAAGATGTCAACATGATTGGATTATGTCACGTTGCCGACCCTGCTGTTAGCACCATATTACTAATATATTCCTCTGTGCTCCTCTGCCCCTTTTGCAAAACCACGGTCAGGTTCTAATTTGCACAAAAGAGGAATTAAAGTCTTCTCATTAAAGATGGGTTTGGTCCTTCTGATGAGCGATGACACTAATGAGCAAATCGGATGATGGAACGGAGGCAACCACACCACAAAGAACCCCGTTTGTGTGTGTGTGTGTGTGTGTGTGTGTGTGTGTGTGTGTGTGTGTGTTTTGCCACACGATTAGAGAGCTACGCATCCCAAACAGTTCCTCCAATCTTGCCACAATCTTTTAGACCAGATTGTGCAACAGCAGCAACCCCACCTCCTCAAGACCCTCTCTTTCTCCCCCATCCCCTTGAGGGCTATTGCATGAATATCATTTTCTGGAGGGGAAGCAATCTACGCAATGAGCCCTAGAAAAAACAGGACCCAGTAGAATAGATTACAATCTTTTTTATCATGCTAGATTCATTTGATTTTTTTTCTCTTTTGCCACTGGTGCTCTTAACACGGTTGCAAACTACCCAATGGGCACTCATTACATGGCACAGGAGAGGGAGCTGCCTTGTAAATATGCATTAAACTGTAGTTATTTTGCCTCCACTTCATGCTGTGACTGAACAGAGGGGAAAACATGCTTGCTTGAAAGCTTGTCATCAGGATATTTTGCTAGCGCAATATCATGGCCTAGGAAAGACATCATTTTCACATGTTATTTATTTACATTTCTTTTCTCCAAGGAGCTCAAGGTGCCATGCATGGTCTCTCCCTGCCCATCACAGGTAGATTAGAGTCTAATCTTTTGATCTCTTTTTGCCCAATCTACCGCTCAGGATTAGAAGTAGATTGGACTGAAAGAGACTGACTGGCTATAAGAACATAAGAACATAAGAAGATCCCCACTGGATCAGGCCAAGGGCCCATCTAGTCCTGCTTCCTGTATCTCACAGTGGCCCACCAGGTGCCTCAGGGAACACACAAGACAACTGGGTACATGCATCTTGATGCCACACCCCTGCATCTGGCACTCCGAAGTAGCCTACCTCTAAAATAAGGAGGTTGCACTTACCATCATATCCTGTAGCCTGCGATGGACTTTTCCTCCAGAAATCTGTCCAGTCCCCTTTTAAAGGCATCTAGGCCAGATGCCATCACCACCTCCTTTGGCAACGAGTTCCACAGGTTAATTACCCGCTGGGTAAAAAAAAATATTTCCTTTGATCTGTTCTCACCCTCCTATCACAATTTGGTCCAGGATCACCCATTGATCCTTATAATTGTGCAAGAATCTGGGGGGAATCAGAGGGTTGACTAGATGGGTCGTGGGGGAGTGTGTGGGCTGTCATAAGAACATAAGCAAAGCCCTGCTGAATTATTTTCTTTGTCCAAAATCTCCCATTGATCAGTTTCATTGACCAACCCCTTATCTTAGTATTGTGAAAGAGGGAGAAAAGCATCTCTGTATCCATGGTCATCACGTATAATATCTAAGTCCCAATCATGTCCCCCTTTAATTGTCTTTTTCTTCCAAGCTGAAAAGCCCCAAGTGTTGGAGTCTTTCCTCATGCCCTTGATGATTTTGGTTGACCTCTTCCGGCTACAATATCCTTGTTGGTGAGCCAACCAGAACTGGAAACAGCATTCCAAATGTGGCCACACCATAGGGTTTAGGATTTGGCACTATGGCCGTCCTGCATCACATCCCCCATCTCTGCCCACTGCGCTGCCCAGTTATGCCCCCAGCATGCCTCTGAAACGCCCTCAGCAAGGCCCAGCGCTGACCATGCGCCGGCGACACTGGACTGGCACAAGGGCGGTGCTCAGTGCTGTTATGCTGCCGGAATGCTGGGCGGGACATCCGGGTGATCGACAGCTTGCCCATCGCGTTCTGCAGCGTCACGCCATTTGCGTAACGTACGCAAGTGGCGTAATTGGTTACGCAAATGGCGTAACGCTCCGGAACACAACGGGCGGGCTGTTGATCACCCGGATGTCCCACCCAGCATTCCGGCAGCATAACAGCGCTGGTGGCGCTGCTGATGGTTGCAGCGGCGCCCAAGAGTTGGTGCTGTTGCTTGTGCCGGTCCAGTGCCATACCACCAACACAGCTGCGCTTGACGGCCTGTTCGTGATAGCGCTCAGCTAGCGCTAGAGTGCAGCGCCATCACAATGGGGGTATAGGATGGCGCTCTGAATGCAAAAACTCCAGACAACATTGCGACGGAGTCCTCCTCACCTCCCTCCTCTCTTTGCCTGGCAACAGTCCATGGTCCTTGTGCAGCTCCTGTGAATATTCAAATACTGTAATTGGAGATGATTTACATTGTTTTGAATTAGCTAAAATTCCATTGTTAAGCACAAATCCTGCTCCACTAAATCATCAAGCTCTTAATGGGTCCGTGCGTTCAGGTTAGCGAGCCTGTTCAGATTTATCGTGCTCCCAGGGAGCTGACCAGTGTATTACGCTTCCTGCTGCTAGGTAATATGCATGACACATTTCTAGACACTAATTCATTTATTTAATAGAAGCCATATACAAAAACCGGAGTTCAAAATGAGGCTGACAAAGAAGGTATAAAAGTTTTATTAATCCATAGCTAATCAAAGGCTGGCAGAAAGCACCTAATGGTGGCATTTACAGACCATATCGAATGTGAATAAATTAAAATTTTTGTTCCAAACAAAAAAATCGTACTAATAGGATGTATTCCATTTCGAACATTTATACTTTTAATTATGGAGGCAAGTAATTTACGGGAGGCAGCGGACTGGGATGTACTTACAAAGAGACAACTCCAAATCAAGAGAATAGATGCAATCTTTCCATCAGATAATTGATAATACCTCTTCAAAACCCTGCAACTGGGCTTGACCCAGAAGACCTACAAGTGAGACACTGGTTCTAAGCAAGGGGGCTGTAAAACACCAGGAGTGTCAAGCAGGGAATTCTGGCAGGAAGGCTCTGTGTAATACTCTCAACCAAAGCTGCCACCATAGTAACATGCCTGATGAAAGGGATGTTCCTCCATCTAGAACATAAGAACATAAGAAGAGTCCCACTGGATCAGGCCGAAGACCCATCTAGTCCAGCTTCCTGCATCTCGCGGCGGCCCACCAGATGCCTCAGGAAACACAAAAGACAACTAGATACGTGCATCTTGTTGCCACTCCCCTGCATCTGGCACTCGGAGGTAGCCTAACTCTAAAGTAAGGAGGTTGCACTAACCATCATGGCCCGTAGCCTGCGATGGATTTTTCCTCCAGAGAAGTCTGTTGTACTTCAGCACAAGGACTAGTCGGATCTGTGCCTGCAATTTCCCAGGTGCAAAGCCAAGTGGCCTGTGTACCACTGGTCAGGTCAGGGGTTAGAATCCAGCCTGCACTGCCTTGGCTGGTACCACCCCACTCCTGGGCTCCAGTCCACCTCCTGGTCCACCCTCCCCCTGTCTAAAAATGCCCCATCTCACCTCCATTGCACCTTCCTGCCCCCATGCCGGCCCAACTTGCTTATACTGCTCCGGGGCAGCGTTGACAAGATAGCGCACGTATGTATGCTGGCCTAGCCAGCTCCTGAGTAGCTGCAAATGTACTTTACATTTGTGACACTCAGGAGCTGGCGCAAGGGATTTGTCCCAGCTCAGGGGTGGTGGATTGTGTTGCCCATGAGATAGAAATGTTTCCTGAACAACATTTACAGCCCAATCCTAACTAACTTTCCAGCACTGATGTAGCTGTGTCAACAGGGTGTGTGCTGCACCCTTCGGTGGGTGAAGGGGGGGGATCACGGAGGCCTCATCAAGGTATGGGACTGTCTGTTCCCTTATCTCAGCTACATTGTGGCCGCATCAGCAGTGGAAAGTCAATCAGGATTGGGTGGATAGACTGTGTAAATGTTCACTTTTTCAAAAGTCCTATTTGTTGTCATTGTTCCCCCTTCACTGCTGGTTCAGCAGAGTCCCTTTTTCCTGGCTATGGCTGTACTGCTGCTTCCTTCTTCCTGGATGAATTGCAAGGGTGAACCCATCCAGTAGCACAGATCTCACTATGAATGGGATCACGTCACAGACAGCGGTGTTATGCTGCCGGAACGCTGGACAGGACCTCCGGGTGATCGACAGCCCGCCCGTTGTGTTCCGAAGCGTTACGCC
Organism: Lerista edwardsae; assembly: GCA_029204185.1. Taxonomy (NCBI): domain Eukaryota; kingdom Metazoa; phylum Chordata; class Lepidosauria; order Squamata; family Scincidae; genus Lerista; species Lerista edwardsae. Next base: position 12,259,676 of record JAJKFI010000020.1, on the reverse strand, counting down.
GTTTGTGTAATCAATTACGCCGCTTGCGTACGTTACGCAAATGGCGTAATGCTCCGGAATGCAACGGGTGGGTTGTCGATCACCCGGATGTCCCGCCCAGCGTTCCGGCAGCATAACACCGCTGGTCACAGGGATACACAGACAATCTGATTTGAGGACGATGAGACCTGTGAGGGCAACACCCTGAGGACAAGTGAGGGTAAAGTAAATGAGCAAGTAAACATTTTAGCATGGAATGCAAACCAACCAACCAGGGGCATAGCTAAAGAAGTGCAGTGGGGTGCAATTGCACTGGGCAACAAGCTTTAAGGGGACAACAAGCTGAGCTTGATGCTAATGGCCAAAAAGGTGAAAACCTTGGTATGTATGAATAATACCATCATGTTATATACCATTCAATGCAGAATTTCATGCAGGATGCAACAAAACAAATCAGAGTGTAATATCTTCATTATATCAAAAGTTATGGCAAAAAAATAAGAAAACGAAAATACAACTGTGATGTCACGTCCGGGCCATCATGTTGTGCTTTCATTAGCTGTGCCAGTGCAATCAACCAACAACAAAAAAGCTTTTAAACATGGAGGTCTTTTTCAGCAGTGCCAAATCTGTTTGGAAAAAACGCTCTTGAGTAGTTTTGGTTTGACTCTAATAGACATGCCTGCAAGCGCCGGCACTGAAGCAACTCAGGCAGGCTGCAGCTTGGATGTGTCCAATATTTCTGCAGCACAGCAGCAGCCAATGTCTGAGAGATCAAGTTATCACTGCCTTAAATCCCCAATCATGTTAACATATACTCCATAAACCAGCCGGACAAGCAGACAACATGGAAAGACTAAAGGTTAAGTACATATGATTGACCCCGAGGAGGCTGTTTTGTAAGGATCATTAAATATATCGTGCTCTTCCGCTTCAGCTGGTTGCGGAGAAAAAGTGCCCTGGGAACATTATTTAATGCTTAGACCTTTCTACCTACCTTTGTGTGACACAAAATCAATATCCTTCCCCATGTCCCTTACTTGCTTGGATTATTCTCAGCTTTTCAGTGCCTTATGCAGCTTAATTGGTGTGTGTGTATTTGGTATATGTAAAAATCCCGATTATGCACCCCAGAGACCTCCAAATTCTACACTCAGATTGGATGAATTTGCATAAAGTAATTTCACATAATTGGCCGAGTGAAAGGAAGCCTTTGATTTAAGCAGCCCAGGTTTGACATTTTCTGTTCCTATAGTATGAGTGTTTTGTTTCTCTTGTAACGCAGTAGCCCTGGGTCACGGGGCACAGGGATTTTATTTATTAAGTGATCTCAAAGATTGACAACCGAGCTCTTCAGTCACAAAAGTTTCTGGAGTGGTTGACAATAATTAAATCACAACAGCAACAACAGAATGAGCGCGACAATGAATAAGCAGCATCAACAGCAGCCTCAGCAGAAAATAGGTAAAATATCAGTCTTATAATTTTGAACAGGGTTTCTCAAACTGTGGGTCGCGACCTGATTGTTGGTGGGCCATTGCATTGAGCCCTATGGAATGTGAAAAAGAGCTACAATGCATGTTTACTCACAAGGAGGCGACAGTGCATTGAGCTATTGCGAAGGGCAGGTAGAGAGGAATTCACCACCACCAAATGTTCCCAAATCTGATGAACGCAGGCCCCCAAAAACACTCAAGAAGGAAGTCCCACCCCCACCCCAAGATGACAAATGCATTGAGCTCTATGGGAAGGAAACATGTGTTTACTCATGAGTAATCAAATGTGCCCTGGCTCCTATCAAATGCCAGGTGAGGAGGAATGCAAGGCCACCAGAATGGACATGATCCGGTGAATGTATTGCTCAACAAATGCTGCAGAAGGCAGGCCTCCCCACCATAGTACAGTGTAAAGCAGTGGTTCCCAAACATTGGGTCAAGACCCACCAGTGGGTCACGAGCCAATTTCAGGTGGGTTGCGAAGCACCTAGAGCAGCCATATTGAAAATATGGGAAGATGGGATACTGGAAAGGGGGAGGGCTGTGTGATTGTTTTGCTTGTGTCAAGGTTGTAAATAGATTTTTTTCTTTCTGATTCATTTTGCTATTGGAAAATGGCTGAGAAATAACCCAACCTATCGCTGCATTCTCAGGACACCGGCAAATTCTGGCATCACAAAGATGGCACTTCCAGACATCACTTCTGGTGGGTCCAGGACAGATTGTCATTCTAAACAGAGGGTCCTGGTGCTAAAAGACACACACACACACACACACACACACACACACACACACACACACAGAGAGAGAGAGAGAGAGAGAGAGAGAGAGAGAGAGAGAGAGAGAGAGAGAGAGAGAGAGTATATTAAGCTGGCGTTAAGTATCACTAGCTGGCATTGCCTGCAACGGTCGGGTCTCAACCAGAGACCTAATCTCCTTTTCCATCTCCTTTTCAACCCTCCGGTGGTCTCCTGGGATGGCGACATCAAGAAAAGTAAAAAATTGGATGTCCTTGTCGATTAGTGTAATGTCAGGCATGTTCGCGTGCGTGCGCGTGCGTGTGTGTATGTGTATATGCAGCCTGGGGATAAGGCTTAGGATTCCTGCCGACCCTCTTCCCACCCACCCTCCCTACGCCCTCCCCACAGCCTCCCCCTGCCCTGAGCAAGATTAGCTCAATTGGGTTAGGGGCTGATCTAGCTCCAACAACATGAGTTAGATGTCTTGAGGTTGTTGGTTCAAATCCCCTATGGCAGCAGTTCCCAAAGTCCTACTTGGGCTGCAATCACAGTGCCACAGGACACCCAGGGGCTGTAACGCTTACCTGGGGGTTGTGCTGATGACTGAAGAGGTTTGGGAGGCCTGCAGCCTCCTCGGCAGGCCTCCGTGATGCAGAAGAATGCTCGGGTTTCATGAGAGTCAGACCAAACAACCTGACTCTCCTCCCTGGGTGCCACAAACTTACCTTTTGGCATGTTTGCAACACCGAGTCAGCAGTACATATGTACACACGTACCACCGGCACTAGAGCCCACAGGGTTGGGTTGTTAGAAGACCGGAACCTCCAGGGCAAATGAATGCATATTTGTTTGTTGCCAACAAAAAAACAAACAAGCACTAGTTGAGCTTCCATGGAGGAGGCTAATACCAAAATCCTGATGCCACTACCAAAAAGGCCCTGACTCAGGTATCGAAATTGCACTAGGACAGGATTGTGTCTGCCAACCCACATGTGTTCAATAGACCTTATGAACAGACTGCACACATCCTGCAAAAACAAGGGCCTTTTGCTTGACACCAGTGGTGGATCTAGGGGGTGACAGGGGGGGCAAGAGCCCTGGGCGCTGTCTTGGGGCTGTCTAGGGGGGGCGCCAGTGGCCCCCGCAACATTGTGCAGGTAGACCTGGGCTCCCCTCGCGGGAGCCCAGGTCTACCCACGGCTGTTTCTAATGGGTAGACCTGGGCTCTCTCAAGGGGAGCCCAGGTATACTCGCGGCTGCTTCTGGTGGGTAGACCTCGGTTCCCATGGGGGCGCATTTCTATTGGGTGCTCCAGGCGCCATTTTGATTAGGTCCGCCCCTGCTTGACACCCCTGCTCTTGGCCTCTTCCAGCTTTATAATGCAGGGGTGGTCCCAGGCCATTATCTCAGAACACATGATGCAGCCACCTTACTGGAGCAAGTCTGGTATGGCTCAGGGTACGGAAAGGAGACCATTTGGGAATCCAGAGTAGCATGCTACTTTGAGCTCCATGGAAAGAAAGGTGGGAGGTAAATGAACACCACCACCACGTGGGAAGTCTGAATTCCCACGTAGATGGGCCTGATGTTGCCTCAAAGTCTTCACCTGCTCCCGTTCTGTGTGTGAACATCTTGCCAATTCAGGCACAAAACGGTGACCTTTCCTTTGGAACGTGGCAATATTTATTGTCTACCTTGCTTGCTCACATCCGTCAGCCGTGAGAAGTCACCATTGTTTTACAAGACGATCAGTTTTAAGTAACGCCATCCATCACAAAACAGAATGGAGTGAGCAGCATTTCCTCAACTGCAATGAATTATACAAGGGTCAGCTCACCAGAGTCGCGGTTGGCAACACAAACATTGGCCTCAAGTAGGAAACCCATCTTTCCAGCTGTTCTTACCCATATGGGTTCAATGAACTGCAGACAGCAGAGGCCTTTAGCTTATCGAGTGTAGCTGCTGGAGCTATTCCATCTAACTGGCATCATAAAACAACGAGGGAGGAAGGTGAATGCAATTCATCTCCCACTCATCTGGTAGCCAACTGCTGACAGAGGAGGAAAATGGAGATGTAAGGGGAATCGACAGATGTGGTTCGGGAAATGCAGGTGTACGGGGCTCTGAAAACAAGCAAAGCTATTGAATGCATCACCTGTTATTCATAAGCATATGGAAACTGCCACTGGTCTCATTTCTTACGCTGGGAAATCACTGAAGTCACTGGCATTTGTATCCTAACAAATATCTATAGCCGTGCTGCGTAGGCAATTAGAGCTAGTTGCAAGATGCAGAGGCAGATCTAAGGGAGGGCAAAGCTCTAAGTTTGGCAAGAAGCCTTACCTTGCAGTGGAAATCCCTCCTCTCCTGCACTGTTTTAGCCAATCCTCACAGGGAAAACAAACATCTTGGCACTGCTTACTGGCTACAGCAGCAAGGGAGAGGAGGGATTTACATGACAGGGTCAGGCTTCTTGCAACACTTAGAGCTTTGCCCTCCCTGTAGATCCATCTCTGGCAAGATGCCATCACTGAGGGCAAATGCAAGCAATTGAGAAAGGAAGTGAGGACAATGGAAATTAAAGAAGGGACGGCTCCTCCATCAACAAAGACAAGAATACAAGCTCAATTTTTCTCCAAAATTTACATTAAATTTTTGTAGGTTGCTTCCAGCAAGCTGCTGCTGTTGTTGAGAAGAAAAAAAGAACAGGTCTCTGTTCTGAAGCGAGCCCTGGGGCTGTGGCAAGCTGCTTGCATCGGCCCCCCTGCAGTGTGGCAAAAGTTCCGTAAAGCACTTTTGCACCAGGGTTTCTGGTGCAGGGCAGGCAGCCGCGTCTGCCCAGAAGCGTTGCCATGATGCCTGGGTAAGTCGGTCCCGCACCGGCTGAGTTCGGCCAGCACAGGGCCATTTCTGAGCAGGGGGGTGGGAGGGCAAAACAGGGCGGGGAGGGCGTTCAGGCGGGTGGGGGGCCAGAGGAGGGGGTGGAGTTTGGATGTGGCTGCTAGACTGCATCCAAAGCATCCAAAGTGGCTGTTCGACTGCATCCAAAGCCCAGTTTGGGCCGCTGTGGGAAGCTCAATTATACCTGCAATTTTGGGGCGCAGATCTGAGCAGCCCTATAGGGTTGCATGTGGCTTACCACAGGGCAAGGGAACATTTGTCATAAGAACATAAGAACAGCCCCACTGGATCAGGCCAAAGGCCCATCTAGTCCAGCTTCCTGTTTCTCACAGTGGCCCACCAGGTGCCTAAGGGAGCTCAGTAGACAACAAGATGCTTGCATCCTGTTGCCACTCCCTTGACCTGGCATTCTGAAGTAGCCTACTATTAATGTAAGGAGGTTGCACAATCCATCACGGCCTATAGCCCACGATGGACTTTTCCTCCAGAAATCTGTCCAGTCCCCGTTTAAAGGCATCTAGGCCAGATGCCATCACCACCTCCTGTCCCCTTGCCCTGCACTGATCTGCTGCTGCCTCCTAACGTGGGTAAGATGCAGCACAGGCTAGCCAGCCTGCCTGTACCTGCCCAAGTTAAGTTTGTGCCCACAATCTATTTTAGAACTGGTGCACAAGTCCGTTTACACTGGAATAATCTGGAGAGCCTTGAATTAAATAAGAACAATGGCTTTCCTAATTCAGATATTCAGCAATTTGTTTCCCCTGAGGAAAATCACATGTTCAAAAAAGCATGTAGTCCAGCGCACTTACCATATCAAATCAAAAGAATTCAAACGAAAGCCCTCTCAACTGGATTCCACAGTACTAGGTGTGCATATTGCCAGGATGAAACCCCGGGAAACCCCGAGTACCAGAAGTGGGCCATTTACAAGATGCCATTCTGAGAATAGGCCAAAATGCATTGAAAAGTCCTATACGTAAACTGCGCCAGTCCCAAGCTCGGACACAGTCCAACCACAGGTATGACTGCAGTTTTTCTCAGAGCTGGGTGTGCACATTGCAGGAAAGACAGTCCGGGAACTTTGGAGTACCCGGGGTGGGCCATTTCCACCAGGTTCCAGTCTGAGGTTTTAGGATTTTGCATGCATTTTGGCCCATTTACAGATTGGGACCTGGTGGAAATGGCCCACCCCGGGTACTCCAAAGTTCCCGGACTGCCTTTCCTGCAATGTGCACACCCAGCTCTGAGAAAAACTGCAGTCATACCTGTGGTTGGACTGTGTCCGAGCTTGGGACTGGCGCAGTTTACGTATAGGACTTTTCAATGCATTTTGGCCTATTCTCAGAATGGCATCTTGTAAATGGCCCACTTCTGGTACTCGGGGTTTCCCGGGGTTTCATCCTGGCAATATGCACACCTAGTACTGTCGAATCCAGTTGAGAGGGCTTTCGTTTGAATTCTTTTGATTTGATATGGTAAGTGCGCTGGTAAGGAACTGGACTAATGGGACAATTTGGAAGGTAGCTCGAGCACCAATCTTTCTTGCATGCATAATGATTCTGTAACATAAACATCTTAGATCCCGATCCTGTGCCCCTCCCCCTTTGCTGGTGTAGCTGTGCCCTTCTAGGATTGTGTGTCTCAGGAGGTAGTATGTGTCACAATCCCTTCAGGATGTATGTGAGGGGATGCATGAGATGGTCATGCGCGCAGCTTGTTAGTCTTGATCATTCACCGACCCCCTCATGATGAGCTATGCTGGCCCCACTGGATCACCACACATGGAAAGAGAGGAGAGAGCAGAAGGAAATTATTGGTCAGCCAACCCTGATGTCACAGAAGCTCACACGAGTACACCCAGAGCCTTTTCCTTACTGCAGTTTCCTGCATGATGGAATTCTCGAGAGAGGTCTCCTTCCCAGGTGAAAGGGCACAGATTCTCCATGTCAAATCGAATCCCTTCTCATCCCTCTCAGCTTCCTGATAGTCCTGCCTGCCATGGTGACACAGTTCAGGAGTCGAAAGTGAACGGACACACTCACAGGTACTTGGAACACAATCCCAGAAATGCTTTCTAGTTTTCGAGAGTCTACCCCAGCCTGGCGGACTTCCTACACCACCCATTAAATTATGTAAATATATTAACAGTCATTCAAAATATTTTAATAAAAGGCTGCCACATCCTTTTAAACCTCTGAAGTGTTCTCTCTCTCTCTCTCTCTCTCTCTCTCTCATCCTGGGGGTTTAAAGTTTTCTCTTTTACTCTTTAAGGACACACAAGGTTATCCTCGTAGATTAAAACAGAGTGCACCACTATCGGTATTTTAAGTCGCTAATGATGTCAGGTGTCCTTTGTAGGAAAACATTCCCCATTTTCGCTGGGAGCGTTGTGTATCAACAAAGGAATTCTGTTTCATGAAGAGGATTCTTTTTTTTTTTTTAATTTTCTGAGCTGCATGGCTTTTCTTGGGAGCAGAATATTATAATTTTATTTTTGAACGCTAGTGACAAATGTTTTTTTTCAACTTTTATCAAATCTGGTGTCACTCTGTGGAATGTAATAGCCTTGCCCAGCTCTCCAGTGAATCCTTTTGCTGACGGTTATGTTTCCAGCATCTCTCTTCCTACTAAGTGTTTCTAGGAAACATGGACAGAATAATTCTCGGTCTGCCAAGACACCTTGCACAAAGTTGGCTCAGCACTGAAGACCAAGTTGCTTGAAGGAATTAAACGCCTGTGCCTTTCAAGGGACCTCAAAGGGGAGGCCAGGTCACTGCTTCCACTAATCTATCTGTGTCTTGGCCAGGAGTCGTGTCACTCATTTTTGGGGCAGGCTGACAGCCCAATCCTAAGTAAGGCCGACATAGTAAGGCCGACATAACAGGGCTGTATCCTAGAGCCCATTAGGAGGCGGCAGCAGCAATTTGCAGGGCAAGAGGAGGTTTTCCCCTTGCACCTATGTAAGCCCTGGTCGCCCCTATGGGCCTGCTCGGATCTGCGCCTGCTATTTTGCAGGAACATGGACAGGAGCGGCCCGAATCGGGGCTGCCCTGGCCAGGGATGGCTTTGGGATACAACACTACGGTCGTCTTGTGTCACCACCTACGTTGCTGCCCACTGCACTGCCCAGTTACACCCCCGGAATCAATCAATCAATCAATCAACAGGTATTTATATACCGCTTTTCAACATGAAGTTCACAAAGCGGTTTACAGGCAAATAGTAATAATAATAAAGTTAAATGGCTCCCTGTCCCAAAGGGCTCACAATCTTTAAAAAGGCAGACAACCAGCAACAGCCACTAGAAAGACTGCGCAGGGGTGAAGAGGGACAGTTACTCTCCCCCTGCTAAATATAAGAGGAACACCACTGGAAAAAGTGCCTCTTGTCCAGTTAGCAGGGGTCCAGTTAGCAGGGGGAATGCCTCTGGAATGCCCTCGTGGAGGCCCTGCGCCAACTGAGTGACACTGATGCTCGACTGGCACAAGGCCGGCACTGCCGCTTGCTTGCACTGATGCTTGCGCCGGCCCAGCGCCATAGCACCGACATGGACACACTTGACAGCATGTTTGTGACAGCATTCAGCTGGCGCAAGAGCATAGCGCCAGCGCAACAGGAGTATAGGATTGCACTCTATGAGTCCTTGTCCATAAGTAGGTCCACCTGGCAGGACCAACCTCTGAACACTTAATATATGAGATGCTGGTTGTGCCTAATTCACCATTAAGAGATGGACTGGGGGGCATGATGGGGCTGGCCCTGAGTTTCAGCACTTGGAAGAAGAGGTATCTGAAGGTCTTGAGTAGTATGGGTGGAAACATCTTCCCCATAAGGAAAAGCTAAAACATTTGGGATCTATCTATCTATCTATCTATCTATCTATCTATCTATCTATCTATCTATCTATCTATCTATAGCCCATTTTATACCACAGTGTTGTCCTGGTTCAGATTGCAACCACCACCACCCCTCCAAGGTATCAGCTATTAAACTGAAAAATCAAGGGGAAGAGCCAACCTATGTATTCCATGGAGAAGATTGTTTGGCCCTTACATATCTTTGAGAGGGGCTAGACAAATTCAAGGATGAGGAGAGATCCATTGAAGGCTGTTAAGACATGATGGCTAGATGGAGCTTCCTTGTTTAGAGGAAGCATCCCACTGATTCCTGCAGAACAGAGGTGGAGGGCTATTGTCTTTATGCCCTTCTTGTTGGTTTCTTGGAGACATCTGAGTGGCCAGCATAGAAATAGTCCAGGATGCTGGTCTCCAAATCCTGGCCCGAGGGCCAAATCGGCCCACTGGAAGATTTCTATCTGGTCCTGGGCAGGTGGTGGGGCCGGCCCACAGCAATCTGCTGAAGGAGAATAAATACATTGAAACCTCAGTATCCACTAGGTTTCTGTTTCAGAGGCCCCTACAGATACAGGGGTCACCATTTAAATGCCCTTGTATATGATGTGGCCCTTGTGCCGAAAGGTTTGGAGACCCCTGATCTATCGTCTGATTTAGCAAAGCTCATCTGACATTCTTATCCCTATCCAGCATGAATCCCAAATAATGTAGAGGAGAAAAATGTAGTGCTTTGTGCCTCTCTCTTGCAAACTTTGGTTGGCTTCCTCACCTTGGGTGTCCATACATCGGCAGCATCCCTTTTCCCATCAATTTCTCTGCAGCAATTCATTAAGAGAGCATTTTTTTGTATTCCAAACAGAATCCAGAGACAGATGGGTTTGCTTTCATACAAGAAAACAGAAAAGGAAGGCAAAACCAATTAGCGGCGTAAAATCATCCAGTGTCACACAAATACTGAACCAATCTGCAGGGCCCTGAAGGCATCAGCAGAGCAAAGGTCACCTTTAAGAAAAGAAACAACATAAAAAGAATAAGCCGGGGGTAGGGGGAGTGTATAGCAGTGATGCCTATCAAACCACCCTAAGAGAGGGAGAAGGGTGTGGAGCCTCTGAGGGTTACTGTTCTAGCCCTCTCACAAACATGCATTGCTGAAGGATGTGTGATAGATGCCATCAGCCTGGTCCAGCTGTCTCTGTTTTCAGGAACCTCCCTTCATGAGTCACCACTCTGGACTGGTCCTTATTTTCGTCTTTGCAAGAACATAAGAACAGCCCTGCTGGATCAGGCCAAAGGCCCATCTAGTCCAGCTTCCTGGATCTCTTAGTGGCCCACCAGGTGCCCCAGGGAGGCATGAGACAACTAGATGCTTGCATCCTGTTTCCACTCCCTTGCACCCAGCACTCTGAAGTAGCCTACTACTAATGTAAGGAGGTTGCGCAATCCATCATGGCCTATAGCCCATGATGGACTTTTCTTCCAGAAATCTGTCCAATCCCCTCTAGGCATCTAGGCCAGATCCCATCACCACCTCCTGTGACAAAGAGTTCCACAGATTAAGTACCCGCTGAGTAAAAAAGTACTTCTATTCCTTTTATCTCTCCCAACCCTCAGTTTTAACGGATGCCCCCTGGTTCTGGTGTTTTGAGAGAGGGAAAAGACCATCCCTCTATCGACTCTATCCCTTCCATGCATAATGTAAGAGGTGTTTTTTTTTTCTAAACAAATCAAATCAAAAAGCCACAATCTAGGAAGACCTTCATTAGGGCCAAAGAGACAGACACAGAATCTGAAGCAAGCTTTTGAGTTCTCTAACTCTTCATCAGGCTGGATAGTAGGAAAAATTAAAGTGAGGAGAGTTTAGTTGGCTGAGCGTGGTATAAAACAGCACCAATAGCTTTAAGATGGCATCCAGAAGTTAAGCAGACTGAGAGCACCTGGAGTTAGGCCGGCACAGTTAGGCCAGCAACATTTGGCCAGCACAAGGGCCACCGTAAAGCGCGTTTGGACCACTCTTGGAGTCAGGGAGGATGGCGTACATTTGTGTGCTGGCCTCTTTGACTCCAAGAGTGGCCCAAACATTTCTTTGGTGTCCCTTATGCCAGCCAAACTTTGCTGGCCTAAATGTGTTGGCCTAACTCCTGGTTAGGGTTGCACTCTGATATTGGTTAGCCTTACCAGGTGCTAGAGAGCATCTCAGTTTGCATTCAGGGTTTCTGAGATGCGCTAAGGAAGAGGGGAATGGGACAGAAGAGAAGGGTGGAGGAGAGGAGAGTGGTAGGCTAGAGCACCAGAGATGCTGTCGCTCAGCACTTCCCTATCTTTGGCATCCTGCTGCAAATGCAGCGTGCGTCTCCTGGAAGTGACTGACAATGGCAACATTGCCAGTTACTTTTGGGTTTGGAGTCGGCACAGGATGCTACAAATGGAGGCAAGAGGCTCAGATTGGGTGGCACCCAGCGCATGAAAACCACGTAGTGGAGCTCAGCTTGCTAGGCTGAGCCACCTACCGCATTTTGTAGCGTTCTACAGGGTCTTGCTGTTGGCCATCCAGTGGCCCATGATGCCCCAGGAGGCGTTGGGGCACACAGTTAGGAACCCCTAATCTAGCCCATCTAGCTCCTCACTTCTGCTGTGCTCCATCCTTTTAGGATCCAGGCAGTTGGAGGACCAGCAGCAGCAAAGGACACATCACCAAATAATTGGGAGGGGCATCCTTAAGCACCAAGACATCTTGGACAAGGTTCTCTCTGTCTCTGTCTCTCTCATTTTTTTCTTGGGATAGTTTTAAACCATCTGGCAAACCACACAGCATTTCTTAGGATTACATTTTCCAAAGTGTTGCTTCTTATGTCAATCCCCGTGGGAATGGCAAAGTATACAAGCCGGTTTCTGTTTTAATTGAGGAAGAGTGCTGGAGGAACTCTGTGTTCAACAGCATCGTGCTTTAAAAAAACAAGCTGTTAAACATCTAATTCAGTGAGAAAAGAAACAAGAGTTCAGTACCTTCAGAGCGATGGTGTTTTCAACAGTAACCAGAGGTGTGTTTTCAACAGAATCCGTGTGATACGGAGGGGGGGGGGAGAGATGCACTCCCAGAAAACAATCTTGCGGAACAAAAAAAGAGAAATTCCTCGGGTATATAAAGTAACACTTCCTGGTGTAACATTGTGCCAGTTGTTCAGAAAACACAAGTAAAAACACACTGAGAAAATGTTGCAAGTTTGCAAACATGCAATCATTTAAATGTGCAATTCGAACCCTGGGCTGGGATAGGCAAGCTGACACGCCTGCCCCATATCAAGCCCGGGGTTGGGACTGGCTGTGAGGCAGCCCGAGGAAAGGGGAATTTTTTTCAGTGGCCCGAATGGGGCGACCTGGAGCTACACCACCAAAATCAGCAACGCGACTCTAAGTGGCCAAATTGGGGGCCACCCAGACTAGGGGACGGGGCGTTAGGATTTGGCACAAGTGATGGATCCTGGCACCACCCCCTTCCCCAGGCCGGTTTGTGCAGGGGCCCTCCTGTCCTCCACCTTCTCCCTGCCTCAAAATACCTTCCCCCACCCTCAATATGCCTCCCCTACCCTCCCTGAGCCACTGCGACGGCCGAGCACGGCTAGCCTTGCCCTCGGGCCACTGGGCCAGGTCCAGGTACAGCAAGGCCAGTGCATGGATGTGTGCTGGCTTACCTCCCGGGAAGAGTGGTGTAACCGTGCTTTATGGCACATTTGCAACACTCGGAGGCCGGCACAAGGGACTACTACAGCCTACCTTGGAAGTAGGATTGTGGTATAAGTCAGAACAAGGACAGATTAATTGTAGGCAATTGTCAGCCATTCACAAGTCCCTTGCAAACCATTGCAGGACAGTAAGCCACTTAATAGTCTCAATATTGTACATATTTCCATGCTTTTGATATTTATTCTGTATTTTTTTTGTATTTCAGTTGCATTCGTTTTTGCTAATTTTTTGTAGGCCGCTGTTGTAAGCTTTCGGGCAAGATGAAACTCAGGGCGCAATCCCACGCTGCGCTGGAGCAGGCCGGCCAGCGGGCCTGCGCTGCATTCAACACAGCGTGCAGTCGTGCCCTTGCACCTGAGTGGTGCCAGCCTCCCCACTGTGCTCCTCGGATCTGCACCCGTGAAATTGCAGGCACAGAGTGGAGGAGAACGCGCAGCATGAATCAGGGCTGCATGGCCTCAGGATGAGACCTTGGATGCGGGCTAACGGCCCCATTCGAGGCCCATCCCCTCCCTGGGCCAGCAACAGTCTGTAGTAATGAAGCCAGTGGAGAAAAATGGACATACAATCTGTTGCAAAACCCGGAGATGCCTCCCAGAAGCCACAAGTGACATCAAAAGAGGCCATAGAGAAGACCATAGAGTGTGATGTGAGAAGAAAATCATTGCAAATTGCTGCTCTGATGAGAGTGGAAAACAGATTTAGGGCACAATCCTAAACTAAGTTTGGCCGGCACAGTTAGGCCAGCACAAGGGACACCGTAAAGTATGTTTGGACCACGCTCAGAGTCCGAGAGGCCAGCGCACAGACGTGACGTGAGCCATCCTCCCTGACTCCGAGAGCAGTCCAAACACGCTTTATGGTGGCCCTTGTGCTGGCCAAACTTTGCTGGCTTAGCTTATGCCGGCCTAACTCCAGTTCAGGATTGCGCTCTTAAACTCATGGTGCAGCTTCTTAATAGAAACCTTCACACCTCCCTTTCTGGTTGCTTCTCACCCAGGCAGCTTCAACCAAGCTGTGGGATAGGTTTGCAAAACATGCAAGAAGGACCTTTTAAATGCCACTTTTGCCCTGAAGCTTCCACCCTCCTGATCCCCATGGAAAGATGGAGCCCATGTCTTGAAAGGAGTTCTTCTCCTCTGTCCCCACTCCCTTCAATGCCAGGAGGCATCTATCAGGCATTGGCTGCCCCACACTCTTGCCTCTTTTTGCTGCCGCAAGCCTCCAGCATGAGCTTTTGAAGTTCAGGGGCCTCAGGAGGTGATCCTGCAGGCCCTGCGGAATAACACTGTCAAGAACAACTTCAGCACATAAGCTAAATTATGCTGCTGAGAAAGTGGCAATGGCAAGTAGAAACCAAGCAAGAATTAATGTCATAATTAATGTCATAGGAAATGTGAAGTGGTGGAATTTGGGAATTAAGTGAAGAACTGCTTGTGATGGGAATGGCACTGCCTCCTAACTCACCCCACATCGGTATTGTGTGAGGTATGAAGAAAATCAAACCAGAGTAGATGTTTTTATTCATCCATCCATCCATCCATCCATTCATTCAGAGAAAGCTGCGCATTCAGATTTAGCCATCTTCTATACGTGCATTTTTTAAGGGACGTGGTGGCGCAGTGAGTTAATCCGCTGTTGCTGGGCTTTCCGACCGGAAGGTTGGGAGTTCAAGACTGAGTGACGGAGTGAGCTCCCGTTGCTTGTTCCAGCTCTGCCAACCTAGCAGTTCGAAAGCACCTAAAAATTCAAGTAGATAAACAGGGACCACTTTGGTGGGAAGGTAACGGCGTTCTGTGCGCTATGGCGTAGAGTCATGCCGGCCACATGACCACAGAAGCTTGTCCTCGGACAAAACGCCGGCTCTACAGGCTTTGAAACGGAGATGAGTACCGCCCCCTACAGTCGGTCATGACTAGACCATCTGGTCGTGGGGAAACCTTTACCTTTACCTTTATACGTGCATTGGGGCCCACTTTTTAAAATGACACTGTATCAGGACCAACCTAACTACAAGTCTTTAAAAAGGTGCAGATAAATTAGCAAATTTATTCATTTACATGCAATTTTTAATTTACAGGCATGCCCTAGTACCCACTGATCCACAGTATCCAAGGTTTCTGTTATCCACAGATACCATGGATACTGGGATGCCTATTAAACGGATAGGGGAACATTAAACAAATTTCCTTTTTTTTTCACCTTGTTGCAGCAAAACCACAGATGTTCCCCTATCTTTAAAAAGGCACCCCCAGTATAAACAATTTCAGTTATCCTCATTGGGGTCTGGAACAGAACCCCAATGGATACCTGGGTTTGCCTGTTATTATTTATTTGGGAAAAAAAAAATCTCGATCCATTTCTTGTAATGAGGCAGCCCTAATGAGTAGCCTGAAGGCTTGATGAGCTTAGTTATGTGGCCCAGCCACCATCAGCCCCACTACCTGTCATTAATGGGCTTCGGAGGGGACACCAAAAAAAGATGCTCAAACATTTATCTCCCTTTATTTACAGAAGCTTGCAAACAGCAGGGACTCAGCTCCTTGCAAACTATAGGAGCTCAGCGATTTGCAGGGCAATTAAGCAGTTATTTGATTTTTAAATAGCCTCAGGACTTGAGGCAATTATTTTTCGGATCTTTCCATCACCTGTGTTTCATTTAAGGCTCTGCAGGACCCACCAGAAATCGAGTCATAACCCACCAAGCTGTTCCCAACCCACAGTTTGAGAAGTACTGTTCTGTGCTATTATGGAAGTTTTCCTACAAGCATCTCCTGGCAACGAGATTAATTAAGAACGGAACAGACCTCACAACTGTCCAGCAGCTTCGGTTTTGCAAAACCTGTCGCAGCTTGCAAATGAGCTGAACTCCTGACATCTTAATTTCTTCTGACATTTCAGCCCGAGACGTTTTGCTGCCTGAAACGCAGCATGCTGCAAGATTGGAAAGGTCTGAACCTACGAAGGCACAGATATGAACTCTGAGATTTTCAAACACATTTTTAAAAAATTGTTGGTTCAGCATATCCTTGCTCCAATGGGGCTGCGGCCCTGGGTGACCCACTGGTATTTCTCAGGTGTTCATTAATGCCTTGGACAATATTGCTGGCCATGGCAACCACTTGGACACCCGCATGGCTCATACGATCAACCTGTCCCAGCTGAGTGTCCTGTTATTCTCATCTCCAATTGTGCAAATAAGTATCCCCCTCTTCTTTAAACAAACTCCTATAGGGCCAAAAAAGCCATCCTGACACCTCTGACCATCTAATAGGGTGCTTTAGACGATGCCACCCTATTATCTAGTGGCACCACCATCTGCCACCACTGCTCCTTCTCCTCTTGATGCTTCCTGAACTCTAAAAGGAAGAAGGGAATGGAGTGGAAGAGGAAATATGGAAGCAGTGGCAGACCTAGGGGAGGCAAAAAGGGCAAATACCCTGGGTGCTGAGCTTGGGGGGCGGCGGCAACATGATGTGCACACACCATCCATGCTCCCCTGCCACCATTCCTCTGTGCATTGGCAGGGTGGAGCACCGCTCCTCTGATAGTTGGAGGAATGCCGCGCTGCTGCAGCCTTGCAGTGGCGTGTCATTCCTCTGTGTATTGGATGGGAGCAGCACTAGGAAGCCACTTGGTTTCACCACGCTCAGCTCTTCCAATACACGGAGGAATGGAGTGTAATGAAGCCAACTGACTTTGTGGAACCGGAACTATGTCCTCAACCCAGCCTCATGGATGGATTGGCCATGTCAGCCTGCAATTGCACTCTGCCCCTGGATTGTCTGTCCTGTGGATCGACCCTCTACTCAGGGGGTCCCAATTCTGTGCAGACTCACACTGCTGTATACTTGCATGCCCCTAATGGCTCTGGAGGCATGGGGGAGGGGCCGCATTACACAGGAGCTCAGGTTCCTGCAAAACCCAGCATTTTGCCCCCCTGTAGGAATGCTGACTAAACGTGGTCCGCTGGAGAAGGAAGTGGCAACCCACTCCAGTACTCTTGCCAAGAAAACCCCATGGATTACAGAACAAAAAGGCTAAACGATATGACGCTGGAAGATGAGCCCCTCAGGTCGGAAGGTGTCCATTATGCTACTGGGGAAGAGCAGAACACGAGTACTAGTAGCTCCAGAAAGAGTGAAGTAGCTGGGCCAAAACTGAAAGGAAGCTCAGCTGTGGATGTGTCTGGAAGTGAAAGGAAAGTGCGATGCTGCAAAGAACAATACTACATAGGAACCTGGAACGTCAGATCTATGAATCAAGGCAAGCTAGATGTGGTCAAACGTGAGATGTCAAGGCTGAACATCGACATCCTGGGAGTTAGTGAACTAAAGTGGACAGGAATGGGAGAATTTAATTCAGATGACCATTATATTTGCTACTGTGGGCAGGAATCCCTTAGAAGAAATGGAGTAGCCTTCATTGTGAACAAGAGAGTGAGAACAGCAGTACTGGGGTATAACCTCAAAAATGATAGAATGATTTCCATTAGGATCCAAGGCAAACCTTTCAACATCACAGTAATCCAAGTCTACGCCCCAACCACTGGTGCTGATGAGGAAGAAGTTGACCGCTTCTATGAAGACCTAGAACAGCTTCTAGAATTGACACCCAAAAAAGATGTCCTTCTCATCATAGGGGATTGGAATGCTAAAGTAGGCAGTCAAGAGGTAAGAGGAATAACAGGCAAGTTTGGTCTTGGAGTACAAAATGAAGCAGGGCAAAGACTGATAGAGTTCTGTCAGGAGAACACATTAGTCATAGCAAACACCCTTTTCCAGCAACACAAACGGCGACTGTACACATGGACTTCACCAGATGGTCTACATCGAAATCAGATTGATTACATTCTTTGCAGCCAAAGATGGAAAAGTTCCATACAGGCAGTCAAAACAAGACCTGGAGCTGACTGTGGCTCAGATCATCAGCTTCTTCTTGCCAAATTCAGGCTTAAACTGAAAAAAGTAGGGAAAACCGCTAGGCCCTCCACGTATGACCTAAATCATATCCCCTACGAATATACAGTGGAGGTGACAAATAGATTTAGGGGCTTAGATTTGGTAGACAGAGTGCCTGAAGAACTTTGGACGGAGGTCTGTAACATTGTACAGGAGGCAGCAACTAAAACCATCCCAAAGAGGAAGAAATGCAAGAAGGCAAAGTGGCTGTCTGACGAGGCTCTACAAATAGCTGAGGAAAGGAGAGAAGCCAAAAGCAAGGGAGAAAGGAAAAGATATACCCAACTGAATGCAGATTTCCAGAGAACAGCAAGGAGAGATAGGAAGGCCTTTCTAAATGAGCAATGCAAAGAAATAGAGGAAAACAACAGAATGGGGAGGACTAGAGATCTTTTCAAGAAAATTGGAGATGTCAAAGGACAATTTCATGCTAAGGTAGGCACAATAAAGGACAAAAATGGCAAGGACCTAACAGAAGCAGATGAGATTCAGAAGAGGTGGCAAGAATACACAGAGGAACTCTATAAGGCCGATCTAAATGCTCCTGATAACCACAGTGGTACAGTCACTGAGCTCGAACCTGACATCCTGGAGAGTGAAGTCAAGTGGGCTTTAGAAAGCCTCACTAACAACAAAGCTAGTGGAGGTGACAGCATTCCAGCGGAATTACTCAAAATCTTAAAAGAGGATGCTGTCCAAGTGCTGCTCTCCATATGCCAGCAAATTTGGAAAACCCAACAGTGGCCACAAGACTGGAAAAGATCAGTTTACATTCCAATCCCAAAGAAGGGCAATGCCAAAGATTGCTCAAACTACCGCACCATTGCACTCATTTCACATGCTAGCAAGGTCATGCTCAAAATCCTACAAGCTCGGCTTCAGCAGTATGTGAATCGAGAACTACCAGATGTACAAGCTGGTTTCCGAAGAGGCAGGGGAACTAGAGATCAAATTGCCAACCTTCGCTGGATCATGGAGAAAGCAAGAGAGTTCCAGAAAAACATCTACCTCTGCTTCATTGATTATGCTAAAGCCTTTGATTGTGTGGATCACAACAAACTGTGGCAAGTTCTTGAAGAGATGGGAGTTCCAGACCACCTGATCTGCCTTCTGAGAAACCTTTATGCGGGTCAGGAAGCAACAGTTAGAACTGGACATGGAACAACCGACTGGTTTCAAATAGGGAAAGGAGTACGACAAGGCTGTATACTGTCACCCTGCTTATTTAACTTATACGCAGAGTACATCATGAGGAAGGCAGGGCTGGAAGACTCACAAGCTGGAATCAAGATTGCTGGGAGAAACATCAACAACCTCAGATATGCAGACGATACCACTCTACTGGCAGAAAGTGAGGAAGACCTAAAGAAACTTTTGATGAGGGTGAAAGAGGAAAGTGCCAAAATTGGTTTGAAGCTCAACATTAAAAAGACTAAGATCATGGCAACCACTCCCATCACTTCCTGGCAAATAGGAGGGGAAGAAATGGAAGCAGTGACAGACTTTATTTTCCTGGGCTCCAAGATCACCGCAGATGGTGACTGCAGCCATGAAATTAAAAGACGTTTACTTCTTGGGAAGAAAGCTATGGTGAACCTAGATAGCTTAATCAAAAGCCGAGACATCACCCTGCCAACAAAGGTTCGCATAGTTAAAGCGATGGTTTTCCCAGTAGCCATGTTTGGCTGTGAGAGCTGGACCATAAGAAAGGCAGAGCATCGAAGAATCGATGCTTTTGAATTATGGTGTTGGAGAAGACTCTTGAGAGTCCCCTGGACTGCAAAGAGATCCAATCGGTCAATTCTCCAGGAAGTCAAGCCTGATTGCTCCCTGGAAGGACAAATGCTGAAGCTGAAGCTCCAATACTTTGGCCACCTGATGAGAAGAGAGGACTCTTTAGAAAAGACCCTCATGCTGGGAAAGATTGAAGGCAAAAGGAGAAGGGGGCGACAGAGGATGAGATGGTTAGACAGTGTCACCGAAGCAATGAATATGAAATTGGGCGAACTCAGGAAGCTAGTGGAGGACAGGGAGGCCTGGCGTGCTGTGGTCCATGGGGTCGCGAAGAGTCGGACACGACTTAGCGACTGAACAACAACAACAAGGAATGCCACTGATATCAATGGCAGTACTGGTGGGACGTACCTCCTGTGCTTCAGCCATTGCATGGTCTTGCTCCTGAGAGCGAAGATTTATTCTGCTCATCCCATTATAGAATGCATGTTGCCTCTGTCAGGTGTGTGTGTGTGTATGTGCGTGTGTGTGTTTTGAACGTGAGATGCTGAGAGAATTTACCAACAGTGGTGGCTTCTCCTTTATTTGCTCTCAATTAATCATGTTCCACTGTAAACACCGTGTCTGTTTTAGTTCCGCCAACAATTATCCACTTGTCAACGTCTCCCTCAAGTACCTCCAGCATCTGGCAACTGTAAATAAATAAATAAAAATCCTCCATCAAAATGATCATTTTGTCAAAGGACATGCATGTGGCAGGTTCTGAGACATTTTCAAGCTGATCCAGAGGCAAAATAGCTTATGCCAAGAGGCAGGTTGCCTGGCCCTTGTTTCTAGGGACACAGAAGTACAGGCATGCCCAGTAACCACTAGGGTTCCATTACACACACACACACACACACACACACACACACACACACACACACACA
>JAJKFI010000020.1:12234216-12237517 GCA_029204185.1 Lerista edwardsae | reverse complement strand
TCTCTCTCTCTCTCTCTCTCTCTCTCTCTCTCTCTCTCTCTCACTCACTCACTCACTCACTCACAGACACAGACACAGACACAGACACAGACACACACACACACACACACACACACTCACTCACACACACAATCTCAAACTCTCTTCATTGTTTGGCTGCTTCATCAAAAAGGCAACTGCAGCATTCACCACTAGGTGGCTGCAAGTCTACTTAAATAATCATGTCATAGCAGTAACGGAAAATCTCCCCAGTATCTTTATAACCCACTAACTCAAGATCATTTGCAGACTGAAGGACAAGATCCAAAGCCATCACCTGCTGTAGCTCCATGTTGTGCTCAACATGCTGTTGCATTGCAGTTCATGAAGCAAAAGAAGTTCACACACCTTCTCAGGTTCACACACTGGCTAAAATGGTGGTTGGTACTTGTGTTGTGTTGCAATTCCTGGTGCTACTTTGAGTCATGTGAATGTGCCCACACAGCACCAAGCCTTTTGATTTACTGGATGAGGATTTCATGCCACATCCAATTAATTTTTACAAACAGGTGGGGGATGGAGAGGAGGAGGCATATATCAATTGTGAGAATGTTGATGTTGAAGAGTGGTCCAACAATGGAATTTCAAAAATAATAATTAAATAATTAACAATTATTAAGAAACCATATTGGGTCACCCTTGATCAATCAATCAATCAATCACTAGTATTTATATACCGCTTTTCAACACAAAGTTCACAAAGCGGTTTACAGGCAAATAATAACATTAAAGTTAACTGGCTCCCTGTCCCAAAAGGGCTCATAATCTAAAAGGATGGAGAACACCACCAGCAACAGCCACGAGAAAGACACTGTGCTGGGGTGAAAAGGGACAATTGCTCTCCCCCTGCTAAATATAAGAGGACACCACTTGGAAAAGTGCCTCTTGCCCACTTAGCAGGGGCAAAATGCTATTTGCTCCTAGGCAATTCTAGCTATGGTAATTTTTTTTATTCTAGCAGATCAAGAGCATGGCGATAAGAGTTCTGTAAATAAATTCTGCAATTTTCCATTTCTCAGTTGAGTTGCAGTTTCCCTGTATCCTAGTCTCAGATCATTCATTCATTCATTCATTCATTCATTCATTCATTCATTCATTACAGTATTTGTATTCCACCTTTCTCATTGATTCAAAACATAGGCAGGCTGAGCATAAATCCCATTTTATGAAATGGGTTTTTTTTTTTGCCAAGGTTATTCTATAAGAGAAATTCATATAATTTTTCATTTCTCCAGATGTTTCCCTTCATAGTGCAGTTGTTTTGACTAGCACAGCTCTTGCCTTCCAAGTTCCCATAGGCAGCTGCAAATCAAGCCTCAGACAGGTTCTCAAGAGGTTATCCATTTCTTGCCAGCTGACACCTCTGCAGTGAAAACAGCTGACTCCTCCATAGAGCTTCTTATGCCACGTTAGGTCCATCAGCAGCATTCCAGTAACCCATCCAAAGCGAAACCTGCAGAGCTGACCCTGCTTAGCTTCTTCAGGCAAGGCAGCAGCTCAACCTCCAGACCACGCCTCCTGCCCCAATTTATGTTGGACTTGGCCTCTATCTCTGAATTGACCCTCCTGTGAATTTATCCCAATGACCAATTCCAACTCTGGTCCTGGCCCTGCCAAGAGCCACGCCTGCCATTCCCCATATGGCTGGCTGCCAATGCCCATCCAGGGCATCTTAAAAATGATTCAGCACACAATCCCCTTGAACTGTCACGCAGCACCGAGGATATGCCTAACACTTGTATCAACTAACAGTGGAAACCAGTTAGGCTGTCTTTTATTTTCTCTGACAAAAACTAATCAATCTTTAGATGTATAATTGATTTTAATGAAATGGAAGCTCTTCTCTCCCTCCCCCAACTTTAATTTTGCATTAATGATTGCCTGGAGACAGCAACAAAATCTGGGCTCCCAATGCCTTTTTTGCTAGCTTTACCTGAGTTCCTCCTGTTGGTTCCCTCCATCCAATGACACAACCGATCAACCAACTGGTATCACAGCTTAGTAAATCCACAGCTTAGTCCTGGCCTGGCTACCCCAAGGAACACCCCGATTGCCATTTTCCTGTTGTCAAGGCTGCCCCCTTTAACCTTCTAATTTATGCACAATTAATTGAGATATCTTTTATACTAGATACGTTGTAAAATTAATGCCTAATTTATGTAATTAGTCAATTAACTCTAATTCCAGCATATGGCTGCAAATGCCCAGAAGGTTCCCTTTCACTCGCTCCGACTTCCCCTCCTCCCCTGGAACTTATTTTGATGTCACCAAATGCAACTAATTAATTTTACATGCATATTAATTTTAAATGCATATTTAGCAGCTCCCTTTGTGAAGGTGGATTTAATATTTGTCTTTCTAACCTTTTTTGGGGGGAGGGGGAATGGACCAATTCTGGGCTGGCTGTTGAAATAGAGGTGACTCTTGGTGAATGTTATTACATCATTTCAGCTCCTTCCTCGAAGGGAAGTTGCTAAGTCGCTTCTGTTCCATTGTGGCCTTATTGCACCATTGCATTCCCCTGTATCTATAGTATGCCACACCTATTGAAATTTTAATCCTATGAATATTTAATATTAAGCATTTCTGTGGGATTTTTTTGTTTGTTTTTTCCAAAGCACAATATCCTACGGACATTTTCTCTTTCGTCTTTCTAAAGGTCTTTTTAATACAATGATGGGGTGGGGGGAATTACCACTGTTAAGGCTGCAATCCTACGTGCATCTTCCTGGAAGCTCCATTGAACGCAATTGGACTTACTTCTGGGTAGACATGCATAAGCTTGCATTGTATTGTCAAATTAAGGGTGCAATCCAGTGATGTCATGCAGGGGGTACGCGGGGGTACGTGAGTACCGGTTTCTAGGATTACAGCTGGCCCCGCCCATTCGCCCGCCCACTTGTCGACTCCGCCCTCTGCAACGTTTGAATTTCCTGCATGTTTGAGTTGCCTGCATGTTCTCAGAGCCAGGCAGGCAGGCAGGCAGCGAGCGGAGCCTTTCCTTTCCTTGCCACTGAAAAATGAGTTGCTCTGGGGTTTTAACATGATGCCAGGCCTCCTCACCATGTTCTGGGGGTGCTGTGGAATATTGTTGCAACTGTTGGGTCAGTTTAAAATCATCTGAGGCCTCAAAAAGGCTTTTTTCATGTCACTTCCTGCCACGACATCACTTCTGGGTTATGACGTCACTTCCGGTGGGTGGGTCCTGACACGTGCCAATCAAAAGTGAGTACCTGTTCTTAAATCATTTAGATGACACCAC
>JAJKFI010000020.1:12209216-12231716 GCA_029204185.1 Lerista edwardsae | reverse complement strand
GAGAGAGAGAGAGAGAGAGAGAGAGAGAGAGAGATCAAGCAGGTGGAAAGCTTTACTCTTCACAATAGTAGTTTCAGAGCACAATCCTAAACTGGAGTTAGGCCGGCATAAGCTAAATCAGCAAAGTTTGGCCAGCACAAGGGCCACTATAGAGTGTGTTTGGACTACTCTTGGAGTCCGGGAGGATGGCTCACATCTGTGTGCTGGCCTTTCTGAAAGTGGGCCAAACATACTTTACGGTGGCCCTTTTGCTGGCCAAACTTTGCTGGCTTAGTTTATGCCGGCCTAACTCAGTTTAGGATTGCGCCCTTAAATGTATAGAATGTATCCGTCTTCTTTTCCAGTCGAGTGAGCCCCAAGCAATTTAGAAATGGAAATATTTCCATTAGAGAACTGTAGAGAACTGGGTAAGAAAGTAATTCAGGAACATCTCTGACTCACTTTTGCCATAAACTGACTTGGTGGCTGTAGGCCAGCCCCTTCATCTCGGCCTTAAGAACATAAGAACATAAGAAGAGCCCTGCTGGATCAGGCCAAAGGCCCATCTAGTCCAGCTTCCTGTATCTCACAGCGGCCCACCAGGTGCCCCAAGGAGGCATGAGACAACAAGAGGCTTGCATCCTGTTGCCACTTCCTTGCACTCCCTTTCACTCCCTTGCTCCCTTGCACCTTGGGAGCCTTCTTACCTGCAATATGGGGATAATATTTCCCTTACAGCAGTGGTTCCCAAACTGTGAGACATGGCTCCTTGGGAGCCATAGAATCCAGCTAGGGGAGATATAGAATCCTTACAAAAAACCCACTGCCCTACACAATGCATAGGATTGTAGCACTAATGAAGAGCTATGGCCAATGGCCCAGTAGATCAAGGGAGTCGCCAGTCAAAAACATGTGGGAACCACTGCCTTACAGTGTTGTTGAAAGGATCGGGCGGTGGGATCCTTTTACTGGTGCATGCCATATCCAAACCCCCTTCCTGGGCCTGATCCACCTCCGTGGAGCAATACAGGTTTGTGCCAGTGAATTGACCCATTGCAGCTGCTGGGGTTTACCCAGGAATGGTCTCCTTTCCTCGAGGAGATCTCCAGCATCCAAAAATCCCCCACAGTGTGCAGCATAGCTGGCACAGGCACCGTTGCATCGCCATGTGGAGCTTATGTTGGGTTGGGCTGCCTGCTAGTATCTCAGGGCACAGTCCTAACCTGGAGTCAGGCTGGCATAGTTAGGCCGGCAAAGTTTGGCTGGCCCAAAAGACACCGTAAACTGTGTTTAGACCACTCTCAGAGCAACAGAGGCCAGCACACAGATCTGCATCACTCTCCCTGACTCCGAGAGTGGTCCAAACACACTTTACGGTGCCCCTTGTGCTGGCCAAACTTTGCTGGCCTAACTGTGCCGGCCTAACTCCAGGTTAGGACTGCGCCCTCAATGTCTACTTTTCTTCAGTTGTGGACCCAGCCTACGGGCCACGCAGGGACAGACGCTCCGCCCCCTCCGCTGTTTCCCAACCCTCGTGCACTGCTCCACTCTGCCCCCACACCATGCGGGGGGCTCCCTGGCAGTGAGGGCAGGGGAGGACGGGTGGCAGGGGAGGGCAAGGGAGGACAGGCAGGCTGAAACCACTTGCCTCTCAGCAAGGCGAGGCACCTTGTCACCACCCTCCTTCTGCCCCAGGAGCACGGCGCCCGGGTCTTTTGTCCCCCCCCCCGGACATAATGGTAGGTCTGAGATTGCTTTTCTTGCACTCCCATGGAATCAAGGCATACAAACATAAGTAAACAACCAAGAATATTTGTACCACCCATCACCCAAGAAATTCACAAAGCAGCTTTCATAGAAAAATCAATCAATCAATCAATCAATCAATCAATCAATCAATCAATCAATCAAATAGTATGACTGGAATAAATCATTGGCAGCACATTTCAGCAAGTGTGTCCGGCAGCAAAATATGGAGTGCGAGCGCTGTAAGCCACTAGCAGTGAACAAAATTCAGCCCAAGCCATCTATTTGCAATGCAATGCCACACTTTCACAGGGCAAAATAAATGTGCATGTTGGAGTCTTTTGATTGGGAACCTGGGATTAGAAATCAATCAATCGACAGTATTTCTATACCGTTTTTCAACACAAAGTTCACAAAGCGGTTTACAGGCAAATAATAAAGTTAAATGGCTCCCTGCCCCCAAAAGGGCTCACAATCTTAAAAAAAATGCAGAACACCAACAGCCACTAGGAAAAAACACTGCAGGGGCAAAAAGGGATTCTCTCCCCCCCCCCCAATTAAATATGAGAGGGACACCACTGGAAAAAGTGCCTCTTGCCCAGTTAGTTGCAACATTCCTTTAAGCCACTGTGATCAGCTGCAGCCTTCAAAATGAAACTGAACGTGTGTGTGTGTGTGTGTGTGTGTGTGTGTGTGTGTGTGTGTGTGTTTGGTGGGGGAGGAAGGATTCTATTGGCAGAATTCCAGAAAATGGGTGCCACAACAGAAAAGGCCTTGCCTGGGACTCATTCAGCCTGACTTTTGTAAATAAGGAAACACAGAGCAAGTCTGCCTCCACATGGCTTTCAGGAGGCTGTAGCATCCTGTGGAGTGTCTGAGAATTTCCAGCCAGGGACTCTAGCGGCCCAAACCAATGCCTTGCTGCTCTTCCTACCATTGCGGACTCAGCTCAACAGAATAGGGAGGCCTTGGTTTGCTGTCTGTTTAAAAATGCCACAACTGCAGCTGGACAGAAGTGATTGACTCAGCATCTTCACTGGACATAAGGGACCAATGCGAGCTCCTCTGAGGCTCTCTGCAACTTGAACTGGCTCATCAATCGCTTCACCAAGCTGCTATCAGGCTGCCAGTGGCCACTCACTCACTCACCAGCCTATCTAGCTCCAAAATAAATTGCCTCAGGGGTGGCCAACCTTTCAACTTTAGGGCTCTTGTGCCTTTAAAAATTGTGGAGAAGAGAGAATTTCAGCAGGTGCTGCTTTTCACTGCAGCCTGTATCTTGCTCTGCTTCTCATAGGCTATCTCTAGTAGTTGCCGACCATAAGATTGTACCTCCAGACCACTAGTCTTGATACATGGCTGGTTCCCAAACAGCTTGAGACTATACAACTATTTTGGGATATAAGGAGTGATATACCGCCAAGGGTAGGGAAATAAGAACATAAACAGCAAGATGTCTCTTGTGTTTTTAGGAATGACTACAACCCATTTAAGGAAGTATGGAACCTCTCTGTTTATCCCTTCCTTTCAGTTGACCTATCAAAAGATATTGGTGCCAAGATGGTATAATGGTTCAGGAGCTGGACTTAGACCTGGAAGATCCAGGTTTGAATCCCTGCTCAGCCATGAAGGTTCTTGGGTGACCTTGGGCCAGTCACTATCTCTCAGCTCCACCTACCTCACAGGGTTGTTGTGAGGACAAAAAGAAAGAACTATGTACACACCCCTGAACTACTTGGTGGAAGGGCAGTATAAAAATCTGGAGAATAAATAAATAAATAAATAAAATAACTTTGCAGAGCTACAAGCGTGCAGAAAAGCGCAAGGAAACTGCTGAAGGGAGTGGAGAATTTTCTACACAAGAGGAAAGCCTAAAAGCATTTACTTTTACTTCAGGTACTGCCTGAAGTGAAGCAGGAGAGTGCATGGTCTTATTTTTGGATGGGCGACAGAATATCAGGCTGTGACAAGCTGCTGTACCTGTTGTGGCAGGATGGAGTCACTGATGAGCTGATTAGTTACCACAAGTGAAAGTTGTGGGGGAGTGTGCGAGAAGGCCAGCCGGTAAAAGAATGGAAAACGACCTTAAGGACTTGTCCTGGCTGGATTTATGATTGCCTGTTGAAGCACAATGGCAAGCAGCCAGAGGAGAGAACCACACTGTGAAGGCTACATGTGGGACTGAGGATTCAGTGAATCACTGAATTCTGTATATTTGTAAAAACCCCATTGAAAAATGGTGGTTTAGACTAGCCTGCCCATGTAAGCTGCCTTGGGTATTTGCTTTGGCATGGGAAAGGTATATTCTTCAAATAAAATGAATAAAATTTGGGGGGTTTCATTTGAAAAGAAAGAAGGGGCAGGGGACAATGACAGAGGGTTATGTAGAAATAAACTGTATGAAAAAAGACAGGTGATAACAAGGGGTTGATTTGGGATGACCTTTTGTAACACAAACTGGCCCAGGCATGAGGTGATACATGAACTCATGGACCAAGCTCATTCTGTCCCCTCTTTGGACAACTTCCCATGAAATAAGGGAGATTTTATTTTAGGAACCTGGGGGTGGGGGGGGGTTGCTTCACATGAGCAAATATGGTATCATGTGAGGCTGGCTGGAATTTAAAAATAATCCTCTGAACAGTCAATTCAACTCGACACAAGCTGGTGTGATCATCTCTAGCTTTGATGCCTTTAAAAGGGAATTAGACAAATTCCTGGAGGGTAGGTGCACCATAGTTGCTGAATCAATCCTCTATATCCAGGGGCAATATATATTTGAATGTCAAAGATGGGGGGGCAAACAGCAGGAGGGGGCATGTTGCATTCTTCCCCTTTTGGTAGAATTCCTGGAGATACCTGTTGGAAACAGAAGCTGATGGATGCTGAGTTGAAGCTTGCAAGATCTCTCTCACTCTCTCAGCGCACAATCCTAACCTGGAGTTAGGCTGGCACCATTAGGCCAGCAAAGTTTGACTGGCTCAAGGGACACCGTAATGCACATTTGGACCACTCTCGGAGTCAGGAAAGATGGTGTACATCTGTGTGCTGGCCTCTCTGACTCCGAGAGTGGTCCAAACATTACGGGGTCCCTTGGCCCAGCCAAACTCAGCTGGCCTAACCGTGCCAGCCTAACTCCAGGTTAGGATTGCACCCTCAAGCTCAATCTTTCTCTCTTCCCTATACCTTTCTGAATGCTGCACTTCACTGCAAAAGGCGGACAGATGAAATTAGCAATGTCAAGAAGATACCCCACACATGTCATTACCTACAAATGGCTCAGTTGTGCATCATGTTCATAAACACTGACTTGGATGGGAACAATTCCCGCATACACTGTGAAAGAGAGAAAATAACTGTCATTTTGCCCCTTAATTAAGCCCTCTTATTGCAAAGTTTAAATAATGTTAAAGGGGAATCCTTCCTCCGTGTTATGTGATCTTGATCACATCGTGAATCTGGAGTCGTCCATCTTTAGTTAAAAGGGTGTGACCTTTGAGAAGGATGGACTCTAAGCTATTGAGGACTTCATCCTCAGGAACCAGGGGTAGTTTTTCCTGTATTAAAGGGCTGAAACTGCCCATCAAACTAAGAAGGTGGGCGTCTTTTGAAAGATAGCTTGAAAAAAAATAACCACAGGTTACAAATGAGAGTTTATTTGAAGACACACAAATGCATATTTATTATACACATATAGGCATTAACAATGTAAATTACACCGCCAGCTCTCCATGCTTGTTTATTCATTAGGTCTTTAGAAAATCTACATTGCCTCTAGATAGCTAGGATGATAATATGAAATACACAAGCTGTGTACCCAGCAACTCACTCAGTTGAGATCAGAGTAGGTGTCATCCATAGGGCCAAAGCAACAGAAACATCAGGGAGGAGAACACTCCCAATGTGGCTGCTGCATAGGGTGGAGGTTCACCTTGGGTGCTCACTCCTGGGTGCAGAGTAATCTGAGCCATTGGGCATTGTCCAACATCAGGAAGTTCTCCTGTCCATAAGTAATCTGCAGAGGCATTTCTAAGGTATGGCAAGGGGGGGGCACAAGCCCTGGGCGCCATAAGGTGGGGGCGCCATTAGCATGGTGCCCTCGCCTGCAAATTTGCGCCCCCAGGAGGCGCGCCGGGGTCTCCCCTCCTCCTGGCCGCTGCGCGAGCACTTTAAAGTGCCCGACCAGCAGCCAGGGGAAGCAGCCTGAGAGGCGTGCGGCTTCCCTTGGCCGCTGTTCGAGCAAAACAAGGAGGCGGGGCCTGAAGCCACACCCCGCAACATCATAACATCACGATGTTGCGTGCCATGGGCACGGTTTCGCCTCTGATGGAAAGTGGGCTCTCCCATATTGTGAAAATGTTATCAAGATTTGCACATCTTGATACTATTAATACTATTTCAATCAATCAATAGTATTTATCTAATCAATAGCTATTTGCAGTTAATGAATTCCTAAGTGGGAAAAGGTGCTTATTTCTGGTCACAAGCTGCTTAATGACATCACTTCCTGCTTATCACTTCCTCCCTCCCCTCAGTAAGACATCATAAATCCTATTCAGCCTGCTATATAAATGAATGAATGACCCATGGACCAGGGGTGATCCTGGCAGGCTCTTGGTTAGTAATGGTGTGTCAAGTAGGAGAATGCTTGGGTGGTAAAGTTACCAGCAATGTATGGTGCAGGAGCGTGGAATTCCAGTGTGGCAGAGCTACCCTATCAGAGTTTAATAGTGCTGCCCCTGCCACTGCAGTGGCTGTGATCCTGCAAACACTTACAGGCCATGGGCTGAGGGTTGTAAATGTTTGCATGATCACAGTGGTGGTGGCACTTTTCAAAGAACTCCAATGCTGCAGTTCTGCTTCACCTTCCACCCCCACACCGCACATCACTGAAAGTTAAGTGTAAAGTTAAATACACCTTTTAGTTAAAAGAAAAGTAAGCGCCACACCCTTGTCACTTATCCAAGGGCTTTTGTCCTCCTAATTGGCCAAAACAATGGAAAGAACGAGTGGGTTCCCTTTTTGCTGAGAAACAGACTACAGCATCATGGGCCCAATTATACCGCAGCCTGCACAGATTTCCTTGACAGTGGGTGTATTGAAAAAGGCAGGAGCTACCCCAGGAGTGAGGAAATGGTATCAGCAGAGGCCCCTTGTCCAAATAAACCAGGGATTATAGGGTTAACCCCCCAGGTCTTTGCCTGCAGCAGGAGCACAGCTGCAGGTTGATGAGGCCTCTAGCTATGAAGGGAGGTTAACACAGGTGCAGATGGGTGTGGCTGATGAATTAAAGCCTGCCCACTGATTGGCTGGCCTCAGTATAAAGTTGGAGGCAGGAGCTGTAGAAAAAGGCCCTGGGTAGGTGCTGGACAAGGGCACCTTGGGTAGGCGCTAGATAGATGGATTGCTGCCCTGCTTGCAGGACTGTTGGCTGGACTGACTGAAAGACTGGATAAGGTAACGTTATTGTGGGGAACAACCATTGGGACTTGTTGTATGTCTGTCACACCCCTGGAGCCACCAAGTGGAGGAGGCAGTTATGGCTTAGGTAAACTGACTGCCTATTGTTTGGTGGTGGGGTTTGTTGGTGTTAGACAGGGTATTTTGGAGCTAAGTCAGTGATGAGGGCAGTCTGGAGGAGGCTGACCAGCTGGTGATCCCAAGCAGAGCTGCTGGAAGAGAGGAGGCCCAGTGGGTTACTGAACCCCCTCCCTCTTGCCTATCTCTGAGGCCGCTCTAGAAGGGAAACTAGTTAGCCTAGTGTGGGCATTGGGGCCCTTGGGGAGGCCCAGCAGGGAATTTGGCAGAACAGTGGGCTCCTATTTTGAAGGAAATATATGGGGGGGGGTGGCGGCGGTGGCAGCGGCGGCTACTCACTTGTTGTTGTTATTGTTGTTGTTCACAACAGTAAAACAAACAGAAAAAAGGGATATCAAGAAAACACCATATAAAACTTTGCAGAACAGTAAAAGCAAAGTAGAGGAACCCAATGGAACTTACTTCTGTTATGTAGGTTTGCATTCAGAAGCTCCAAGGTTCAACCCCTGGCCACTCCCAAGTGGTTGTTGTTGTTTAGTCGCTAAGTTGTGTTGGACTCTTCGCGACCCCATGGACCACAGCACGCCAGGCCTCCCTGTCCTCCACTAGCTTCCAGAGTTCGCCCAATTTCATGTTCATCGCTTCGGTGACACTATCTAACCATCTCATCCTCCGCCACCCCCTTCTCCTTTTGCCTTCCATCTTTCCCAGCATGAGGGTCTTTTCTAAAGAGTTCTCTCTTCTCATGAGGTGGCCAAAGTATTTGGACTTCAGCTTCAGGATTTGTCCTTCCAGGGAGTAATCAGGCTTGACTTCCTGTAGGATTGAACGATTGGATCTCCCTGCAGTCCAGGGGACTCTAAGAGTCTTCTCCAACACCATAATTCAAAAGCATCTATTCTTCAGTGCTCTGCCTTCCTTATGGTCCAGCTCTCACATTACCACTGGGAAAACCATAGCTTTGACCATGCGAACCTTTGTTGGCAGGGTGATGTCTCGGCTTTTTATTAAGTTGTCTAGGTTTGCCATAGCTTTCCTCCCAAGAAGTAAATGTCTTTTAATCTCATGGCTGCAGTCACCATCTGCGGTGATCTTGGAGCCCAGGAAAATAAAGTCTGTCACTGCTTCCATTTCTTCCCCTTCTATTTGCCAGGAAGTGATGGGAGTGGTTGCCATGATCTTAGTTTTTTTAATGTTGAGCTTCAAGCCAATTTTTGTGCTTTCCTCTTTCACCCTCATCAGAAGGTTCTTTAGGTCTTCCTCACTTTCTGCCATTAGAGTGGTATCGTCTGCATATCTGAGGTTGTTGATATTTCTCCTAGCAATCTTGATTCCAGCTTGTGAATCATCCAGCCCAGCCTTTCTCATGATGTACTCTGCATTTATATGCATTTTTTATTTATTAAGCACTCACTAGATCCAGTTAAACTGAGAAGCTCCAGAGGCCATCCCTTGCCATCAACTGGGTCCCCATTGATTTGAACTAAAGAGCTGCAGTTGAACTGGTTGGGTAGTGGATCAGGATGAGATCATTCAACACCACTCTGTCCACAATGTCAACATCGCATCAACAGCACTGAAGTTTTGAAACATTACCAGCATCCCTAACATCACAAAGCCTCAGTGAAGATTTCCATACAGTATATAGAATGGTTTACTTCCAAGCTCTTGCATGCTCTTCCTGCACTTTGGGTGGTGATGGTGCACCAGAAACTTTCCCCACTGGATGATGCCCCTTGTGTCTGACTCACAAGAGATCAGCATGTGAAAAGACAGAGACATGGGTGGGAGACCTTTTAGTTTCTGAAGATGCAGAATCTGCAACCTACTGTAGTTATAGAGATGCAAAATTGACTTTCTTGTATGTTTAAAGTGCCGGAAATTAAGGATTGAATTTCACTGAGAGAACTGCCCAAGGTGTGAGCTTGTTGGGGGTTAGAGATCACTTGTTTGGTCTTTCAAATGCCTCCTTTATAGGTGGGTGTGAAGGAAAAGAAAGGGTTGCAACAATAAAAATGTGGATCGCTGGCCCTTAATGCACTTGTTATGGCAGATTTCATCACCAGTGCATTTTAAGTTTGGCTTTGTTTCAGTTTTGTAAGCTGCCTCAAGCTCCCCACTGAGAGTATTAGGAGGGATATACTTTTTTAATCAACAAAAGCAAATAAGTTAACACAATTCCTATTTTTGCTCCTAATGGGTGCAGAAAAAAAAGAGTCCGGTTCTTTGTCGAAGTCATGCTCTTTGAAATAAAACTTTTCAGTTTAGTAAGTTTCACCTACTCCATCTACTTTCTGAGTTCAAATGCTTGAAAATCACCCACTTTTGCAAGAAGTGATGGAGAGAAATTTCATTTCTTCTAGAATGTTCATGTTCTCCAAACCTGCCACCACCATAGTCTGGAACATGAGTCAAATTTCAGAATATTTTACTGAGATGTATGTGCTGCAAAAACTATGTGCTGAGTCAAAAATCAGTCTGATCTTTTCTCTTCCCTGTAGTCTACTATGGACTTATATGGATAAGCTCAGAAACAAGTTGAGTAATGAAATAACATTCGCACTTACCTATGAGTAAGCACCAGTAGCCCTAGTGGGACTTCTGCATAAACATGCATAGGATCAGGCGTCACTGTTACAATCCTATGTAGGCTGATTTGGACTTCCAAATCAGCCTGCATAGGCTCAAACTGCAGATGTTTCACCAATAGCTTGCCAATAGGGGTAAGAGATAGTTCAGACTCTCCCATTTAATAAAGTTGCAAATTATGTAGGACAAATTAAAGCCAAAGTGCTCAAAATAGTTGAGGGGGTTGTGGAAGTCTAAGACAACAAGTCTTTATACCCATGCAATTTATTTTATTTTATTAAGAAGAAAGAAAGAAAAAAGAGTTTTCTCCACCCATCCATTAACCACCACACAAAACCTTTTTCTGGGTGGTACCTCACAGAAGTTGCTTCAGTTTTGACAATGCTGTTTAGCTATCATTTGCTATTTTGAATGAATGGGCGCAATCCTCCTTTTTACAACATTTGTTTCCTATTATGGAGAGGTGCAGCAGTTGAGGGCAGACATGTGAAAGTGACTGTTTGATTCTCTTTTTTCTTCCCCCTGACCCTGCCTTTGTCCCTCCTCACCCTGGGAATGTCACGCCTCACTACTTCACTTTCAGATGCTCTGCAAAGTGGCTTTGTTGGACCCTTTTTAGACATACACGAAATTGTTCTCCTTCCCCCTGCTGTAAAAGATACTTCAGATTGGGGACTCGGTTCACAAGTGCAATGCAATTTGGCTTAGTCTCAACCTTTGTTCGGCTTGTACAAATGACCAAACACTGCACACATTATACAGTCGATCTGCTGCTCCTTAACACCAGAGTTAGGAGCTGGGAGAAAAGGCGAGTTAATCCCCCTCAGGGCTAAGGTGGCATTTGCAATATTTCCTACAAAGAGGGGAGAGAGGCGAGGGGGTAGATTGCAAAGGCTGCATTGATTTAATTTTTTTTTAAAAAAAAAAAAATCTGCCCCCTCCCCAATAATTTAGCCTCATTCCCAAATAAACCATAAATAAATATCCATGGAACTCTGTCTGCAATCCTGTGCGCTCTTAATTGGGAGTCGATCGCATTGTGGGACTTACTTCTAAGTAAACAAACCTAGAATCGGGCTGCATTTTCAACCATAGAAAACAAAGATGCAAAGGAGATGGATTTTGTCTGTTTGTTTTTCTTTTAGATACTTAGTTCAAAACATCAAGCGATAGGATTAAGACCCGGATGGAATAGAGAAAAGATCGTAGTTTTATTACCAAGACAAAGTTAGTATCTCCAAACCCAGCAGACAATAATCGGTCACGTAGTGCGATGCAGCTTGAAGGGCGCCGAAGCTGGCACTGCACGAGAGATGGATAGAGGGCGCCTGGCTACGGCACAGAACGTCGGCCTCCCCTCCGTTCTAAGGTCTCCTTGGCGACAGCAGAGCATCTTGGATACGGAGGACCAATTTTTCAAGGCGATGCCGGCATCACCAGCAGGGCAGTCCTGATCCAGATACGGCTTGGATATAAAAGCATTGCGGCTCTAGCGTACTTTCGTCTTAAATGGGTCCCAGCACTGTTCTGAAAATCTGAGCGCTTTCTTGAGAGTAAAGCTGCAGTCTTTAATATTACACACGGATACGAGAGTAAGGGCCGTTTAGTTTGAGTGGGATTTACTTGCGCACTGGTAGGCTGCAAATTGCCTTGAAAGTAAACCCCACACTGAAGTACTTCCAAATAATAGGCTTCAGATTCCACTTCACGGATCACGCAACATGAGATTTACATCCAAGTAAGCATGGCTACGATGAGGCTCCTCCATCTCCTTCTCATTCCGTCTGTTCCCCCGGAATAATTCAGGCAAAAATCAACGATGGCATTCAAACCCCTCCCCACAGTGAAGCACGGCAGGTGAATTTTAGAAAGTAGCTTCGTGAGCTCGAGTTGAGTTCGGTCAGTGGGCTGCAGATCAGAACCCTAGAGGCCCCTTAAAAAAATAAATAAATACGTGGTCTCCCCATGCTAGACAAAGAATCTTAGACCAAAGAATTTTAGGTACAACGTAACTTGATCCCCCCCTCAGTTACGTCACAATAAAACTGTTAATCTTTAAAGTGCCATAGGGCTGGAGTGTTAGTTAACTCTTTTTAATTTAACCTTTCCCTTCTGGTTTAAAATCGGCAGTACCAGCCCCCAAACTTATGGCAGACCGTACTGCTAGCTTATGGAGTGCATATGTAGAATATGACTCTATAGTGCAATCCTATGACTGGTTACTCAAAAGTAAATCCCACGCAGCTTAATGAATTTACACCCAAGAGTGCACGGAAACAGCAGTCTTAATTTCTTTCTCACTTACGTTTATTAATTGTATATAATGAAATATACTTAGGAACAGCCCCGCTGGATCAGGCCAAGGGGCCCATCTAGTCCAGCTTCCTATATCTCACAGTGTGTGTGTGTGTGTGTAGGGGGGCGGGGCTGGTTCATACTCGTATATGCATCTCTTGATAAGAGTGGCGTCAAACACAGGGCATGCTCAGGAATGGAACGTCCACCTTGCCTATCCAAACGCAATGCTTTTCCAGATAGTCCGTTCACACGTTGAACTGCACCATGTGCAGCGCCTCCAACGCACCAAATTCACGTGATTGTTGAACCCGTCCTTTACAGACCCGTGTCTCCTTCCATTTACCAAGCTGCTTCATTGATCAGCGGCAACGTTTGAAGGCACTAGACACAAAGTCTTCACTCTTTACATCATTTCGCACAACTAACTCCAACACTGATCCTTTCTTCGGAATCCAACGGGAAAAAGTTGTAGTCTTCACCTTAATTGCTTACAGCCAAATGTCACTTCTGTTGTTGTTGTTTAAAAAACGTTCAACGTAGCTGAAGCAAGAGCAAACCTATGCAACAGAAGAAAGCTCCATTATCCCATTCTTACCCAGCTTTCCATCCCACCCCCGCAAAAGGACCCACCGATCAGCGTTCTGAAGGTAGGTTCTCCCAACCATCCGCTTAGCTCACTTGTACGGTCTTCCTTGCTATCTACCTTTAGAAATAAAATGACAGTACAACTTTATGCACAGATGTAAGGCCTGTGGGACTGTTAGTAGGACTAACTCCCAGGAAAGTGTGTGCAGGATTCCCACAACTGTGATCCTAGTGGTACTTAATCCCATTGAATTCATGGGACTTACTTCCGAGTTAATACTCTAGACTGGACTATTACACGTCTGATTAGGGACATGGCCTGCACCTGCCCTTCTGGTAATGGTAATCCTGGTCTGAGAAAACCCCGCTTTGGGGGGGGGGCTTTCTCCTTGCACCCCCTTCAGACACTGCGAAGAAGCAGTGAAGGCATTTATGTAATACAAGATGTGCTTTTTTTTTTAACGTGTTATTTCCATGAAGATGCTACTGAGAAGAATTTTGGCCAGCCACTGAAATTCAAAATAGGACACAAAAGAACATACTTATGCACACCTACGAGAAAGTAAGCATCATCGATCTTAATGGGACTTCCTTCTAAGAGCCCAATCCTATGCATGTCTACTTCGAAGTAAGAACCATTATAGTTAGAGTTACCAGATACAAACTGGGGCAGAATGCCTGTACCTTTAACCATTGTATTGATGAGGGAATTTGGGCAAGTGCAGCTCATTATGGAAGGGTTTCAAAAACTGCACCTGCCCAAATTCTCTCTTCTATACAATGGTTAAAAGGTAGAGGCACTCTGTCCCAGTAGGTATCTGGTATCCTTAATTATAGAAAGGGTCCATGTGGATCGCAGCCCAAGTTTGCGCGCATAAGTGCTGAGGAAGTAATTTACTTAGAATTTTGACTGCAACCCTACGTGCACTAAACTCCGCTAAGTTCAAATAGGCCTTCCTATTGCTTCCAACTAAATAGACATAGGATCTGCTTGCTGGACTTCATGTGCCTCGAGATCCTTACTCGGGTGCAAATCCTACAGAATTCAATGGACTTCTTGTGTCTGCTAGAAGGCTAGAATTGCTGCCTTACTTAGCTCCACTAAATGAAGTCAGACTTACTTCCGAGTAATCATGAGTAAGATCTGGCTGCCTGTTCTTTACACTCGCATAAACGTGAGCCAGCAAGATTGAGAGAGAGAGAGTCGTGTTTGTCTGTTTTCACTGAGTCCGTTTCAGGGAACGATCCAACGTGAAGATTTCCTGCGCAATGTAGCTGGTTTGCAATGAATGGGAGTCGCGCACTTTTCTGCTCCCCGGCTCTTACTCGCCAGCAAGTGTTGCGAGGGTTCCAGGCGCTCAGCCTATGCATGTTCACTCAAAAGTCGACACATGCATCGTTTGTGTGGGATACAATTTACCCCAAGAAATTTAGCCCAGGGAGACTCAAAGCAGGGTGCAATCGTCTGCACGCTTCATGCTCCTCTCAGTGGGTCTCCTCTGACTTCCAAGTAAACCCTACGCAAATGAGACCCCAACCGATGGACTACCCTGCCATACACACGTGCAGCGAGATCCTTGCTAGGAAGTCGGCGCCGTGGAGTGCCGTGGAACGGGAGACTCCCGAGCAAAGCGCAGCCACAATCCTCAGCGCGTTTTAATTCTTCATCTTCCTTTGGAATTGACAATATCGATCGGAGGACGCGTTTCCCCAGAAGAGTTTTTTAATTGACCGTTGCCAGTCTGTTTGGGTGCTGAATAAACAGAGGGGAACCTTTTCCGGGAGAAAGAGAGAGAGAAGGGAGGGGGAAACAGACTAAGTAGTTTCACGCCACCAAAGTGGCAGATTTGGTGAAAGAATGCCTGATGGGACAAAGCAGACCCGAGCGCCCCCCCCCCCCAACAATGCCTTTAAAGTCCCCCGTTCCCAGAGGGGGCCAGATCGTCCTGGCAAACTCCAGAATGCGAGCGCCGAAAACGCCAGCCGTCACAGCCCCGCCAGTCCCCCTAGAAGCCAGAATCAAACAGATTTCAGCAGGAGCGCAAGAAAGAAAAAACCCACAACCATGTCAGAAAAGTCACGTAGGACGCTGAGCAGAGAATCTCGGTCTCTTCTCGAGCCTTGCAGTTCACAATGCCTCTTCCCCCCTCCCTTCCCAAAGGGAAACAACCTTTGAGAGAGCTGGGTATTGTCAGTGGCCGCCTAGGAGACCCTAAGAAGCTAGTACACCCCACTCCCCCTCTTCTCCGTCCTCCCCCCTTTTTCAGGGGTCTTCCCACTGTTTTGTAAATATTAACAAGCTGGTGTGAGCTATTCTTTAACAGAGCGTAAAATACTTCCCCCTTTGACTCTCTCTCTCTCTCTCTCTCTCTCTCTCTCTCTGTGTGTGTGTGTGTGTGTGTGTGTGTAATCACCTTGCAAAAAGTCCGAGGCATCCGACCCAGGCATCCACCTGCGTGCAAACACACATCCCCAAAATCAATATTGTGCTGCTGTCACTTTGTCCTCGCCCCCCCCCGTTTTCCTTGCCTCTTCTTGTTTCTCCTCCGCACCCCCACCCCCTCCCGCCAGTGAAGCGAATTGTGGATTTATGGAGGGAAAATTAGCATAAATTATTACCAAATCTGGAAAACGTGTGTGGTCTGGCTTGTGGGAAAGAGGGCTTATAGCAAACCCTCCATGCAGAAAGGTGGTCTAGAGGCGGCCTCCGCCGAGCGACTTGAATGCCTCTCGCACCCAATGGATTTCCATTGGATATAATTGACTTATGTGGATTTTTATACAGTTTTCCCAAGTCTTCCCCTGAGCTCCTTATTTGAATAAGGGGTTTTTCTCCCCCTCCCCCAAAAGTCTATTTGTTTTGAATTCCTACATAAAGGATATTGGGTCCCTCTTTTTTTCCAGCGATCCTTCCCTTCCACACAAACCCAGATTCAACCACTGGTTTGAAGAAGAAAAAATGTACATTTTGAGGCATGTATAAATGTATTTTAAAAACTCTCTTTGAAAAGGATGGATTTAAGAAAGGAGCCCTGCACATTCCAAGAAATGGTTTTTGGGGACTTCAATGCAGCTCAGTTTATTAGGGGAGAGGAATTTCTATCCTATTCACAAAAGCCCAAGTTTAGGCGTGCTTACTCATAAGTAAGTTCCACCCGGATTTATTTGCAAGGCGTTATGCTGTGGATTGCGTCCAGTGCACCCTTACTTGGATGGGTCGGTGGGTCTTACTCCTGAGTAAACATGCACTTCATGACGGGGAAGGTAGACGTATTGATTTCAGTGGAAAGCTCTTGAACCTTTGCATGCTTACTTAAGAGTAAATCCTACTTACTTCAGTGGGTCTTACTCTCAAGTAAAGTGTGTATAAATTATTTCTAAATACACAACGGTGAGGATCAGGTTTGCGTGCAACCATTTTATGGATCGCGATGCCTTAAAAAAAAACCCACTTAAAAAAAAAATGCCATAAGGAGGAGATACATACAAGAAGTGGATTAATGTTGAGTTAATGTTTCTTTATCTCTGCACATCAGGTTAGGCCCATCTGGCTGAAAAGGTTTTGACTGAAAAGCGGTGCAGCCCGTTTAAATAGTTCGTGGATCACGATCTTTTCTTAAAATTGAAATCATCACTAATTACTACTAAACGCGGGGCTGAATGCAAAAGCAGGGGAAGTTCTTAAAGCGGAAGCGCGCAGCCCAAGCCTAGAGGTGCTTACTCAAAAGTAAGCCCTACTGTATTCGCGCGGGATTACGGCTAAGTAAATGTGCGTAGGGGCGAAGCTTTAACAGTGGTTGTGTATGTCCAAAGGACGTATAGCTCGCTCCCCAAAAAGAGGATTTAAGGCACTGTCTGACCGTGACACACACACCATTTCCACATTTCCGCTATTCAGGTGGTTGAATTTTCATGACCCTAGGATGGTGACAGATCCTTCCTCCACAAGGAGCGTCCCGCCCGTCCTCCCCCGCCTTCGAAGTAACAAAACTCTCAACCTTTACAAGACAAGAGAACGGAAGCGCACATTTGGGGGGGGAGGGGGTTGTAAATTGTGAAACAAAAGACCCCAGTGCGCCTTTGCCTACCAATGGAATTTTTCTCCGCTTGCCTCCAACCAACAACTAAATGAGACCAAAGCGGCATCGAGCCCAGCATTGTCTCCCCGGCCTCTGGGGGCTCCGTCCTAAGTAGGGTACGAAAGCTGTGGTCATCCAGGGTTTGCTTGTCCCCGGCGCCTGCCATTCGGGGTATACTGCCTCTGCCCACGGAGGTTCTTGTAACAGCTAAGGGCAGCGCACTGAACAGTTGCCTTCTCTTCGTGTGTATCCAATCCATCTTTCCACCGCACACCTTCATCAAACTGTGGAAGGGGTGCAGGCGCGCGTCCGTGTGTGTGTGCGTGTGCGTGCGTGCGTGCGTGCGTGCGTGTGCTTGCCAAATTGGCACGTGTGAAGGCTTCTCTCCCAGAGAAGCCGGATTGCGGGTCTGTAAACTGAACCCGCGCATTGGGGCTTTTGGAACCGTTATCTTCGTGAGAGCGCATCCTTGCACAATATTTTTTTCTGAGGAGTACCAGAGTGCCCCCCCCCCACCGGCCTAGGAGGACGACCTGTGTTTCATCAGGATCCTATGTCCGAGAAACGGGGAGGCGACTAGTGGCCGGGTCCCATCCCAGCAGGAAGCGGATCCGAACATTTAAAGCCCCCCCCCCGCGCTCACACAACACACACCAAATTGTGATCCAGCACCTAGATCGGAAAGTCGCTGTCGAGATGCGGATTAACAATCCGCAGTCGCATCCTTGCAAAGAAGTTGCGGGGGCTGCACGAAGAAAATCTCAGCAGACTCCTTGCCCCCCTCCGGCCTGGCGCCCCTCCCCCCCCCGCCGCTTTATTTTTGCTGAATTAAGAAGGTGACATTCCTCCTCTCTTCAAGTACTTCTGTTAATATTGAAAAACGTGCGTTTGCATCTCAAGCGGCCGCTCTGGGGCTCCGCCGTCATTTCAATATTAATGAAATTGTTTAATCTCCTAAATTCGTCGTGTTTAAGTTACGTTTTGGTGCGTTATTGACCAGCAACGAAAACGTGGTTAATGGTGTGTGTGTGTGTGTGTGTGTGTGTGTGTGTGTGTGTGTGTGAGAGAGAGAGAGAGAGAGAGAGAGAGAGAGAGAGAGAGAGAGAGCTCACCATAAATTTTCCATCGTGAACCCCATTTCTTTGGAAAACGAAGCGTGCCACCCGGGCCCTTGGCATGTTTACTCGAGAGTAAGTCTTGGCACATTCCCCAGGAAGTGTGTTTGGGTACAACTTTGCAAGCCCCGACCATTATTCGGAAGTGCCGCCGGGTTCCCTGGAGCGGGCCGTGAAAGTCTATCTAAGAACTGCATCCTGAAAGTGAACCGAGAGCGACCTCTATTTAAAGCTCACTCCACTTCGCATTTATTCGGACTGAATCCGGTTCAGCTCTTCGTCTTTCCCAGAAAAACAATAACAAACCCCTAAATCGGATCTCTGGATCACTTGCCTTGATGGCGTGCTTCCTGGGTCTCCTCTCTCGCCCATCCCACCCACCGCCTACCCGCCATTTGCGGATAAGGACATGCGGCTTACCTGACAGCGCCGTTGTAGGGATGGCAAGCTGTCAAACGCGGGGGAGACACTCAGACCTTGTATACACGTTGCGGCGAAAAGTGCGGGTGCGACTTCTCACCACCGCAGCTGCTTTGATTAACGTATCCGTGGCGGACTGGGAATTCAGTCTGGTGCTTTTTTATGCGGAAGTGAGTCTCAGTGTATTCAGTGGAACTTCCTACTTCGCAAGCCTACCTACGATACAGTCACACTCTGCACTGATAAAGGCTTTTGCCATCCTAACCATGTCCCATGTGGCAAGGAGTTCCACAGGAGTATTATGAGTTGGTGAAGGATGACCTTCTTTAGCTCGCGGGACGAATGCTTCCTCCTCGGCCCCCGCCCCCGCCCCCTTTCAAATGACTCCTATTTTGGAAATGTCTGTTATTCTCCATTATATAATGGAGTAAGAATCAAAATCCTGATGGGTGAATTGACTGTAGTTGGGAAGAGAAAAATTTGCACCTCATTCCCTCACCTGTGAATACTGTAGAAACCGAATGTCTGTAGTGTTTCCTTTCCTAGAGTTATTCCTGTTGCTTGCGCTGTTTGCACATATTTAAATTCACGACTCCACTAGCCTACCTTACCGGGTCGTTGTAGGGAAAGCGGAAACATACTGTAATCCAAGCACTGTAAACTACGAGGCAAGCGTTTCCTTTTATTCCCAGGCAGCGTCTTTGGGCGGGCGCGCACCCGAATTTGTCTTCAACTGGAGGAGAATCCCCTACTTAGTCCCATAATTTTAAGTGATTTTCTGTCTTTTCTTTTTGGTAGATTCCCTCCCTCTCTTTCCCCTCCCCCCTCAAACTGGAACGGTTTTTCTAAGTGAATACTTTGCAAAGATTCACAAAGATCTCCTTGCGTAGTACCTATCACGGTATTCAGGCTGCAATCCTAACCACACTTACCTGAGAGTAAGCCCCATTGACTAAAATGGGGCTTTTTCTGAGTAGACATGCATAGGCTTGCGCTGTAAGTGTACTGCCGAACTCATCGCCTGTGCCGCGCCGGGTCGCGCTGGCATAATCACCGTGGAAATGATTCACCCCTGAGTGCACGAGCAACCTCCTAGGTTACTGTGGTCTCTTTTTACTCCAGCCCCATGAGGACTAGAATCTTGACGAACGTCATTAGATCGGCTTTTGGGGAACCAGAATAAAGTTAAGCACTGGGGTGGAAGCTCTTCGTATGTTGTTCCTTCACACATTATATAGCAGCAAATGGTTGCACATTGCCTATTATCCCGGATATCTGACGGGCGTTTCTGCTTTAAAACATGTGCGTTTACCTCTTTGCCCACATACGTAATGTGTGAAAAGGCCTTAATCTCCTAGAAGTCAGTGAAACCCAAAGCTGATCCCGTTTGGTGGAAGTTTCATTAAAATCAACGGCGCTTGTTTCCACGTAGGCTATTTACATTAAGATCATGGCGCAGATAAACTTATATCTGGGTATTTGCTAATGTCTCCCACACATACATGGAAACTATCGGTTCAAAGCACACTCTAATCCTTCTTCCCCTCCCGCAACCGCAATGTCTTCCCTAAGTCACGTGCACTAATACAGGTTGCTCGAAATGCCAGTCCCCCAAAGCAAGACGAATAGACGCGTTCAGACGTTAGAGTTCGTCAAACATACAAGAGATCAGATGGTGCAGAATTATTCTTCAATCAGGTAAGATAAGTAAAATAGATTTTAAAAAGAAGATGAGCTGGGCATGATCCAGCCACCCCCCCCTTTTGATTTCAATGTAAGAGTTCAGGACAGGTTGGACTTTTTCCCACCAGTAATCGGTGGAATTTTGGCGTGCTTTTATTTGACTGGATCATCCCCCCATTCGGTGTAAAAGCACTTTGATATGTCCCCTGACTTTTTAGTAGACCCCAGTTATTTTCAAAACAACGACGACGACGACGACTGGTTCCGATGGTCTCTTGCTCCCACCCACCCTAGTTACAGGACAATTTGTTAAGGCCTGAGGGGGGGAGGGCGTGAGGAATGATTCCTCAGTAATTATGAAAAGTTTGGAATCCTTCACCCAGAAAGTTCCCAATTCCGAATCCAAAAGGTTTCAGAAAGCCTCTTTTGATAAAATCAGTTTCATTTCAGAGAACCGAGCTGCAACACGGGCGCGATCCTGCCACTTTTAACGCCCGCGGAACGCACCGCCCGCGCTTTCATGTGCCCTCCGTGGGACTTCAAAAGCCTGAAAGTGTGTGACCGGATCTCGCCCGCTCTCAATATTTACACGTTTCAAGGCTTCCCACCCCGACGTGATCTGGAGCGCAGAAAGAGGCCCAGAGGACGGCGACGGCTTTTCACAGCAGCAACACAGAGAAATGCACCCAACGCCACC
Organism: Lerista edwardsae; assembly: GCA_029204185.1. Taxonomy (NCBI): domain Eukaryota; kingdom Metazoa; phylum Chordata; class Lepidosauria; order Squamata; family Scincidae; genus Lerista; species Lerista edwardsae. The sequence goes on along the minus strand of JAJKFI010000020.1, from coordinate 12,210,987 downwards.
CCAGCTCTGTACAACAGTATTTCCCTTCTTTTTGTTACGTACAACACACACACACACACACACACACACACACACACACACACACACACGGCTCCGATTTGGCAAAGAGAAAACCCGGGGGCGGGGGAGCCGCGGGAGGGAGCCCCAGCCGGGAGGGGGGGCGGGGGGGCAGAGTGGCGCGGGACCGGGCCCCGTCTTAAGTGAGCCAACAATACAAATCAGAGCACAATGCAGAACAAACGGAATAGGCCAGGCAAGCAATTTCCACGTCAAACATCTCCCCCCTCCCCCCTCCTCGGTTGCTCCATTTGTAAGTGTGAATTGCAGGCTAAGCATCCCGCCAGAGCCTGAGAGGTTTAGCGCGCATACCTCCGCGTGCACACAACCAAGGAGGTCGCTTGCTCCCTCACTCTCTCCCTCATCCTCTCAATCTCTCTCTCCCTCTCTCTCTCTCCCTCTTGCTGGGTTGCCATTCCGGCGGCTGCGCCCTGGCTGCAGATGGAAATGATTCCTATTGGCCCAAGGTGTCTGGGTATATAGGTGTAAATGAAACCAGATTATGCCTTTCTGCCGGCCCTCTTGTGCCTCTCTCTCCCCTCCCTCCCCCCCTCCCCGCTTCAGCCCCCGCCCCTCCCCTCCTCCTCCTCCCAAGGCGATTGTCATATGATAGCAAAGAAGTGGCACATTAATGAAGCGCCTCTACGGGGGTCTTTTCTGCTCATGTCACCGCATGAAAGTATCAGATGGTTGGGAGGCAGGACATGGAAGCGGCCGCTACTTAGCTGGGGCTGCTGCTGAGCCGCAGAGAAGAGAGGGTCGAGGCTCCTCCCGGCGCAGCGCTCTCGCCTCGGCCGGCTCTCGGGGCTGGACGAGCCCGACTCCCTCGGCCGCCGGGGTGGCGCATCTCGCCCCAGCCCGCGCTTGCTACCTCTCCAGCGGGACTTGAGAAAGCTGGCAGGCTGGGGGAGAAGGACGGCGGCCAGGCTCCTCGGAGGGCATCCCGGATGCGGGCGATCAGTTTGAGGCAACTTTAAGGTGAGGCGGGTGGGGAGGAGAGGGGAGGTGGAGGTGGATATTCACCACCCTCATCGATCTGTCCCCTGTCGCTGTTTCGCTCTCGACCTACCCCCCGGCGCGGGGGGGGGGGCGTGCATCGTCCGTCGTGGACAGGAAGGGTGTGTGTGTGTGTGTGTGTGTGTGTGTGTGTGTGTGTGTGTGTGTGTGTGTGTGTGTGTGTGTGTAAGTGAGTGCAATTCTTTGGCAGGGAGGAACGGCTCCGAGGCTTGATGATAGGGTGGGTTGAGGAAGTAGGAAGTTTGGGATACTCGGGGAAAATCATCATCTGTGTAAAGGGGGGGGCGGGACCCTGGTCTTTTTCAAGGCTGCTGGACGTCCTAGGAAACAAGCTCCTCTGAACTCCACGTGGTTTACTCGCGAGCAAATACTTGAGGACCGATGCTCGGTCCAGTCCAAATTGCACAGTCTTTCTGGAGGCAGCAAAAGCGTCACCGAAATGTATTTTGTGGTGGTTGCGTTGGGTATCTGAGGGAAGCGGAAGGGTCGCGGTCTGTGGCTATTCGGGGCTTGTTGTTTCGGAGGGGTCTGTCAATGGAGCAAGGAGGGAGGGGGAAGCGGAAGGTTTTTTGGGACTCCCTTGTAATTCGCTAAACGTGCAATTCCCCCCTGCAAGCTCTAAACTTGTGTACGTGAAACACACACACACACACACACACACACACACACACACACACACACACACACACACACACAC
>JAJKFI010000020.1:12135543-12187337 GCA_029204185.1 Lerista edwardsae | reverse complement strand
TGTGTGTGTGTGTGTGTGTGTGTGTGTGTGTGTGTGTGTGTGTGAGAAAGAGAGAGAGAGAGAGAGAGCGCTAAGTGTTGCAGGAGTCTTACCTGCTGTGTAATGCTGTGAATGACTCTGGAGCTGAGGGGGAGTTGAGGTCTTGGGGTGTCCCCATGCCTCCAAACATGTGAAAAAGACAAAAAAAGAGGACACTTCCTGTTTTCGTTGTGAAACCAGAAGTGTCCTTTTTGTGTGTGTGCCTCTTTTACATGTTTGGAGGCATGGGGAGCCCTGTGGAGGGCTCCCTGACCCTTGCAGGATACCCCAAGACCCCAGTGCTGAAGGCTGGTAAGTACCAGCATCCCCTCCCATCCTTGGCAGCAGTGCGATCTTGGGGATCATTTTGCTGCCTCACCCTCTCCCCACACCTTAAGGGGGCAGGGAGAAGTGCTTCCCTGGCTGGTGGGTCATGACCCACCACTTTGGGAACAACTGATATGGTAAATTGGACTAGATTATCTCCTAGGTCCCATTGGAAGTGTCATTCCCAACTTTGTCAACCTGCCTGAATTTGTATTAATTCCAATAAGCTCCATTAGGGTGCTTTTTTTTTTTTTTAAATCATCATCATCATTATTATTATTTTGCCAAGTCAAACTAGATTTATTTTTTGCATGCAATTTTTTTTAAACAAGAGGTCAGGATAGAGGTCTCTGTATACAATAGATTATCAACAGGTCCACTATGTAAATTGAAGAAAGTAAATAATTAGAGGTAGCTGATTTAATTATCCTGGAACAAAGAGAAGCTGACAGTCACTTTGAACAGATAAGTCATTTTATGAACGAACCAAATTCCGGTAACAGAACATGTCACACTGGCCATCTATTTAACAAACACTTACTTTGATGACTCTACCAAGCTTTTATTATCCATTACCTATATTATAATCCTGGAAACATAAGTAATTGGCCAGTTATATAATATCAACAGTGGGGAAGGCAGGCAGGAAGGAGAATCCATCTTGCTTTGGAGGTCAGATGTGGGGCACAAGAACAGGGGACTTGAAGATGCTTGGTGGCTGCGCGGCCCCCCCCCCCACTCAGATAACATCTTGCTTTTTAGTTTGTATGTGCTCCTGGTGGGGTTGCAAGCCAAGTTTGGAGAAAACTCCTTGACAGTTATTTAACCCTTAATAGTGTGGCTCAGATGGGGCAAGCCTTTGGAAATTACCTATATACTAAAAGGTAAAGGTTTCCCCATGACCGAATGGTCTAGTCATGACCGACTGTAGGGGGCGGTGCTCATCTCCATTTCTAAGCCTGTAGAGCCGGCATTTTGTCCGAGGACAAGCTTCTGTGGTCATGTGGCCGGCATGACTCTACGCCGTAGCGCACGGAACGCCGTTCCCTTCCCACCGAAGTGGTCCCTATTTATCTACTTGCATTTAAGTGCTTTCAAACTGCTAGGTTGGCAGGAGCTGGGACAAGCAACGGGAGCTCACTCTGTCACGCAGTCTTGAACTTCCAATCTTCCGGTCGGAAAGCCCAGCAACAGCGAATTAACCCGCTGCGCCACCACGTCCCTACCTGTATACTACATATACTCTATACCTGTATACTACAGGTAGCCCAATCCTATCCTATCACATCCTATTGCAGGCTATGCTGAATCTTATGGGGCAAATTGCAATGTTGGAGGCCTCAGTTGCTGGGCACCCCAATCCTATACTGTGCTGGAATGGGTTTGAGTTTGGAGCCAGCTGCCACTTGGGGCAGGGTATGGCTAAGTTATGCCAAAAGTGGTGTGATGTGTTTTTATTTTGCTATCACTGTTTTCTCCCACCTCTACTCACCTCTACTCATCAATCAAAAAAACAAGGCATAATAACTGAGAGCTCAATCCTAACCTGGAGTTAGTCTGGCACAATTAGGCCAGCAAAGTTTGCCTGGCCCAAGGGATGCCGCAAAGTGCGTCTGGACCACTCGGAGTCAGGGAGGATGGTGCACATCTGTGTTGTGGCCTCTCTGACTCCGAGAGTGGTCCAAACAGTTACAGTGTCTCTTGTGCTGGCCAAACTTTGTTGACCTAACTGTGCCGGCCTAACTCCAGGTTAGGATTGTGCCCTCAGACATTTGCCCTGACTTTACTGGCATCTTTCTCTCTTTTCCACATCTGGTCAATCACAACCCTGATGTGCTCCAGCTGAGGAAGGCAAAGGGCATTACCCAGCGGCAGCTCATTATTCTGCAAAAATGTATCTCATCTATTTGTTTGGTTACTCATCTGGAAACTTGAATACTTTTTTTTTTTTTCAGTGGCAGGGATGGCAATCAAAATCAAACCCATATATTAAACCTTTAACTTCTCGCCATCATTGTGTGCGTTAATACAGATGGTGTAGCTATCAGTTCCCTTTACTGCGTTGGTTTATCTACTCCCAGGACACCAAATATATAGTTAAGGTGGATCCAAAATGCTTGGAACCCTCTTCTATGCATGTGTTCCACATAAGTCAGTTCCACTGAGAGCCCACTCCTGGGCTGGAATAGACAAGCCGACACTCCTCCTTCTCCCTCCACTGCCTGGATTGGAAAAGGAAGAGGGGGATGGAGAAGGAGAGGAAATGTGGGGGGAGGGGTGGGGAAATTGCTCAGCTAACGTTGTGGACAGTGAGGGTGCAATCACTGAGTTAGGCTGGCATAAACTAAGCCAGCACAGTTTGGCCAGCACAAGAGACACTGTAAAATATGTTTGGACCACTCTCGGAGTCAGAGAGGCCAGCACACAGATGTGCCCCATCCTCCCTGACTCTGAGAGTGGTCCAAACACGCTTTACAGTGGCCCTTGTGCCGGCCAAACTTGGCTGGCTTAGTTTATGCCGGCCTAACTCCAGTTTAGGATTGCACTCTGAGAGAAGCAGAGGCTAGCCCATCATTAGGTAAAGACGGTAGTATTTGGCACGCAACCTCAGGCATCAGGAAGCCTTGGTCTGACCCTGCACACATGCATGTGCATTCATATGTAATTAACTGGCTGAAAACAGAACACTGGCTCTCTGGTTATTCCACAGCAATCCAAGACTGCCACAACAAGGACATTATTTAGGGCTCAGTCCAGTGGGCCGTGCCATGGGCATCACGCTTGCATCCCCCAGGCCAATATTGCGCAAGGTGCTGCACAGGGCCACCAATGCCGGTAAGAAGCCGTTACTGCAGGCGCTGGGGTGGCGTCATGACGACAACAGCTGTGGGGCCCCCGAAGGGAGCTCGGCTGGACAGTGAGTGGCTGAGTCTGCTGCTCGCCAGCGATGCAGCTGTCCTGGGTGGGACGGGAGGGCGGGGGAGGGGTGGAGTATTGGAATTACTTCTTATTGGTGATGGGGGAAAGCAGAGTAACGCTAGCAGCAGATTCCCCCTTTTGTCTCACCCACGGGAACCTCCCTCACCCCAGGCTGACTGCTAATAACAAAAGACACAGGCAGAGCCTTGGTAAAGATGCAAAAGAAAATAGTTTACTCACAGTGTTCCATTGGTTGCATATCTACAGCATCTGATTAGGATCAGAGGTACATCTAATACTCAGAAAGGCAATGCCCTATAGCTGCATCGCCATGCGTGGAAGTGTGCTCAAGATGGCGGAGGGCAGAGAGCCCCTGGCATGCACATCTTATCACCTTGATGGTCAGGATACAAAAGAGACAGAGTTCAGGGTGCGAAGGAAGGAAGTTAAGGTCAAGGCCACACCCTCTGCAGGTATCACAGAGAGGGACAGGTAGAGAGGTCAAACCACAGGACATCAGACTTTTCCCTCTTGGACATTAGAGTGCCCCCTCTAGACAGCAGACAGTGTTGTCCCAACTCCAACATGGAGCGGGGGTGGGAATGGCGGTGACTCTCGCCACCGGTTCCCGACCTCCAAGTAAGGCCATGCAATCTTACTCGGATGCCCTCGGATGCCAGGAGCAAGTAGACCTATCATCCACCCTGAGCCCTTACCCTGGGGAAAGGGGACAGCCATCCCCTTTCCCCATGGAGCCTCCCGGGGCTGCCTGGCTGCAGCAGGATGCAGCAGTAGCTGCCTGCCTACCCCTGCATCCCTGCGCAGTCAGGCAGTTCAGGATTGGGCTGTTAATTTTTAGCCATCTCTTTTCGTCCCAAAACTTTTGGATTGGCCCCCAAAAGACCGCATTATTTTTTGAAATAACTTTAAGATTTTTGTTTAAATCGAAACTGTCATTCCACACTCCACCAATTATCTGTTCTTATTATAGAGTTTAGGATATAAGATAAAACTTCCCAATAAATTACTGTTTATTAATAAGTAGGAAGACAAGGAACAATACCGAAGATGATGAAGGGAAGACCGCCAAGGAAGTGCTCAAGGTGACTCACAACAGGTCATGTGCAAGTGTACAAAAGAGAACAAGACCCAGTGCACAATCCTAAACTGGAGTTAGGCCGGCATAAGCTCAGCCAGCAAAGTTTGGCCAGCACAAGGGCCACCATGTTTGGACTACTCTCGGAGTCAGGGAGGATGGCTCTCGTCTGTGTGCTGACCTCTCTGCTTCTGAGAGTGGTCCAAACATGCTTTACAGTGTCTCTTGTGCTGGCCAAACTTTGCTGGCTTAGTTTATGCCAGCCTAACTCAGTTTAGGATTGTGCCCGCAATGTTCAAAAGGTAAGAGACGGAAAAGGCCACTTCAGATCTTCCTTCGATAAGCACTAGGGTCAATTTTTTGACAACTGGGTGCCTGGATCTTTACACCCCTGCTCATAATGATGCTTAACTCACCCACCTCAGGACCAATTCCAGGTGGCGGAGCATAGGAGCTTGCTTCAGGCTTTGCTGTTAGCAAGGAATGATGCGATGCTATTAATCAGAGACCCTCACAGATTCCTTTGATGCTCACTCCCAGGACAGTCCTTCTTGGCTGCCTGCATAGCCACCCTTCTGAGAAAGTGGCACTGAGCCCAGTTGTAAGGTGTTCAGCCAGCTTCACATGGAGACAAGCCATGAGGCTAAGCCCCATTGCAAACTGTACTAAGTGCTTCTTGATTGGGCAGGAAATCCCTCCTCTGCGATAGTTAATACCTAACTGCTCAACCCTCCCCCTCCACCACATTGCTTTACACTTGACACCTGTTAGAGGCTTTGCTAAGGTAGGAAGCCCTGACCCTTGCAGAAGGACAAAGGGCTCTCAACAAGCTTGTAGCTGCCCCCAAAAGGCAGGCTGTAAATGCAGCTGCCATGGAGGGTGGGGGAACTCTTGCAAGCAGATGGTGTTGTATCAAAGCATATGTTCCAGAAGAGTACAGCCTCTAGGCAGTGTGTGTCAGGCAGGCCCTGGAGCTGTCAGGCAATGGCATCATGGAACCAGCTGGTATCGCACAAGGATCAAAGCGATCGAGAATCAACACGGACATTGTAAAACAGCTCACCAGCAGGCAAAGAAGGCAGCGGGTGCAGCAAGATATTGCAAGCTGAAACGGACGGTTTGCAAATCAGAAGGAGCTCATAAGTTTCCAAGGAGAAGCAAGGTGAGCATATGCTGCGAAAGTCTGATGGACAATTATTTCATGTCACTTGGTCAGATCTTTTATCGAAAAAGAAGATTGTGATGGCTTGACTATTTTGGAGACATATAGAACAGCACATATTAATTCTCTCCACAGCAAGCAATCATGTTGCACAGATTTAGACAGTGGTGTCATTCAGGCGGAACGGCCCGGTACTCCGTTCCACGAGTTCTGCGGATGGGCCCGGGCCGCGCCGCCTCTCCGGAGGATGGGCGAGCTGCTGCTAGGCCCGCCCTCCCTCTCTTGCATCCCGAATCGCTCTGAAATGGAGCGATTCGGGCTCTGTGAGGCGCAGGGGGGCGTGGCAGCCCTCCGCCATTGGGGCGGAGGGCTGTCAATCATCCGGGCGTTCCGCTTCCTGGCGCGCCCGGATGATGTCTCTGGATTTAGACCACAATCCTAACCTCAGTTAGGCAGGCACAGTTAGGCCAGCAAAATTTGTACTGTAAAGTATGTTTGGACCACTCTTAGAGTCAGAGAGTCCAGCACACAGATGTGTGCCATCCTCCCTGACTCCGAGAGTGGTCCAAATGCACTTTACGGTGGCCCTTGTGCCAGCCAAACTTTACTGGCCTAACTGTGCCGGCCCAACTCCAGGTTAGGATTGCGCCCTTAGTGCGGTCATAGTGGCTGCAATGTGCCTTGATGTAATGGCTGTGAACAGGGCCGGCCTTAAGCCAATGTGACCAATGTCATCACTTTGGGCCCCACACTCTGGGGGCCCCCGCACCAGCACAGTGAGCATATTGCCTGCTGCTGCAGCCAGAATTTCTATGAGTTGTAAATCAGTGGGGCAAGCAGAGCAGCTTTACCTTGGGCCCTCCCACCTGTTTCTGCCTTCAAATGGGCATCCTTGAAGCAGTTGGCGGTGATGTCATCATGTCACCACCAACTATTCTCAGGGGCCACATGCAGCACCACAGATGCTTTTCTTGGTGAGTGGGGGCCTCCACAGGGAGGGTGGGGGCTCCCGCGGGAATGCCCCACATTGGGTCCTGCTGCTCCTAGAGCCAGCCCTGGCTGTGAATCATAGAATCATAGAGTTGGAAGGTACCTACAAAGTCATCTAGTCCAACCCCCTGCCCGTAGCAGGAAATCCTCCTAGAGCATCTCCAGCAGGTGTCTGTCAAGCCTCTGCTTGAAGGTCTCCAGGGAGGGAGAATCCACCACCTCCCTTGGCTGTACTGTAGATGTTTTTTGAAAAGGGATGCCAGAACAAACTGCAGCTGTGTGCACATTGCCCTGTAAGTAATTTCCATGGGTCTCAGTAGGCTTTTCTTTAAAGTCAGCATGGTCTAGATTGCACTGTTTGGTTGGAGGGGTTGGTCTTTCAGTTTCAAATTGTCCCATTTTTTTGCTTCTCTCTGTCTCCAGTTTGCATTCCCCTCTCCTTCTGCTTGTTCCCAAAGGGAGTGATAAAGTGCTTTGCAAAATCTTTGCAGGTAATAAGGTAATAAGATTGAAAATGAAAATCCTTCCCACCTGGCAGGAACTGATGCGTCTGTAGAATAATCTCTCTCTCTCTCTCTCTCTCTCTCTCTCTCTCTCTCTCTCTCTCTCCCTCCCCCCCCTTGGGTGGGCAGGGAATAGACAAATTTTGGAAGATAGAATCAGGATTCAAAACCGTCTCAACAAACTCAGGGCCCGATCCAAAGGGCTTTATTGCAGGCGGTACGTGTGGTGTCTGCTGAATCTAAACTTCCTTCTTGGCCTTGATTCTCTGACCCAGGAGCATGTGGGCTTGTGCCATTCATGGAGATGGCACTATGGTTTTACTCTAAAACATTGCCTATCTGAGGATAATTCAAACATCTCTGAGCCTGAGAAATACCATTGGGTTTTTGTGTGTGCGCGAGTGTGCATTTCACTTAAAAAAATTAAAACAAGTTGAAAGTATGATCTCTCCAGACAAAGATGAAGGTTAACAGAGCTTATGGATGAAATATAGACCATCCTGTGCAAAACCACTGTGTTGCAGTTTAATTAAAAGAATTCATTAAAGTGGTGCCCCATCTATGGTAATTAGCATGCGTAATTTATGTTTTGCCTAATACACGAGGGCAGGAGTCTGAGTAATAAACTCAAGTTAACCTTAAGTGAGAGATTGAATGGTCAGATGTTTATTTTGGTTTGCTCAAGAGCTAAGGTTAAAGGGGTGAACTTCAGTTACAGTTAATTAAATCCTTTGATTTTCTTCTTAAAAGGAAGCCTCACCCAAATATAGTCACTTTTTTCTTTCCAGATATAGACGTTAATAAACACAGGGGTTATTATCTATATAAAAAAGACTCCATTTTTTTAAAAAAAGACTCAATTTGTGATCTTGGATATGCAATTCACAGGAAGAAAATAAGAGTTTGATTTTAAAAAATGACAGAGAAGGTCTTTTAAGGAGTCAGGTGACAACATTTCAGAGTTTCAGTAGACAAGCAGAACTCGCCAAATTAAGTTTTTAAATTGCAGAACTCGCCAAATCATCATCATCATCATCATCATCATCATCATCATCATCATCATCATCAACAATCATATTTATATACTGCTTTTGAACAAAAAAGTTCACAAAGCGGTTTACAGAAAAATGAAATAACTAACAGCCCAATCCTAACCTGTGTAGAAGCAGGCCGGCAGGCCGGCAGGCCGGCTGGCCTTCACTGCATCCTACACAAGGTAGGAGGCAGCTGGACCTCACCATGGGGCAAAGGGACATTTGCCTTCTTATCTGGAGTAAGCCCAGGCAGCCCTATGGGTCTACTTGGGTCTGCACCTGCTAAATAGCAGGGACAGGAATTAGAACCTTAGGATGCAGCCCAGCTGTGCCGGCCTGGCTATTCCAGTGCAGGTTAGGATTGGGCTGTTAATGTCATGGTCCTTACAAAAATCTCAGTCCCTAAACTGCTATTAGCACTGCTGAAATCAGTTTGGGATGTAATTTTTTGTTGGGCCTGTGGTATAATGGGTCCCCTTCTCGCACACTGTGGTCCCAGTCCTGATCTCTGTATAGTTGCTCATGAACTTTTAAAAATGAAGGAACATGCAGGGTTAAACTACAGATTATATTGCAACCTAGCCCAGAATCAGTGGCGTATTTACCGTGTAGCCCAGGGTGGCGCAAGCCATGGGGGCCGGGCAGCGGAGGGGCGCCATTGCGCAGAGTCCGCGGAGGAAACTGTGTGCTGTTTGGCCTGCCTGCCCTCCTTGGCCTCCGTTACGCTCCAAAATGGAGCTATTCCGGGCGCAGGGAGGCGTGGCTGGACAATGCACGGGGGCAGGATGATGTCCTGGGGGCGTAGTTTTGTCGCCTGCCATGGGTGCTCTTGAGCCTCCGTTCGTCCCTGCCCAGAATTGAGCATCTCTATCCAAGAAAGAGATTTTGGAGTTATGGAAAAAAAAAAACTCATTGAAAAGTCCATTCTGGGTGAAGCAGGTCCAGTTTCACTAACCCTGAACACTTGTTGAGACATCCTTGCAAAAAATGATTTATGGCCGGGGAAAAAAAGTGATGTTATTTTGCACATTCCAGCCCTAATCAAACAAATGCAATTCTTTTTTAAACACACGCTCAGCATTCAGAAATCTAGATTTGGGGCTCATTTGAGAAACCACAGAATAAATATTGATCTATTATAACTGAGTCTATTACTCACTTTCTAAGTAAACCATGGGTTCTAATTTACTTGCACTTTTTGCAATAACATCATCCCAAGGAGAAAATTAGATTTTTACATATCGGAAGAACTCACAAAACCAAAATGTCAACTTCATATATCAGGCAATTGCTTGTGATGTTTATTTTGGGGGAGAATTTGTACGTCATATTTACTTAGAAAGCCACACAGGTCTCTCCAAAATAAATAGGGACTATAATTCTTGCCAAAAACCCTCACAGTTCAACAGCGCTACTCATCAATTTTCTGCTGCATTAATGAGAAAAGGCACGGAGAGAGTCATTCATACTGTCTTTATGATAAGACTAACCTACGGGGCAAATCAAGATTGAGGACAAAGAGAAGACAAATGGCTGAGAAGAAGCTTCGGCTCTAATTTAATCTATCACTTGACTCTTTTTTGTTTACCATCTCAAAGTTTAAATGCTCTATGTTGAGAGAATGGTCCTCTGGGTGTTTTGTACAAAGGGCAGAGGAGACGTTTCAAGTCAATATGTGGTGTGAGCCGGCAACTCCACAGAGTAGGCTTGTGAAAGAAAACCAGGTTCATGGCAAAATGTCTCTGTGGTTGGTTGCATCTGTGGCTGAAGCCCTTGAGATCCACCTGAAGACCCATCAGGAGCATCCCGCTGGAGTAGACCAAAGATCCATTTAAATTGTGATTCAGCTCTCTATTTCTTAGTGGTCACCAGAAACTTTTGGGATGTCTTTCAGCACGGCACAAAGTCAAGAGCCCTCCCTACAGTTTCTCTGCAACAAGTGGTATTCCACGACACTTTGGCTCTTACCACAGAGACTCCATACAGCCACCGATACAGGGGCGTACCCAGTGATGTCACTCAGGGGGAACGGACCAGAACGGGCATTCCGGATCCTAACGGGCTCCGTGGCTGCTTCCGGGTTTTTTTGTGTTTTTTTTCAACATTTGAATTTGAACTCAAAAGTGAGTTCTTGTTCCTAAATAATTTGAATGACACCACTGGCGTACCTAATGAAAGTGTAGCCCAATGCAGAAGGCAAAACATTGCCCCAAAAGTGACATCACAACAGGAAGTGACGTTATGGTTGCATTTTTGTTTTCTCTGGTTTGTTTGGCAATAACTTTGACAAAGATATTGCACTTTGCTTTGTTTCATTGCATTTTTGCATTAAATTACCTTTCCAGTGATACATAACATGATGATATTATTCATACATACCAAGGTTTTCACCTTTTTGGCCACTAATGTCAAGCTCAGTTTCTTGCCCCCCTAAAGCTTGTTTCCCAGTGCAATTGCACCCCGCTGCACTTCTTTATCTATGCCTCTGCACTGATAAGACTATTCCTCATCCATGAATAGGATGCTGTAGTAATTTGAGAGCTGGAAGATCCAGGTTCAAATTCTTGCCCAGCCATGAAGTTTCCAGGGTGACCTTGGGCCAGTCACTCTCTCTCAGCCTCACCTACCTCACAAGGTTGTTGTGACGACAAAAGGACGGGAGGAGCTATGTACATCACCCAGAGCTCCTTGGAGAAAAGGGGTATAAAATGTGAAAGACAAACAGACAAAAACAAACAGTCCTGGTTTGAAGCCATCCAAGCCTGTGGCCAACACCTCATCTTGTAGCTGTGAACTCCTTAAATTAATGATGCATTGTAAGTAACACATGAGTTTCTTTGGGCATGGAAAGTGTGCTTTTGCCGCCCCGCCCCCACTATTGCAACCTGTAACTACACACTTAGAATTAAGAAGGAGGAATTCCATAGCTGCAGGCATCTGATTTGGCCAGAAAAGTAGTAGTGCCAGAAACAACAATAAATGCAAGACTTTTTTGGGTGGTGGTGGTGGTCATTCTTTCTAAGTTTATAGTATATGGCAGTACAGTACAGTACAGTACAGTACAGTACAGTACAGTACAACCAGATAAGACTCACTTAAGCATAGGCGATAGTTTTGCTTACATGCCCTAATAGGGAAGATTGTGCCAAAGTCTTGATGTGGGTGGGATTTGAGAAAGGATATGAAGGAAGTGAGTGAAGAAGCATCTTGTAGGTACTCTAGAAGACAGTCCCAAGCATAAGAGGCAGGCAGGCAGGAATGAAGACATCATTTGAAGGAACAGAAAATGAGGAGTGGGAATGATGCAGACTCCATAGCAAACTATGGGAGATAATATCTCCATAGCAAGCTATGGGAAACTGGTGCATGCATAAAGGTTCTGTGTAGTGACCCTAGAAATTAACTACATTGGTAGGACCTCAGTGGTTGGCTAAACCTGAACTTTTCATAGTAGGTTTACACATTTAAAAGGTTTACTGATATGATTTACCTGTCACAGTGAGGCAGGCTGGCAAGCCTACTGGTTGGATTTGATGCCCAAAATGGTTTATCCTGAGGGCATCTGAACCACTCAGCTACCTTGACCCTTAGGGATTGGCAATGATTGGCTTGCTTGGTCTACAATCGAGATAAGCCTTGATTCAGGTAATAATTCAGAGGAAATTGTGAATACTTGCAAAATCAGTGCAGAGGGGTTGGAACAGACTGGGAGACCATTCATGAAAACCAACATTTATAGTTTGGGATCATCCTTGGGATGAGGATAATGAAGTGAGATTGCAAAATAGGACCTTACAAGTGGAGATGGAAAGGCATGGGAAAAAGTCAACGTATCTTGTATACCTTGATGCATCAAGATATGGGAAAGGGCACATGTTTTGCAGGCAGAAGGCCTCTAGCATCTCCAGTTAGAATGGTCCAAGACAACATGGCTTGGTAAAAGTCTTCTTGGCCTGAGGACTGGGAGAGATGCTGCTGACAGATCACCCTGGGCTAGTTTGGTCATTGACCATTGCTTCCTAGTCCAAATGCATTCATTCATTGCTGCTTCCTGGTCCAAAAATTGGGTTGCAACCAGTGATGTCATGCACCCACTATGCACCACTATGCGAGTACCGGTTCCTAGAAGTTGAGCTGGCCCCGCCCACTTGAAGCTGGCCCCGTCGGCTGGTTGGCTCAGCAGCTGCGCATGCACACTGCACGCCCGCAGCCATTGCCTGCACTTTCTGTGAGGAGGCAGGCAGCGTGGCGGTGGCGGCACCACGACATCACTTCCGGCTATGACCTCACTTCCTGCCACGACATCACTTCCGGCTTATGACGTCACTTCTGGTGGGTGGACCCCAACAAGTGCCAATCAAAAGTGAGTACCCGTTCCTAAATCATTTGGATGACACCACTGGTTGCAACACACCAGTGGGTTACAACAGACAGTTTGAAAACCACGACATGATGTGGCCAGCGAAGTGGGTCAAGCACCAGCATGACCCGGAAGTCAGTTCTGGGTCATGTGTCCTTTTACTTGCAGCTTTCTCACCTGATTGAGCCCTGGATCCACTGCAGACGTTGCCGTGGGTCACCAAGGAAAGGAGTCTGAGAACCCCTGCCCCATCCCATAGGCTCAGACCTTGTTTCTGTATGTAAAGAATACAGAAACAAATATATAGGATGTATATAGGTCAAATATATAGGATGGATAAATTACATAACGTGCTGTTGAAGTTACCTTGCCCCCAAATGCTGAATCCTTGCTGCCGTAGAAATATTCTGCCCCAGCCACAGGAACATGAAGACTCTGGCACACTTGCAAGAAAAGGGATAACCAGAGCTGGGCAATTATTACGGACTTTGGGCATAGGCAGTGGTCATGTTTAAAAAAACCGCTTGGCAGTTTGGAAGCACTCCTCCAGTGCAAACCCTACATTAGTTCCAGCCACGTCATGCCACAGCCCAGCTTCCTTCCTTGCATTCCTCTACAGAATTAGGCAAATGATCTGACCATATTTTAAGGCCCTGATGGCAACATGACCGCTGAACCTCCCTCTGATGGAATGTTCAAGTTTTCCCTAGAGCGAATCTCCCTAGTTTGAACTAGCTCATCTTCTGCATGAGACGCCCCCCCCCCACCAATCTGATATCGCTTTGACAAGTCAGAGACTCCACTTTCTGAAACAACTGTGACTTTATGTATGCAAAGGGTCTTTTCCCCTACCTTGGTCCACCCCCATGCCTGTCGCTATCTTCATAACCCACTGAATTAAGTTTAAAATCGAACCAGTGTGCATTGTGTTTTTTCCCTCATCCATTCGGCAAAGCTCTCTGTACGTCGGGGCACATTTTTCTGTTGACACTCGGAGTTCCTTAGCAACCCAGTGAAAGACCCTATATGCATTGATTGCACACAATTGTCTTTACGGGGTGGAAGTGTTAGGTGGATAAACCCCCATGGGTGACTAGACGGTCATTCCTCTCATGTTGATAATCTGTTTACATCAAAATATTGTTTACTCAGCTCTCTGATCTCCTGGAATTTGCATGTTGTTGAAAGGATACAGTTAACTCCTGATGCTCAGATGCACAAGTTTCAGCTTTATGTCCTTTCTCGAAGGTAGATAGATGAAGAAAATCTGGCTGTTGTGGTGGGTTTTTTTCCCCTCTCTCTCTCTCTCTCCCTTTCTTAACTTAGCACTTCTTGATAAAGCATTAAAATGCCTTTGACAGTTAACCACAGATGATAATGCATCTTTGATTCCATGGTCCCCTTCAGAATGGAGAAGTTACTTCATTGCTCCACGAAGACAATAGGGTGTGTGTTTTTTCTTCCTGCTGCCTTAGCACTTTTGGGACTTTTCTCTGTGTTGGCAATGAGTTGGTTAATTGCCTTTGGAAAAGGGAAAAAAAAGCACCACAAGCTTGCTCAAGATATACTTAGCTTTTTTGAAAGAGAGCTCATTAAAATATTGGAAGGAAGCAAAGTTTTGCTAAAACACACACACACACACACACACACACACACACACACATTTCTACAGGAAATGCTTTGGCTATTGATAAAGTTGTCTGGAAGTGAAACCACGATCCATATTCTGTCTGTTTTCATTTCTTGCATGTTTATCTTATTGTAAAAAGATTACATTCCTGCTGACACGTGATAAACAAAGGCATTTTTTTTTGTAAATGCAAATAAGGACGTGTTGCTAAGTTTTGAAATTTTGAAGTCTTTTTTTCTGGATCCAGATTTTTGTTTTTAATCAAGCAGATACTTTAGGGGGAAAAAATCAATAGACCTCTGCTCAACAGATAGAGTGGAAGTGTTGCAACCTGTCGTTATTTTTGTTGTTGCTACACAAGTGCTTGATTGTGCACTTCAAGGATGCATTGTGACAACTGTCAACTGATGGGGAGAGAGTGAGCCATACATTTCTTAACAACACAGCCCATTTTGGACCAAGTCCCAAAAGCCAAAAATTTGGATAGCAGGGTTTTTAATGCAAATATCCCCACAGATTTTTCAATGAGGCTACTCAAGTGAGCAAGGTGCTAATGCTGCACAGCTTTCAAAGATCTTAACAAAAAAACACCACCCAACAACGCATGGGCATTTTGCCAGCGCATGGCTGCATCAGCAGGCTGGCGTAAAGTGGGTTTGGGTTGCAAAACGGGGACAAGGTCACACACCGTGTAAACGTTTCATTACATTGCGTTTTCCCCCCGAAGTCACTTTGAATCAGCCTTTCCAAAGCATGAAGAATTAAATGACTGGAATTTTATATCCAGCCTGTCATTGAAACCCAGTCCTATTCTGTCGGAGTGAATAGGTTCCATTGGACCGAGTGCATGCGACGGAGGGTGTGGGGAGGGGAAATCAATGGAGTTACGCCAGGGATTAATTTGACTCATTAATTTCAATGGGCATTCCAAAGAGAGAATAGTGATTAGAATTTGACCCAGTGGCAAACCGTCTGTTGTTTTTAGTGGATACGGAATGGAGACTGTGGACCAACAATGCTGCTGAAAGAAAACGTATAGATTTGTTCAGGGGTGGGGGAGTGGAGGCAGGAGGAGATATACCAGAACTCAGATGGTGTGGATTCTTGGCAGAGAAACCAAGTAAATACAAGCAGATCCTTTTGGCTCAAGACTCTATTTCAATGTCCTGAAAATAGAACTGAGCTTAATAGGGAGGTTAAATTATAAAACGGATCAACTGTTGAACAACTGAATTGTCTGCAGTGCCTCTCTTTTTCACACAAACCACATTTCTGATTGCCACTTCCTAGTTCAGCAGCTTAAGCAAACAGTGGCCACTCCAAATGGTCTCTTCTTCCATGCATCAATCAATCAATCAATCAATCAATCAATCAATCAATCAATCAATCAATCAATCAATCAATCAATCAATCAATCAATCAATCAATCAATCAATCAATCGTATTTATATACTGCTTTTCAACAAAAGTTCACAAAGCAGTTGACAGGCAAAAAACATTATAAAGTTAAATGGCTCCCTGTCCCAAAAGGGCTCACAATATAAAAAATAAAAATGCAGAACACCACCAGCAACAGCCACTAGAAAAGACACTGTGCTGGGTGAAGAGGGACAATTACTCCCCCCCCTGCTCAATGTAAGAGGAACACCATTTGAAAACATGCCTCTTGCCCAGCTAGCAGCGGTTAACGGTGTGGTTAACTTTCACCATGCAGGGCCTTGTAAAAGAACAAAGCTTTTGGATTGCTTTTCTTTGGACCAAATCAAAGAGAAAGATGTAAATGGGGCTGAATTGGTACCTGATTCATTTTATTTGGACTTGAGCAATTGTTAGAATTACGTTGTTGCAGGAAAATCTGGGGCAGGGCGTGTGGGAGAGGAATTGGATTTGTCCATGATGGAAATATAAGCATTCTGCCGGATGTTCTGAGATTACTGGATTGGGGAAAAAAATAACCAAGTTGCAAAAAAAGCCAATTTTGAGAAACAAAAGAACCACACCAGGGAGTGAACTGACTTTGGCTCGAACCTGCCAAAAGTAACTTGCAAGGAAACATGGGGGAGCTAATTTCTCCCCAAGTCTCACGGTGCTTCCCAAGGCAAATTGGAGCTCTCGAACTGAGGGACGCCAACACCGAGGCATTTCCTTCCCCGCTCCGAACGTTTTCTCACTCCGCCAAAGACTTTCGAAGCTTTATAAAAGATTGATTAGCAAATGGTACTTCTGTTTCCCAAACACCATTAAAAAAAGACACCCCTTCAAATAAGGACTATTGAAAGAGAAATGATGTCCCAGAAGCTTCAGTTTTGTTGACGTTTAATCTGGCAACAAGGAAAAAAAAATCCTTTTAATATTGCATTTGGAGAGCCGAGAATCCTTGTACGGATCCTTGTTACAGGAAAACACCGGTTATATATGGAGAAGGAATCTGCATTTTCCCAGCACGATGGATCTCGGTGAGAAAATGCTTTGCCTTTCTCTAAGTTCTTTCTGTGTCTCCGTGTTCCATCCCTTCTGACAAAAACTTCCCCAGCCTCCTGGGTCTAATGATGTTGACATATTAAAATGGTAGGAAGAAGTAGTGCAGGCCAAGCCCCTCCTTTTAGCTAAATGTTATCTGCTTAGACTAATATTGCAATTGCCACCCACTGACATAATTTGTTTCACAGTCACTGGCTGGCAGCATGAATCAAATGTTGACATTCTAATTTCATGCACACATGGGTGTGTGGCTGGGCAGGCCTCGGCGGCCGAGGCTCTCGCTCGGTACCTGGTGTAAATCAGGGAGACAAGGCGGCTGTGCGGAGGAAGCTGAGGCTTACCTTCTGATGGGGAGCACCAGGCAAGATGGAGCCCCCTTTCCCCTGCCCTTAACCCCCACTCCATTGGCAGCTCATTCATTGGCTTCTGTAACCCTTTATTTGACATCCAAAGCCCACCCCGTCTTGCAGGCTGGGGGTGGGCAACAGTGTCATTTTAAATGCTTTTTTAAAAAAAAGACACAGGAAACATTAAATATTACATACTGCATGCACATGGTGTTTGTGCTTATTTGCCCTCCCTGAAAGCACTTTTCAGCCAGGATCCATCAGAACCTAAGTAGAATCCTAGTGGACACTAGCATAGCAAGGGAGGGGCAGTTGGGGTGGGCTACCCCCTGGCGCTCCAGAGGTTTTCGGGGCTCTCTGCAGGGGAGAGGTACACATCGTTTGAGTGTTTGGAGCAGACAATTCAGTGTGGAGGGGCAATTCCACCTGCCCTCACCTCTGGGTTTGAAATGGAGCCATTTCAGATGCGGAGGGGGGTTGATGCCATGTGGGGTGTGTGTGTGTGTGTGTGTGTGTGTAAAATGCTGACAACAGTAGGCCTAAAAGCATTTTACAGCACAACCCTATGTATGCATGACTATTCCGAAGTAAGTCCCTATTGTGTTCAAGAGGTGTATAAGATTGCAGCATTAGATATGTAGTTAGACTGGGACCACTAGTAGGGTATGGGGAGTGTGGAACACACCAAGTGGGTGGCATCGAAATGTTTATAATATTTTTGGGCAGTGTTTCAGGGTTCAACCAAGTCATTGCATCTCACCCACCCAAAAACATGAATCTCTATTAAGACCAAGAACAGTGGGGAGGCAGCCAGAGGTCTCATTGAGGTAAGGGAACATTAGTTCCCTTACCCTGTGTTAGGCCCTGGAAGTCACTATGGGTCTACTCAGATCTGAGCCAGCTCAATTGCTGGCGCAGAACTGAGTAGACCCATGTTAGACTTTCAGGCCATGGTGCCAGAGTATTGGAGGATACCAAATGTCATGCCAAACTTTTAAAAAGGAAGGAGAAGGGATCCCGGGAAACTACAGGCCAGTCAGCCTAACATCTGTTCCAGTTAAGATAGTGGAAAGCCTCATCAAAGACAAAAAAAACACCTAAAAGAACAAGGCTTGCTGAGGGTGAATCAGCATGGCTTCTGTAAGGGTAAATCTTGCCTCACAAAACTTTTAGAATTCTTTGAAAAAGTCAACAGGCACCCATGGATATTCTATATCAGGATTTTCAGAAGGCTTTTGACACAGTCCCTCACCAAAGGCTACTGAGGAAACTTCACATTCGAGGAATAAGAGAGTAGGTCCTCTTATGGATTCAGAATTGGTTGAGGACCAAGAAACAGAGAATAGGTGTCAATGGACAATTTTCACAATGAGGAAAGGAGAAAAGCAGTGTGTCCCAAGCATCTGTCCTGGGACTAATGCTTTTCAACTTGTTCCTAAATGACCTGGAGATGGGGATAAGTAGTGGATTGGCCAAGTTTGTGTATGACATGAAACTTTTCCAGGAGATGAAGACCAGAAGGGATTGTGAAGAGATTGTGAAAGCTCTCTCCAAACAGTGAGAATGGGCAGCAAAATGGCAGATGCATTTCAATGGAAGCAAGTGTAAGGTAATGAACACTGGGGCAAAAAAAATAATAATTCAAAATTTCACATATAGGCTAATGGGTTCTGGGCTGCCTGTGACAGATCAGGAAGGAGATCTTAGGGTGCTGGTAGACAACCCAATAAAAGTGTTGACCCAACGTGCAGCAGTGGTGAAAAAGTCATGTGGTCGGGATAATTAAAAATTAAAAAATGTCCAATATTATTATGCCATTGTAAAAATCCATGATGAGGCCACATCTGAAGTGCTGGGTACAGTTCTGGTTGCCACATCTCAAAACGGACATAGTGGAACTAGAAAAGGTGCAAAAGAGAGTGATGAAAATGATTACTGGGCTGGGGCACCCCCCGTACGAGGAAAGGCTGCAACATTTGGGGCTCTTCAGTCTAGAAAAAGATGCCTGAGAGGGGACACAATTGAGATGTTCAAAATTATGCATGGGATGGATAGAGGGATGTTCTTTTCCCTCTCCCACCTGAAGCAGAGGACATTCCCAAAATTTGAGTGTTGGGAAAATTAGAACAGACAAAAAATATCTCTTTACCCAGTCTGTCAAACTCCTTGCCATAGGATGTGGTGATGGCATGTGGCCTAAATGCCTTTAAAAGGGGATTGGACAGATTTCTAGAAGAAAAGACATGTTACAAGTTACGAGCTTTGATGGGTATGTGCAACCTCCTGGTTTTAGAAGTAGGCTGCCTCAGAATGCCAGATGCAAGGAAGCGGTAACAGGATACAATATCTTGTGTTCTCCCTGAGGCATCTGGTGGGCCGCTGTGCGATACAAGAAGCTGGACTAGATGGGCCTTTAGCCTGATCCAGCAGGGCTCTTCTTATGTTCTTAACATGGCTACCCAAAAACCTACAGTGCAGGATAGGCGCTTTAAAGCCAAGACCTCACGTTGCTCAATTAATGCCTTGGACACAGTGATGTCATGCAGGGGGTACGCGGGGGTACGCGAGTACCGGTTTCTAGGATTATGGCTGGCCCCGCCCATTCACCCGCCCATTCGTTGACTCCGCCCCTTGCAACATTTGAATTTCCTGCACGTTTGAGTTGCCTGCACATTGTCAGAGCCAGGTAGGCAGGCAGGCAGCGAGCGGAGCCTTGCCTTGCCTTACCACTGAAAAATGAGCTGCTCAGGGGTTGCTCTCAACCCCTTTTGAGGTTGGAACTGTTGGGTCACTTTAACATGATGCCAGGCCTCCTTAACATGTTCTGGGGGTGCTGTGGAATACTGTTGCAACTGTTGGGTCAGTTTAAAATCATCTGAGGCCTTAAAAAGGGCTTTTTTCATGTCACTTCCTGCCACGACCTCACTTCCGGCTTATGACGTCACTTCCGGTGGGCGGGTCCCAACATGTGCCAATCAAAAGTGAGTAGCTGTTCTTAAATCATTTAGATGACACCACTGCTTGGACATGCCATAAACAGTCAAAAAAAGATGTTTACATGCACAGGTCAATACAGCCCGCATTAGCAGCTGCACCTCTCCAAGCATATGTGCAGGCTTGGCTACACCATTGCAGCAGAGCAGCTTATTTTATCAACATTTTATTAAGCAAAAACAAGCAGATTTTTGCCTTTTTTCCCCTTCGTCCTTAGCGCTTTTGTTGTTGTTGTTATTCTTGTTTGCCATCTGGTTAGGCCAGAAGATGAAGAGGGCTGGAAGGAAGAAGGTTTTTTTTTCTTCTTGTGTTGTTTTTTGTTTGGGATAATGAGAACCTGGCAGAGGGGGCCGTCTGAGCTAGAGGGCTAGGAGCTCTCATTGAAGCCTCGCATCCGTTGATACAGTGCCATCAAACTCCCTGAAGCTGTTAGGCAGGTCACACCACCCCAAAACCACCATCATTAAGAGCACGTCGGAATCTTTTTTTTTTCTTTCCTTCCAAGATTCAGTGCTTCAAAAATCTCAAGGCAGATGTAACCTGGAGGATTTCCACCTGCTAGAGAGAAGGCAATGGAGAGAGAAGAGGGGAGGTCTTCCTTTAAAAACCCTTCCAAGCCCCCCTCCCCAAACCCCCTTCCCTGTTGTTTTCATCAACTTGCTGAGTTGGCACATGCTGATGGATGAGCAGGCATCATGGCAAGGAGCCTGCCTCCAGTGGTTTTTCTTTGTGTGTGTTTTTTTCTGGCTTGTGTGTGTTGTGTATATGTGTGTGTGTGTGTGCCTCTGCACATGATGGAGAGAGACAAGGCATTCCGCCACAGGAATAGGAAGCGAGCTCATGCAACCCTAGAATCAGATTAATTTTTCCCCAGCCACTTTTTTTTTTTTATTCCACTAGGTCAAGCATGCGATGTCTGGCTTCAGAAATGTTATCAGCGGACCTGACCTGCTTATATCAATAGGGGCTTTGGGGGGGGCTTAGGAGTCCATTTACGGAGGCTTAGTGGGAACAATCTTTCCTATGACTTCCTCGAAACATCTACTGGGCTGCCAGGTCAATAGAAGGAAAGGGAGGGAGGCATCTTTGACTGCAGAGGGAGCCAATGGGATGACAGGTGTGCACATGTATGTGAGGATGGGAAGGGGTGAGGTAGGACCAGTTCCACAAGGGAAAATTGATAGAGCTCTATGGAGTCTGCAATTTTCTTTTTTTTAAAGCTGTACCCCCATGCCAGGCAAAATCTGTACCAAAAACAAAAAAACAAAAAACAGTGGGCTGAATGCATGAATTATGCAAATTAAGTGCATTTGCATACGTCCTCCAGTCTTCCATAATTTAGTCTGCAGTGGTTTCTATGTGGTGTGATTTATTCCACATTTTGGCTATGGGGCAAGGCAAGGAGCTGGGCAGTGCCGCTTCAAAATTGCCCCCAACCAGCCATCACTGGCAAATTCACATTAAAAAAAACAAACATGAAAAGTGGCATTTTTTGAGGGGGGAATGCTGTTTTTCATGCTCTTGAATGCCTGTGTAAAGTGGCTGTTGTTGAAAGGTTGGTTTTTGCTAAGGACTGTGGGATTGGGGAAACATGGGCTAGAACAAAGTAGAAGTCCGCTGCAATCAACTAACCCTTGCGCGACACGGCTGACCCTTGCGCAACACGACAACGCACGGAACAAGGAGATCGGAAATGGAGCAGCCTGCGCTGATACGGCCGGAAGATTGAGAAAGCGCTAAGACGGAAAGAAGATTGTAAAAAGTTAATGAAACCCTTAAACCCTTAAGCTTGTTAGCGAAACCGTTTAAGCTTGTTTGCCGGTTTTACCGATCGATAAGCTCGTTAAGCTTGTTTGCAAGGTGTTAATTGAAACTTGCCGGGTTAATGATGAATGACATGTGCGATGTAACCCTGAGGTATAAATATGGCTTGTGTACAACAATAAAATAGAACTTATGGATCATATTGGTCTTTGCGTTCTCCCTCGTTGCGCAACTTGGCAATTGGTGACCCCGACGTGATTCTGCGATCGAACGCCAAAGGAGCCCGAGGCTTAGCATCCCGGACGGAAGTGGATCGCCGCGGCCAGGAGCCAAAGGGTCCCCCGGACGCCAGAGAGGCGGACGCCAGAGAGGCGGGAAAAGGAAAAGTGGCCACGACTGACCAGTGGGTCAGGGAACTGACCGGTGAGTCAGGGAACACGGGATGGGAACGACCGTATCGGTTTCGGAGCAGGCAGCGCTCCGGTTGTTGTGTGAATTAGCTTTGAAGTATGACTGCCATTTGAAGGAGAAGGATGCCGCCGCTGTCTGTCAGTGGGCACGGCGAAGAGGTCACCTTAAACGATTAAAGGATGTGTTTGTAAAACAAACTTGGACAGACATTGGGACGAATTTGTGGGACTCAGTACAAAGTGGGAATGCGGAGGCACAGCGATTGGTCTCCACTTACGGGACAATGAATAGAGTCATGACCAGGCTCCACGGAGAGGTCGAGGCAAAAAAGGCACTGCAGAGGGCTTTGGGGACGGACAGCGGGGAGGAAATTAGCGAGGGCTGTGATTCTCGGCATTTCGTGAGCCCCGTGTCCGCAAACACCGAGTTGTGCCCTCTGACAGAGGCAGAAAGAACAGCGATGGGGGGTCCCACTGACAGCCTCCCTCCGTATACCAGCCCACTCCCCGAGGAAGCCCCCTTTGCTGGTCCCACGGCTCCACCTGACCCAGCCGATGTCCCCTTGCCCATGGATGAGGACATTCCAAACAAAATTTACCCTGACCTGTCAAAATGGAAGAAGAATAGAGAGGGAGCCTATGAAGTCCCACCAGATGCGCGTCCCCCGCGAATGAGCTCAGAGCATTGGGATGATCGGGAGTTGTTGGAAAATAGGGAGAGAGCAAAGAAGCAGGTACTGAGGCGGGAATGCAATTGGAAGGATGCGGAGGAGTGGTTGATGGCGCGATATGGGGAAAAAGGACGGTGGAGTCCCTGGGAAAAAAGGGAGTTGGGAGCGCCCCTATCGCCCGGAGAGGAGGAGAGAATAAGGACACAGGAATTGTTGGAGGAATGGGATGAGCGAAGAGAAAGGGACAGGAAAGATACTCAGAAGGGCCCGGAGGGTGGAGGCAGGTTCCGCGGAATGAGACGTTTGACAGGGAACCCCCTCCTTTCCTGGGATTCGGCCCTGCCAGAGAGAGACGAGACGTTCGATCATAGAAAGCGGTGGCGAGCGGTGATACAGAATGCGTCGTTAGAGGGAGATTTGACAATGCAACCGATCATGATGCCTGTGGTGAGACGGGGCAATGCACCAGAATGGGTGTCCTTTGACTGGAACATGATTAATAAAATTCAAAAGAACATAATGGACTATGGCACAGACAATCGTCTGGTGAGGCAGCAGATCGGGACTTTGTTAACTCATACTGACTTGGTGCCTTACGATATTAAATTATTGATGGAGACGTTGTTGACCCCTACTCAGAATATGTTGTTTTTGCAAAAATGGGAGCAACGACTGGAAGCAAAAATGATGGAACATGTGGCTCTTCCCGCTGCTGATCCCCTGTCCACGGCCACCTTGGATATGTTAACGGGAAGAGGGCTGTTCACTGATCCCCAGCGTCAAGCGCGGCTAGCCCCCCGTATTAGAGAACAATCACAGAAGTGTGCTTTGTGGGTGTTCGAGCAATTGCCGCAAATGGGCACAGTAAGCCCTCCGTATACTAAGATCGTGCAAGGGGAACAGGAACCGTTTATGCAATTTGTGGACCGAATAAAAGAGGCGGTCGATAAAGCGCCTAATATGCAACCGGAAATCCGAGCCACCATGGTGAAAGAATTGGCTATGCAAAATGCGAACCCTACTTGCAAACGACTTTTGGCCCAATTACCAGTGGGGGCGACCCTTGTGGAAATGATTGAAGCCTGTGCACGGGAGCGCTTAGTGTGGGAGGAACAGAAGGCGCAGATTCATAGTGTTGCGCTGGCTGCCGCTCTAAAACAAATGATGCCAGCAGGGCAAAACGATCAAAGCAAAGGGCCAGTGTGCTTCGGTTGCCGCCAGTCTGGCCATATCCGGAGAAACTGCCCCAACCGGGCGACCCAAAACAACCAAGGGGTGCGCCAGACACCCGCCCCCCAGGGAGAAGTAAAATTTCAGGGGAACTGCAATAGATGCGGCAGGTTGGGTCACCGGGCGGCAGAATGCCGATCTACATTCCACAAAAATGGCTCACCGCTGACGGGAAACCGGCAGAGCCGCGGGGGGAGCGCGGACAACAAATACTCCTCCAACCAAACCTCAGCCTGTCAGATGTGCCCCGTGGCTGCCCCCACAGTCCCCGCGCCACCACAAGTGGCGCCAGCACAATTACCTTAACTACCCCTGATGTGGTATACGTGCCCACCGGTGTGTATGCCCCCTTGGGGGAAGGACTTTCTGCTTTGTTAACAGGACGATCTTCAACGAGCAGGCGTGCACTGATGGTCATTCCTGAATGTGTGGATGCGGACTTCCGAGGAGAAATCAACGTCATGGTACGAACATGGGCACCTCCCGTTGTGATTGTTGCCGGTGATAAAATTGCCCGGCTGATTCCATTCCGAAAAACTGTGCCGGTGACCCTAGATCTACCCCAGCAACGAGGCTTCAGCTCCACGGGCGCGCAAGCGGTAACTATCGCCTTTGCTGCACCCCTGACGGAAGATCGCCCGCTCAGAGAAGTCACCATAGAGGGACCCAGCGGAATTCGGATAAGGGTGCCCGCGATGATGGACTCTGGCGCGGACGCGACGGTTGTCCCCCTGCAAGCCTGGCCCCCAGAGTGGCCAATGGAGCCAGCAGCAGCCGTGACTGGAATAGGGGGCACAACGAATCATCAAGGAACATTTCAAGCAGCCTGCCGGCTTGCTATTTCAGACAACGAAGGACACGTTGCGCAAGTCACTCTGTACGTTTTGAACACACATTTGTGGCTGCTGGGACGGGACGTTCTTTCGCAATGGGGAGCTATGATAGTCACCCCGCCTTTTCAGCAGCGGTCACTGGCAGCGCCTCCGCGCCCACATTACAACTAACTTGGACTACATCAGAGCCTGTTTGGGTGAGCCAGTGGCCGCTATCAGCGGAGAAACTTCAACATTTAAAAGAGCTTGTTCAGGAACAATTGGATCAAGGGCACATTCGCCCTTCCACCAGCCCCTATAATACTCCTGTATTCGTTATTAAAAAGAAATCGGGGAAATGGCGCCTGCTCCAGGACTTGAGAGCTGTCAATCGAATTATGCAACCTCTGGGGGCGCTACAGCCAGGGATGCCGTCCCCGAACATGCTCCCAAGGGGATGGGATTTGGTTATTATCGATCTTAAAGACTGTTTTTTCACAATTCCTCTTCACGAAGCTGACTGTCAATATTTCGCTTTCTCAGTACCTGAGGTTAATCTGAGGGGACCCACTCAAAGATTCGAGTGGGTCGTCCTCCCACAAGGCATGAAGAACTCGCCCTCCATATGTCAATGGTATGTGGATAAGGCATTGGCGGATTGGAGGAAGCGGTACCCCCAAACTTTGGTCTATCATTATATGGA
Organism: Lerista edwardsae; assembly: GCA_029204185.1. Taxonomy (NCBI): domain Eukaryota; kingdom Metazoa; phylum Chordata; class Lepidosauria; order Squamata; family Scincidae; genus Lerista; species Lerista edwardsae. Next base: position 12,161,886 of record JAJKFI010000020.1, on the reverse strand, counting down.
TGATATTCTGTGCTGTGATCCGAACGAAGTAACATCAGGCATGTTGCAAGACCTTCAGATACAGCTATCCCGTTTTGGACTTCGCATCGCACCTGAAAAAGTCCAACGAACGGCACCGTGGAATTATTTAGGACTGACAATATTTCCAGAAACGGTAGTCCCGCAGAAAACAAAGATACGAACGGACTGCTTGACTACGATAAACAACCTCCAACAGGTCTTGGGAGACATTCAGTGGCTTCGCCCGCGAGCAAACATTACTACGCAAGAATTGCAGCCACTGTATTCCCTCCTGCAGGGAGCTAAAGCAGTCACGGACCCTTGTGAGTTAACTTCTGAGGCTAAGGAAGCCTTAAGAACAATTGAGAGCAAGATTATGCACGCATCATCACAGCGGTTTGACCCGACCCTTCCTGTCAACTTGTATGTCTACGGCACCCAGCTGCCCATTGCAGTAATTATTGGACAACACGAAAGCACCAAGTTAAATATCCTGGAATGGGTACATGCTTCTCTACCCCAAAAAACAGTCACCACATTCTTTGACAGCTTAGGACAAATGTTACTGAAGGCAAAGCAGAGGACCATTCAAATGACTGGGCAGCTGCCTCAAGCAATTCACCTCCGTCTCACTGACTGTTCCACGGAAAACGTCATAGAAGCCATGCAACAATCAGTCACTTTCGCCCTGGCAGTGGCTGACATTCCCATTGATCCGCATTTGCCCGCCGACCCCCTCTTCTCAACGAATTTACCGCTACAGTGGCGCCCTTTGCGATCAGATCAACCGATACTCGGTGCAAAGACTTTATTTGCAGACGCTAGCGCCAAAACACAGACATACGGCTATGCATGGAAAGAAAAAGGAGTCTGGAAGACCAGTGTGCATACTGCTCACGGATCGGCACAACAACTAGAGCTTCTGGCCACGCTAAAAGTATTCAAGGATCATCCTGAAGAACCTATCAACGTGGTAGTGGATTCATTGTACGTGCATGGCATTTTGCTGAAATTACCCTTTGCTCTACTGCATTTTCACACAGATAGCAAGATCAGCACTACCCTCCTAACTTTGCAACATTGCGTCGTACTTCGAACGCACCCATACTGGACCACTCATATGCGCAGTCACCAGTCTCTACCTGGCCCATTTGCTGCAGGGAACAACGTGATTGACACCAGCGTGAGCCAGGTCTACGCGTGCCAGCTGCCTAGTCAGTCTCACCAGTTTTTTCATCAGTCGGCGAAAACACTGTCAAAACAATTCAAAATTCCTTTGGCAACCGCGCGAGGGATTGTCGCCTCCTGTCCAGACTGTGCACGACTTCCTCCTCTGCAGTCCCAGGGAGCCAACCCCCGAGGCACTCAAGCCCTGCAGCTTTGGCAGACCGATGTTACTGAACTTCCAGCATTAGGGAGGATAAAGTTCTTGCATGTTTCCGTCGATACCTATTCACATGCTGTTTGGTGTACCCCTGCCACGTCCACCGCGGCAAAGGCTGCCATTCAGCATTGGCTTCAAGCTTTCGCGGTCTTGGGAAAGCCCGACGCAATTAAAACTGACAATGCCCCTGCGTATCATGCAAATTCTGTAGCCCAAGTCATGAGTCAATGGGAGGTAAAACATGTTTTTGGTACCCCTTATAACTCTACTGGCCAAGCGATCATTGAACGTACACATCAGGATGTTAAAAGATATATTTCCCTCTTTTTAAAAGAAAAGGGGGAGATAGGCATTCTTGGGGCAGTGGCTAAAGCCATGTATGTCTTAAACTGGGTAAATGTGAGACCAATTTTACAAGATAAGCAACCTATTTATTTTCACTTTAGTAAAGCAAGTAACGAATTTTCTGCGGAGGTGCTGGTGGAGTGCTTCGATCCACGAAGAAATGCATGGGGGGGGGACCATGTCAGTTAATAACGTGGGGAAGAGGGTATGCTTGTATCTCTGCAGGAGATGGATCGCGATGGGTTCCTGCGAAATGGGTACGCCCACACCTGCCTCCTCTTCCTCGTGAGCCTTCAGAATCTACCGGAGAGCAGAGCAGCGATCGAGACGCAGCATCTGCAGATGGGGAAGCAGAACCTGTGGATGACGCTGGCAGAACGACTGAATCAGACCCACATGTGCCTGGCGATGACGGCGGCGGGTGATCCGTTTCGATCCTGCATGATAGGAGTACCCATGACCCCGCAAGAATTGCGGACTGAGCTACGGTTGTATATAGACCCTTCTCAGGTGTCTTCAGAATGTAAAGTTTCACAAAACACACACTGCACGTGCATCTGTGACAACATTTCCAAAGAAATGCGGTGGCCGTTTTATAGGGCCACCTGTCTGCTGAGTAGTATAGTTAGAGCCCTGAATCAGATCCCACAAGATCCCCCGGAAGAGATCGACCTGTTGTGGTCAATTCCCCCGGGGATAAAACAAAATGTCACTCAGCTTGAAGGCTGTTCCTCCACTGGAAGACCGATGGATTTTGTAAATGGCACCGGCATGATAGCCTTCGATGGTGCCGCATACTATCAAAGCATAACCCCAGGCAGACCCACCTGGGAGCAATATACCAATATTACTGGGAGCAATCTATGGCATGCTGCCATTCATACCCGGCCGGCATATGTCAATCTAAAAATTCTCACTCCCCGAGCATTGCCACCTGGGGTGTTTTTAATTTGTGAAAACCGTGCATTTACTGGGATACCCTGGCGACCGGTCGGGGGCCCGTGTTATATTGGTAAGCTTGTGTTTTTAAACTTAGACACAGTAAATATGTCTGTCGTGCAGAATCTCACCAAAAGGAGAGCTAAGCGTGATATTGCATTGCCCGCTGATTGCAATGATAAGGTAGAACTTAGCAGCACCACTGCCATTGTCTTTGCGTCTTGGCTCGCTCCTGGAGTTCAAGCAGGAATTAACGCAGACCAGATACGCCGGCTGGCGTGCTGGGCTAGAAATCAAATGAATATAACTGCTAGCGTTCTCGCAGATATAGCCATGGATGTCAGGGGGGTGCGCCGAGCAGTTTTACAGAACCGGGCTGCTATCGATTATTTACTTGCAATTCATAACCACGGATGTGACGAACTGGAGGGTCTGTGTTGTTTTAATCTTTCCGATCACTCAGATTCCGTTGTCAGTAAACTCAAAAGGCTAGCGCAAAACTTGCAAAAAATCCGGATCCAGACCGACCCCGTGGCAGACTGGTTCCACTCACTAGGATTGCCAGCCTGGCTGCTACATATGCTTCAACCAGTACTGATGATAGCAGTCATATGTATCTTAATGTGTTTGTTTGGACCTTGCTGTTTTCAATGTATCCAAAATGTTGCTTTTAAGACTTCCGAGCAGATGTTTAAAAGAAAAGGGGGAGATGTTGTTGAAAGGTTGGTTTTTGCTAAGGACTGTGGGATTGGGGAAACATGGGCTAGAACAAAGTAGAAGTCCGCTGCAATCAACTAACCCTTGCGCGACACGGCTGACCCTTGCGCAACACGACAACGCACGGAACAAGGAGATCGGAAATGGAGCAGCCTGCGCTGATACGGCCGGAAGATTGAGAAAGCGCTAAGACGGAAAGAAGATTGTAAAAAGTTAATGAAACCCTTAAACCCTTAAGCTTGTTAGCGAAACCGTTTAAGCTTGTTTGCCGGTTTTACCGATCGATAAGCTCGTTAAGCTTGTTTGCAAGGTGTTAATTGAAACTTGCCGGGTTAATGATGAATGACATGTGCGATGTAACCCTGAGGTATAAATATGGCTTGTGTACAACAATAAAATAGAACTTATGGATCATATTGGTCTTTGCGTTCTCCCTCGTTGCGCAACTTGGCAAGTGGCCTTCATCCTCCTAAAGATGGCCCCCTTCATCCTCAGAGACATTCGCGGCTGTGAAAGCAAAGTGGAGGCCAGAGGCATCGTGCCCATAGGTGTGGTGTAGCACCTGCCATAGGCGTCAGTGAGGGAGTTGGGGGCACTGCGGAAGAAAGCGGTGTGCTGACCAGCGCTGCTGCCTCTGGGCCAATGCTAGCAGCAGCAGCGGCCCAGCAGCGCCGGCTGAAGCCTGCAGCGCGACACTCCTGTGCCTGCTGAGTTCGACTGGCTCAGGGACGTTTCTGGGCTGGAGGGAGGGCTTTTCTGGGTGGGGGTGGGAGGGCCGGGAGGAATGCTGGTCCAGGGAGGGGGTGGAGTTGGGATGTGGCTGTTAAGCTGCGTCCAAAAAAAAACCCTCAAGCCGCGCGGCCCCAATTCAGGCTGCGTGGCTGGCTTGCGATCATTGGCGCAATCCTTGATTGGATTGGGCCCTTAATCAGTGGTGTCATTCAAATGATTTAGGAACAGGAACTCACTTTTGATTGGCACTTGTCGGGAACCCAGAACCAGCCACAGAGCCCGTTAGGATCCGGAACGCCCGATCTGGTCCGTTCCCCCTGAATGACATCACTGCCCTTAATCATGGATCCAGGGAGTGGGAAGAGTTGCAGCAAAAGCTTCTGGGGCACCATTCTGCAAGGTGTTGGTGGCGTTTGCCTGCCCCTTCAAGCACCAGTTTGGGCTGGATCTGCCTAAGGATATTGTGTTAGGCCACCGTGAGATACAGGAAGCTGGACTAGATGGGTCTTTGGCCTGATCCAGTGGGGCTGTTCTTATGTTCTTAACAGTCCCAAGGGATACTCTCCTTTCTTAATGCAACTGAAGTCCAGGTTGCCCTGAAACAAGATCCTGGAAGACTTCGCACATGTTGGGAGAAAGGCACACAACAGCTGCCTGTGACCCAAAGAATTCGACAAACATCAGGTCATCGAATGTGTCGGCCAACGGTTTCGGCACTCTCACCTGAAGTGGTTTGGCTTTAAGTGTACTGCACAGTAATGAGGGGTTGCATGTTGGGGAGGGGGGAATTTACAGCTCCCTTTTTGATCTCATTGCTCCAGGTCCTGAACAGGCAACACTGAGGTCAGCTCCTGCACAATTGGCGTCTGCCTATATTTTCTTTTCCAACGAAGCTACCTGGAACATGCCGTCCTGTTTTCTTACATGATAAATGTCAACACTAATGAAACAGAGAGACTGGTGTAAAACAAGAATGGAAGGCAAGGCTGGACCCCCAGTTTGGCTTGACTCAAGCATTCGTCTTTGAACTTCTCTGCCTTTGAAGAGTTTATTAGGTTCAAATTGTTAAAGGAACAAAAAATGCAAGAATTAACCCCTATAACGCATGAACTCCGGAGAGGGATAACAGGGACAACACTGCCAAAGGCCACACTGACTTGCCCAGATAATTTATGGTGGATTTGCAAATATTTGTAGCTGAGCTAGATGTCTTAGGGCGCAAGCCTAACCTGGAGTTAGGCCGTCACAGTTAGGCCAGCAAAGTTTGGCCGGCACAACGGCCACTGTAAAGTGCGTTTGGACCACTCTCGGAGTCAAGGAGGATGGTGCACATCTGTGTGTTGGCCTCTCTGACTCCGAGAGTGGTCCAAACCTACTTTACAGTGTCCCTTGTGCTGGCCAAACTTTGCTGGCCTAACTGTGCCGGCCTAACTCCAGGCTAGGATTGCGCTCTTAGATTTGTGGAGTTCTTCAGTGGGACCTGGGTTTCCATAGTCTACATCAGGGCTCTCCAAACCCTGGCCCACGGGCCAGATCCAGAGTTTGAGAATAGCCCTTCCCCCCATGAGCGGCGATTACTGTTCTGCCACATTGCCACATTGCCTCCCAGCTGCGCTGTGCACAGGGATGCTCTGGGCAGTCACGTCTGCTTGGACATCCTGCTACATAGCCTTCTGGGATGCTGGGCAAGAGACGTGATGGCCCAGAGCATCCCAGTGCAAGGTAACCAAGTCTGCATGAAAAACCTCAAACATTCACACATGTGCATGCACACATGCACTCTCTCTCTCTCTCTCTCTCTCTCTCTCTCTCTCTCTCTCTCACACACACACACACACACACACACACACACACACACACACACACCCCTTTTGCTGACCTGATGAAGACCACCATGAGGTTTCAAAATGTTGTTGTTCTATCCTTGCTGTTTTCGAGTTGGCCCTCAAAAAGACACTGCCCTGCTTTGGATTCTGGCTTCTGGCTGGAGGGAAAGAGCTGAACTGATGATTGATGGCTCGGGGGGACAACTTGGATTGATTGTTAACACGTTTAAAACAGAAATGTGATGTGTCTCTCTGCATGCTTTGTAATTAGCTTAGTTTGAAAAAAGCACACCCTGGGTTTATTGCTATGAGGGGGCACACACCTGGAGAGATTCAGTGGTAACACTCTTAAAATATGTGTGCGATGAGTTTGTCTTCTGAAGTTTGTCTCCTGCTTTGAGAATACAAATTCCACCTTGTTGCCCTACTTCCCTCCCCCCCGAATCATCAGTTCAGATGAACTGATGATGAATAGATCAGATCAGTTCAGCACTCCCCCCCCCCCCAGTCTCTGCATTGGAAGGAATCTGTGCCCTTTTTGCTAGATGTTGGCCTGAGTTTGCTCTGAGACTTTACCATTTTAGAGGTGGGGCTGGTTTCACCTTTTTTTTTTTTGCTTCATTTGTCTAGACAGCTCTCTCTGTGTGTGCATGTGTATGTGTGCCCTGGTTGGTGCTTTGTTACGTTTGGTTGGTGGAAAATAAAAAGTATCACCCCCCCCCACTTTGAATTGTGGCTATTTCTTCTTACAGACCAACATGGTCACCTGTGATTTTTTTGTTGCCAGCTTTATACCGGGGGGGGGGGGAGAAGGGTGTCCACCATTCAGAGACAGAGCTCAGGAGCCTGAATATTGCTCCTTTGATGCAAGGAGAGAGAGAGAGAGAGAGAATGTGCAAGAAGGGAGGACAAGATAAAGGCACCGACGTCTGGACAATACACTAGAGGTGGCATTGAACCTATATTTCAGTAAGTACCACAGCTAGATCTGAAGAGGTTTGCTTGGTCTCTAGCCTCTCCTATTTTATGTTTTGTACAGATCTACATCACATATTACTTGCACTGTTGCTTGCTTCCTTCTTGATTCCCCCTTTTCGATTTCTCTCTCTGAGGGCGCAATCCTATGCAGTGCTGGAATGGCAAGGCTGACTTGGCAGCGCCATATCCGACACTGCATAGGAGAGGCTGGAGCCCCCCCCCCATGGCCTTACTGTAGCCTATGTGCTCCTTGGATCTGCGCCCGCTAAAGGGCCCCTAAATTGGGGCCTCGCGGCCTTGCGGACAGGCTTAGGATGTGGCTGTATGGCCATCTCCCAAGCCCGCCCACATCCCCCCCCAGTCCCGCCCCCAGCCTCCCTCCCTCCCACCAATCCCTGTCCCGATATGAGACAGAGCCTCCCTTGGGCTGACTGGCTTCGGTTGGCACAAGGGAGGCTCGCCGTGGGCTCTCTGAAGCCGACGCTACGAGTAGTGTCTGCTTCAGAGCATTAGCGCCGATGCGGGGATGCTGCTTGGCACCTCCACATCAGTGCTACGTCCCTTATAGGATTGTGCTGTGAGACATAAATCACCATTGCTGGTTTCCCACTTTTATTAAATTGCCTGCTAGTGTGTGTTCCCCAATATCCTTGCTGGACGTATGAGGCTAGTGGACTGGAGGTACCATGCAGTCATTTGGACCCTGGATAATTTCCCCCTCATTCAAATCACTACAGTCTAAGGACCCCTGGCAGAGGTCAGCAGGGGAAGAAAATAGAATGGTCTCAGATACACCTATAGGGAACCCTCAATTGAACAGAGCTTGATGGGGTTAATAGGACTTTAGAAATAATGGACGCTGTTTGCTTCTTTAAGAAAAAAAACTAGTCATGTATGTTTTGTGCATGAGCATGTAAGTTGGCAGAAATAGATTTGGATTTCGTAGACTTTCAGCATTAATAGACTCCCATTCTCTCCCACCATCCTATACTTTGGCTTACTTGGGGAAGGGGTCCCACTTGTTCTTACAAGGTATTATATTGGCTCTCAGAAGTGCTTCCTACACCTAAAATCCATCACCCAGATAGGTCCAGTCAAAACAGAGCCTACATGGAACATCCAATGGATCCAGGTTCAAATCCCTGCTCAGCTGTGAAATGTCCTGGGTGACCTTGGGCCAGGCACTATCTCTCAGCCTCACCTACCTCACAGGGTTGTTGTGAGGACAAAAGGAGGGGAAGAACTATGTGCACCACCCTGAGCTCCTTGGAGGAAGGGCAGTATTAAAAAATGTGGAAAAATAAATTAATAACATAAACCAGCTGTTTAGCAGGGCAAGAGTTTGAGTGAAACCATTAATATTCAACTCACCTCTTGAAGAGCTCATGGGTGAGGAACAAAATTTTTTAAGTACATTCATCCCCCACCTTTTCTCCAGGGAATTCAAGGCAGCATACAGACAGCTCTAAGGTAAGATCTCCCATGCTGCCACTGACATTATTCTAAACTAAGATCTCCCATGCTGCCACTGACATTGCTCTAAGCTAAGATCTCCCATGCTGCCACTGACATTACTCTAAGCTAAGATCTCCCATGCTGCCACTAGTTTTGCTCAGATTCAGCACAATTGGTATCTCATGCGCCAATATGCCCCGAGACCTTCATTCACTTGGCTGTGACTGTCAAATTGAATAGCAGCGTTTCAGGTGGCTTATCCAACACGGTACACATGCACAAGCCAGCTTCTGTATGCATACAGCCCCTCGCTAGATCAGGGTGCCTGGATTCAAACAAGATCATCTGTTGAAGTGTTCAGCACTCAGCATGATTTATCCTCGTCAAGGTATATGAAAATAAAATTACTTATTGCGTGTCAGATCAAAATAGCATGGAAGCATATTTTAAAATCCTGGCAGTTTGGGCTCTCTTTGCCAGTGAGTGTTTATGGTTTGCATTGTTTTTTCCTTGTTTGCTTCTTTGTCCTGTTTAGCCAGGTGAAACCCGTTCCTAAAGAGCTTTCCATAGGCGATTCCATTGAGGCTGACCTTTGCAGAACTAGAGAATATTTTATTTACCTTGTTTCTTGCATTTACTGTTAAATGTTAATGAAGGTAAGGGATTCCAAGGCATGCAAATAAAACATTTTAATTGACTTAAGTGCAACCATAACTGCAAATTGGCTGCTTTAGAGAGAGGCATTTAAATACTGTGCTCTCTGCCTGGAGCTCTTGGAGGGCACAATCCTAATTTGGAGTTAGGCTGGCGCAGTTAGGCCAGCAGAGTTTGGCTGGCACCAGGGCCACTGTAAAGTGTGTCTGGACCACTCTCAGACTCAGGGAGGATGGTGCACATTTGTGCATTGGCCTCCCTGGCTCCGAGAGTGGTCCAAACATACTTTACAGTGCCCTCTGTGTCGGCCAAACTTTGCTGGCCAAACTGCGCCAGCCCAACTCCAGGTTAGGATTGTGCCCTCAGTCTTTCTGTCTGTGTACAGGAAAGTTTGTCTCAGGTTTCTTTTGGTGCTCACCAGGGCCGGCTCTAGGAGTGGCGGGGCCCAATGCGGGGCATTCCTGTAGGGCCCCCACACTCCCCACAGGGCCCCCCACTCACCAAGAAGAGCACTTGTGGTGCCACACACAAAGTGCGGCACCTGGAAATAGTTGGTGGTGACAGGTTGACGTCAGGGCCAATTGCTTCCAGGAGGCCCATTTTGGGCACTTCAGAAGCTGGGGCAGCTGAGAGGGCCCAAGGTAAAGCTGCTCTGCTTGCCCCACTGACCTACATACAACGCTAGGAGATCCTGACTGCAGCAGCAGGCAATATGCTGAATGCACTGGTGCAGCCCCCCCCCCCAAAGTGCGGGGCTTGATGTGATGACATTGGTCACATTGGCTTAAAGCCGGCCCTGGTGCTCACACTGAGCAACCTCCACAACATTGGGATGGGGCATGATTGGGGGATGATTGGGGGATCCAATGTAAAGACAACTGCAGGGAGTCAGCATGGTGTAGTGGTTTGGGAGTTGGACTCAGACCTGGAAGATCCAAGTTCAAATCCCCACTCAGCCATGAAGCTTCCTGAGTGACCTTGGGCCAGTCACTATCTCTCAGCTTCCCCTATCTCACAGGTTTGTTGTGAGGACACAAGGAGAGAAGGAACTATACACCCCATCCTGAGCTCCTTGGAGAAAGGGCGGTATACAAATGTGAAAAATAATAGAATAAATAAATCAATTTACGTAAGATGCATCCCCTTCCCTTACTGGACTTGGTTCAATTTTAGTTTGATTTTTATTGCACTTCTATGGTTTAAAATGCATTGTTATTTCAATGGATTTTTAGTGTTGTGCAATGTGTCACTTTATATTTTTGTAAGCTGCTTTGGTTGAAAAGTGGGATACAAAACTATTTCAGTAAAGAAATAAGCACATGAAGTACAATCTGTGGGCATGGTGGTATTTGCGTCCTGGACAATTGTGTCCTGGACAAATTCATCCTGGTCATTGACCCCTCATGGTGTCATCGGTGTCTCAGATTTTTCTTGCATCCTGGTGATTTGCATCCTCTTCTTACTGGACAACAAACTCCATATTCTAGATTCTAAACCTCTTCTCTAACCCTAACCCTACCTTTTTATTTTACAAATAAAAAAGCACATGTAAATATACATATATTGGGACACAAATGTCCAAGAGGCAAGAAACAGATGCAAATGTCAAATGACGGGATGCAGTTGATCAGGCCACAGTTGTCTTGGACTCAATGGCCCTTTCACCCAATCTGTGTAGACCAGTGGTTCCCAAACTACCAGTGGGTTGCAAGCAGTAGTGTCATTCTGTAACAAGCTGCCGGAATGCTAGGCGGGACTTACCGCCTGATTGGCTGCCCGTTCGTGACGTGTCGCTGCCTGCCCACCCGCCGCGCGGGCACCCCTGACTTTGGAGGGGGTGCCCGCTTGCCTGGGGGGCGCGCTGGGTGCCTAGGCAGGCAGTGGAGGGGCGCGCCAGCCGGAGGGAGCCCCCGCAGCGGGCGGGCGGGCAGGCGGCGACGCATCACGGACTGCCTGTCAATCAAGAGCTTAGTCCCGCCTAGCGTTCCGGCAGCTCGTTACAGAATGACACTACTGGTTGCAAGTCAATTTCAGGTAGATTGCAAAGCACCTAGAGCAGCCATATTGAAAATATGGGAAGATGGGATGCTGGAAAAGGGGAGGACTGTGAGGTTGTTTTGCTTGAGTCAAGGCTGTAAATTGGCTTTTTTCTTTCTGATTCACTTTGCTATTGGAAAATGACTGAAAAAGAACCCAACTTACTGCTGCATTCTTAGGAAAGCAGTAGGCTGTGGCCCCAATGCTGAAAAGTTTGAGAACCACTGGTGTAGACAGGGCTTGTTCTGCAGGGCTGTTTTATAAAGACTTTTTTTAAAAAATAAAATAAAATGATGTGTAAAAGAAATGTGTCAATTATAGGCAGTCATTTTGCTCATATCTCAATTGCATCCCAAGGATTTACTGCCTCACACACACACACACACACACACACACACACACACACACACGTCTTACAGACTGGTGAAGGGTCTATTTCATCTCATAATTTGCTGTATTCATTTGCTCTCCAATAGCTTGTCCTGCTCTGCCTCAGAGCCAAGTAAGTGCTTGTTCATTACGTTAATGAAATGTTGGGAAACTATCATTGTCCTACAGTCTGCTATCAATGGTTCAATCAGAGCCGCCCCAGCAGGTGGAATGGAAGGCTGCACAGCGCATGGTTTCTTAGCGTTCATGCACATTTATCAGCACCAGGCAATGCCGGCTGGTGGTTCGACCAGGGCAAGTGCCAGGGTTCACAACTAGACATCTTCCCTCATTGACTGGCAGGGATGAGAGAAAGATGGGACAGGGAGCCTTCAGTGCATGGTCCTGTTGACCCAGCCAGTGGCATCACCCCTGATGCCAATAAATACACATGAACGCAAAGGCACTATACATTGGCCAATCTGCCATTTCAAATGCAGGCATGCCCTGGTATCCGCTAGCATTCTGTTCGGGGCCCCATTGTGGATACCTGAAACTGTGGATTCTGGGGACGCCCTTTTAAAGATAGGGGAACATCACTGGTTTTGCTGCAACAAGGTAAAAAAAAGAGATTGTTTAATGTTCCCCTATCTTTTAAATGCCGGGACGTGGTGGCACAGCGGGTTAAACTGCTGCTGCTGGGCTTTCCGACTGGAAGGTTGGGAGTTCAAGACTGCACAACCGAGTGAGCTCCTGTCGCTTGTCCCAGCTTCTGCCAACCTAGCAGTTTGAAAGCAGCTAAATGCAAGTAGATAAATAGGGACCACTTTGGTGGGAAGGGAACGGCGTTCCATGCGCTACAGCGTAGATTCATGCTGGCCACATGACCACGGAAGCTTGTCCTCGGACAAAACGCCAGCTCTACAGGCTTAGAAACGGAGATGAGCACTGCCCCGTACAGTCAGTCACTACTAGACCATTTGGTCATGGGGAAACCTTTACCTTTATCTTTTAAATAGACCTTCCAGTATCCATAGTATCAGTGGATAACTGAAACCATGGATACCAAAGCAGTAGATACCGGGGCACACCTGAACTGGGGGGGGGGGCTCATATTGAACCATGGACTTGAGGACAATTAGCAGAGATGAGGGAAAAGAAGATGCGTTCTTCTGAGAGTCATGGGAGCACATCATCCTTCCCCTTGTCCCTCCCCCTGGCCAACAGGGGTACTGTGTTTCCAGATAGCAGCCCTATTGCCAGTACATTTGAGAGTGGGTAGGTTGGCAAAGAGGGAGGTAAAGCAAGTTGGGCTGTAGCAAAATGAGGGAGGGGACGGGGGGACATTTCATGGGGTGGCAGAGGTCTGGGAAGAGAGTGCTCCAGAGCAGCCTGGTGAAAACTGGTATTGATCCTGATTGGTATGAATGTGTGCTAGCAACAAGATACACATGCCCCCTCCAACATCTGCATTCCCAATTAAAGCCCAAAGACACCACTAGTAATTTAACCCAAGTAGGTCTTTAAATCCTATCCTTTTAAATCCCACCTGGAAAAAAGGCCAACATCTCCCACCAAAGGGAAAAATCAGGCCAGAATACAGAAGGGTTCGCAATTTAGCAAGGACAGGTTCCAGAAACAGTACTAGGGTATTTGCATCCTGGATGATTGATCCTGATTGATCCTGATCAAAGGCATCCCTGGACATTTGTGTCTGGGTTGTTGTTTTTTTGCCCCCCGGTCATTTGCATCCCACTGGGCAACAAACCCCATGTTCTATATCCTAACCAGTGGTGTCATTCAAATGATTTAGGAACAGGAACTCACTTTTGATTGGCACTTGTCGGGAACCCGGAACCAGCCACGGAGCCCGTTAGGATCCGGAACGCCCGTTCTGGTCCGTTCCCCCTGAATGACATCACTGATCCTAACCCTCTTATACCAGCCCCTATTCTTATTATTTTTATTATTATTATTATTATTATTATTATTATTATTTATTGTCATTGTGTTACACAACGAAATTCACTGACACCCGGAGACCAAACCAATACACACACTAAGTTCCCGACACTCCCCCCAACCCCCCATACCATCCACCCCCTAAAATTCCTCTTCTAAACACAAACATCCACATAATAGACAATTGTACAGTCCGACTGCCCCTATCTACTGATACTTAAGTTCATTGTTCAATGCTGTCATGGCTCTAGGGTAAAAGCTGTTTATAAAACGTGTCGTCCGAGTCTTGATGTTCCTATATCTTCTTCCAGAAGGCAACAGTTCAAAAAAGTTGTAAGCAGGATGAGAAGAGTCTCTAAGGATATTATGTGATTTCTTTAAACAGCGGGTGGCGAAGATGTCATCAAGGGTGGGTAGCTGAAGCCCGATGGTATACTGGGCCACTTTAATAATTCTCTGTAGTGCCTTTTTATCCCCTACAGAGCAACTCCCATACCATACTAAGATATTATATGTCAGGACACTCTCGATGGTACTACGATAATAGGCCAGAAGTAGACGCTGAGAAAATTTGATCCTTCCAAGCACCCTAAGGAAGTACAACCTCTTCTGCGCCTTCTTCACCAGCATATCGACATTTAATGTCCATGTGAGGTCCAGTGAGATGTAGGTACCCAAGAATTTAAAACTGCTAACCCTTTCCACCTCCTCACCATTTATATACAGAGGCAAATACGCATCTCTTTTTCTCCTGAAATCAATTATGAGCTCTTTAGTTTTTTTGGCATTGAGTGTAAGATGATTTTCTTTACACCACGATATCAGCCCTTGTACTTCCTTCCTGTACGCAGTCTCATTATTCTTAACCCTAACTCTCCTTTGCATTTTGAAAAATGAAAAAGCACATCTAATATTAATATACATATAAAGGTAAAGGTTTCCCCACAACTGAATGGTCTAGTCGTGACCGACTGTAGGGGGCGGTGCTTATCTCCATATCTAAGGCTATAGAGCCGGTGTTTGTCTGAGGACAAGCTTCCACGGTCATTTGGCCAGCATGATTATACGCTGAGGCGCATGGAATGCTGTTACCTTCCCACCGAAGTGGTACCTATTTATCTACTCGCATGTTTACGTGCTTTCAAACTGCTAGGTTGGCAGGAGCTTGGACAAGCAATGGGAGCTCACTCGGTCGCGTGGTCTTGAACTGCCAACCTTCCAGTCAGAAAGTCCAGCTGCAGCGGTTTAACCCGCAGTGCCACCACATCCCTCAAAAATATACATATATTGGGGCACAAGTGTCCAGAATGCAAAAAGAATGGACTGAAATGTCCAACTCCAGAATGCATTTGACCCGGTCCCAGTTGTCCAGGATGCAGGGATGCTGTCACTTCCAGAAACCAGGGACTGCCCTGATCAGTAGGTTGAAGTAGGATCGCAAGCCTTGGTGCAGATGTTCTGTTTTGCTTTTCAGAGCAAAGAAGCATTCGCAGCCCAGACAAAGCCCAGACTGATGAAACCCATCAGTCTCCTTGTATTGCTGCTGTCAGCCAGAAACCTGCCCCTGTGTAACTTTGTCAAACTTTCCGCCATGCCAGGAGTGTTAGAAGGCTAATCACATGCCGAAGGATTTCAACACATTACAGTTTCCCCAGAAGCCTTTGTCGAGCCAGATAAATTTATGGCCTCTTCTGGAATCTTGTCTTTTACCAAAGAGTAAACTCACACTTGCAGGCGACTTCAAAGCATCCATTATCAGCCAAGGTGGCAGAAGGCTGCCGAGGCCAGATCAGCAGATAAAGGGAGGCTTTAATGATGCAGCTGCTGCTCTGTTTCCAGCCCCGTTTCACTGCAAAAGTTCATCTCGCTGAGGACATGACGGCACGCTCATCCAGCCACCAAAGTCACATCGAGAACATACAAAAAGACAGGTCTATTTGCACTGTCACCTAATTAAAGAGGTCCAAGTTGTTGACTCAGGGCAATCCGAACCTGGATTTAGGCCAGCACCGTTAGGCCAGCCAAGTTTGGCTGGCACAAGGGACATTGTAAAGCATGTTTGGACCACTCTCAGGGTCAAGGAGGATGGCGCACTTCTGTGTGCTGGCCTCTCTGACTCTGGGAGTGGTCCAAACATACTTAAGGGTGTCCCTTGTGCCGGCAAAACTTTGCTAGCTTAGCTTATGCTGGCCTAACTCAGTTTAGGATTGCACTGTCAGATGAGTTTTCATTGATTCATCAGGTGGCATAGCTACATTGGGGCAGGAGTGTAGACGGACCAGGTCCACACCCTGAGGGGTGTCAAAGAGCCTCCTTGGTGCTGCAGCACAGTACCATCCCCTGAACTGCCCCCTTGTGGGCACGCAGAGTGGTTGCGAGCCGCTCTGAGCGGCTGACCACATTCTCACTTTTTTTTTTTCCTGTGAAAAAAGCAATTGGCCATTCAGAGCCATGCAACGGATCCATCCGAGTGTCATCATGCCACCACATTTACTTCCAGGTCAGGAAATTCCCGTGGGGGTGAGGGTGTGACGTCAGGAGTCACGGCCCTAGAGGGGGACAACTACACCACTGGCGACTTGAGTGTTTGAAATGTGCATGCTTCGATATGGGTAACAAACCACTCTATCTGAAGCAAGAAGCTGAAGCCAGATGTCTTTTTTGTCTTTCGACATGTTGCATGTGTAGTAGCAGGCATGCTTTTATGTAAGTACTTATATCATAAGAGTGAGATTAGTCAAAAAGACCTTGTAAATTGCTAAGGAGTTTGGAAAATGGATTGATCTGAGCAATTAAACAGATTAAACTTTTACAGAGAGAGAGAGAGAGAGAGAGAGAGAGAGAGAGAGAGAGAGAGGGAGGGAGGGAGGGAGGGAGGGAGGGAGGGAGTTAAACATAGAGAATGCATGTGCCAATCCCCAACATTCTATCATACTGTCCCAGCCTCAGAAGTCGGCTGTCCGGACTGGGGTTGGCTAGGTCTCGACACTGAATACGTGAGCTAAGAAGCACACAGTGGCAAACCTCATCTAATTGCTTAATGCTATTATTGCTAGCAACTCGCTGGAAAAGCCCAGGGTGTAAAACTTGTAATGTGGTGGGGAAGATCAAAGAAGTGCAAACAACATGGTCCCAGGTTCAAATCCCAAACACCTCCACTGAAAAGATCTCAGGTAGCAGAGCTGGGAAGGACCTTTCTCAGCCTAAGCTCTCGGAGAGCTGCTGCCAGGCAGAGTGGACGGCAGTAGCAGATTGGATATTCCTGTACCTCACCATCAGGCAGCTCTGTGTGTCTTTTTTTCCAAGACAGATGTCTGTGCTCTTGAGCAGGGCCGGTCAATTCATGATACCTGCTGAGACATTCGCCTCAGGTAGCAGATGGGGGGGGGGGCTGCCAAATTTCATCTCTCCAGTCAATTCCACAGACATATGCCATCCTCCCTGACTCCGAGAGTGGTCCAGACACGCTTTACCGTGGCTGCCCTTGTGCCCGCCCAACTTTGCTGGCCTAACTGTGCTGGCCTATCTCCAGGTTAGGATTTCACCCAGAGATGAAAACAATAGATGAACCTCCTCAACCAGAAAAGCAGTCCAGTTCTGGAATTCTGTAGAAACAAGCAGGGGACTTCAATTCACCTGGAGGTTTTTTTTTAAAAAAAAAAAATCCTTGGTCATTAAAAATATATTGTAAACTGTACTTATAATTTTCATCAAAGGGTGGTATATAAATCAAATCAAACTAACCATTGGAAGTGTTACCTTGGGGCTGGAAGGGATTTTACTCCTCAGGAAAAAAAAAAAGCCCTATCGTCAGGTGATATAGAATCAAGTTTCTCCAGTTGCATTAACAGTAAAGTAACATTGCAAGGCCCTTTAACTGCATCTCTTACAGTGCTATCCGGCACATATTTACACAGAAATAAGTCCCATTGTATTCAATGGGGCTTCCTCTCAGATACACGTGTATAGGATTCCAGCCTTAGTGACGCTGTTTCGGCATAAAATATCTCAGGCCTGTCCTAGATCTCTGGTGCAGAGTCCAGCAAAATGATTTATTGGGCCCTTTCTAGGATTTATTGGGTCCTAGTCCTGCATCAAGAGTATCAGCCCAGTAAAAAGATTTACGGCTTCATTTCTTCCTTGCTTGCAAAAGGGGCCTGATGGTCAGATTCTGCCAAGTGGCTGGCCCAAGGTGATGGAGGGTTTTCCCTGCTGCCAATCTGCCTGATTAGCCACCCGGACTGCAAGCATTAGATCAGTAGCAGTTGACAAGTAGCAGTTTCTCAGACTCATTCCCCCCTCCCCCTCCCCGCCTTGGTGGTTAACCAATCCTCCTTCTCCTTTGGATTAATTAGTTAATGTTTGCATAGGCCTGGAACTCCTTCTCCATGGAAGGAGACGTGAGCACAAGCCACAAATGCATGTGGCGTGGAAAAGGCCTGTGTAGAGGTTTACAGCACAATCATAGGCGTGTCAACTCAGAAGTAAGTCTCATTGTGTTCCATGTGACTTACTACCAGGGAAGTGTGCTTAGGACTGCAGCCTTGATCCGAGTTTGCATTACATTCTTGCAATATTCAACTTTTAATACCAGAGATCACTGCCTCCTCCTGCCAGCATATTATACATCAGTGGTTCTCAAACATTTGAGCACCAGGACCCACTTTTAAAAATGACATTCTATCGGGACCCACCAAGCTTTACAAGAACCTCTGCAGAAGGAATCTTCTTTATAATGTCCCTTTATAATCTCCCTTTCTTTATAATGTGATCAATACAGGACACAGGTCTACCAGAAGTGATCCAAATACTGTTTTGCCCCTAGGAAAACAGGAAAGCAAAAGCAATTGGGAATGTCAGCAAACAATCATCCAACTGCTGACCATAATTTTTTTTTGCATCACAAATGGCTGTCAGCCACAATGACGGGTCTACTACGCAGGCTGTGAATGACGTACAGTTGGAGAGGAAATTGCTGCTTGACTTCGAGGGTGATGGGGAGAAGCGAAGGGCTTTACTCAGTGATGTCATGCAGGGGGAACACGGGGGAACTCAGTTCCACTAGTTAAAATTAGGGCTGACTCCGCCCACTTCACTCTCCCTCCCCCCCTCCCAATTCCTCTGCAAAGAGCTTTTCTTCTTGGTTGGCCGGCACGCAGAGGGTTAAAGGGAGCGACTCCGGATTCCTAGGGGGGCAAAGGCAGGGATGTCATTCAGGGGGAACGGACCAGAATGGGCGTTCCGGATCCTAACGAGCTCCGTGGGTGGTTCCGGGTTCCCGACAAGTGCCAATCAAAAGTGAGTTCCTGTTCCTAAATCATTTGAATGACACCACTGGCTTTACTCTTTCCCATTGGTCACCCAAATGAGGCTCTGTTGGTTGTCTCAGCAGCTCATGGCCACCTAACAGTCAAGTGCTAAGGACGAATTTGCGGTGATGCAGACTTGGGTCTATCAACTCGCTCCCAATTCAGGCTCAAGTCACGTGGCTCGACTTGGGCTCGACTTGGGAGCGAAGATGAAGTGACTCAACTCAATGGAGATCTGTTTTGAGACTCAATTGAGACCGATCCTAATGTGGGCAGGCCCAGGCTAACCAAGGAAGGAGGCAGCAGTAGCTTAGCATGGGGCAAGGGGATGAACGTTCCCTTGCCCTGCTGTAAGCCTCAGGCAGCTCTATAGGGCTGCTTGGACCTGTGCCTGCTATTAAGAGAGCAATGAAAATGATTACGGGGCTGGGGTACCTCTCTTATGAAGAAAGACTGAAGCATTCAGTCTTCAGTCTGGAAAAAAGGCACTGGGGGGACATGCAAAATTATGCACGGGAGAGATAGAGTCGATAGAGGGATCGACTCTCATAATACCAGAACCAGGGGACATCCACTGAAATGGAGTGTTGGGAGAGTTAAAACAGATAAAAGGAAATACTTTTTTACCCAGCGGGAAATTAAGCTATGGAACTCCTTGCCACAGGAGGTGGTGATGGCATCTGGCCTAGATGCCTTTAAAAGGGGACTGGACAGATTTCTGGAGGGAAAGTCCATCGTGGGCTATATGCCATGATGGATGGTGCAACCTCCTTACGTTAATAGTAGGCTACTTCAGAATGCCAGGTGCAAGGGAGTGGCCACAGGATGCAGGCATCTTGTTGTCTCGTGTGCTCCCTGAGGCATCTGATGGACCACTGTGAGATACAGGAAGCTGGACTAGATGGGCCTTTGGCCTGATCCAGCAGGGCTCTTTTTATTAGCAGGCGCATGTCTGAGTGGGCTGTAGCGGCCTGGGGATGGGGGTTTGGATCTGGCATAACTGCTGCATCCGGACCTCTCCCGCCTTCCAGGGCCACCCTGCCTGCCGGACCACCCTCCTTCCAGCACAGGTAGGGTTGCGAGAGGGTGGTGGGAGGGTGTTTTGGAGGCAGGGAGGAGTGCTTGGGAATGAAAGGGTGGAACAGGGGCATATCAGGCCCAGGAGGGGGCAAGGTTGGCAGAGGAGGCATCTGCCGTATTGTAACCCCCTATGGGCTTCCTGGATTTGCACCAGCTAAATTGAGAAGCTGGTGCTTTATTCAGGGTAAGAGGAAATAAATACCCTGAGAAGACCTCATCCTGAGGTCTAGCCACATCCTGAGTTGCACTGGATATAGCACAGGTCATATGACCCTGCTGCACCAGCACAGTTTAGGACTGGGCTGTCAGTTGTATAAGTTGCTATACAAAACAAGCAACTAGAAACAGCTACACTCCTGCCTCAATCCAAACATCATGGGTGTTCCTTCTTTTTTCCGTCCTCCCCTAGCCAGTTTCCTCCCCTAGACAGTTTCATCCCCACCATTAACAATCTCCACCAGAAGCAGCACATCGCTACCTCCCAGGCCACCCGCAGAACACCTTCCTTCTGCCTCTGGTTAAAAAAAAGAAAAAAAAATCACGAGGGCTGTTAACACTCATAAAACGAATGAGTGAATAAGTGAGTAGGCCTGAAAATTGCAAAGCCACATAAAAACCAGAGGATCGGATAATTTATTGTTTGTCATTTTCCAGGGGGACCAAGCCGATGATATAAATATAATTGAATTTTATTAGGCTTCCATTTCACAAAGCAGCTCCTGTCCTAGGGTATCTGCTCTCAAGGGTGTTGGGGAAGAGAGAGGTTGCCAAGCACACGTGTTGTAGAGTAAAGCGGTAGAGCTCTTGTTCACTGTAGCCTAACAGTGCAATAATTAGATGGGGCCATTGCACAATGGTAGGTGATCCAGTTTCCATTTAGATTATTCCGGATCCAATCCCCAGGAAGACTTGGGTAAGACCTCAATGGCAGCTCGGTGGTAGAGGTCATGCTTTGCATCCCAGAAGTCCCAGTTTCAGTCCTTGATTTCATCAGGTAGGACAGAGAAAAGACTTTTACCTGGAGAACTGTTGCCAGCACTAAGCTAGATCAATGGTCTAATTTTAAAGTGCAATCCTAACCTGGAGTTAAGCTGGACCAAGTTATGCCAGCAAAGTTTGGCCAGCACACGGGACACCATAAAGTACGTTCAGTGGTGTCATTCAAATGATTTAGGAACAGGAACTCACTTTTGATTGGCACTTGTCGGGAACCTGGAACCAGCCACAGAGCCTGTTAGGATCTAATCCGGAACGCCCATTCTGGTCTGTTCCCCTGGATGACATCACTGCCTTTGCCCTCCTAGGAATCTGGAGTCGCTCCCTTTAACCCTCTGCGTGCCGGCCAACCAAGAAGAAAAGCTCTTTGCAGAGGAATTGGGAGGGGGGAGGAGGGAGAGTGAAGTGGGCGGAGTCAGCCCTAATTTTAACTAGTGGAACTGAGTTCCCCTGCGTTCCCCCTGCATGATATCACTGATTATGTTTGGAACACCCTCGGAGTCAGAGAGGCCAGCACATGGATGTGTGCCTTCATCCCTGACAGCCAAACTTTGCTAGCCTAACTGTGCCAGCCTAATTCCAGGTTAGGATTGCCCCCTAAATAAGTGCACATTTTTTTCCTTATTCACCCTTCAGAAAAACAATTCAGAAATGTTACTTCAAATCGTCATCATTCACCGGTCAATTCTTGGAACTGGCCTACGAAAAATTGGCTTAAGTGTTGGCTAAAATGGGCAAAAAGTGTCGGAAGCTTTTTGGGTAACTTTCATTAAAGAAAGAAAAAAAGATAACCCAATGCTGGGAATTCATTTCTAAGAACGGCTAAAGATGCAATTTGGGGGACAATGTCATTCAAATGACTCCTTGGACAGAGTCAGAGCCAAAGCAAAATACACAGAAGCCCATGGAGTGCCTGTTTCAAATGCCAAGTGTTTGTCTTCAAAGGGTGTAAGTGAGTCTTCCCCCCCCCTCTAAAGGAACTTGGTAGCCCTGCTATCCCCCAAAAGAGAGAGAACTTAAGTAGCATTTTCCTTGGTTAAAGTGAAAGAAAGCCCTTTCCCCCCACCCTGGAAACAGCTGGGATCTGAGTACCACCAACAGCTATAATACCAGCGTCCAGGGAGAATGCCGATTAACAAGCCAATGCATCAATGCGCCTGTTCGCTTCCCAAGTTGCACTTCAAGAAGCCACAAATCACAGGCTAACATGATGTGGCCTCTTCAAAGGAAAAGGAAAGGGAGAGGGGGGGGAGAAGATGGAAGAGATGGGGGCGAGGAGGAGAGAGGGGAGACGCTTAAAGTGATTTACGACCCCCCTTCGAGAACAAGCCAGTGGCGGACAAAGTTTTGTGCACCTGGGTCATTGTGAGGCAAAGGAGCCTGGATCTCTGGAGGGGAGAGACATTCAAATGGACAAGTGGAAGATTAGGACAATTCAGTCCTATGGGGTGGGGGTGGGGGTGGGGGAGGAGAAACTGGGCTTTATTTGTCTTGTAAAATGAAAGGCGGAAAAATTATATGCCGCTTTTTTTTCTTTTCCAAATAATGAAAGAGACTGGAGATTAGAAAGGGGGTGACTTGTGTCATCGAAGTGCTAATTCGCACATCCCCACCCCCACCCTCCAACGCACCCCTGAAACCTTTTAATTGTCCGCATTCCAAGCTCTTCTTTCCAACTCTTAATTACAAGCGGTGTAAACAAACAAATAATGGGAAGAGAGGACTTGCGTGACTTGGCAGAAACCATTTGGAATGTGCTTCGCCATGAGATCCCAAGGCCAAGCTTCCCCCCCCCTTTGCCTGGGCACTTTCCCCACTTCTCTCCATTAAACAAAAAACGTGTTTTGAAAATTTTTTTTGCTAATTTGTAGCACTGAAATCTCAAGTAAAGGGGAGGTGAGCCTCCTGCTGGCCTTGAGATAGCGAAAAACCCAAGCGCTAGTCGTTCAGCAAAGCCCTACGAAGGCCTTTTAGGGAGGGTCTTTTCTACATACAGTGTGTTTGTTAGTTTTGCACCAACTCACAATTTACAGGCATGCCCCGCTATCCACTGATTTGGTATCCGCAGTTTTAGTTATCCACGGAGACCATGGCTACTGGGACTCCTATTAAAAAGATAGGGGAAAAATTGACAAACCTCTTTCTTTTTATCTCGTTGCAGCCAAACCACTGATGTTCCCCCCTCTTTAAAAAGAGGTTTCTGTTCCCCCCTCTTTAAAAATATCCACGGTTTCTGGTATCCACGGTGAAGTCCAGAATGGAACCCCAGTGGATACCAGGGCATGCCTGTATAAAGCCAGAGCACTGAAAATTCACTTTGTATTATTTCAGCCAGTGGGATTCGGGGGGGGGGGGAAGGAATGCTATATGTTTCAGGTGCTCCTGTGTTAATGTGGCCCTTCCCCCTCGCCTCCAGAGCCGTTCGCGGCTTGGAGAGCAAAGATCTCTCAGAGCACGATCCTAACCCCTACGTGGGCTGGCACAAGTCTATTGTGGCCCCAGTCGGGTTGCAAACATGTTTGCGTCATTTTCAGGGGAAACAGGGCACAGAGGACTGGCCGGACTGGTGAGACTGGCACAGGGATTCGGGGAAGGCAGCGAGAGGCAGAATGGGGCAGGCAGGAGGATGGGTGGAACGCAGCAGGAAACAAGTGGGCCAATGGGCAGCCTGGCCTGGGCAGGAGGGTGGAGACAGGATCCAGCTTTCAGGCCTCCATCCCTAACCTCTGTCCTTGGCCTGAGTGGTCTCTATTCAGCCACTCATTGGCTCAGCTCCTAGTAGCCCCACCAGGGCCACTGAGTGCTACCTGGGGGAAGGGGAAGAAATTCCCCTTTCCGCATGCAGCACGGCAGCAGATCCAAGCCATGGGCTGGATATGGGGCAGGTGTGTCACCCTGCCTATTCCAGCCTGGGGCTTGGATAGTGCTCCCAGAAAGGGAGATTTCTTTGCATTGCACTTAACATTGGGGCATGCAAATTCTCCATGTGGAAAATCAGCTTGTCCGGGTGGAAAATTATTCCAGACCCAAGCAGGAGATGTCCCATCCTGTCCCTTGAGAAAGGGTTTGTTGGTTTTTCTTCAATGGAGGTGCCATTCTGTACCTTGGTAGAAGAAAAGGATAAAGAGATTTCTTGGATGAGGGTGGGCAGGCAATATGCACTACAAAACGGAGAGACCTACTTTTGGAAGCATTCAAGGTAAAAGAGCAAAACAAAAAAGTAAACCAAGTACCCCGACCATTTATTATACAGCCATTATGATTGGAATTAATTTGTTGGAATTATTTTTTGAATCTCATTGCAATGAAGGCAAGATCATCCACACACCCCTTCAAAAAAACACAGACGCTTTTGCACCTTTGACTCGCTTGCCTAATACATAAACCTATTAACAGCTTGGAACAATAGTCACTCAGCTCAAAGGACGTGTTCCTTTAAGAGCATCCTTTGAGCCTTTTGTCCTAAGTGTTTTAAAATGAAAATAGCACACATGGGAAAAGGCAAACAAGGAACGGACTTGCATCAAAGGGCAGAAGACTACTTGGCTTTATCACAGACCTGGTCCAAATTAGACGTTCCTGTTCGGCCTTGCAGTCTCTCCCCAATATTACCTCCACAATCCCTTTTTCCTCCACAATCCCTTTTTCTTAATCTATGAGATTCCCCCCATTCAGTGGGAATGCATGTGGATCCTCTTCCTTGCTTTACTATACTACAATACTATAGTAGTGCTATACTACACAGCAGAGGACTGAGGGTCTCAGGTATATCACTGGACACCACCTCAAATACCTCTGGTGGAACAGGTTGAGCATCCCTTAACTGGACTGCTTGGGATGGGAAGGTGTCTGGATTTTGGAATAATGGCATAAATATGAGAAATGCTTCCTCTTGTTCTTTTCACTGTTACCCCTTTGGGTGTCTGCTGGCCTCTGACAATTTTCCACAATTGCACACACCACAGAGCAGAGAATAGAACTTACAGCTCCTTCTAGTGTTCATACTATAGTAAGTTTAAAAAAAGGCTTTGACAAAAATGTCTGGATTTTGGATGTCCAGGTAAAGAATCTACCTGTATGAGTACCAGTGGTTGAGAAACACTGGGCTAGAGCACTGGTTCCTAACCTGTGGTCTGTGGCCCACAGGTGGCCCACGAGACCCTGAAAAGTGGACTGTAAGGTCCCTGAAAAATTGCCTTCCATCACTTCTAGCACCTTGTCGAGAGAGCACTTCCCTACATAGCACCAGAGGGCAGAGAATGGACCATCAGCAGCCAATGTTGATGTGTGAGCTGTGGCGGAGGGCAGTCCGTTTTCTGTCCTGTCTGGCAGTCTATGGGGGAGTGCTCACTTGGGAGATGCTTCCTCATAAAGCAATGGGGAGGGTAGAGAATGGACCATCCAAAGCCACAGCCACAGTGATGTCATGCAGGGGGTACGTGGGGGTACGCGAGTACCGGTTTCTAGGATTATGGCTGGCCCCGCCCATTCACCCGCCCACTCGTTGACTCTGCCCCCTGCAACATTTGAATTTCCTGCCTGTTTGAGTTGCCTGCATGTTCTCAGAGCCAGGCAGGCAGGCAGGCAGCAAGCGGAGCCTTGCCTTGCCTTGCCACTGAAAAATGAGCTGCTCTGGGGTTTTGGAACTGTTGGGTCACTTTAACATGATGCCAGGCCTCCTTAACATGTTCTGGGAGTGCTGTGGAATACTGTTGCAACTGTTGGGTCAGTTTAAAATCGTCTGAGGCCTCAAAAAGGGCTTTTTTCATGTCACTCCCTGCCACGACATCACTTCCGGCTTATGACGTCACTTCTGGTGGGCGGGTCCCGACATGTGCCAATCAAAAGTGAGTACCTGTTCTTAAATCATTTAGATGACACCACTGCACAGCCAACAACAAAAGCATCAACCCACAAATCTTACCTATGAAAAATAAAGCTAATGCATTTCTAAAAAATTTTTTCTCATCATTGCAAACTTAATTGTAGTTTTTTGTGTATAGGGGCTGTCAGGGTGCAGAGGGTTCGCTATGGTCCATGATGATTCCAGTTTCTGCCTCAGCGGTCCACGGGCGCATAAAGGTTGGGAACCCCCGGCCTAGAGTGTCAAAGATGGTTCTTCCTTTCGAGGGAGCAAGAGCAAAAACAGTGGCAGCAGCTGTTGCATCATAAGGCAAGGGGGGTGGTACTTGGTGTGTGGCCTCAGACTCCAGGAAGTCTTGGACCATCCCGTCTTTATTAGGCTTGAGCAAAGGAGACAAAAGCTGTGCATGGTGTAAAAGGCCAAAATTTAGAAGAGTCTTACAATGGAGTGCAGAAGGACTTAATTTCATTAGCCTCCCTAATCTCAGACTTCTCCAAAGCAGCTGCCAATTCTCTTGCAATTGTGCCAGAAGCTCATTCTTCCTGAAGCTCTCAGCGCCACTATCTGCCAACAGATAGCAGATGCCTCCAGCAATCCCAGGTATTGCTGAGTTTTGTAGAAATGGCTTTGTGATTTGTGTGTGTGTGTGTGTGTGTGTGTGTGTGTGTGTGTGTGTGTGTGTGTGTGTGTGTGTGT
>JAJKFI010000020.1:12104341-12135533 GCA_029204185.1 Lerista edwardsae | reverse complement strand
TGTGTGTGTGTGTGTGTGTGTGTGTGTGTGTGTGTGTGTGTGTGTGTTGGATCTTCACCTAGAAGTTTGATTTCTGAAGTCACGGGTATCACTGATGTGCAAATTTTGACACACTTTCCATGTGACCGTTGACATTGATCTACAATGTAGATCCACAGATCAAGATGACAGCGACATGGCTGCTGTTTCACCTGGAGGGGATGCAGCAGAAGTTGTGAGAGAGGAAGACTGAGATCAAGCCCAAAAGCTATTGGATTCCCAGAGGTGTTTATTCCATACTTTATCATGTGCCTCCATTATTTTTCAAGGAACAATGGGACTGATACCCTCTGTGTGAAAAGTACGGGGGCATTAAACCAAGAGAAAGAAGCCTTTAATTGGTGGGGGCATTAAAGCAAGAAAAAGAAGTCAAACGGGGGGAAAAATAGGTAATTGGTTTATTATTATTTACTGCCTGTAGTTTTCCCTTTCTCCTTGGAGTATCCAGAATCCAATGTAGAAGTATAAAATATCCCAAATTACTGAGCATATACAGGGTCAATCTAAGTAGCTGAATCAGTGCATCAGGCATCACACTTTGCCAGTGGCACACACCCATCACTCTGCCTAGATTCTCTCTGCTCCCTAGATTCAGAAAGGAACAGAGCAGAAGAGAAACTATTGAGGAGAGGTGACTGGTAGGCTAGAGTGGCAGGGATACTCTAGTCTACTATTCTTTTCTCCTCCATGCTTCCTTTGCTGCTTCATTCTCCTATTATTTTTGGAATCTCGGGAGCCAGAGGAAGAGGAAGGATAGAGATGGGCAGAAGTGGGTTATCTCAGAGTGGGTGAGCTCACAGTCTGACCCTGAGGAAAGGGAATAGTCCTTCTGACCCAACATCCGTCTCAGGGCTCAATCCTATCCAACGTTCCTGCACTGATGAAGCCATGCCAATGGGGCATTGGCATGGGGCATTGCCATCCTATAGTAGAGAGGCAGTCTGCACTGCAATGGGGCATTGCCATCCTATCGTGGAGAGGCAGTCTCGGAGGCCTCCTCAAGGGCAGGGAATGTTTGCTCCCTTATGTTGGGGTTCCATTGCGGTTGAATCTGTGCTGGAAAGTTGGATAGGATTGGACCCCCAATCACAGTCCTTCACACCAGGCTGGAGTTGGACCTTAGCCCAGCAGCCATAAGACTCTTAATCTAGAGGAACTGCAGCCTTAGATCCCAGACATACAAACTCTGGAGCCAGCAAGAGCCCTTTGAAAAAACAGACCCTCCCATGGTCAAAATCAGCATGTCTATCTGTGCCAGTAATGGCCTGGAGACAAGAAGCAATGTGGAAGGAGGATGAAAGACTCCATACCTGAGGGCTACTGCTTTTAAGGTCACTGTCCAGAGCAGAGGCATTTCTACAGGGAGGGCAAAGCTCTAAGTGTTGCAAGAAGCCTCACCCTGTCATGTAAATCCCTCCTCTCCCTTGCTGCTGTAGCCAGTAAGCAACGCCAAGATGTTGCTTTTCCCTGTGAGGATTGGCTAAAACAGTGCAGGAGAGGAGTGATTTCCACTGCAAGGTAAGGCTTCTTGCAAAACTTAGAGCTCTGCCCTCCCTGTAGAAACGGCACTGGTCCAGAGGCATCACCCAAACTGTCGAGGTTCAGTTTCAGAAGTGAATTCTCTGAATGAGTTTTAAAACTCCCTACCCACCCATACAAATGAGAAATACATTTCCCCAATTTTGGCTTCTGAGTCAGAGCTCAAGGAATCTCAGCCCCACCTCAAGGTGCTGCATAAAGGGTAGACGTTTCGCTTTCCGAAAAAGAATGATGCAGGACACTAGTTCCCAAACTGTGGATTGGGACCCACCAGGGGATTGGGACCTAATTTCAGGTGGGTTGTGAAGCATCCAGAGCAGCCATATTAAAAATATGGGGAGATGGGATGCTGGAAAGGGGGAGAGTTGTGTAGTTATTTTGGTTGTGTCAAGGTTGTAAATAGGCTTTTCCTTCCTTCCTTCCTTCCTTCCTTCCTTCCTTCCTTCCTTCCTTCCTTCCTATTGGAAAATGACTGAGAAATAACTGGGCAGGAGGCACTTTTCCAAGTGGTGTTCCTCTTATATTTAGCAGGGGGAGAGTAATTGTCCCTCTTCACCCCTGCACAGTGTCATTTCTAGTGGCTGTTGCTGGGGGTGTTCTGCTTTTTTTTTTTTTAGATTGTGAGTCCTTTTGGGATAGGGAGCCATTTAACTTTATTATTGTTATTATTTGCCTGTAAACTGCGTTGTGAACTTTGTGTTGAAAAGCTGTATATAAATACTGTTTGATAATGATGATGAAATAACCCAACTTATTGCTGCCTTCTCAGGAGAGCAGCAAACTCTGATGTAACAATGACAGCACTTCTAGCCATGATGTCACTTTCATTGAGTCCTGGACAGACTGTCCATCGCAAAATTGGGTCCCGCTGCTAGAAGGTTTGAGAAGTACTGGTGCAGGCGATGATGGGATTTTGTAGATTTGGTGAGGGTGACTACTTCCATTGCAGTACACTTCACAAAGACTGCAATTCCCATCAGCCTCTTTGCTTTGCTACCTGATTGGAGAAAAGAACACGTTAATCTCATTGTGCTACCTCTGCACCAATGAGGGGAGAATAATAAGGTTGGGTAAATAAAGGACACATTGAGGGGTGGAAGGTTGAGGGATGGGACACCTGACAAAGGCGTTTTACCAAGTCCTGTAAATGACTTGGTAAATGCAAAATGATCTGATTTCCCCAACCAGGTTCATGGGGGCACAGTTAGACCAGTAAAGTTTGGCTGGCACAAGGGACACCCTAAAGTATGTTTGGACCACTCTCGGAGTCAGAGGGGCCAGCACACAGATGTTTACGGTGGCTCTTTTGTCAGCCAAGCTTTGCTGGCCTAACTATGCCGGCATAACTCCAAGTTAGGATTGCTCTCTGAAGCTACAATCCTATGTAAAATCCTTACCTGAGAGTATGTCCCATTGACTATAACAGGACTTACTTCTAAGTAGACATGCATAGAATTGAGCTGTGAATGGTGTGGTACCCTGGGCAATGTACACCCTGCCCCCCAGCTATGCCACTGGCAGTAGCTTAACACAGAACTATGCTCTGGATGAAGCTATGGAACTATCTTACACTGCATTAGACCATCTATATAGGTATTGTTGGGGACGTGGTGGTGCTGCGGGTTAAACTGCTGTTGCTGAACTTGCTGACCAGAAAGTTGGCAGTTCAAGACCATGTGACGGAGTGAGCTCCCATCGCTTGTCCCAGCTCCTGCCAACCTAGCAGTTTGAAAGCACGTAAAAATGCAAGTAGATAAAGAGGTACCACTTCGGTGGGAAGGTAATGGTGTTCTGTGCACCTCTGCGTATAGTCATGCCGGCCACATGACCACAGAAACTTGTCCTCAGGGCAAACACTGGCTCTTTGGCTTAGAAATGGAGATGAGCACTGCTCCCTACAGTCAGTCATGACTAAACCATTCGGTCGTGGGGAAACCTTTACCTTTTTATAGGTATCGTTTGCTTTAAACTGCTCAACAGCAGTGCTGGGGTTTCAGATAGTGGCTCAATCCCATCCCACCTGGAAATGCCAGAGATTTAATGTGA
The DNA here is from genome assembly GCA_029204185.1 of Lerista edwardsae. Classification (NCBI taxonomy): domain Eukaryota; kingdom Metazoa; phylum Chordata; class Lepidosauria; order Squamata; family Scincidae; genus Lerista; species Lerista edwardsae. The sequence continues at coordinate 12,131,909 of JAJKFI010000020.1, read as the reverse complement.
GATCTTCCTCATGCAGAGTCAATGACCTTCCCCGAGGCAACAGCCCCTTTAAGAGCAGTTAGTGAACGACTGGACAAGTGACAGACCATTGATGCGGTCTGCCTTTCCCTTTTGGGAGCGTAGATGTGAGAACACGGTCTGCTCTGAGTCTTCCCATCACGTCCTGTTCCTGTCTTGCCTTGCTTCGTACCTCCTAATTCATTGGGAAGTCACAAATTATGTTATTGCGATTGATAATTATTTATGTGCCATTGTAAGCATGCAGAAAGATTCAAAAAACAAACAAGACAAGTTCCTGCCCTGGAGAAGATGATTAATTATTAAAGTATTTGTCCTGATGTGGAAGTGTGTTTCTCTAATGAAAAAGAAAGAAAAAGGTGGGGGGAAAGCACTCGCATTCAACAGCAGAGCAGAATAAAGCGACTGAGAGCAGAGGAAGTGTAATCAGCAAAATAGTCCTGTTTGGTCATTTGGGGATCGTCCACATAGGAACAGGGTGAGGACATCAGGCGCAACTTCGAGGAGCCCAAGTAGGGCCAATCGGGCTGGGGATGAGAGTTAGGATCTGGCCTAAGTGCCACATACTAGCCCACCCGCCTCCCTGGACTGGTCTGCCCATGGACCCATTTTCTCCCACCGTGATCTACCTCCACCTGCCCTTCCCGACCCTCTGTGCTGGCTTACTTGGTTAACACAAGGCCAGTATTCAGTAGTCTGCATGAGAGTAGTTTCAAATGCATGTTATGGCACATTTGTGACACTCGAAGGCTGGCACAAGGAACTTGTGGCATAGTTAGGATCAGTGGTGTCATCTACTCTCGCGGAGACGGAACGCTGGGCGGGACGTACGTTTGATTGCCGCCTTCCCCCCGCCACGTGGGCTGCTCTCGGTCGCCGCGCCCCACTGCTGCTCGCCCAGCTCCGTGATGGACGCAGGGGGGACGGGTGGGGGGGCGCTGGGTGCCTGGGTGAGCAGGAAGGATGGTGGAAGCGAACGGGCAGGCAGCCAATAAAACATAAGTCCCGCCCAGCGTTCCATCTCCGTGAGAATAGATGACACCACTGGTTAGGATGGTGCTCTCAGTGAGATGTTGCATACCCCGACTTCTAAGGGAAAAAGATCTATGCAGGAACTGTAACACAATAAAACTAGCTCACCACCTAGTACCAAAACATAGCTTAGAATGAGAAGAAAGGTAGAAGGAGAAAACCGGGAACACAAATTTAGATCACCACAGCATAGATCGTATAAGGCAACTATTCTAATTACTCACTAGTCCCATAATAATGCAAAATTAAAGTATTTGATTCTGTTACATTTAGAAGATAGGTGGCAAAATGAATAATATATGCAAGCACAATCGAGAGTTCCGTTTTATGCATACAACGGGCATAATTAACTGAACTGGAAACATGTAAATGAGGGCTTAAAAGCATTTTCAAAACAGCACATTCAATTTTAGCGATACACGCTGAAGTTGTTACATTATAATAATTAGATTTTTTTTTCAACACAAAAGATTTATTTATTTTGAACAGGAGTATTAAATATTATACTAATTACTGGTTATTTTACTTTGCACTCAGGGATAAAAAAGGAATGAATATTCATAGGTTTCCTAAAGCTACAAAACCCCAGCAGACCCACGGAGCTCAGTCTGGAAAATGTTCTGTACGAAACTCAATTTCCCCCACAAATCACACAGACATCTATTTTGCGGGATGATTAAATGAGCTGCAAATACACAGCCGGCTCACAGTACAGACAGACCAGGAGAGCTTTTTTCTTCTTCTCCAAAGGTAGTTTCTTCTTACATAATCCCTGCAGGAAGTATTTTTGATTGGTATCATTCCAGGGGAATGGTGGAGAAATGCTCAACCGCAACCATAAAAGATCAAATTTCAGTATGTCCCGAAGACAAGTAAAAAAAAAAAAATCAGAATATATTTCAGTTGAGACTTAGAATAAAATTCAGGCACATCATTGTGACAGGCAGACAATATCTTCTGTCTTTTCATAATGTAAAAGTCAACAAGGGTATCATGCATTTTTTCTTGGGTTAGTTTCACTGACATTCCTGCAGCAAAGACTTCAAATAACACAATCCTGCACCTTTCCATAAGGAAGGGTGACCTACTGAGTTCAATGGAACTTATTCCCAGGTAAGTGGACACAGGATTTCAGTCAAATTCACTCATATGGGCACACAATTTTGGTATGTTACCTTTTCAGAACATAATCCTAACCTGGAGTTAAGCCGGCACAGTTAGGCCAGCAAAGTTTGGACGGCACAAGAAACACTGTAAAGTATGTTTGGACCACTATCGTAGTCAGAGAGGCCAGCACGTAGATGTGCTTCATCTCATCCTCCCTGACTCCTGAGAGTGGTCCAAACATACTTGGTTTGGCTGAATGGATTCTGACTACTTGCTTGTGAACTGACAAACAATGTGGCTGCTGGGGCCAGAGGAGCTTCTGAGAAGGTGGGGTCCAGTTGTGTTTTGTCACTAAAACAGGGCCATTACAGAGGAAAGGGGGAACTAGTTGGCCTTAAGTAGAGCCAGCTCCTCCAAGAGATCTGGGAAGGAGATTTGGGAACTACAGCCCCTTTTTGACACAGCCAGTGCTGCAGCTGCAGGGCTGGTGCTCTTCGTCTGATAATTGGGCTGTCCAAATTGTCAACCAAAAGTCAGGATTTTGTCCTCTGCTAGTCCATCCCAAAGAGAAAGAAATGCAAGAAGGAAAAGTGGCTGCCTGACGAGGCTTTACAAATTGTTTTCCCAGTAGTAATGTATGACTGTGAGAGCTGGACCATAAGGAAAGTGGAGCGCCGAAGAATAGATGCTTTTGAATTACGGTGTTGGAGAAGACTCTTGAGAGTCCCCTGGACTGCAAGGAGATCCAATCGGTCAATCCACCAGGAAGTCAAGCCTGATTGCTCCCTGGAAGGACAAATCCTGAAGCTGAAGCTCAAATACTTTGGCCACCTCATGAGAAGAGAGGACTCTTTAGAAAAGACCCTCATGCTGGGAAAGATGGAATGCAAAAGGAGAAGGGGGCGGCAGAGGATGAGATGGTTAGGTAGTGTCACCGAAGCGATGAACATGAAATTGGGCAAACTCCAGAAGCTAGTGGAGGACAGGGAGGCCTGGCATGCTGTGGTCCATGGGGTCACAAAGAGTCTGACACGACTTAGCGACTAAACAACAACAACCACTTGGGAGTGGCCAGGGGTTGAACCTTGGAGCTTCTGAATGCAAACCTACGTAACAGAAGTAAGTTCCATTGGGTTCCTCTACTTGGCTTTTACTGTTCTGCAAAGTTTTATATGGTGTTTTCTTGATATCCCTTTTTTCTGTTTGTTTTACTGTTGTGAGCCACTCTGAAGATTCTGTTAAACAAGAGGAAGCATCAAAAAATTTGGTTTTATTCCTTGTCCTGTTCTATGGGTCTTAGTTCCAGGTAAATGTGCTTCAGATTGCAGCCAAGATGAATCACAGCAAAATATTGGTTGGTTACTTTCATTTCCCCTCTTCCTCAAGCTGAACTTTTCGATTGCATACTTTCGTTGTTGTTTTGGTTGTTTTTACATTGGCACTGTGGATTTATGGACTGGCAAAACTGTCAAGGGGGGAAACAAACTATAATAGCTTAAAAATGCACCATTAATGTCTAGGAAAATTATGTGATTTATATATATGTGCATATAGACAAATAACATAAAGAAGCCAATTAAACAAAAGCCACTCAAGTGTAAACAACATTTAAAAAAAGCTTTGCAATTTGTAAGTGATGGTAATAAACTAATCATTAAGGTATTTATCATAAGCAAAAAGCAAAGCAACTGTAACCTGCTTTATATAGGTGAATGACACTCACTTATAATACAGTCAGTTCTCTGTATCTGCTGCCTTGCTACTTGCAACCTTGCTTAACTGCGAGGGGCAGAATTGCTACTTTCCCGGTTTTCTGCACCTCTGTCCTTGTTATCCACTATGCAGAGACCTTCCAAAGGCTGCAGGGACCTTCAGAATTGACTCCTTCAAAATTGACGCCAAACATGCTTAATGGTGCATTTGCAACACTCCTGGGCCTGCAAAGTGATTTGTGCTAGCCTGACTCCAGGTTAGGATTGCACCCTCAGTTTAAGAAGACACACTCACAGGGTGCAATCCTAACCTGGAGTTAGGCAGGCACAATTAGGCCAGCAAAGTTTGGCCGGCACAAGAGCCACCGTAAAGCACATTTGGACCACTCTCAGAGTCGGAAAGGCCAGCACACAGATGTGCACCGTCCTCCCTGACTCTGAGAGTGGTCCGGATGTGCTTTACGGTGGCCCTTGTGCAGGCCAAATTTTGCTGGCCTAACCTGTGCCGGCCTAACCTAAAAGGTTAGGATTGCACCAATACTTGCAGCATGACTACAAAAATCAAAGCTAAACCTAATGGGTGCATGGGGGACATGCCCCCCCTCGGATCCATGGATAACTGAGTCCTGGTTGTAGTTGGCACAGGTCCATGTTGACCTGTTGACGGGCTGGGACTTAACCAAGGGCAAGGGGGCAAATGTCCCCTTATGCCGAAGAGACCTCTAGCATGCAAATTACCCCCATGGGATGCAGTGTAGCTAGCACCAGTGCTGCTTCATCAGTGCAGGGGAGTTTAGTTCAGTTTGGGCTGCAAGAGTGGGGGGCTCAAGGCTGGCTCGAGGAGCAGTGGGGCATTCCTGTGGGGGCCCCACCCTCCTGCGGGGGCCCCAGTCATCAAGAAATAGTTGGTGGTGACATGATGATGCCACTGCCAACTGCTTCCAAGATGCCCATTTGGAGGCAGGGGCAGGTGAGAGGGCCCAAGGAAAACCTGCTCTGCTCACCCCACTGACTTACAGTTCATAGAGATCCTGACTGTAGCAGCAGGCAATATGCTGACATTGCTTGTGTGGGGACCCCCCCCCCCCCACAGTGCAGGGCCCAATGTGATGACATTGGTCACATTGGCTTAAAGGGAGGGCTACCAATGTAATTGGCCAGGGAAGGGTTAATCTCTCCACCTGCCACTTTTTCACTGCCCTTGCCTCCTCCTCCTCCTCCTCCTGCCACTTTTCAATTGTTCATTCCCAGGCTGGGGTCTGTCTTCCACCAGGCACCCAGCTCATCCCTAAGCTGAATGTATTAAGAACAAAGATTTTCATAAATGAGTTTCCAAAGAATATCATCTTAAATGCTAAGCACTTGACTGGGGAGGGGGGGGCGAGAAGTCATTATTTAAAGTGTTACAAAAAAAAGTGGGGTGGGGGAATGGGGAAAACAGCTTGATCCACACACTCCACAGCCTGACCAGGAGAATATTTAAAATTCATTACAGCGCATTAAACGTGAGTGGAACAGTGAGCTTTGTTGCAAAGGAGGAGGAAAATAAATAAATAAGCCAATGTGCTTTGATCAGCAGAAATTCCGATAAAATCAGCAAAAGCCCAATTAAAATGTGAAAAATGTCACGCTCAGTAGCGATTCCATTGGAGCCAAGATTTACAGGAAGGGAGAGAATTCAGTGTTTATTTTCATATCAACTGACATCACGCTGTAAATCGGCAAGGACTTTTTTTTCCAACTTGTCGGTTTCTCCACTGCAAGAACATTAATCTTCTGGGGTACAGTCCATCAGGAACTACTGTGTTTGCTTTTATATAAGTCCAGTTGACTTGGAGGGGAGGGGAACAGGGCAGGTCAGCCGCTACTAGCAAGACTATGGGAACTGATCTCAGGGTGCAATTCTGACCTGGAGTAAGGCTGACACAGTAGTTAAGCCAGCAAAGTTTGGCCAACACAAGGGACACCATAAAGCACGTTTGGACCACCCTCGGAGTCAGGGAGGATGGGGCACATCTGTTTGCTGGCCTCTCTGACTCCAAGTACGGTCCAAACATACTTTATGGTGTCCCTTGTGCCAGTCAAATTTTGCTGGCCTAACTGTGCTGGCCTAACTCCAGGTTAGGATTGCACCCTCAGCGTCTTTAGGGCAGTCAATGTGAGCTGGGTTGCTCTAGTGCTGCCATGGGGGACAGTCCCATGGGGTACCCCTTTTCCCCTCTTCTTTGCTATTTTAAAACAGAGAGTGGCAGACTGGGGTAGCCAGCATTTGCACCTTGGATAATGGTGGATAATCCATTAATGGATAATGGATACTGTTTGACCAGAACATGTCCTGGTCATGGGCATCCTTGGACATTCGCATTTGGGGTTGCTTTTGCGTCCCAGTCATTGGCATCCCATTGTAACTGAACAAACCCCACCCCAAGCCTCTTATCCCAGCCCTAATGGAAACCCTAACCCTAGTTTTGTGGGGTTTTTAAGTACATCTCATATAAATATATCAGTTATTTAGATGGATTATTTAGCGGGCAGAAGATTTAGTCAAGAGGGTTAATGCCTCCGTTTGCCTGAAGATAAGAGCTGAAGTTCTGAAGGTCGCCAGTTCGAGACTACCGGAAGTATCTGTGAGCGGCAGACCTGTAAATTGCGACTGATTAACAGCTGAGCTGTCTCCGTCTGCCTTGTGAGAGGGGGAGTTGTGCTGAGACAGCCGCTTCTCTGGTGGGAGCAGGGAAGCTGCTTATCAGCCAGCAAGAAGACAAATGGGTGACCAGAAAGTAGGACTAAATCCAGAAAGATCCATCTGTATGTGTGTAGTTCTTGGAAGATAGAACATTTTTCTGTAAAAATTGTAAAAACCTTCGGGTTTCTGAATAAAGTCTGCCTATGTAAACTGCCTTGAGCTATAGTCATTAGAGAAATCTGGTGACCTAAGAAAGGCGGTATATAAATACAAGTATTATTATTATTAGTATTATTATTATTATTATTGGACACAACTGTTCAGGACACAAAAAGACACAGTTGTCCACGTATGCATTGGTCCTCTCACTGGGGTTGTCAGGTGGAGAAGATGCCATCAAAGAAAAAGGAGAAGGAAAAGGAGTGGCGTGGAGTTAGGGGGAAGCAAATTCAGGGGGAAACCCATGCGGAGCTCTGGGCTTGCCTGGTGCTCCAAGAGGTGAGGCTTTGCCAGGAGTATGCTTCAAAGGGGTCTGTTAGAGGGAGGAGAAAAGCCAGGGGCAGTGCTAGGATCTAGGTCTGGCTCTGGCAAGTTCATAAGAAGACAGAGGGTTCTCCTTTAGGGAGACGGTTCTCCTTTAGACTGCCTTTAAAGGGAACCAAGTCTCTAGCCATTAAGTGCTTTAAAGGCCAAAAGTGGCGCTTTAGATTGAGCCCAGAAATTGGAAATCAAATTGGAGTGGCGCGGGCCATGCATCTTGCATGTGTGAACACTTGGGTGGGTGGGGGCAGCGCCTTGCACTAGCCAAAGCTCCCAAACCATCTTCAAAGGCAGCCCCATGTAGACAGCAGCACTGTACATCTGTCTAGCTTGGGTTGACCACAGGGCATGTGACAGAATCTATGTTTAACCTTTCTGGGTTGGGCTGCACTTGAAGATCCAGCCACAGCTCTGTACAAAGGCACTCCTGGCCATGGTAGTTGAGCATCTGGGGTTAGCGCTAGGTCTAGCATAACTCCTCACATGCATACATTAGCTTTCAGAGGGAGTGCAATCGGGCGGTTCTAATCGGAACCGTGCCCATGGCAGGGAATGACATTGCTCCCCACTGCAACGCCATGACGTCCCGACGTCATGATGTTGCGGGGTGTGGCTTCCCTCCCGGCTCGGAGGGTGGGGAGTGGCCGCTGCACCCTCCAAGCCAGGAGGGAAGCCGCCGGGGCGGCCCGGAGTGCACAGCGCCCGCTCCCCGCTCTGTCTGCCGGGGCGCACAGGCACTTTAAAGTGCTCGTGCGTCCCGGCGGACAGGAGGGGAGCGGGCACGGCAGGCGCCATGTTGGGGAGCGCGGGGGGGCACCATGCCATCAGCGCCCCCCCAAGATGGCCCCAAGATGGCGCCCAGGGCTCTTGCCCCCATAGCCTCCCCTAGATCCGCAACTGAGTGCAATCCCTTCTAAAGCTGATCTCATGCTGATCAGGAAAACTCCAACAGAAGGTCCATCTTATCTGGATTAGACTTCAAGTGTTGAGCCCTCTTTCAGCCTCAAATTGCCTCCAATACCAGGTTTCAGAGATTGCACCACTTCCTTGGGCCAGATGTAAGAAATGGGAACTACCTTGTAAACACAAATACATTCAAGGCAGCCTTTAACCAACTTTCTAACCACCTTTCCAGCACTAACCAACTTTCCAGCACTGACATAGCTGTGCCAATGAAGCATGTGCTGCATCCTGCAGTTGGGGGAGGGTGTTCTGCCAGAAGCTCCTGCTGGGCCTCCCTGAGGGCCCTGATGCCCACACTAGGCTGACTCATTTCCTCTTTAAGCAGCCCTGGTGCAGTAATGGAGGGAACACGACCAGGCCTTACCTCTTTAAGCACAGCAGCTAATCCACTCAAAATCAGTCCTGAGCCAGAAAGTCCAGGTCCAAGTTGTGCCAAGCCAAATCAGAATCCAAGCTTCTAGTCAGTAGTACATGCACATGGGTCAGATACAGGTTTGTCAGTCCAGTCTCTCTCCACTTCTACCAAACTTTGCTCCTGCCACACGCCACACTGCTGTGCTGCTCCTGCCTCTACATTTATACATCTGCAGGCCTATCAGAGACTGTTGCTAGGCAGACTATAGCTAATCAGCCACACCCATCTGCACCAGCTGAGTGACTCAGCACTTCTGCCTTTAACCAGCCCTTATTAGCCTGCCTAGGCTACAGCTGTGCTCCGGAGGACATCAGGAGTTCTGGAGTTAACCCTGTGTGCTCTGGAATCAGCAGGGAGGGCACTGCAGACACCACAAGCTATGTCCATTACAGGGGGCGCAATCACAAATGCCTTTTTAACATGTTGTATAAGGGCTGCATTGCCCGTACCCAGATGCTGGAAAGTTGGTTAGGATTGCACACTCAAATCATAATAACAGTACTATATAATATCATCCAGCTTCTACAGAGCTGATTTGGGGTACAATCCAATGGGGAGGCCTCCTGAGGAAGATCCACTGAAAACGAACAGAGACAGCCCAAGAGCACTGCAGAGTTTTCTATCAATTAAGGGGAAAAAAAGAGAAACTGCTGAAATAAATGTTTTGCAGTTCGATAGCTTGGCTGAAGGACTGCAGATAAATGGATAATCACAAATGGTGTGAAATTTGAATGACTTTTCCACTCCAGTTGAATATATCGGGGAACACACTCCAATGATTAAAAAGTGCTGAAAATAAGCAGCATTGGGGATTAATGGGAGTCATATATTCATCCTCGTGCACCGATTATTTTTAAATTATAGATCCTCCACATGAAAAAGTGCCATGAAGTTAAAAGCGGAAGCCGTTTTGCTACTAAATATTATCATTTACAGATTAAAATGGATGCAGCTGCCAACTCAAAAAGTCAAACACTTGGAGATGCTTAATGTGCTTCTTGGTCCTCTCTATGAATGCTTAGAATAAACAGCCAAGATCAAATGAGCAGAACAGCAAAAGGAATGGGATGAAATATATAGAAACAAAAGCCACAGTTGGCAGAATTGTGTTTCCTGAGGTGGTTGTATATTGGGCCACTCTACCCTGATTGGTCTGTGTTTCTCATGGTGACCTGCGATGCAACTATCTGGGTCAACCTCATTTTGAATGTTGCTCCTTTAAAGAATGTTGTCTTTCCTTTGTCTTCTGCTCAGCCTGATCCACAGGACAGTCTCTGCCACACTTCCTAAGTGGCTTATGCAAGCCACTCCCTCTTAACCTCATTTCCAATTATACAGCCCACCTGCATTATCCACAGGTTCAGCATCCGCAGAGTTCATTATCTGCAGGTGCAGAACTGCCCCCCTAACCCAATCTCAGGTGTGCTGCAGGTGGTTTTCTGAGGCCCATAGAGGCCGGAATCTTCATCTCCGTAATATTCATCCCATCCTCCCTCTCTTGTTTGCTTCTTGTAAATCGTGTGTTTTTCTGCATGGGGAGCTGTCTACAGATCCAAACTTGGATCTGATTTTTAATCCACAGATTATACTCACTGATAGGCACTGGAGATAAGAATGATCTTGCCAGTCCCTGGAGAAGGGGAAAAAAAAAAAACCGTGTTCTTTACAATCCCCATTCTAAAAACTGCTTTCCTACGGAGACAATTAGAACTGCTATTTTGCGTCAGTCAGGCAGTCAATTAAAAAGGCTATTTTGCAGCTTGCTCTGAGAAAAGTGACCCCTCTCCTCCCTGAACAATGGAATGCAGACTGACTTTAGCATTCCATTCTTCAGTGAGTGAGGGCTGGGCGGGGGGAGGGGTGATTTTCTTGGAGCAAGCTGAACAATAGCTGTTCCAATTCACTGCCTGCCTGCCTGCCTGACTTGTGTTTTGCTTTGTTTTAACTACTTTTATTTAACATGGTTTTGGGTATCAGCAGGGAGTCCGAGAAGCAAAACCCAGGGGAAACTGGGGTCCCACCTGTACTTTTTTTGCTTATGAAATTCTGTAAAGAACCTTGTGCACTGAAGCTTCTGTATAAGAAACTAATAACAACGTATCACTACCTCTCAGCCTAATCTAATGCACAGGATTGTTGTGAGGACAACAGGAGAGAAAGAACCATGTACACCCCACCCTAAGCTCCTTAGAGGAAGGGAGGTATAAAAATGTGGGCACAAGCCTAACTTGGAGTAAGGTGGCACAAGAGACTTGTGCCAGCTCAGGAACATAGCAAATGCACTATAAAGCGTGTTTGTGCCGCTCTCTGAGTCAGGGAGGCTGGCATACAGATGTGCACCATCCTCCCTGACTCGGGAAGTGGTCCAAATGTGCTTTACGGTGCATCTGTGACACTCCTGACTCCAGGAGTCCTGTGCAAAATAAAATAGTCCTGTGAAAAATAAAATAAAGAACACAGATTACAGCTTCTGTGTACTGCTCCCTTCTGAGCTGAAAGGAGAGAAAAATAGGTCTTTCCTCCCACATTATCCTATATACCTGTGCAGGTATATGCTACACAGATGCACAGGTATGTAGTTCCAGGTTTATGAAAATAAAGTTACCCTCTGACAGTATTCAGTTGTTGTACTTATTTCCTAATAGTCCCACATCCATAAAAGGCCAAAGAACTCTGACCTTGGTGAGTTAACTAAGCAAGAAAAGGCAATCATGTGTACCAGGATGTCACCTACCCCACAAATTATGATAAAATATATCTCAGCCTGGGAAAAAAATAGCTGTATGTCTTCCGTTGACACCCCCTGTACTACACTTAAGCATCTGAATAGGACAGCAATTCATTTTGCACTAAAATGTTTTATGGTTATCATAAAGCATTATGTTTTCAGAGACTGAAAGGTGATGTTTTTATGAACATTTGCTCCTTGTTGCCTTATCTTTGTGGCTTCAAAATTGTCATGTCTCCCTTCTTTTTTTTTAAATTAATATATCTGCCTCTTCCATTCTCCTAAGGAAGAACGTGGAAGCTCAGGTCTATTTGATAAAAGGAAACTTGATGTTAAACAAAGGGTACAAGGAACATATTTCTAAGACCAAAGAGATTCGCCATGAATGATCAGGCTGCTAATTAGTGAAATAAATAATAATAATTGCCTGTCCCTCCTCGTTAAGAGGCTTGGAGAGGAAATGGAGCCCCAGAGCAGAGGTCTGGCTCTCCTTTGATTTGAAAAATTGGACCTGGTTAATTACATTATACCTTTGCCAGAAGGCACCCCCCCAAAAAAAAAAATAGGGGGAAAGAAGAAAGGACAGACAGACAAAAAGTACTAGTTATACAGACGGAAAAAAGGTTTATTTTTCTTTTGCTAGGGGTCTCCAAACATTTCAATAGGAGGGCCACTTTATATAGTTTATACCCTTTTGCGGGCCGAAAAAATTAGTTTTATATAGGGTGGAGGTGCATGACACATGGCACACTGTCTTGTTCACTTCTGTTGCAAAACCTAGTTTGTTGTTATTTATGTACACATATACAAAAATGGCACTATTTCTTCACTGCAATTATGTTAAGGTGTTATTAATGAACCAACAAGCGGAAACCTGATTTGTTTTATCAGCAGGGGTGAGGTTAACATTGAGCAATTCTGCTTTGAGGGTCTTAAAGCCTATGGCCCAGGCGATTGAAAATGAGGGTTAACCTTGCCGATACCACTGTGGCCATATGGAAAGTGGTGCGTCCGATAGAACTGCACTTGTTAGCTATCGGACTGCATGGCTGGCAGGTTAACTTGCAGAGGGCCGGATAAAATCTTGTGGCAGGCTGTATGTGGCTCCATCAGGCTGTAGTTTGGAGACCCCTGTGTAATTGCAAGGTTGGTCTCTGGACAGGTGGGGTCACTAGAGCAAATTATATGACTCCCGGGAAAATGACGGTACAGTGCAAAAAAAGAAAAGAAAAAGAGAAGCTTGTCCACACTTTCATGCGTAAGAATGAGACGAAGGTCTCTAAGACGTAAGAGAGGCAGAGAACAATCCTAAACTGTGCTGGATTAGTGAGGCTGGCAGGCCTGTGCCAAATCCAGTGCAGCTTGGGTGCGTTGGGGGGGCTCCCTGGGACAAAGGCACGTTCACACTCTTGCCCCAGGGGAGGTTCCAGTCTCCCCATTGATTTCCTTGGATCTGCACCTGAGAGAGAGCGAGAGCGAGAGCGAGAGAGAGAGAGAGAGAGAGAGAGAGAGAGAGAGAGAGCGCTTAACAATTTAAAAAATTCTAATTAGAAGGTTTTTCCCTGTTTGTACCGATTATTATATAGCAGCTTTATGGAAGCCTATAAATCTGGCTGAATTGGGTTTTTAGGCCTTTATGCTGGATAATTTCTTCTCCCTGTGTGGACTTTTCCAGGATATGAGATTTAATGAGTCATAGTACTCACTGATAATCACAGGAGAGCTCATTAGCTTTTTGTCAGATTTGTGCCTGCTGTCTGCCCTCAATATTGCCTGAGATGTAGTTTGTGACCGATACATGACTGAGAAGACCTAATAGTACAGTCGAGTTTAAGTTCAGTTTTTTTTAAAATGCTTCTTTGGATGCTCTCAAGCAAAGTGGGGTTCGAACCAGGGGCTCTATATGTCAAGCATTGAACTCCTTTTGTCTACATCACTTCCTTTGGCTTGCACAAGAGCCTGGCACTGTTGTAGACAGTCTGGTTGAATTCTAGGTTTTGCCCAGCAAATGACAAGGGGTCAAGACTTGGGAAGCTATTCTGTAGGTGTGGTTGTATAGGGCCCGGTTCATCCTCATTGGCCTGTGGAGTCAGCTGATCAGACATAGGTTGAGATCAGCTGACCACATTAGACCAGTACTGCAGCCTAGAGTATGCCCCTGGACTCGAAGATCTCTCAGTTGTGGTTGTGGCACAGCAGGTCAGAGGCTGCTACAGAGCTCAAGCTTATTTGATCATTGCCTTGCTAGATGCATGAAAGAGCAGAGGAACTGCACACACTAACACCCTGGTTTCTGCTTCAGGGGCTAGCAATGGATATGCAGTATGTCCAGTGGGGCAGATTGGGTTGTGGAGAATGGAATAAGAGCTCAATCCTATCCCCCACAAGTCCAGAAGTCTCCTGTGGGTGGAAAAGGGAATAGGAACTCAGCCTGCATGGCTATCACTGAGATCCTCCCCATCCTACCCCTGAACTAACCCAGCCTGGCCCAGACCACTCCCCATCTTGATCCACCCAATTTTCCCTATCTGCCCCTATTGCATCCTACCTGCTCTGGCAGAGATTCAGCGTCCTGCTGCTGTCGGCACAGAGCTTCCCAGCTACCTTGCTATCGGTAGTAAGCCATCTGCTGTTAAAGAAGCTCAGGCAATGGAGGGCCTGGCCTTATGCTGACAGAGTGTGAGATTCTTCTGCCTAAGGCCTAGATTGGATTGAGCCGTGAGTCCCAGAAGGAACATTTTGCTATCTAATCAGCAAGGACACAGTGGTGAACAGACAAGTCAGGAGCACAGCAGACATCAGGACCATGGACAAGGCATGGGGGAAGGCCAAGGAGATGATGGACAGGATAGGGCACCACTTTTCATGGTCTATCCTAAGTGCCATGAATACTGGTGACATCAGCTTATGGCCCTGCCCCTTGTGGTCTGCCCCTTCTGGTCTCACTGCATGGAAGTTCCCAGGGAAGGTGGGAAACCTTTGCGCTCTTACAGGCCAGAAGCACATCATCTAGTTGTTGGCAGCACTGCCAACAATTGGCGGGAGAGTGGGAGCCTGCCTGAATCAGAAGCTGACCCTCCAACCAAAATCAGCTCAGGCAGTGGAAGTGGAGCTATTTTGTGACCCACCAAGCCTAATACTCACCACTACCCATATATTTTGGCTAACCAGGCACTTATCTCTCTCTCTGCAATCTGGGGCAGGCCACAGAAGTAGGTGGCTTGCTGAATCTCCGGAAGAAGTGAAAAGGGGATATGATAGCACTTTAAATATCTGAAGGGCTGTTATGAGGAAGAAGGGACAAATTTGCTCTCATCTGCCTTTGACAGTAGAACTAGGTCCAATGGGTACAAACTGCAAGAGAGGAGATTCTGGTTGGGCATCAGAAAGGATTTCTTGATGATAAGGGCAGTTCAACAGTGGAATAGATTGTCAAGGGAGGTAGTAGATGGAGACCTTCCTCAATGGAGACCTTCAAGCAGAGGCTTGACAGGCACCTGCTGGAGATGCTCTAGGCGAATTTCCTGCTACAGGCAGGGGGTTGGACTAGATTACTTTTTAGGTCCCTTCCAACTCTATGATGCTATGATTCTAAGCGATGGCGGTGGTGGGGGGGATGGAAAACCATCCATAAAGTTTGGCTTGGTTCATCTTGTTGGGCTGCGAGTTGCACAGACTTGATTTGAGGCTAGTCATTTCTGAGGCTTGCTTTTGTTTCGCCCTTAACACTTCAGCTGCGTTCCTTGGAACCACACGACTGAAACTCCAGCCTTCGTATGACTTCAGGGTTCCCGTGTCTGTCATTAATCACTCGAGCTGCATGCAACCGAGATCCGGATTTTGACAAAACCTCTTCATTTGAATGATGGCCTTGTGCTCAGCAGTGGGCCATGTATTATTCTCAATATAATATTTTTTTTTAAGGAGAGGGAGGGGAAAAAAGGCAACTAGCATGGAACAATTAGAATGGCTCGATGAAAAGTCTAACACACTCCCAGCCTAGGCAAACATAATGCTCTCCGCCCTGGCTTTAAACTATGGGTTCCACTTCATGTGTGGTGCATTTTTCATACATCATACTTTTTAAAATAAATTTGCTATCTAAAATGCCAGATCTCCTTTGCCAGCTAAAAGGAAAACAAATATGTCAGGGTAATGATGCTAGGCCTCTCCCTTATTGGAAAAAAACCCCCAGTTTATTAATACCTTATTGCTACAAGCTAGATCTTATTATCATCTTGGGTCATTTAGAATCTTATTAGGTATTCTGATGGTGGATGAGTAATCCTGTGATAAATTCTTTGCCGTGTCCTTCACAGTTGTCATAGCAGGATCATAAACAGCATCCATAACAATCTAGCCTGAGGTGGGGGGAGAGAGAGAGAGGCTTACAACGGTCTGCTTAGCATGCAGGGAATATTCAGATCGGCTGTGTCTGGTTTGGCTCGAGGCCCACACAAGGCACACCAAAGTTCAGTGTAGCATGGGAGACTGTGAAGATGGTTTTCTGGAAAGCGATTGGGTTACGGATGTGGGGACTCACATGGGCTACCTTTGTGTTCCCGATAAAGACTAGAATAAATGTGAAGTGTATGTGTATCCTTCTTCCCAAACTGTGTTGCAGTGGCAGAATCTGAGATCTGAGCAGGCATTGACCGAGATGCTCAGAAGTAGAATTCTGACTCAAGGAGGAGTTAGGCCCTGTGATGGGCCGGTTGGGCCCAGTGCCTAAGGGGCCCCCCTTGCTGCAGAATTCTCATGCAAAGCTGCTTGAGAATTCTTGTACATAATTAAAGCTTGAGATTTAACATTGGCCTACTGAAGTGGAGAGAGATTTGTAGATGCTTGTTCTCCTCTCGTCACTGAATGACTTGGAGAATGTTAGGGGAGAATGTGGGTGGTGAGCTCTTACTGCCCATGGGGCAGCACTGCTGGCCCCTTGCCACTTGGAGGCGATGACACGATGTCAGTGGGAGGTAAGGTTACCCCTCGCCAGCATAGCAGGGATTCTGGGTGGGGCGGGAGTTCCTGGATGGGGGAGAGAAAGGGCAGCCTCGTGGGACCCAGTTGTGGCTTCCACCACCTGATCTTATCCCCAGTGGAGAACCAGGCAGCCCAACACGGGGCTGCTTGAAAAACCACTGGTGAAATAGCCAGCGGTGAGCCAAGGAGCCCCTTTGCAGGCAACTTGGCTTTCCCATCCCCTTCTCTTGGGGAAACCCAAGCAAGCAGCTGCCTGGCTGCCACTGGATGCAGCAGTCACCTTTTGGCTACCACTGTGTCCGCAGAGGCCAGGCAGTTCTGGATTGGGCTGCCCAAACCATAAAACAAAGAAATAGGGTGTGTGTGTGAGTGTGTGTGTATGAGAGAGATTTGTCTTTAACATTTTCTCGTCAACATTTTCCTGGTCCCACCAAGACCTCCCCACTATCTGAGGCAAAGGACCAAATATTTCAGTGGTGCACCAATTGTTATTTATTTACTCATTGTGTAATTAATCTGTGGAACTCCTTGCCACATGATGTTGTGATGGTGTCTGGCCTAGATGCCTTTAAAAGGGGATTGGACAGATTTCTGGAGAACTACTTCATTACGGTTATATAAGCCATGATGCAACCTCCTGGTTTTAGGATACAAGATGCAAGGAAGTGACCACAGGATGCAGGTGTCTTGCGTACTCCCTGGGGCATCTGGTGGGCCACTGTGAGATACAGGAAGCTGGACTAGATGGGCCTTTGGCCTGATCCAGCAGGGCCCTTCTTATGTTCTTAAAGCCCAGACTGGGCAAGTTATTATTTACCTCAGAAATTTACCTCAGAATGCCTGATACAAGGGAGTGGCAACAGGATGCAGGCATCTTGTTGTCTCATGTGCTCCCTGAGGCATCTGGTAGGCCACTGTGAGACACAGGAAGCTGAACTAGATGGGCCTTTGGCCTGATCCAGCAGAGCTCTACTTATGTTACTCACTCCATGGATTAAGAAAATAAGGGGGGATGGAGCAGGACAGGAAGTACGAAGGAGAGTGGTGGGCTGCAGCATCTCTTACCCTCTAACCCACCATTCTCTTCTCCTCCACACTCCCCTCCTTGCTTTCTCTCCCGCTTTCTTTTCTAATCCAAGGGGAAGGAGAAGGGGAATCAATGGAGAGGAGTGGGTGGATACAGGTGGATGTCCCCTTGTCAATCTGCTGCCTGAGCTGACCACTTCAGTGGACCCCATGGATGGGCAGTCCTGCTTGTGCAGCACTTTTTCCTAAGCATCATATCAATTAAAATGGATAACAAGGACGCTCTCCTTGGCTATGGCTCTGCAAGGACAAGGGAATCCTCAATCACTGCTCTCCATCGAGTAGTTTACAGTCTCCCAACCACCTAGATTTAAAGATAGAATATCAATGTTACCGTGTGGCAGGATCTCATAAATTTCATCCTGGTATAACACCCTGCCCAGTGGCTGTTGCTGGTGTCCCATCTGTGTCTTTTTAGAGAATGTGAGTCCCTTTGGGACAGGGGATGATTTCCTGTTTCCTTTTGCTGTGTAAACTGCTTTACAGCACAAGCCTATGCAAGTCTACTCAGAAGTGAGTTCTGTTGTGTTCAATGGAACTTACTCCCAGGAAACTGTGTATAGCATTGCAGCCTGAATTTTTTTTTTAGGTGCCCCTGTATCTGCTGGGGTTCCGTTCTGGACCCCACCGTGGACACCTGAAACCGTGGATACTGGAGATGCCTTTTTAAAGATAGGGGAACACCGGTGGTTTTTCTGCAACAAGGTAAAAAAAAAAGAGACTTGTTTAATGTTCCCCTTTCTTTTTAATAGGTGTCCCAGTATCCATGGTATCAGTGGATAACTGAAACTGTAGATACTGAATCTATGGGTACTGGGACATGCCTGTACTCTAAACTTTTTACCCAGTGGGTAGTTAATCTGTGGAACTCTTTGCCACAGGAGGTGGTGATGGCATCTGGTCTAGATGCCTTTAAGAGGGGATTGGACGGATTTCTGGAAGAAAAGTCCATTGTGGGCTATAGGCAGTGATGTCATGCACCCACTACGCACCACTACGCGAGTACCGGTTTCTAGAAGTTGAGCTGGCCTAAATCATTATTTGTTTGGCATTTGGACAAGTGCCAATCAAAAGTGAGTACCGGTTTCTAAATCATTTGGATGACACCACTGGCTATAGGCCATGATCAATCAATCAATCAATCAATCAATCAATCAATCAATCAATCAACAGGTACTTATATACCGCTTTTCAACACGAAGTTCACAAAGCGGTTTACAGGCAAATAGTAATAATAAAGTTAAATGGCTCCCTGTCCCAAAAGGGCTCACAATCTAAAAAAGTGGATGGATGATGGATTGTGCAACCCCCTTACATTAGTAGTAGGCTACTTCAGAGTACCGGGGTGCAAGGGAGTGGCAACAGGATGCAAGCGTCTTGTGTCTCGTGCCTCCCTGGGGCACCTGGTGGGCCGCTGTGAGATACAGGAAGCTGGACTAGATGGGCCTTTTGGCCTGATCCAGCAGGGCTGTTCTTATGTTCTTATGTTCTTAAACTGAACAAACTGGTTGCTAGCGTCAATGGAGCCAAATAGAAATTATCATCTGGAATCAGCTTTCTATTTTTAATCAGATAGAGACCCCTTTGAGCATTGCAGAGATTCTTTTCTTTGAATTTCACACCTAGAAAAAATTGTTGGGTTGTATTACGAAGGTCATTTAATGGGAGAGTAGATGCCACACTTTCGAAACAAATCTCTCCTCCTTTTCCTGTGTCTGCCGTGAGCAACCTAGTGACCTATTTTTGTACTTGTACATGTACCTATTTTGTTTGCTCTGCCCACTGGCACAGAGGCACTTTTTCTAGGGATGCTCCTTTTAGATTGAACAGGGGGAGAGTAACTGGTCTGTTCACCTACACAAGAGTCTTTTCTAGCAGCTGTTGGCTGGTGTTTCTTCTGCATTTTTTTCAATTGGGAGCCCTTTCGGGACAAAGAGCTGCTTAGTTATTTGGTTTTCCCTGTAAACTGCTTTGTGAACATTTTTCTTGAAAAGCTGTGTGCAAATATTCTTAATAATAATATTTTAAAATGTGATTGTAAGGCACTCTCTCTCTCTCTCTCTCTCTCTCTCTCTCACACACACACACACACACACACACACACACACACATACTGTGGTTGTCCTTTGATAAGGCAGCTACCCAAGAATGAACAGGCTGATGCTTGGCAAACCACTGATTAGATCAATTGCTTCCACAATTCCCCATGAGCCAACCTTACAAATCCTCACTGACTGATTGATTTAACAGTAGCTAATTAAGGACTTAAGTGTCTAATTAACAAGAAATAGATAAAAGGGCTCTTCTGTTGACTCTGGAAGTGTATCATTAATTGACCATTAACTCTTGCACCACAGAGGGGTTAAAAAAAGCAGAGAAGTCCTTCACTGTGCACAGCCATTCAATGAAGTGTGTGTGTGTGTGTGTGTGTGTGTGTGTGTGTGTGTGTGTGTGTAGAGGGTGCACAGTTACAGCATTTGCATTTCTTAAAAATGGCCAAGAAATTCAGGAGACCTTTGCTGATCGACTCACAGTTTATAACGCTTAGAAATTAAGTGCTTTGATTTCAATATCTAACCCACCAGATAGACAAGCCCTCCCTTGATGTTGCTTTTCCTCCAGCCAACTCTGTGCAAGGCTGTGCTGCGTCTGGTGCAATCTCAGAATTAGGCTGCAACCCTATGCTCACTTTCCTGGGAATACGCCCCATTGAATGCAGTGGGGCTTACATGGGAGTAGAGATGCCAAGAACTGTACTGTTGCCTCTGATAAAATTGTTCAGATATCCTCTAAACACGCACACACACAAGCTATTTGCTGTGTTACCCTAGCCCATCTTTGCATCTTATAATTTTTTGTTGTTGCAATATTCAATATTAAATGCTGATGTTTAACTATCTATAGTAGTTGCAGTGGAAAGAATTACAGCCCAATCTGCCATAACTCCCCTCGCTGCAATTCAGTGCCTGCTACTGCTACTGCTACTGCCACTGCTACTGCTACTAGGGGAGTTTGGGCATGTTGAAGCCTCCTTGGGATAAGGGAACATTTGTTCCCTTGCCCTGGGGAAGGCCCCTACCTGCATTCAGTGGGATGTACAGTATGTTTGGACAGGTTTGCAGTCTAAGAGATTGCGCATCGATTGATGAGTCTCACCTCTGCTATTAACTCACAGAGATAACGATACTGACTCACTTCACAGGGATGCTGTAAAGATGCCAAGAATATAATTTGTGCAAACACTCAGAAGTGCTACATGAACCTTAAAATAAAAAAAAAATCTCAACAAATGAAGCTGTATTGAGTCAGTCCATTGATTCACCTAGGTTAATGTTGCCAACACCAATTGGTACTCTCCAAGGTTTCCCATTCCATTCCATTCCATTCAGCCCCATCTAGTGGCTGAATGTGGCATAGTGTCTATACCAATGCATTCTGGGGCAATTAAAAAAGGGGTTGAGAATATAACAGCCAATATTATCATGCCATTGTACAAATCAATGGTAAGGCCAAACCTGGAATATTGTGTCCAGTTCTGGTCGCCACATCTCAAAAAGGACATAGTGGAGCTGGAAAAGGTGCAGAAGAGAGCAACAAAAATGATTGCGGGGCTGGGGCACCTCCCTTATGAAGAAAGACTGCAGCGTTTGGGGCTCTTCAGTCTAGAAAAAAGGCGCCTGAGGGGGGACATGATTGAGACATACAAAATTATGCATGGAAGGGATAAAGTCGATAGAGGGATGTTCTTTTCCCTCTCTCAAAACACCAGAACCAGGGGGCATCTGTTAAAACTGAGGGTTGGGAGAGTTAAAACAGATAAAAGGAAGTCCTGTTTTACCCAGTGGGTAGTTAATCTGTGGAACTCTTTGCCACAGGAGGTGGTGATGGCATCTGGTCTTGATGCCTTTAAGAGGGGATTGGATGGATTTCTGGAGGAAAGGTCCATCGTGGGCTATAGGCAATGATGGATTGTGCAACCTCCTTACAAAGGTGGTGGGCTACTGGTACCGGGTGCAAGGGAGTGGCAACAGGATGCAAGCATCTTGTTGTCTCATGCCTCCCTGGGGCACCTGGTGGGCCGCTGTGAGATACAGGAAGCTGGACTAGATGGGCCGTTTGGCCTGATCCAGCAGGGCTCTTCTTATGTTCTTATGAGCTCCCTTAGGCACCTGGTGGGCCACTGTGAGATACAGGAAGTTGGACTAAATGGGCCTTTGGCCTGATCCAGCCGGGCTCTTATGTTTTTATGACCATGACGTAGCAAATTGGGGGCAGAAGATTTAGGGGGGCAGAAGATTTAGCCGAGAGGGTTAATGCCTCCGTTTGCCCGAAGATAACACCTGAAGATCTCAAGGTCGTGAGCTCGGGACTGCAGGAAGTCTCTGAGAGCGGCAGACCTTGCAGCTGCGGCTGATTAGAAGCTGAGCTTCAGCTGCCTCGTGGGAGGAGGAGTGTGCTGAAGGTCAGCTGCGTCTCTGGTGTGAGCAGGGAAGCATCAGCCAGCAGGAGACAGACGGGTGGCTAAAGAAAGAAGGCTAAATCCAGAAAGGAAGATCTGAATGTGTGTAGTTCTTGAAAGACAGAACATTTCTGTAAATTGTAAAAACCTTCGGGTTTATGAAAAGTCTGCCTATGTAAACCGCCTTGAGTTGTAATCACTAGAGAAATCTAGTGATCTTAAGAAAGGCGGTATAAAAAATAAAATAAAATTGGAAAGCAACAGACAGTTTGAAAGTTTCCAAAGCCTTCTCTGTTCCAAGTGGACAGCATTAGCATAAAGAATGGCAGGATTTGATAATGACATTAACAGTATTCCCAGCTGATTTTAATATGTTCAGGGAAGGGAGTTCAGTGTGGGTTGCCAAGGAACTGTCAGCCTCCTTTAATTATGATTAACCATACACACATACACATACCTGGGAAGAATTTTGTCCGTGTCATTGCTAAATATTACCTTAGTCGCATCTGCTGCTGGAGTTTTTAATTGTAAAATTGAGTCCCTGGTGCCTCATCCTGTCTAGGCAGGGAAAAAGTATTCGCAAGGCCCAGATACACTGGCAGTTGCAAATCACTATCCCGCAAGACTTACGTACCAAGAACAGAGAAGGCGAGAAGTTTCAGGGCCGACAGGCATGTTTACTTCGGAGATTGCAAAGCTCCACTCACAGTGTATTCACTACTTCACACATTTTTTTTTTCATACGGAGAGTTGTGTAAGGCAGAAGCTGTCATGGGCTGGCTTGATCCATCTAGCTCAGTACAGCAATACAGCAATACCTTGAGCTCTTATCCGGTAAGGGAACAGAGCATGGATGAAAGGCAGGAAAGGATGAATGTCAATTGTGCCTTAGGGCACAATCCTAACTTGGAGTTAACAATAGGTTGGCACTTGTGCTGGCCCAGGAGTGTTGTGCCAACCTAACTTCAGGTTAGGATTGTGCCCTTAATTAGTTTGCAGTTTATTTTGGCTGCTGAAAAATGAAAATGACTGCACAACTCATGTGAACCCATGCGCCCTCATTGCTCAGGTTGGGCCCACCTCTGTCCCAAGCCTGATTCACCTCCTAGTCTAGCCAGAAATACCCCTTTGCTGCCCCCAGAATGCCCTCCCTGTGCCCTCTCTAATTCCCCTGTGCCAGCCTGCTGAGGCCAGCACAAATTCACCCTGTCCCAGTGCAGTTTCAGCACATGGCTGTGTGCTGGCCTAGTATTCTCCTGAGTATCCATGAATGTGCTTGATGGCACATTTGCAACAGTCAGGAGCCATCACAAAGGCTTGGGGGAGGGGGTGTTAGGATAGCGCAGTAATGCAATGACCCTTATTTCTGTGTAAAAATGTATAGGATTGTGTTGTGACATCTACATTTGGAGGACTATGAGCCCGATCCTATGGGTATCTACTCAGAGGTAAATCTCATTATAGTCAGTGGAGCTTACTCCCAGGTAAGTGTGGGTAGGATTGGCCACCTCACACCATTTGGAGCGCAATCCTAAACTGGAGTTAGGCCGGCATAAGCTCAGCCAGCAAAGTTTGGCCAGCACAAGGGACACCATAAAGTATGTCTGGACCACTCTCGGGGTCAAAGAGGCCAGCACACAGACGTGAACCATCCCTCTGACTCCGAGCTTATGCCAGCCTAACTCAGTTTAGGATTGCACCCTCAGTGCTGTGAATAAAAGATCATGTGGTGTGGGAGTGAAAGGTGAGGAAGTGATTGCAGCGGCTGTGCTCGCAAAAGCACTTTCAACCAATGGTGTCATTCAAATGATTTAGGAACAGGAACTCACTTTTGATTGGCCCTTGTTGGGAACCTGGAACCAGCCACGGAGCCCGTTAGGATCCGGAACGCCCGTTCTGGTCCGACCCCCCTGAATGACATCACTGCTTTCAACCCACATGCTCCTGCCACTCAAAGCACATGAGCTGTGTTTGCTTGAGCACGGTGGCGGCAGCCGCAGCGGTGCTTTTCAAAGAAACCCACTGGGGTGTCACTGTCTCACCTTCCACCCCCACATTTCATGCCGCTGGAATAAGATACCAGCAGGTTGGCAGCCCTAACCACGGTGAGCAGGAGCACTACTTTCAAGGCAGGTGTACTCCACATTCTGCCCTTCTGTGAGCGTAACAGGATTATTAAATTCCAATCTAAGCGATGTATTAGCAGAAAGACATTGATTAATTGACGAGAATTCACAAAGCAGCCAAGAGAGTTAATGAGGGCGTGAGAGAGAGAGAGAGAGAGAGAGAGGGAGAGGGAGAGGGAGAGGGAGAGGGAGAGGGAGAGGGAGGGAGGGAGGAGGTTTTAAGGATATTGCAGCATATGTAAAGAAGCATTGACCTCAGGTGGTCATGGGTCGAATTTCATTGATGAGATCTCTAAATTGTTCAGTTTCCTTTCACACACCTGAAGGAGCTGCGGAATGGGGATAGGAGGGACCCTCAGTGGTGGCCAGCTAGAAATGTTTCTGTGTTTGCAGAAATGCAAGCTGTATTGGTTTGTGCGCTTGTGCAGGGGTGGATCAACAGGATCAGGGTACAGGATTGCCAACTACGACTGAAGCTGTTCCTAGCTGTTGTGATATTGGAACATTCCTGGAGACCCTGTTAAAGTCTCCAGGATTTCAGTAGTCACCAGGAGGTTGATGCTGACTGCTGGACACTCCAGGCTGACAACTTTATCAGGGCACGTCCCATATGTATTTAACATGACTAGCAGCCCTTTCCACAGCACTATTCCTGCACGCATGAATACAGTGGCGCCAACATGGCTTCCACTGTATCCCACAGGGGAGTTTTGGCATGTTGAGGCCCCTTTGGGGAAAGAGAACATTTGTTCAGTGGTGTCATTCAAATGATTTAGGAACAGGAACTCACTTTTGATTGGCACTTGTCGGGAACCCAGAACCAGCCACGGAGCCTGTTAGGATCCGGAACGCCCGTTCTGGTCCGTTCCCCCTGAATGACATCACTGCCTTTGCCCCCCTAGGAATCCGGAGTCGCTCCCTTTAACCCTCTGCGTGCCGGCCAACCAAGAAGAAAAGCTCTTTGCAGAGGAATTGGGAGGGGGGAGGAGGGAGAGTGAAGTGGGCGGAGTCAGCCCTAATTTTAACTAGTGGAACTGAGTTCCCCCGCGTTCCCCCTGCATGACATCACTGCATTTGTTCCCTTCCCCCAAAGTAAGCCCCACTACTGCCATGGTTCAACTCAGAACTGCAGCAGCAGAATTGCTGCTACACATCCATGTTGACAGGTGACGGTGGATCTGGCCTGGGCACAGGGTTAGGATTCAGTTGGTGCTCCCACTTCCTCCCCACCCCATTCCCCCATTCTGGCCATATCCCTGCTCCATTCTGTGCCCTGCCCAGCATCCTCTACCCCCTGCGCAGTCTTACTTGCACTGACGGGCATCCTCAGTCCATCATCACATGGACCCAGCTGCTTTGCCACTTGCGGCAACAGCCAGACTGCATGCTCTAGTGCAGTGTTTCCCAAACTGTGGGTCAGGAGGACCCACTTGGTGGGTCATGACCTGATGTCAGGAGGGTTGTGAAAGCCGGGAGCAGCCATCTTGAAAGCTGCAGGCCTTACTTTTGCTATATTCCCTTTGTGAGTATTAACAGTTTGAATTTTCACGTGTGGGTTTTTAAAAATGTTTTTAGTTCAGTGCTTTTACATAATATTTTGTCCTCATCTTGCTTTCTGTCAGGGATGTTTCATGGTTGTGCAATTACCTTTGTCCAAGAATGCCAGCTTGCATTCCAGGAGTGTCATTTGATTATGTCACAATGATGGCACCTCCTGCTTGATGATATCACTTCCAGCTATGACCTCATTTCCAGTGGGTTCCAACACAAGTGCCATTCTGAAAAGTGGGTCTCAGTCTAAAAGGTATGAGAACCACCTCTCTAGTTATGTCACATTTGCAACAGCCGCAAAGCTTGTTATGCCGATGGAACATGTGTTCTGCCAGATTGATGCACACTTAGGACTGGGCAGTAAAATTGGTGGATTGCCTATCAATCAATTCATTGACTTCAATTGTCAATGAAATAGACTAATTTTTTTTAGATTACCCCAGTTATTGCTTTTTTGTTTTTTTTTAAGACCACAGAACAAAAATAGGATCATGAGTATGTTCCCTCCTGTAACCACATTTGTGTACAGGAAACTAAAAGCATTACTTTTATCTCCCCTGTTTATTTCTGCTTCTATCCCCTTCTCCTCTGCTATTGTCTCCCTTGTGTCAATATATAAATTGCAAGCCCCTTGGGGCAGGGGGCAGGCTTTTCATTCTATGTAGAACGGGGCTATACAAATAATAGTAAATGATAATAATTAATTGTAGGGAGTTGGGGTATTCATGATAACAGAGTATCAAAACTCTTAGTTTTTCATAAATTAAAAAGCTGTAAAAATGTGGAAATGTGTGAATGTGATAACTGTAGGATCTGAATCATCCACTAGAAAGAGACCCTTTACATTTCCTTCTATTAAACCACTGAGACCAGAAAGACGTGTTAAAATCTCCACCTTTGCTGACTTCTGGTTTTGTTGTTTCTCCCTCGCCGTAGCTCATGTTAGTGAGTTCCCATTGGGTTTTAGCAATTAGCAGGAGGAAAGCAGTATGCTAATCAGACGAAATTAATGGTTTAAAAACATAATCTCATTCCTCCCTCGGGACTTGTTTCGTGCAACTAGACAGTAAAAAGGGAGAGAGCGGGAAAAATACAGGAACAGGTAATTGATTCTTATTAAGAGAATTAGCCGACTCTGAGCACAGGCAAGGTTGGTGGAGCACATTTTTAACCTGAAACATGTTCACACAAAGTAGTACTCGAGCTTTGTGAATGAGTAGACAGGTGTAGGAATAAATGACCCCTTTAAGGAGCTTTTGGGGGGGCTCTGCTGTGTGCTGGCATCTCTGACTCCAAGAATCATCCAAACATACTTTACAGTGTCCATTGGGCTGGCCAAACTTTGCTGGCCTAACTGTGCCAGCCTAACTCCAGGTTAGGACTGCACCCTCAGGCTGAGATCCATTACCTGGGAGTAAGCTCCATTAACCATAAAGGACTTACTTGTAAGTAGATATGCACGGGATGGGGCTCTGAATCTACCATTCTGTTCAAAATTGAAGAGCAGCCCTGTCTGCAGGAGTCTGCCGGACAATGCACTGTCCGGTGAGCTGAGATCAGTATGGCCAAATGAAATGGTTGCTTGTTAGTTTGCTGATTAGTTTGCATTTAGCATGTGAATTCAGGATGCAATCCTAACCTGGAGTTTGCCAGCACAGTTAAGCCAGCAGTTTGGCTGGCACAAGGGATACTGTAAAGTCTGCTTGGACCACTCTCGGAGTCAGAGAGGCCAGCACACAGACGGGCACCATCCTCCCTGACTCCTAAAGTGGTCCAAACGTGCTTTATGGTGTCCCTTGTGCCAGCCCAACTTTGCTGACCTAACTGTGCCAGCCTAACTTCTGGTTAGGATTGCGCCATCAGATGCTGAGTTTCACATCGGAAATGTGAGTGGTGTGACTGAAACATGCAACAAATGTTGATTATTTTTCCTCCCTTCCTCATATGGCACCTTTCACATCCTCCACCCCTCTTGCCTCATCTGTGCTTTAAAGATAACCAGCAAGGTTAGAATGCTTTCATCCTTTGGGCACAAATATGGCTGGCTGGATCATATTTTCAAAAATAGAACAATGGCAATTTCTTAATGCAGTGCTTTCACTAAGACCACGTCATCAATCAATCAATCAATCAATCAATCAATCAATCAATCAATCAATCAA
>JAJKFI010000020.1:12063145-12099282 GCA_029204185.1 Lerista edwardsae | reverse complement strand
CACCCAGAAGACCCGCCCAGCGTACCGGTAAGATGACACTACTGCTTGCATTCAGTCCACAACTCAATTCCTTAAAGCCATAAAAATTCCTTTAAGGCTTTTTCTGCAGCCTGACAGGGTGGGGGTGCAGGAATGCTCTGCATTAGGCCTTGCTACTCCTGGAGCCGGCCCTGATTTTAAGTTGCTGCGAACCAGATAAAATCTTATGGCGGGCCAGATTTGGCCCCCCAGGCCGTAGTTTGAAAACCCCTGGGCTAGACCATGATGAGGATAATGGTTGACCGCTTTTAAACAAAAAGTTTCCAAAGTAGTTTATATAGCGAAATAAATGAAAAGATGATTTCCTGTTCTAAAAGGGCTCACAATATAGCAGCCCAATCCTAAGCAGTGCCAGCGCAGGAGGCCAGCACAGCAGAGCCCTATCCTAAGCCCAGCAGGAGGCAGCAGCAGCTCAGCACAGGGCAAGGGGAGGTTTTTTCCCTTGCACCCGGGTAAGCACCAGTCATCCCTATGGGGCTGCTCAGATCTGCAGATTTGCAGGTGCAGGTGCACATGCACAGCAGCAGCCCGGATCAGGGCCATTAGGGCAGTGATGTCATTCAGGGGGAACGGACCAGAACGGGCGTTCCGGATCCTAACGGGCTCCGTGGCTGGTTCCGGGTTCCCGACAAGTGCCAATCAAAAGTGAGTTCCTGTTCCTAAATCATTTGAATGACACCACTGCATTAGGGCCATCAGGGCCAGGGACAGGGCTTAGGATTTGGTGCAACGGCTGTTGGCAGTCACTGCCCCTGTCACTGCCCACTGCACCGCCCCGTTACACCCCTGGCACGCCTCTGAAACACTCTCTGCAAAGTCCTGCACCGACCAAGCGCCATTGATGCTGCTGCTTGCGCCGGTCCAGTGCCCGACTTGCTGGCGCAGAGACGCTTGACGGCACGTTTGTGACGGTGCTGGACTGGCGCAAGAGCACAACACCGGAGCAACGCCGGTATAGGATTGCGTTCTAAGTAAGATTACAAAAAATCAGCACCAACCAAGAATCACTGGGAAAGGTGCCATAGTCGGTGAATGGGAGAGTTGCGCTTGCACTGCTGAATAGAAAAAAAATAGTGGGAAGAAAGAATGACTTGCCAAGGGCTGGTCACAGACGGTGGCGAGTCTCTTATACTTTGGAAGTGGGCATACACCTGACTCTCCCCATCCCAGCATAGTGTCTCTTTTCGTGGCTGTTGGCTGGTTTCTCCCTTGTGTTTATTATGATGGTGAGCTGGTATGGGACAGAGAATCAGACATTTTCTGATCCCCTTGACTACACAGACCACACTGAGAACTTCTTTTGTTGAAAAGTGAGTTATAAATATTCTAAACAAAAGAAATATCCAGCAAACTCTGTTAACGGATTATCAAAAAAAAGACCAATGGAGTTTGATTATCCATCTGGTCAGTCAGCTGAAGCAACACTGGAACAAGCTTTGCACATTGTGGTTGACCTGGCGGATTAAAAAATATTTTCTGAATTCAAAAAAATCTGTTGCTTAATTTTTGGGAGTTGTCTCATTTACAATGTGTTCATTTTATTAAATGGAATAGTTTTTACTCTTGCATATCTCTCTCTCTCTCTCTCTCTCTCTCTCTCTCTCTCTCTCTCTGTGTGTGTGTGTGTGTGTGTGTGTGTGTGTGTGTGCATGTGCAAAAAAAGCCAATGTGACAATGAAGTGGTCAAAAGTGAAGCAGGGTGCTTAATCTAATGACTGAATTAATTATCTGAGCATAACACACTATTTATTTAAAATTGTTTATCTTGAAAAACAAGATTGCCAGGGGAGATGGGAAATCCCCCAGCTTTCTTGTTTCCGGTGGCAATCTGCTAACAGCAGCAAATTACATTCAAATTACATATCAACCAATATTAGTATTAATTGTAAACTAACCTCCGCTCACTTAATTGTGTGTATAATGAAGTATTACAATTTGCCATTATATATTATTTAGCTAAGAAATATCAATATTATTTAGAGCAGGTGCCAATTATGGCAAGACTTGGTAATACAAAGGGGGGAAGCAGCTCAATTAGGCACTGCATTTTAGCAAGTGTTAAATGGTGCTGATTTTCCTATCGCCCAAGTGATGGGCTGTGTTAAAGACAGACCAGAGAGCCATTGTTTCACTGAGATGAAAGAAGGAGGGGAAAAACTCGAAAGACTGGTTCAATATGAAATCTGGCAAATATACTAGAAAGCAAAACACAAATGAGCAGTTTAAATGTTCTGCATTCTAATTGCAGAACAAATGGAAATAAGCAAAGGACTCTTCTTTCTTTTGTTCTGAAATTACATCGCTTTATTTTTCCCTTACCAAGAAGCCAGCTGGCAACAAGGAGAATTGAATTGACTTGGAGAATTATTGACCCACCAAATCTAAGCCACCCAACATCCATATGGAACAGTGGTTCCCACAGAGGCGGATCTACAGGGAGGGCAAAGCTCTAAGTGTTGCAAGAAGCCTTACCCTGTCATGTAACTCCCTCCTCTCCCTTGCTGCTGTAGCCAGTAAGCAATACCAAGATGTTGCTGTTCCCAGTGAGGATTGGCTAAAACGGTGCAGGAAAGGAGTGATTTCCACTGCAAGGTAAGGCTTCTTGCAAAACTTAGAGCTTTGCCCTCCCTTAGATCTGCCTCTGGGTTCCCAAACTGCGTGCCGCAGCACCCTGAAGCACACAGCAAACTCAGAGGGACAATGCGGGACCTCTTCTTCCAGCTCTCCTAGGTGCCACCATCTCGGATTGCGCTAGATCTTATACAATATTCATGAAAATGGCACGAGATCTTGCACAATGCAAGATGGCAATGTGCAGGAAAGCCAGGAAGAAGAAGGGCATCATCAAAACCATCAAAGAAGGGCAGTGCGACCGCAGTAAGTTTGGGAATGGCTGATATAGAGTTATCTAGTAGGGAATCTGGACTCAGCAAAAGGAGCAGGACAGTTCCTGAAAAATGCTTAGGGCTACAATCCCTGCACACTTACATGGGAGTAAAATCCATTGCACTAAACGGGATTTATTTCTGAGTAAACTTGCGTAGGATTTTGCAAACATTCATCTCATTTTGATCCTTTTCAATGTCACTGTAGCCTTTGGCCACTGCTACCTTTCCCCCCTTCTTGAATTAATCAGATGGCCGAGGCCAAACCAGAGGCGGATCTAAAGGGGGGGCAAATCTGTAAGTTTTGCAAGAAGCCTTACCTTGCACTGGAAAACACTCCTCTCCTGCACTGTTCTAGCCAATCCTCACAGGGAACAGCAACATCTTGGCGTTGCTTACTGGCTACAGCAGCAAGGGAGAGGAGGGATTTACATGACAGGGTAAGGCTTCTTGCAAAACTTACAGATTTGCCCCGCACCTTAGATCCGCCTCTGGGCCAAACAATCAAAGATCAAATATTGAATAGGATGACATCACAACTCTATTTAGTGAATCAGCTCTGGGTATGTGATGTGATTACATGCAGCGTTTCCCTAATTAGTCACTGCCTTGCCCAACTGGCGAGAACTCACAAACTGAATCTCACAAAGAACAGGATGACATTACCATGCTATGCAGTTGACCATATTTGACTTTACAATGAAGTCATGGGGGCCAAGCGAAGTCTATTGAAAGCAAAACCAATAGAAGGCGACATAAATGAAAAGAGAAATTTTCCATATGGAGTCCTTAAAAAAAACCACCTGATACCCCCCCCAAAAAAAAATTTCACTGCTGAAAATTTTTGTCAAAAACAAAGCAAAGAAACCACCAACATTCAAAAGTATATACAGTAATGCCTACCATAGCCCTTTCTGAAAGTGCTTAATATTTTTTATCTTGATGTTGTCTTCATACCAACCCGAAAGGCAAGAAAGTATTATAATAAATTATTATTAATATTCATAATAATCAATATAATATATTAATATTAATTATTAATTATTATTAATTATTATTGGTGAAGATTGAGGGCCCAATCCTATGCAACCTATCCATGCCAGCTATTTGATTGGTGTTGATCATTAGGGCTAAGGAGGAATGTTGGACCTGGAACAGGGGCATTGGATCGAGCAGACATTGGATCGAGATCTGCCCCTGTCCTGCCCTGCCCACTCTTTGTCCTGACCTGTCCCCACCACCAACATTCTTGGATCAGTGGCCAGACTAATTACACCTGAGCAGAGCCACCTTGTTTCTTATCAGAAGAGGTGCAAATGGTGGCCTGCAGTTGTAGGGAGAGCTGTTAACTCTCTCCTTACCTGGTCAGAGCTTACCGGTTGCTTCTCTCCCTACACCTGGTCTACCTCCTGTTTAGCTTGTTTTCCTGTGCTGTTGTAAAGCTCCTAACAAAACTCTGTTATGCCATATATGGCAGCCCTTCCCAAAGTGTTCACTTTTGTGAACTGGCAATTTTTTGTTTCTGATGTGCCATGGACTGGTGCTATACAGTGGACACTCTGTAGTGCTGGTCCACGGCACATCAGAAACAGCGAACACTTTGAGAAGCACTGAGAGAGAGAGAGAGAGAGAGAGAGAGAGAGAGAGAGAGAGAGAGAGATCCGCGGGTACATCAGCTTACCTTGTCTTTCCCAGTTCCCTCTTCCTTTCTTACTGTCTCAGAGCATCTCAGGAGAGTTGGTGTGCCTACAAGTCCTGCCACAAGTCTCAGGAGACTCAGGCAGCACAATCCTATGGACCAGGCAGCATTGGCGCAACGGGGTTGTGCCGATGCTGCAAGCTTAGCGCTGACATGGGGGTGCCAATCAGCACTCCTGCATCAGTGCTAAGACAGCAGGACCGGCGCTGCAGGCAGAGCCGGTCCTGTTGCGCCCATGCAGCGCCTCCCTTGCATCGGCCAAATCCTAGACCTGTTTGGGAGGCCACGTGACCCCGATTCAGGCCGCACAGTCTCCTTGGATCGGCAGATACGAGGAGCCCATAGAGGAGGCTGGAGCCTCCCCTATGGTAAGGGAGTGCACGCTCCCTTGCTGTGGGGAGGTTCCAGCCTCTCCTATACTGCACTGGATATGGCGTTGGCCAGCCGGCCTCCCCATTGCAGCGCAGTATAGGATTGTGCCCTGAGAAACCGGAAGCCCCAGGAGACATGCTATGAACAGGCACCCAATGGCTTGCAGACCAACAACTGGTCTGCAGACCTAACTTTAATCTCTCTGCTAACATTAAGATGGTAGTTGGATTCATAACACAGACTCTAAGGCCATAGCTAGGCAGATTCATGAAGGTATACTGGTGGTTAGTGTAAACCTTACCTTAGAGCAGTGTTTCTCAAACGGTGGGTCAGGACCCATTAGGTGAGTCATGAGCCAATTTCAGGTGTGTTGAGTAGTACCTAACACAGCCATCAATGAATATATGAGAAACTGCGACAGTGGAAAGGGGGATGGCTACGTGGTTATTTTGCTTGTGTCCAGTTTGTAAATGGGCTTTTTTCCCTTTCTGATTCACTTTTGTACTGGAAAGTAGCTAAGAAATAGCCCAATTTATTGGGGTAACCTCAGGAAAGCAGCAGGCTCTGGTATCACAATGACGGTACTTCTGGCCATGACATCACTTCTGGTGGGTCCTGGACCGACTGCCATTCTAAAAAGTGGGTCTCAGTGCTAAAAGGTTTGAGATCCCTGCCTTAGAGCTTTGGGGCCCAATCCTACTCAATTTTCCAGCACCAAAGCAGCCACAATGCAGCTGAGAAATGGGATAAGGGAATGCAGTCGACCAAAGGGAACAGACATTTCCTCACCTTGAGGAGGTCTCCAGGATTGCCCCACCTCTGCGTGATGCCCCATTGGTCTGGCTGCATCAGCACTGGACAGTTGGATAGGATTGGGCCCTTAATGGTTAGAATCAGCAACTTGCATTGGGTTCAAAACTGGACCAAGGAGCCTATGATTGAGCAGCAATTCACTGCACATGCCCACTCCCAATTAGGAACTTGGCTGCCCATATTTTGTACCAAGAGAGATTCCGAATAGTCTCCAGGGGCAGCCTGTGCATTATGCAGCCATCCAGCTGGGCCGTTACCAGAGATCCCTGATCACCGCATCCAGGCTCTCTCTGCCACCTGATTAAAACAAGCACCGGCTGAAGACTAGAAACCGCCAGGCGAAGCATCGCATGCCCCACGAGCACGTTCCAAGTTTCCACGCCGAGAAGGGCCCACAGTGATGGAACTTTTCTTAGCGCACATTTAAGATCATTTCTGCACACTACAATTATGTGCCTAATTAAAATTAAGAAATTAGAACACAGTTAAAAGGAGTAATATTTTGCTCACAGCTAATTTCATTAAAGTATTAATGAACAGGACTCATTTTATGGCTGGAGGGTAACTATTTTCTGCAAAGTGCCTCCATGCTCGCTAATTTATTCATGCATGAAAAACAACCCAATGAGAAATGAGCGAGCCGGGAACTTCTGGTCCTAATTAAAATATTTAAAACACCACATCTCTTCGGTTTCCATCTAGCCAAATACCTAAGCTAGGAGCCAGCATGAAGCCAATTAACATGGAACAAGCAAACACGCAACACCCACAGATCCTGATTAAAGTGCATATTATCGTACC
Organism: Lerista edwardsae; assembly: GCA_029204185.1. Classification (NCBI taxonomy): domain Eukaryota; kingdom Metazoa; phylum Chordata; class Lepidosauria; order Squamata; family Scincidae; genus Lerista; species Lerista edwardsae. The sequence continues at coordinate 12,092,673 of JAJKFI010000020.1, read as the reverse complement.
ATACGATATATTGTTGAGCACATGTATGTAAATGTTTAATTAACCCATGTCTAAATCGCTGCAATAGTCAAGAAAGGATGCTTTAATCCCTGAAAAGAGGCAATACAACCGCACGGCATCTTCATTTTTTATAAACTGCCAGCACCTTGCATGAGACGCTGTTTGGAACTGCTCTGCAAACTCCTCTCATTGAAGTGTTTTTCATTTTTTTAAAAAATTTTTATTTTTGCAGGATAGAGAAAAGAGAAAACTGAGACAGAAGGGGGAAAAAAGACTTTTTTTCTCTCTGAGCTTTGCAGACAACAGTGAAACTGTTAGTTGCCAGAGGCTTGAGGGAGGTATTCGGTGTTGAATTTGCCGCGGGTCAGACAATATTTTTCATTAATAATTGACGGCCCAGCCTCGGCCGCAAACCCATTTGTCAGTCTTGGACTCTCGAAAACACAAACTCCAAATTGTTTTTTCCCCCTGATCCACCAAAGAATTCTTTATGTGTGTGTGTGTGTGTGTGTGTGTGGGGGGGGGAGAGAGAGAGAGAGAGAGAGAGTGGGGGGGGGGAAACCTCTCAAGAGATATTTGGTACCAGGGGGAAAAAAGGCTGAAAAGAACAACACTTTGGAGACTTGATAATTTAGAAAGCAGGACCAGGAAAAAAAATCCTCTAAACTTTACTTCAGTCACAGATGATAAAAACCCTGAGTTCAAGGAGACTTGAAATAGTTGCAGTTTATACCACTGTAGGTCTTTCTGTTTTAAAAGGCTGTGGATTCTTTTCCTTTTATTTCTTTTTTATTGATGTTGATGCACTCCACAAGAAATCTAGTTTTCTACTGAGATTCTCTCTCTCTCTCTCTCTCTCTCTCTCTCTCTCTCTCTCTCTCTCTCCCCTCACCTATCATCTCATCATCAAGAAACAGAGGCAAAAAATTCCCAACCCCTTGGTATCACTGAGGAATAAGCTCAATAGGGGAAGTAATTTTGATAGCTGGAGGTCTAAAAAACCCCCAAAATTATGGTGTGTGAGATACGCTGCCTGAACAGCAGTGGTGTATCTAGGGAACACAGAGCCCATGGCAAGCACTGAAATTGTGCACCTGTACCAACAGAGAAGGGGAGATCATGGGGTGGGAAGCCAGATCTATCGGTTAGCATTCTGGACAGTACTGCAGAAAATAATTCCCTTTCCTACTGCCATTGTTTTTCAGGTTTATGGACACAGCTTGGATTTTTTTCTGCAGGCAGTTACCTCTTTTTGGAGGTCCCCTAAAACTGGTGCAAAAAACACTCCATTGGAAATGCACCATGGGTACAATAAGGGTAAGCCTGTACCCCGCATCCCTCTTCAAGTGGCTTCCAGAGCATATGTCCCCACTTGTCAAACCCTAGATATGCTACTGCTGGACAGTTCGAGCCACATGAACACACCTTGGAAACTTTGTCAAGATTCTGTCTCCTTGGAGTCAGACTAGACACACTTGCCAATTATTTTGTCTTTCATTCACTCACATACAAAACTACTAAGTCAGGGGTGTCAAACTCTTCCCATACAGCAGGCCAAATAGCATTTATGATGCCTGCCAAGGGCTGGGAGTGATGTCATTAAGTAGAAGATGATGTCATTAAGCAGGCCATGACCAGTAATGAACACATTTTTTCTCACTTAGGAACTCATTAGCTGCAAATAGAAGAGAAAATATGCAGTCATCATATCATATTGATCATATTTTCAGCATTTGAGAGAGCCCAATTGTCAATTGTCAAAAAAACTGACAGTGTGCCATGACCATTTTAGTGCCTTGCCAATGTGCTGTGAGATGAAAAAAGATTGAAAATCACAGATCTCAAGAAAGTTATATTCAGAGAGTTTATAGTCCTGAAGTTTGGGGCTTCAAATCCTGAAGGTTGGTTTTAGCTCCTCCTCCTGGAGGAAGTTGTTGCAACTTAAAGGGGCCATGCCCTGTTCCTCAGGTATTAGTTCTGGTGAGAATGGGGAGCCACCCCAGGTAGTCATGGGGTGTCCTCCTGCAGCAGGGATGGCCTGTTAGAAAGGGGAAGAATTTGCTCTTTGGGCAATGCAAAATGTTAGCAGTGCTGGCTCTTAGTAGAAACCTCTGGCAAGTAGAAGTTTAACGTGGAAGTCTCTGGACATCATTCCTGCCCCCAGTCATCCTTATTCTTCTGGTCCTTAAAGTTGGAGTCCATGATACATTATCGCTAGCATGGAAGTATTGGCTTTGGAGCCTGTGGTGATTGAGTGGGGCTATCAACCATTGCTCCACCATGCAAAAGTTGCCTCTGGTAACCCATGGCCAGGGCTCACTTGCTGCTGCCCGGACCGCAGTTTCATGCTCCCTTCATCTGATGCAAGAAAGTTTCTGAATTCTGGAATGCTCCAGAGAGCCAAGGAAGCAACGATACATGGCCAGAAGACACAGACATGTAGAGCAAGGGAGCTCCGAGACGCAGAAATGGGAATATGCAAGTCAGATGAAGAAATGAAAGACACTGGGACACAAGGAAAACTTAGGGAGCTGCGTCGCTCTAAGGAACTCCTAGACTGATGGAGAAGGCAGGGGAAATGACAACGAGAGATGACAGAAGAAGTTCTCTGGGAAAGAAGAAGGCTGTGCGGCACAGCAGGAAAGAACAGAGCAATGCAGCTGGGGTGGAAGTCTGGGGGAAGGAGAAAAAACATTTGCTAGGGGGACCACGAGACGTGCCACAGAGCTGAAAAGGTACCCTCTCAAGCCATCATGCAGCTGGAAGAGACACAGTGGAGAAGCTCTGTTCAAAGAGGAAAGAACAGAGTTCAGAAGTGGAAAGGCAGGAGGGAGGAAAGAAGCTGCTTAAGACAGCCAAGCTCTCCTCTTGGTCCTGTCCCCAGTTGGTATAGCATCCCTTTCTTTGACGCTTCACTCTGAACAAAGAAACCGTCTTTGATCCTGTCCTCCATAGTTTGGGTGGGTTCTCTGTCTTGATGGGGAAGAGGCTTTTCTGGTTTTGTTCTGTGTCTCGTTTTTACCGAAGTTATGTGACACTATAGGGATTTGACTGCAAGTTGCCTTTCTCCCGTTTTGTTTCTATTTAACTTAATTTCAGGCAGCACGGAAGCGTTTTAAATAAAAATGGAGATCTGCTCAGCCACCGTGGACTATCTGGGAAACGAGACAGAAGTATATTACATAAGAGGCCATGGAAGCTATTGAGCAGAGCTTGTGGCTGTCAGTTCTACAAGTGAATTATCAATTGTGTGAAGAAGCCTTTTCCTTTGATTTCCCTGAATCAGATGCCAATCATTTTTACCAGATGGTCCTGAACTCCATATAGAGAAGAGACTCTTTCCACCTCTTTCTTCTTCTGGGAGTCCTCAGGCTCTAGGCATCTTCAAGGTCAACCTCTTGGAGGTCAATCTCCCAGGCCAAGTTCTCACTTGGGCCCTTGTAGTCTGCACGGAGACCTCTTGGCAGCAGGTTGCAGTCCAAATATTCCAGAAGTCCAACTGCCTTAGCCAGGGTTAGTTTTTCGTAGAGGACAGTGCAACCAAAACTTATGTGCCCTGATCCAGATAAGGAGAGCCATGCACAGAAGCTTACCTTCCATGGTGTATCACTTACTGTTGTGGTCTGCAATCCCTTTTTTGCCACAAGCCCAATAAATAAATAAAGTGTGAGGCTGGGGACCCACCACTGATCCTGTCCCCCCACCACTGATCCTGGCCCCCATCCCAAGACTCAGTCCACCCATCCCCTGCGCCACCTGCCCCATTTCCCCTACCTCTTGCACAGTGGTGTCATTCAAATGATTTAGGAACAGGAACTCACTTTTGATTGGCTCTTGTCAGGAACCCGGAACCAGCCACGGAGCCTGTTAGGATCCAGAACGCCCATTCTGGTCCGTTCCCCCGAATGACATCACTGCCTTCTCCCCCCTAGGAATCCAGAGTTGCTCCCTTTAACCCTCTGAGTGCTGGCCAACCAAGAAGAAAAGCTCTTTGCGGAGGAATTGGGAGGGGGGAGGAGGGAGAGTGAAGTGGGCGGAGTCAGCCCTAATTTTAACTAGTGGAACTGGTTTCCCCCTCATTCCCCCTCATTCCCCCTGCGTGACATCACTGCTCTTGCATCTTCATAACAACCCTGTGCAGTAGCAGCCTGAGAAGTGCCTGCCATTAGACTGGACTGAGACACCATCCTAACCTGGAGTTAGGCTAGCACAGTTAGGCCAGCACAGTTTGGCTGGTACAAGGGCTACCTTAAGGTGCATTTGGATCACTCTTGGAATCAGGGAGAATGGTGAACGCCTGTGCGCTGGCCTCTCTGACTCCCAGAGTGGTCCAAACCTACTTTATGGTGTCACATGTACCAGCTAAACTTTGCTGGCCTAACTGTGCCGGCCTAACTCCAGGTTAGGACTGAGCCTTGAATGTAATGCATTACAGGTGTGCCCTGGTATCAGTTATCCATGGATAACATGAATACTGGGAGTCCTATTAAAAAAGAGAGGGGTCTCTTTTTTTTACCTTGTTGCAGCAAAAGAACTGATGTTCCCCTACTTTTAAAAAGGTGACCCCAGTATCCACGGTTTCAGGTATCCACTGTGCGGTCCAGAACGGAACCCCAGCAGATACCGGGGGATGCCTGTATAATGGATTCCATTACACTGCATTAAATTCAGCCCTTCCAGTGGCTGAATGCAGTATATACCAATGCTGGGAGTCCTGGATGTGCATCTTTAGAGCTATTTTTAGCCCTGAGAAGCTAGGAAACTGCAGTTCTGCCAGCCGAAGATAGAAAACCTGATTTTTGTGTGCAGTGCTCCTATTTAAAGATGTTTAAACTGGGTACCAGATTCTAGTATCCATGGGTGGGTGGGATCCAGAATGAAATGGAGATAATGTGTGATGACACTGAGGGTGCAAACCTAACCTGGAATTAGGCCAGGACTGTTAGGCCAGCAAAGTTGGGCCAGCGCAAAGGAAACCATAAAGTATGTTTGGACCACTCTCGAAGTCAGAGAGACCAGCACTCAGGCCAGTGCCATCCTTCCTGACTCCAAGAGTGGTCCAAACGTGCTTTACGGTGGCCCTTGTGCCAGCCAAACTTTGCTGGCCTAATTGTGCCGGCCTAACTCCAGGTTAGGATTGTGCCCTGAGAAACAGAAACTGGCCCATGGTTACCCTGTCATAGCTGAGCAGCAAATTTGAATATGAATCTTTGTCCTTCATTTTAATGATTCTGAATTAGCATTGCACCCAGTAGCAGAACCATAAAGTGGGGGCACGATAAATAGTACTGCAGGTGCCGCTACATGCTTTGAAAGCAGCCCACTTATCATTGGAGCCATTCTGGGCAGCAGAGGCATTGCTGTTGCTGCCCAGAATGGCTCTGATGGCAAGTGGGAGGGGTCACTTACATAGCATGTTGCAGTGACTGAAGTATTTACTGCGCTGCTACCTGTAGCTTTGCTAATGATAGCATCATCAGTGTGCTTTGCAACAGATGAGACAACAGGTCCCTGCCCCAAGGAGTTCACAATCTAGCAATAGATACAAGAGAGAAAAGGAAAGACAGCGGCGTTAGGGTTACCAGGGGATGAGTGTGCGATCTCACGCAAGTGGTAGCGCTCTATTGCAGATGCAGTTATCCAATAGAAAAGAACTGCACATGCTCAGAGGCACTCTTTTTTTGACTACTTCACAGAATCTAGGCCTCTGCAAAGGAAAATGTTTGGATACAATGCATGCTATTGAACACACTGTGCAAGGGAAATAGCTGCCCTTCTTTGCTTGGTTAGGACAGGATAGTTCTGCATGTTCAGCCAACTTTGTCCATGTCCACATAACCAAGACCGCAAAAAAGCAGAATTTACAAAAAAAAAATAAAAAATCACGTCTCTCTTTTATGCATCTTTAGCCAGACAAACATCCGTCCTTTACGTTTACAGGAGCAGCGTCCTTTTAAAAAGAAAAAGAAAAGAATCTTGAAAATTGCTCTTCCTTAAATATGCAGATGTTCTGTTGTCACAGCTCCACCACGTAATGAACAGCTTTTAAATATTTAATACGCCTCGCAAGCAGGCCCCACAGGCACGGGAGCACAGACTGTTGATAGCCAACGCTGCTAAATGGCCATTAAGATCAGGAATGTCTCTTTTAAATGTGCTTAACAAACCGGTAACATTACCTTGCAGTAGAATGCGATCCTCTTCCCCCTTAAAAAAAAAAAAAAAAGCTGAGGATGAAGGGGAATACACTTGCTCAGCAAAGGAACCACCTTGTGGCGCAAACACTTTCTGCCCCAGTGGTGGTGAAATGACACTTATTGTCGACAACAACAGGCAGCCAGGTAATCCACAGGCTCTTGCTTCTCGGAAGCAATGGCAGAGAAGATCTTTATAATGTGGCTTCATGGGAGTTCAATTTCCGACCTCGCCTATTTTCTGAGAGTCCTAATATATTGCAATAACGAGACTCACTAATTGGATATTGAAGACACAAACGTAGAACAATGTTGGGGCATCAGCGGAGATCTCTCTCTCTCTCTCTGTGTGTGTGTGTGTGTGTGTGTGTGTGTGTGTGTGTGTGTGTGCATATACAGCATTAACACCAATTGCGCCCATTCACCCAGGACAACCCTTGTGCCTAGTAAAACACGGACCCCAGTTTTGCTTTGGGAGATGGCTTTGCTTTTTAATATTTTTTGTGGTGGTTCAAGACATCCTGGTGGCTGAGGCAGCATAACAAGCCCTCCTTCCGTTTTCCAACAGCATACCTGCCATAGCTGTTCCTCCTCTTCCTCCTGCTCCTTGGATTGAAAAAGAAAAGGAGAACAATGGAAGAGGAAATGTGGAGGAGGGAGACACTCTAGCCTACCATTCTTCTCGTGGCCACACTTCCTTTTCCACTTCAGTTTCCTCAGGGTTTTTTTTTTTTTTTTTTTTTTTGTGAATCCAGGGAAGGGGCAAGGAAGGCTGGTGGACGGAGGTAGGCATCCCTGCCAATCTAGTGCCTGTGGCATCTCAGTCACCCTTATATATGGTCCAGCTCTTTTTTTAAATCAACGTGTCATGCTGGAAATTCCTGGAGGCCATGTTTAAAATCTCCAGAATTGTGATTAGTAGTCTTCTGGAGACTGATGCTAAATCCTGGAAGGTTGGCAACTCTAATCCATGTTTCTCACTGTTGATGCAAGGCTGCACCATCCATGAGATCAGCTAAGGTAGTTGCCTAAGGCAACTTTGATTGCCTAAGGCAAGATTGATATATGGTGCTCACCCCTGTCCACCCACCTCAACTGCTCTTCCTCCTCTTTTCCTGGATTGGAAAAGGAAGAGGGGATAGAGAAGAACAGGAAGTGTGGAGGAGTGAGCTAGACCATCTCTGATACTCTAGGTCACCATTCTCCTCTTCTCTATAATTTCTCTTTTACTCCATCTCCCTCTTCTAGTTATTTTGGACCAAACAAAGCATTTAGCTAGTGCTAGTTGCCAGGCATAATATCAGGGTCTTTATCAGGATGTGCGGTGGTGGTTTGTGCTGGTGAGGCACAACCGCCAATGAGCCCCATTACCCAAAGGTGATGTCACTTCTGGAAGTGAAATCACATCAAATCACTTCCAGACCTGATCGCAGAGGCCATGCACATCCACCCCAGCTTCTGTAGGCTTTAGAATGAAGCCTGGAGCCCACAGTGGCTGGAGTTTCCTGGAAGAGGAGAGGAAAGGCTGCCATTTTCATCCCCATTACATCTAGCTGCAACCAAGGAGAAGATAGCCTGTTATCTCAGACGCCGTAGCGTTAATTCCAGCTGTGCTTCCTTTCTCCTGAGCTAATTTTTAGTGTAAAAAGAACTTCCCGTTGGCTTTCATTGGAATGTTTTCTTCCCATCAAAAACCACGATAGGGATCAAAACTGTGGCAGCCTGGCCAAGTGCCCCCATCTTCCCCAGTATTTTCCACATTTCGTGATAGCAACCTCTTTTGCTGTTGGTAAATAAATTGGTGCAACCCCAATTTAACTCCGCACGCAGCTGCCCTGGTGCGGCTTTCATTGCATCCCGCTGGAGACTTCTGTCTGCTGGAGGAATTCTTGGGGTAAGGGGACATTTGACCCCTGGGTAAGTCCCAGAAACCACAACAGTCGACTCAGACCTGCACCAGTGATGTTGCTGCTGCCGATCTGCATTGATCCAGTGCAGGCAGATCAGACTTGGGAAGGGAGGTTGGATATGATGATGCTGATCCTGTCTTGTCCCAGACCCAATTCAACCACCCTGCCCATCTCCTCTCCATTTCACCACATCACCACCACTGCGCTGGCTTTGTCTGCTCCAGCGAGTGTCTCCAGGGCCAGCCTTAAGCCAATGTGACTTTGGTGGCTTCCTCCCCAGCACAGCAAACATATTGCCTGCTGCTGCAGCCAGGATCTCTGTGAACAGTAAGTCGGTGGGGTGAGCAGAGCAGCTTTCCCTTGGGCCCTCCCACCTGCCCCTGCCTCCAAACTTCCCAAAACGGGCCTCCTGGATGCAGTTGGTGATGATATCGTCATGTCACCAAAAACTATTTCCAGGTGCCACACGTGTCACCACAAGCGCTTTTCTTGGTGAGTGACCCAAAGGGGAGCCACAAGAATGCCCTGCATTGGGCCCCACTGCTCCTAGAGCTAGCCCTGGCTGTCCCCATAGCTGCCGGCGCACTCAATCAATCACTAGTATTTATATACCGCTTTTCAACACAAAGTTCACAAAGCGGTTTACAGGCAAATAATAACATTAAAGTTAAATGGCTCCCTGTCCCAAAAGGGCTCACAATCTAAAAGAATGGAGAACACCACCAGCAACAGCCACAAGACAGACACAGTGCTGGGGTGAAGAGGGACAATTGCTCTCCCCCTGCTAAATATAAGAGGACACCACTTGAAAAAGTGCCTCTTGCCCAGTTAGCAGGGAATAACTGTACCATAAAGCACTGGTTAAATTTTTTAACTCAGGAAGACTCTGGCCTTTCCACTGGCATTCTGGCTCTCTGTGATGTTGTTGCAAAGTGCATCATGGCACTGTTGTGACCGTGCATGCCGAGAGAACACTCTTTCGCCGGTTCCGTGCTTAGATCGGTTTGGGCAGTCCAGATTCCTAAATTTAGTCAGCCACTCTCTGTTCACCTAGAGCCGGCATCTTGGCTCCCCATTAAAGTGATGTCAACAGAGCACACATCCCGAAAGAGCCTCACCCACCCACTGCACCTCCAATTGGGCGCTCCTCATATTTATAGCTCAAGCTATTACAGCTTCCGATTGATGTCTCCTGGACATCGCAGGCCTATTAGGGACAACCTTCCCCCTTCCAAACGAAAAGGATGTGATCTTCTGCACCGCGGCTCTTCTCTCCGTGGGGTTGGACTTGCGCACAAGTTGTGCCAAAGGTAAGTCATTTCTTGGGGTTTAGACACTTTGGGTTGCTTTTTTCGCCTTCCCCTTTCCACCTCCCCTCCCTACGCTCCCCGAATGCATTTTTGTGGCCCACAGCAAGCGCTTTCGACTTTTTTTTTTTAAAGCCACGTCGGGATGGAGATGGATGACACAAGTAATCTCCTTATCTTCCTCTCCCATCACCAATAAAAGTGACAGCCTGCCTAATTAGGCCTAATAAAGCTGCAGCCACATGGATGGCGCCGCAGCGATCTAAGGGAGAATGGCATTGACCCACAGAGAAACAGGTGCCGCCTGGAGGCAGGACCGGTACTGCTTTATCTCACGCACGTTGCAGCGAGTGAGCTCATGCCATATTCAAATACGAGTCGCATGTTTTTCTCTCCAATTCTTAGATCAAGAACAAAAAAGGGGGGGAAGAAAGACTCCCTCCTGCATCTAATCAAAAAAGGCACAGACCATTTTTTTTCCCCAGCTTCGTATTCAAAGCAAAGAGTCATTCTGAACCGTGCACTCGGTATTCTATTTTATAATATCACTTAAAGCTATTTCTTTGAATCTCAGACATTTCTTTGTTAAAAAGGAAAATCAAAAATTCATCAGAAAGAAATGCTCAGTTTGTGTGTGTGTGTGTGTGTGTGCCCCCCATCTTCTTTTTCAAGCTACTCACCCCTTTTTCATTTCTGTGTGTGATCCTCCGTTCCCCCCCCCCTTGTAAGCAGGGTTCTGGCATTTATTTTTTTTAATTTTTTGAGCTGGAAAGAGTCCAATGGCACGTTTCGTTTGTCGAAGTTGGAGGCTCCTTAAGCAATTATTAGCGCTGGGTGCTTGACATGTTCAAGAGTTGTCAACAACCAACTTTAAACAAAGCAGGAAGGGATGGGGAAACCGGCATGGCACTTAGCAAAATTAACAAGTGGCACTGCAAATTAGAAAACCGAGCATATTGTTCTGTGGTTGTGCAAAAGGCCCATTTTATTTTGCCAACGTGGAATATAATAAATTAGCAGGTTCTCAAATGGAATCCACACAAAGTCAACAACCCGCCCTTATTTCTGGGATTGATCAAAAAAGAATCCCTCTTGTTTTCGCGTTATCAGAACAAATCCTGCAAAACTGATGGAAATCAGTGGTTCCCAAACTGTGGGTCGGGACATATCAATGGGTTGCGAGCCAATTTCAGGTGGGTTGCAAAGCACTTAGAGCAGCCATATTGAAAATGGGGTGCTAGAAAGGGGGAGGGCTGTGTGGTTGTTTTGCTTGTGTCAAAGTTGTGAATCGGCTTTTTTTCTTTCCGATTCACTTTGCTGTTGGAAAATTCTGGCCATGACATCACTTCTGGTGGATCCCAGACAGATTGGCATTCTAAAAAGTGGGTCCCGATGCTACAAAATTTGAAACCAGTGCTTTATGGTACAGTTATTCCCTGCTAACTGGGCAGGAGGCACTTTTTCAAGTAGTGTTCCTTGTAAATAAAGCAAGGGGAGAGTAATTGTCCCTCTTCACCCCAGCACAGTGTCTTTTCTAGTGGCTGTTGCTGGTGGGGTTCTGCATTGTTTTAGATTGTGAGCCTTTTGGGACAGGGAGCCATTTAGCTTTATTATTACTATTTGCCTGTAAACTGCTCTGTGAACTTTGGGTTGAAAAGTGGTATATAAATACTATTGACTGACTGACTGACTGACTGATTGATTGATTGATTGATTTGCGACACTCAGGAGCCAGTGCAGGGAGTCTGCACCAGCACAAATCTACATTTGGATTGGGCTGCCTTTTCCTCCAGGCCCATGAGGATTATTTCCCAGCAAAATACCCACATCAATATGAGTGGTGGGTGTATTGTGGAAGGTGCGATGGTATACTGCAAGACCCCAGGTAGGGGTGCCTGTCAGTGCAGACTGGGCCACCCAGCGTTGGGGTTGGAAGGCAGATGTTGCCTTTGCAAAAATGCAACACTTTTCTCACTGATGTAACCCTATAGAAATTCATTTGTATAGGAAAAAGTAAAGGGTTGTACCACCATGGAACATTTCTGGGATATAGGGTGTGGGGGGTGAATCAATGTCCTTGTGACTCCCTCTTTGTTTGAATGAAGCATGCCTTGATCTGCAGAACGTTGCATGGTTGCTTCGCCACACCAAGTGCATGGCGGAATGTTGGGAACCAGCTTACACACACGATTCTTTAGACAGTAACTTTTGAGTCCATGAGGAGGGAGGTGTGAAGGTAGTCAGTGGAAAGAGAGAAAGAAGCAAGAGGAACAAGGTATGCAAGCAAGCAAGTGCAGCTTCTCAGGCCAAGAGCCCAATCCTATCCCCAGCCAGGCCATAGCATGCAGCACCGCAGGCGGAGCTCATACTGAGTGCTTTTGGGTGGGCAGCCAGATGGCCTAGGAAAGGGAAGTAAAACTTCTTCTTACCCCCTAGTAAGCTGCCTGGACTCCAGGGAGTCCCTTTGAACCTACTCCAGCTATTTTGCTGATGTATGTCCGAGATGACTCTGGGGGCAATTCAAGGCAGGAAAGGGGGAATAAAATCTTGGTGTGTGCTGTGGCTGCTGAGATCCTCCCCCTCGCTGCCCTTCCCGCCCTGCCTGACCCACTCTGAACCACCCATGATCCTCTCCAAAACCACCCCTGCTGCCAATGTTTTGCACCAGGAGGGTGTCTGGGAGCCACTGTTGAGCGCATGGGACCTCCTCCAGCTGTTTGCGCCAGTGCCCCAAAGTACATGGCAGCAGTACAGCTTTTGTGCTGCCAGTCCAGAGCTGGTGGTGGTGGAGTGCAAGAATGCACCATAAGCCCTGGATTAGATGGGCTGCCAGTCTTTGTTTCCTTAAAAAACCCACATCATTCATGATGCCTTTGGCTCCCTAGACCTCACCCCCTACTGGAAAACAGGCCTGTGAAACTGATTTTGCTCAACTCCATTCTTTGTTACCCATTGTTCTCTTAGTTCCCCCAAGTGTGTACATTTGAACGGTAAGCTCTTTGGGGCTGGGAATCTGACTTCCTTCTGTGCCACTGATTTGGTTGCCTGGGAAGGAGGGAAACAGAGCAAAAAAGGAAGAGTGGAATAGAGGAGGGTAGTAGGCTAGATTGTCTCCAGCACTCTAGCCCAGCCATTTTCAATCACTGTGCTGCGGCACACCAATAGTTCCCAGGTGTGCTGCGGGAATTTGAGAGAGAATCATTTATTAGTAGGGCCATTGGGGGATGTGAGCCTCCCACTGGCAGCACAGTGTGACTTGCCAATTGTCAAAAAGCTGATGGGGTGCTGATGATGGGCCTTGACTATTTTATTGCCTTGCCAGTGTGCCGTGAGTTGGAAAAGATTGAAAATCACTGCTCTAGCCTGGGGTCACTCTCCTCTGCTCCACACTTTGTCTTCTGCTCTGTTCCCTTCTTCCTTTTCAAACCCAAAGGAGGGGGGAGAGCAGTGGAGGCTGAACCAGGCAGATTCCACCCTAATCAATCCACCATTTAAGATAACTTCCTAATTCAGTCCCATGGATGGGCTGGACCTGCTATGTTGTTCATGTTGTAACATGTTGTAACAAGCATATGGATTCAGAGGTCAGTGGGATTGTGCCCAACAGCCAGGCATGCATCCTTCCATGCATCCTTCCAAATCCATGCTTCCGTGCATCCTTCCAAAGCTGGGAATTTCGTCTTTGCACATACACCCGAGTGATATCCCCAGTTGTAGTTTTTTTGCGGTTGCAGACTGCCTGCTTCTGTTTGGCTCCTAAAAAAATAATAATAGCAAAAAAGCCAACCATTTCAGCAAATCGCATTATTTCACTTCATTAAGGGTTAAGCATTTGATTTCAGTTTATTGCTGGTTTACACCAAGTTAACAGCGCTGAGCCAGCAGATGCCACAAGATCAATGGCTGTGATGGAGCAGTATCGTGGCTCTGCTCTCAATATTAGAGCAATTTATGCTGTGGCAGGAAGACCAGGAGTTGGAAAAAGATGGAGGAACAAACTTTTTCATATGCTTGGATGATGGCTGAAGGTATTAACCTATAAGGGCAATGTTACAGTTTGTGAATTTTATGTCCCAAGTTTCACCCTAAAAATTGAACAGGTTTCTAGCCCATATGGCTTCAGAGAAGAACTGGTAACCCCTTGGGAAAAATATCTTCTTTGGATGTAGACATAGGAGAGGAAATCTTTAAATGATTCTGGCTTCGGACATGTTACATTCAGTACAACATTCAGTTAACGCAGAGATTCGCAAACTGGTGTGTTGTGACATCGCAGCCAGAGAAGTCCTGTCTTTGCTCCCTTAAGGGGCAGTGTGATGGCGAAGGCAGCAACAGGGTCACCATGGGACATGCCACTGCCAGGGACAAAATAGTAATAGTAATAGTAATAGTAATAGTAATAGTAGTAGTAGTAGTAGTAGTAGTAGTAGTAGTAGTAGTAGTAGTAATAATAATAATAATAATAATAATAATAATAATAATAATGGTATTTATATAAATACCTTTATTGGTCATTGGAGTACTCACCTGACTTTTATCCAAGGCATTTTGCAATAGGCAGGCGTTCTCAGGTTTTTGTTTTTTTTTCAATAACAAAGAAGTTTTAATCTTTTGAGAACAAACATTCAAGATGGATCTTTCATAGTCTGGTCTCGTTCTGGCCCCGGTTCCCTCCCAAGCTGACAGCTTCTTTTCTCTCACTGAAGAGCAGCTGGCACTGTTCCTTCTCTCTCACCAAAGGGCAGCTGGGATAAATCCATTCAGCTTGTCAAGTCACTTTCTTAAAGCCTTGCCGCTCACGGAAGCTTCTGGTGGTCTTGAACTGGTATCCTTCAGATGTTACCTTCTGGCTTAACGGTAGCTCTACCCTCTGGACCAGACCTCCTGCTTATTTGGGGAAAAAACTTAAAAGGCCCTCCAGACTGTGTGGGGAGCCCATGGATCCCTCAACAAGGCTCCCCAAGCCACAGAACAACTTTAAAAAGTAATTGTGACCCACTTCTGGTTCGTGATTTGTCCCCAAAGGGCTCCCAATAAAAATTCAGATGAGACACCAGCCACAGCCCCTGGAAAAGACATCATGCTGGGGTGATGAGTGACAGTTCCTCACTCTCTCTTTTGTGCCAACTATTGAGCAGCCTGCACTGGCACATAAATTGGGCTGAGCAAGGTAGGTTTGTGCCACGGGGTGCTGGGGGTGGAAGAGGGTGGCAGGAGAGCATTCCAGGGTGGGGAAGGGGCATTTCTAAGTGGGGAGGGTAGAATAGGGGGTTGATGGAGCCCAGGACTGTGGTGGGATTGGCGGCGGCAGTGCATACACACAGCCCGGGCAGCTTTTTATGAGCTGCTTGGATTTGCACCAGCTAAGCAGCTGACGCAGATCCAAGTAGCCTCATAGGAAAGGCTTGGGTGTTAAAATGCACCCTTACCCCAAGGTGACCTCCCACTGCCTCCCAACCTCTGTTGGAAATAGCGCAGGTTGTACCAGCCCAGGTTAGGATTCCTAAAGAGGAGAATCTGACTAATAATAAAATCTATCAATGAGATCAACAGATGTCAATACAGAGTTCAAAGTATAGATCACTGTACCGATCATCTAACGATCCCATTGTATGTAAGTGGGGCAGGTGAGGAGAGAAGAGACTGGGGAGACCCCTCACTGCCACTCCGTGGTGAGTAAACAGGAAAACGCTAACCTTAGCATATTCCGAGGAGCATTTGCTCACGCAGCCATTAAGTTATCTCTTGGTTATTTATTCCTTTGGCTTGTTATTAGCTGTGTGGAGAATATTATTCTAATTATGTCAGCCCAATCAGCAGTATTGCATGTCCAGCCTCATTTGCATTAACTTGAGCTTTGTCTTTCACACTGTGATACTAATTCAATGAGACATCAAACATTTAAATCGACCCAGGATGCTGAGGTCGGGCCGATTTGCCCTTCCACTCTATTAGCACTTGAGTGTAATTGTGTTTGTCACTCGCCGCGTGACTAATAGTATTGGGGTGACTATCAGAGCACAAATGAGCAATGCGTTAATATATTATTTTGTTCTATAATATCAATATGTGTTTATTCAGTGGTTGTGTTAGCCAAGTTGAAACGTTCAACTTTAATACCGGAACCATAAACTGCTGCCTTGCACAGAGGCATTCGTTCGTACAATTACGTCTCCAGCTATAGATTTCAGGCTAAGTGAGAAAAATGAAAAAGTCACTTTAAATAACCCTGGCAGTCACTGAGCAGGAATCCGGCAGGAATTTGGGGTGGGGTGCAGAAGAAAAAGGTCCAAAACAGCAAAAATACAATATAAATCAGCCAAGAGGTACTCCCAGTCCTAGAGTTGCCAGGTAAAATGCTAACATAAACCTCAGATTTCTGAGTTGGGGTATTGGGGGGTGATGATGTCACAAGGTAAGTCATAGAATTACCTTTCAACATATGAAAAATACCAGGGGGACAGAACCAGGGGACATCCACTAAAATTGAGTGCCGGGAGCATCAGAACAGACAAAAGGATGTATTTCGTTACCCAGTGCATAATTAATCTGTGGAACTCCTTGCCACAGGATGTTGTGACGGCACCTGGCCCAGATGCCTTTAAAGGGGGATTTGACAGATTTATGGGGGAAACATCCATCACAGGTAACAAACCATGATGAGTATGTTTAACATCCAGGTTTTAGAGGATGTTTTTTGAAAGCCAGGTGCAAGGGAGTGGCCATAGTATAGGCCATTGTATAGAAGAAGGAATTCGGACAGGTGCAGCTCATCATGGAAGGATTTCAAAAGCAGCACCTGCCAAAATTCCCTCTTTTTTTACAACTGTTAAAGGTATAGGCCCTCTGTCCCAGTTTGTATCTGGTAACCCTAGATATATGTAGGTATCTTGTCTTGTGGGGCCCCTGAGGCATCTGCTGAGATACAGGAAGCTGAACTAGATGGACCTTTGGCCTGATCCTGCAGGGCTGTTCTTGTGTTCTTAAGGCCCAGATTGGGTAGCAAGTTATTATTTACCTCAAAGGTTTTACCTCAGAAATTTACCTCAGAATGCCTGACACAAGGGAGTGGCAACATGATGCAGGCATCTTGTTGCCTCATGTGCTCCCTGACGCATCTGGTGGGCCACTGTGAGACACAGGAAGCTGGACTAGATGGGCCCTTCGCCTCATCCAGCAGGGCTGTTGTGTTCCTGTGCTTTCATGTGAATTGGGGCATTCCTGCTTTTTAGTTCCCAATTGCTTTTTCTGTTTTGTTGGCATTTGTTTTCTCACTCTCCTTGTACTTGTCTAAGGCTGCAAACCTATGCATGCTCCCCTGGGAATAACCTCCACGGAACACAATGGTATTTACTTCAAAGTAAACACACATAGGATTGTTCTGTAGTCCCTTGCAGTCTTCCACAATCTTCCACAAATAATTGCATCTGATAATAATCCATTAAGAGGCAGTCTTAATTGCGCCGACTGAGCCTGATTGCACAATCCTATGCATGTCTACTAAGAAGTAAGTTCCACTGAGTTCAGTGGGGCTTACTCCCAGGAAAGTGTACATAGGATTGTTGCCTGAATTATTCCTTTAAAAAAAAAAAAGATCTTATCAGAATTGCACTTAGAAACTAAGAGCACAATCCTAACCTGGAGTTAGGCCAGCACAGTTAGGCCAGCTAAGTTTGGCCAGCACAAGGGACAATATAAAGTAAGTTTGGACCACTCTTGGAGTCAGAGAGGCCAGCACACAGACGTGCACCATCCTCCCTGACTCTGCGAGTGGTCCAAACATGCTTTACAGTATCCCTTGAGACAGCCAAACTTTGCTGGTCTAACTGTGCCGGCCTAATTCCAGGTTAGGATTGCACTCTTAGTCTTATGCCTTATGCCTTAGTGTTAAGATAAAACACTATCTTTTTTGTAGTTACCTTTCTTCAGCTCAAGCAAAACAGAACAGTTTGCCATGAATTCAGAATCCGCAGTCAAAGCAAATCGATATTTTGGGACATGTGCCAAAAATTACCCTCAGCCAATCTGCACATCTGAAACAGGCTCACTTTGGCTCTGTGCCCACACCAGTTTTGCTCCTCTCTAAATTAGAAGTTTGTCGTTTGCCCCAATTAAAGGAAAATATGCTCACAGAAATGCCAACTATTTTTTTCAAAAAGTACTTCCAGGCCACACAGTAGGACTTGACAAAAGTATCCTTATGCAGAAGTATGGAAAAAGGGTTGAGCGCAATGGAAGATTAAATGGCGAAAAACAATGCCTATGAAAGAAGTCTCAGCAGGGCTTGATCCAACACCCAGCCTGTTTTTGCATGCCAGCTTTGCAATTTGCATGATAAATACATTTGTCAAAATAAAGAAATAAATTTGGAATGCTAGTTAAGCCATTTGTCTCCCCCTTCCCCCAATTTTTTTAGACTAGATCCTCTTCTTCAAAGTTTCATTTCTTTAAAGTTTCATATGTACATTGACATGTACATTCATCCTTCCCTTCCCCATTTGTTTTGAAAAGTGAAAATTTTTTAAAAGCTATTGCAAAACATGCCTGGGGATTGATGAAGGGAAGAAATGTTTTTTTGAGATCAGTGGACACTAGCCAATAGGTGCTTTCAGCTGACAGATATTCCTCCATTCAAACTCTTATTGCAATAAAAATTGCACCTCTTTTTCTGTTGCTATTTCAGGTCTCACTTTGGACCAGGAATACATCCTTTTAAAAAAGCAGGGAAACTCTCTCTCTCTCTCTCTCTCTCTCTCTCTCTCTCTCTCTCTCATGCTCACTCCCCCTCATACAGTTTGTTTGAACGTTCAAGTGGATGGGCTACATCTGGGCTACAAAGCAGTTAGTCTGAATGGAGAAAGGCTGTGGTGGTACTCCCGAGCGGCCATTACACAAGCTATATCAGCAAAGATTCATTTACTTCATATTCTTCAGTGTGATATATTCCAGTATCTGCCAGCACTGCTCTACGACTGTCTACACAGGCCACGGAGGTCAATCTTTAATAGAGAGGTCACCAAAGCTCATTTCCAGCCTTGGAAATATGAGCCGTGGGACTCGCAGTGCTAACCAAACGTGCAGCGATTCCCCGTGCGCCAACCAATGAAGACACACCAGACAAAAGGCTTGGGCTGAGGGCCACTTTATTAATAATTAATAACACATTAACTCTTTATAGCCTATTAACACAGCGGGTCATAAAAACATAAAAAAAACCCTCACGTGCAGGCCACTAAGTTGGGGGAAACGGCAGTAGCCGTCTACGTCCCCCGGGAGAGAGGCGTAACATCCTGGCCCAAAGCCCACCATTGGTCAAGACCAATTGGGGCTCATCAATGCCAACCCAAGTGGGTTGAGACAGCTGGACAGCGCAGGCCGCCCAGGGCAAGCCCGAGTTGAACGTTGCCCAAACCAGCCAGCCCCCCCCCCGACCTGGACTAGCATCTTTTGAGCAGTCCTGGCTCCCCCCCCCCGTTGCCTCAGAATGCACACCAGAATGAGTCCTGACTACCAGGCCTCCTGCCCAAAGTGACCAGAGGTGAGGACCACTATGGAAACAAAAAATCCCAGACCCAGATGCCATCTGGGGTAGGCAAAAAAGCAACCGGTCAAGGCCAATCAGGCTGGGGGCAAAAAATTCCTACCCGGCCCACAAAGTGTGGCCAGCTAATCTCAGACTGTAAGGGAGGGGCGAGAGGGCTCAAAATCTGGGGCCAAACTGAGGGAGCTGGGAGGAATACCCAGAAGGCTCCCTCATCGCCCCACCTCTACCTACTGCCACCACCAATCACCGATCACTGGGCATTTTTGCGCCTTTTGCCCAGTGCGCTTGGCGGGGGGAGGGTAAAGGGCTGTGACGTGCAATTGTGCGTCACAGGCATTATTAGTCTACCCATCAGGGCCGGAGGCACTTTTGAGCATCCCGCCACGCCTTGAGGTTTGGTTGGGGCTGATGAGCAAAAGAGCCTTCTCAGTGGTGGCCCCCAAATGTGGAATTTCCTGCCCTCTAGCATGTGTCTGTCTTCCTCCTTGCTGGCTTTTCCTGGGAGTCTGAAGAGCTGACTGCTGACCAAGTGTTTCCTGAGCTTGTTTGACTCCCGTTATCATTTTGTTTAGTTTGCTGTTGCTGGTTTTTGTTCTATTTTTGTATTGTTTGTGTTTTTTAATTGATTTTGCAAGCTGTCTTGAGTCTTGGGAGATAGGGAGGATATAATATTTTTTTTAAAAAAAAAATACTATAATATTACAATCTCTGAATTCTTTCCCTGGCTCTGTTTTCATCCAAGCTACTGAAGAATTCCCTTTCCCACACACCCAACCAAACTGCCAGCTTAAGACATAAGAACATAAAAAGAGCCCCAATGGATCAGGCCAAAGGCCCATCTAGTCCAGCTTCCTGTACCTCAGTGGCCCACCAGACGCCTCAGACAGCACACTAAGAAAACGAGATACCTGCTTCTCGTTGCCAGTCTGAGGTAGCTTACTTCTAAAGTATGGAGGTTGCACTACCCATCATGGCTTGTAGCCTGTGATGGACCTTTCCTCCAGAAATCTGTCCAGTCCCCTTTTAAAGTCACCTGGACCAGATGCCATCACCACCTCCTGTGGCAAAGAGTTCCACAGATTAATTACTAGCTGGGTAAAAAAGTATTTCCTTTTATCTGTTCTCAATACATGTTCTCAATATACACAATGGTTTTCCAAATTTCCTTCCATCTAATCTCACTTACCTGTCTGCCATTGTTGCTCCAGTGGCAGTAAATGGAAAGCAGTGGTGTTCCTGGGGGCAGAGGGAATGCTAAGTTTTACAGGAGCCTGAGCTCCTCCTTTCACCTCCAGGGTTCTTCACATTTGGAGGGCAAAGCCTCCAAGCCAGCTGTCCAAGCCACGAATGGCTCTGGAGGCAAGGGGAAGGAGCATGCTGCACATGTTACTCAGGCTCCTGCAACACTTAGTGATCCCCCCATAGGAATGCCACTGATGGAAAGATGGAAAGGAGGTCATCTTCCACACAACCCACATGGTGCCTCAGACATGTAGTCTGTGAGATACATAGTACAGGTGGTGCCTCTTTATTTGCAGGTTTGGCAGCCATGGAGTTGACTCAGCCCAGGTGCTGGACCCACACTGATGTCCCTCACCTGACCTCCTGGATGTGACCAGAAGCACTTTCTGGTTGCATCCACAGATCCTGTTGGACTCCACCTGTGCATTCCATTATCCATTGCTTTCTGTGTCTGCAGGGGTCCAGAAACAGACTTGCCCATGAATACTGAGGTCCAAGTGCATTACATTTCCCATGCCGGATGTTAGAGGATGGGTTAGGGGAAAGATATCCCCACCTAACGTGTTCTCAGCAGTCATGCAAGTGCAGTGGGAGGGAAGAGGGGGAGGATGATTGGAAGATTGGTAGATAGATGGGAGGAGCCTTGTTTGGCTTTGAATGAGGAGGCTTGGAGGCTTATGCGGGTGGGAAGTGTGCACAAGGTATGGGAGGCCTCCATCATCTCTGTGCCAACACTGAAAAGGCCCTGTTACATGTAACAGCTAACTGGACTTCCCATAAGTGGGGCACTTAATTAAGGCCTACTGCACAGACCTTAATGATTGGGGAGCTTCACACAAGAAGAAGATGCAGATCTACGTGCTGTGAGAGTCTGCGACTCACTCCTGCCCCCTAAAGCATATGGAGTTTACTCAATGGGGGTTCTGAGTCACTTTAATTAAAATAACATTTTAAATAGGATTAGAACATTGTCCTTGGGAAGTCTGACATGTCGTACCTCCAGCAACTATGGAGGACTAATTAAAATTAACTTGCTACCGAATGTATTTTTCCCCCCATCCTTGAATCTCTAATCACTGTTTTGTTGCATTTTCCCTCTTATTCATTGTCCAAACACAAAACTCCAGTGTGTACTCCAATGTGTATATATAAATACACATTCACGGCGCACAGAGTGTCAACACTTTGTGTAGATTGTTTGCCAACATATTCGTAGTAATTAAGCCCCAGTGTATTGAATGCATTCTCATGTGACCAGGCCTTTCATTTGACAGATCAAAAGACTACAGAGAGATACTTTGCTTTTAGTAATCTACCAGCTAGGCAAAAACAAAAGAATCGCTACGGAGGGCATCCGTGCTTCTCCCCACGATAAACACAATGACAGGCTAAATGTAGAGGGTTTTTTTCCCTTCCTGTTGTGAAATCATTATTCTGGTACTGGTGTGTATGTGTGTGTATGAATCACTGTGGTGCTTCTGGTACCATATGACTATCACGACTACTAGTTTGACAGCCCAAGGATTGGACTACCGGCTGAAGCACTTCTGGCAGCAGAACAGAGTTCTGCTGTTTCAAAATGGCCACCGATGACAAGCGGAGCACTCTGTCGGCGGCCATTTTGGGAGGACTGCCATCCCCAAATGCCATCCCAGTCCATCACCAGACCCTGCCACGACCACAGAATGAGGTAAGGCAGAGGTGAGGGCAGGGAGGGGCCAAAACGGGGCAGGAAGGGGTGAACCTGGGTGGAGAGGGAGAAGGAACATGGGGGCAGGGAGGTTGTGGGAGGGGATGGATCTGGAGGGGATGGCATACTTTGGACCCTACCAACTCCATCAGCAGCCTCCTCACTTCCTTTCTTGGACTTGAACCAGGTAGAGCTAGCACAAGTCTGAGGAGACCCATTGCTGAGCTGGAGCCTTGCAGAGGAGTAATGCTGGCACTGGATCTCTCAGATCCACGAGGTAGTTTTTTTGTGCCCCCCCTCCAGCCCTGTGGGTGGTGGGGCCCCCCTCTCTGTGACTGTAAAGGGCACCAGCATCGGAGTCTTTTAACTTCCAAAGTCTCCTGATCCACCACTACTGCCAGGATACAGTACACTCCTTTTTGGTACAGCTACATACCAAAGGGTGGGGGGGGGAACGATAGGATTGGGGTCCAACTCTGCAATCCTATGCACATGTACAGGGAAGGAAGTTCCATTGAACATAGCAAAATGTACGTCTGTGCAAGCAGATAGAGCAGCGGTTCCCAAAGTCCTCCTCAGACTTTGGGACCACAGTGAATGTTGGCGGTGATGGTGGCAGGGGCAGCTGGCAATGGCACTACAGCCATGGCAGAGCAGCTGGGAGCAAAGGACTTGTCAACCTACATGGGGGGGGGGTTGCACAGGTCTCTGGGAGGGCCCAGTAGACTCACAGCCCCCACCGCAGGCCTCCCCACTGCTGCAAATGGCACCAATCGGCAATTGGAGCCCAATTATGGGTTATGATTGGTGCCATCAGAGCACGTATTTCTGGGCCACTTCCCTTCAGGGAGAGTGAATGGCACTTATCTGGTTCCCCATGTGGATAGCAGTGGGGCTGGGAGACTCGCACCCCACTCCATTGCCTTCCCTGGTCTTAAACATGGTTTCTGGTCATATCCAGGGGGCCTTCTGAGGAGGTGGGGAGGCCCATGAAGTGGGTCATGAGCTGGTGCCAACTTCCATAGGGCCCAGTGCAGTGTCAAGTTAGTGATTGCTGGGTCAAGACTGTGCCTCCATTCACCCCCCTAGGAATCCGGAGTCGCTCCCTTTAACCCTCTGAGTGCCGGCCAACCAAGAAGAAAAGCTCTTTGCAGAGGAATTGGGAGGGGGGAGGAGGGAGAGTGAAGTGGGCGGAGTCAGCTCTAATTTTAACTAGTGGAACTGAGTTCCCCCGTGTTCCCCCTGCATGACATCACTGCCTCCATCCATGACTCAAGCACCTGCAGATTTTTGGTACCTGTGGAAGGTCCTAGATAGAATGAATCCCCTGTGGATACTGAGGGCCTACTGTACTTGCTAAAAAAACAACAACGATGCTCATTCCTATGAGATATATCATATATGCACAGGTTGTGACCTTCATGAGCCATCCCATACCTGAAGAGAAGAAACTTCAGATCAACTCCAGATTGGCTTCTGCCTCCTTCATGCATTTTTTAAAAAAGTGCATTGATGCCAGATGCCCAGGTGAGGCCTCTCAAGAGGCAGTGCTGCCTTTTATGCACCAGACCCAACAACATGATGCACATGGGTTGCATCAGCACCCTGGCTCTGACTGGGGGTTCAGTGTGACGCATGTTGTCCCTTTGTTGGCTGCTGCAAAGCTACAAAGAGCCCCTTTTGCAGCAGATCATAATGGTTAATTTATCACAAGGAGCTGTGGCTGACCTCTGTGCGTCCCAGCCCCTCCATCACCTTCACACCTGCTCAAGCTAATTGTTAGAGCCAAGTCTAAATGAAAATCAACTGGGCTGGTAATGAATGAAAGCCATTACTCGCAGCAGCACATCACTTGACACAGGTTTAGCAAGCAATGTTCCAGCCAGCCCTTCGGCACAGCTCCCTCTATAGAGGAATAATCAGGAGCATGCGAATGCTTGGACCAAGTCAATGAGGAGAAGAAGCATCCCCTGCCCCCAGCCCCTCCTGCAAACCCCCATACTTCAGTATTTTCCTCAGCTGGCTGCACTGTAGTTCTTTTTCTCCATCCAATCTTGCATGCACAGAGTTGGCCCAAAACATCCCAATGCCTTTCAGTTAGTGGAAGGAGAAGGAGGAGCAACGGAGGCAAGGAAGTGGACGGAGATGAGTGCCCTCCGCCCCAACAATACGCTCCCTGAGGCAATTGTTTCAGTTGGCCTCATGATGAGCCAGCCATGCACTGCACATTGCTGCACAAAAGTCCAACCACCTCCTACGCTGGTGCTCCTAGATTCAAAGAGGGGGACAGCGCAGAAGAGGAAGTGTGCAGGAGATATCCAGGCTATAGCTAGATGTGTGAAAGAAGCATAGTTCAGTGGTTAGCACCTTGCATTGCATACAAAAGTTTCAGATTCAGGTTTTGGTGTCTCCAGTTGGACTGAAAAAGAAACCCTGAAGAAACCCAACCCGTTGGTGTTGACAGTATCAGGAGGCAATCCTAAACTGGAGTTAGGCTGGCACAGTTAGGCCAGCAAAGTTTGGCCAGCATAAAGGACACCATAAAGTATGTTTGGACCACTCTTGCAGTCCGAGAGGCCAGCACAAAGACATGCGCCATCCTCCCTGACTCCGCGAGTGGTCTAAACGTGCTTCACAGTGGCCCTGGTGCAGGCCAAACTTTGCTGGCCTAACTGCACTGGCCTAACTCCAAGTCAGGATTGCACCCTCAATTAAGTTAGAAGGAAGGACTCTCTATAAGGCATGTGCCTATGTTCAACCAAGCCAAGCATTCCGTGCAGTAACTGTGCACCATCTACAGTACCTTGCTATGCGCTGAACTGATATCCTCGCACATTGTGTACACTCCGAAAAATAAATATGGAACCAAGAAGTGACCTGTCTCCTACCTCTCCCTGGGCAAGTGTGTTCTGTCCTTTTTCTGTTCCCGTCATGCGGCAAGTTGAAGGTGAAGGCCTCCTTGTGACACATGGGGTCTCTTCTTGCACCTACAATCAGGTTTCCAAAAACCTGATTTAAGTGGCTGAAAGTTGAATCGCCTTTGATGTTGACGTCAAAAGAGAAAAATGGACAGATGTTGTGTTCAGATGCCCTGGAATGCAAATGAACTTGTGCCAGAGAGAGAGAGAGAGAGAGAGAGAGAGAGAGAGAGAGAGAGAGAGAGAGAGAGAGAAGAAACCCACTAAGTTCTTGCCTCTTGAAATTTTTATTATTTCCCATCCAAGCTGACTGCTTTTGTTTAATCTTGCCATTCCTTTTCTTCTTCATTGTGTGCTCTTGTTCTTAGGGATATGCAAACTTTATTAGTCAGCGTGGCTTTCATGCTCTCCTCGCTTTTGTGTTTGAGAATTGGGAATCAGGTACTTCAACAGTTCGCCTAAGGGGAGCACCAGGCAGGAGGAGCCTTTATGAATAATCAGGGCTGACATCTTCAACGTTGTTCCTTCATTATAAATATTGTTAAAGGAGCTGTGACCACCATGAGCTCAAACAGAACAGAGCACAGAGGGGGAGAGCAAGGCAGACTTTGATATGGGCTCTTGACTAGTTAGCGCTCCGGCGATGACACGGGTGTTGACAGGCGTCATAGATTTGTCTGCCTTTCTGTTCTTTTTTGGTTCAGAAGAGGGGTGGGTTTTTTTCTCTCTCTCTCTCTTTATTAACATAATTATTCTCTCTCTTTGGCTGGCCAAGATCTCTTTGGCTGGCCAAATTGTACAAGCATGGAGAGTCTAGTAGATAGTGGGGCTTGTACATTTGCTTAAGCGCCGGCCTCCTAATGAATGGACGGCCCTCCTCAATGGCATTGACCTAGCAGTTTTTGGCTGCCTTCCTTGACTTGATTTGATGGCCTTCTTTGGTTACTAGGGGCTAGAAGCATCATTCACCAAGTATAATTGCTGAAGGAATGAATTGCCCGTTCACTGAAATTGAATGTGATTTCCTACACAAATCCCCCACAGAAACTCTACAACGGAAGTTGGGTGGAGACAAAATCTCAGGTCCAGGGTCATACATTGAGCTTCGTGGCTAAGTGAGGATTTAACCCAGGTCTCCCAGGTTTAAGGTTAACACTCTACATCAGACTGGGGGTCAGAACACAAGCCAAACTGTGGGTCAGAACCAGTGGTGTTATTCTACCGGAACGCTGGGCGGGGCATCCGGGTGATCGACAGCCCGCCCGTCGCGTTCCGCAGCGTTACTCCATTTGCGTAACGTACGCAAGCGGCATAATTGGTTACGCAAATGGCGTAACGCTGCGGAACGCGACGGGCGGGCTGTCGATCACCCGGATGCCCCGCCCAGCGTTCCGGTAGAATAACACCACTGGTCAGAACACAAGCCAATTTCATAAGCCAATTTCAGGTGGGTGGTGAAGCACGTAGAGCAGCCATAAATATGGAAGACTGGAAAGAGGGAAGACTGTGTGGTTGTTTTGCTTGTGTCAGGTTGTAAATAGACTTTTTCCTTTCTGATTCACTTTGCTATTGTGAAATACCCCAACTTATTGCTTAATTCTAAGGAAAGCAGCAGGCTCTGGCATCCCAATGATGGCACTCCTGGCCATGACATAACTTCCAGTGGGTCCCGGACAGATTAGCATTCTAAAAAGTGGGCCCTGGTGCTAAAAAGATTGAGAACCACTGCTCTACTTTACATAGGCATAGATGGAATATCCTATGAGAAATTTCTCTTTTAAAAAAAGTCTCTTTGCTCCAGTAAAAATTTCAACATTTGCCTTGACATGTCACTTTAAGCAACATTCAGCTGCAATAAAATGAGTGTCTTTCATGATTGGTGTCTGAGAACAACCATGCTAGACCCGTTTGCACCCTGGTCATGGCCACCCGACCAATGATGTACAGTCAGGATAAGCAAGGGAGGCAGAGCCTCACCTGTCCTGTCATTAACCCCAATGAGTTCTGGTCATGACATATATCTGGAAAAGAGGAAAATCTGTCTTTGTCCAAGCATCAGTGGATCCTCTAGAGCCCAGTAGATACAAACTGCCAATAATGATGCAAGTCAAGGAGGGGCCCCTTTTCTTGGTGGTACTGGTTATCCACACAATCTCAGAGCACAATCCTAACCTGTATTAGGCTGGCACAGTTAGGCCAGCAAAGTTTGGCCGGCACAAGGGCCACTATAAAGCGGGTTTGGACCACTCTCAGAGTCAGGGAGGATGGTGTTCATCTGTGTGCTGGCCTGTCTAACTCTGAAAGATGCTGAACACTTTACGGTGTTCTTTGTGCCAGCCAAACATTGCCTGTCTATTTCCAGGGATGTTCCTCTCAGGGATGTTCCTGGGGCGGTTACACCTGGGCGCACAACTTCAGGAGTGCACCCCTCACCTGAAGGTGAACTCACCGCGGCCACTGCCTCCTCCTGCTGAAGAGATTCTGAGAGCTGGAGAAGCTGTACACGACAGAATGTCTTCTACTGGCACAGAAAAGTGTTTAAACATCACTTCCTGTTTTCAGCCAAAAACTGGAAGTAATGTTTAAATGCCTTCTGTAGGCCCTAGAAGGCATTGTGTGCAAACTCTCTGGCCCCCAGAATGCTTGGGGGGGGTGGCAGGCAGGGGCAGTCCACCTCTTTAAAAAAACGGAGAAGCAGGCAGAGTCCCCCCACCCTTTGCTGGGGGCATTTGCACCCCTTGCCTTTCCCTGGGTATGCCATTGCACAAGCTGACAGGTTCAAAATGGGTTGAGCTCCAGCTTCATACAGACATACAGAGGATTGGTTCTCTAGAAAATCCTGATAGGAAAAGAGATGCTCATATACTACTCCCTGTGATGCATTTAAATTGAATAAAATGTGTCTTCTTATGTTGTCTGATTGCTCTTTCACACACATACACATATTATTCAGAGTCCCATTGATGACTTTGTTTATTGCAATTCAACAGCTTTTACAATGTTTTTTTATTGTTTTGTTGCAGACGGATGCATGCACTTGACAACGTCTCCAAGAAATACATCTGTTCCATCGCTGTTAAATCTCAATAAACACACTGGAAGTAATCAATGGGAGTTTAAAGTGTAATTACTGTCTTATTAAATCTAAACCGAATGCCTTATACCTTGGCAGCCCAAGGAGCTCTCCATCCCAACAATAATCCTATGTCGCTGCATATACGTAGCGGAATTAAACCTGGAAGACAAGACAAAACCTTTGGTGGCCTTCATTGATTTCCTACCCTTTCTCCATGGAACCAATAAGGTTTTCAAGTGGCCTCCCATCCAGGGGCTGACCAGAGCCAGATCTGCTTAGTTTCCACAAAGCAGGTGCATCAGGTAAAGCAGGTGCATCATGTTCAAACAGACGTCTGTTATGAAGATTCAGCCAGACACTGCCAGGCAGCACCATGCAAAGACTTAGCAGGGTATAACTATCATTTAAGGCAGCGTTAAACTATCGTTAAGGCAAACTCTCCAGGAGCTTGGGAACCGTTGTAAGTGGTTGCAGGGGCAGGGAATGGCAGCAATGTGTTAGCCACAATTGCATTGCTGCTGGCAACATAATGGGGCCCGCGCCAGCATCTGTGAAGGTCAGGGAGCCCCATGGACCCCTCTGCAGGGCTCCCTGTGCACCCAAAAACTAAAAAAAAAAAGATTGTGACCCACTTCCGGTGGGACCTCCCTCCAGCTATGCCACTAAATACCCAGCTGCTAGGGGTTGGAACAGGGGCATAGCATGCCTTGCCCAAACCCGGGGCAAGGCACGCATTGTGCCCCCACGCCGTGACATCACAACACCTTGCATCAGTGTGTCTCCCTCAGCTTCCATTGAAGCCGGGGGAGGCGTGCCGGGAAAGCGTTGTCCTTGGATAACGTTGTCCTTGGAAACAGGGCTTCCATGCATCTCCCCCCCACACACACACACACCTTCAATTGATGCGCTGAAGCTCTCCTGGCCTTGGCACGCCTCCCCCAAAGCCGGGAGGTGCACTGTGGCCGGAAAAGTCTTGCCTCCAAGGACAATGCCTCCGAAGTCGGGGGAGGCGCACCGAGGCCAGAAGAGGCTCCAATTGAAGCCGGGGTAGGGGGGGAGACGCACTGAAGGTCTCCCGGCCTCCAAGGACAACGCCTCCATTGTCTTTGGAGATGGGGCCTCCACACACCTCCCCTGGCTTCAATTGAAGTTGGGGGAGACCTGCCGAGGCCAGGAGAGCCCCGCCTCAATTCTTAGGGGTGCAAATGTTTGCGCCCCTAAGAATTTTGTGCCCGGGGCAACGGCCCCCAAGTTGCCACGCTACGCCACTGGGTTGTAAGGTAGACTGAGGCAAGTTGGCAGAGACCACCCTCCTCTCCCTATGTTCATTAAACAGGCTGATATGGGTTCCCATGTTGACGTACAATGAGTGCATGTACTGCCACTCTGACATAAACAAATGCACACCTACAGAGATACCGGTACATGCATACCACAATGTTCCGCAAAAGTATACC
Source organism: Lerista edwardsae (assembly GCA_029204185.1). NCBI lineage: Eukaryota > Metazoa > Chordata > Lepidosauria > Squamata > Scincidae > Lerista > Lerista edwardsae. Next base: position 12,063,335 of record JAJKFI010000020.1, on the reverse strand, counting down.
CGATGGCAGTTTATCCGAACAGGGAAATGTTAGAGATTCAATCATTTTAAAATTGACAGGTATTTTTTTATCCCATTGTGTCGAGAAGTCTCTTCGTAACGAAAATAACTGCACTATGCAATTTATTTGAACTAAGCTAGTTATCTCTCTCTCTCTCTCTCTCTCTCTCTCTCTCTCTCTCTCTCTCTCT
>JAJKFI010000020.1:12048167-12063135 GCA_029204185.1 Lerista edwardsae | reverse complement strand
TCTCTCTCTCTCTCTCTCTCTCTCTCTCTCTCTCTCTCTCTCTCTCTCTCTCTCTCTCTCCACACCACACACATACACCTATTTCTTCATTTTTGTTTTCTTCTTTGCCTAGAGCGCAGGTAGTCTGTCTTCCCTTTGCATTTTGCTTTATATTGTCAGCCAGGCACAGACAACAGAAGAGTGAAGAATGGATGACAACTCTTTCCCCTCCACCACACACTTTATGAGAGAGTTGTAGGCCAGAATTATCCCAATTTGCATATCCAAGGCATTTGCGTTCCCATCATCATCATCACTGGGGAGGGAAGTGAAACAACACTGTTTCCATACCATGAAATTCAAGGACCTACTTCTGAATCCTTTCTTTGTGGGGAGCGCAGCCCCTTCTGTGGACCTGTACTTGAAATGATTCTTTCCCCCCAAACACTCTTGTTACATGAATTAAATAAATTGCACCGTAAGGCTGGCAGTAGAGCCATAGGATAAAGCAATCATAGGTATTCCAGCCATTAAAAAAAAAAACTTTCATTAAAAAAATCAGATGAGAAAATATAAACATAATTAAGTATTTTTCACTCCTGTTGGTTTGAATGGCAGAGTTGACACTTTCCCACTGGAACTGGAAAGGGATTTTTGGTTCTGTTATCCATCAAGTCTCCAGTTCAGTGATTCTCACCTTCATGATGACCTCTATGGTCTTCTCTATGGTCATTGCCTCTTGTGATGTCACTTCCGGCTTTAGGGAGACTCCTCGGGGTTCTGAGGATCTGTTTCTAGGGTAACTGGTTCTCACACTTTTTAGCACTGTGACCCACTTTTTAGCATGACAATCTGACCGGGGTCCACCAGAAGTGATGTCATGGCTGCAAGTGTTGTCATTGTGACACCAGAGCCTGCTGCTTTCCTGAGAATGCAGTTATAACGTAGCCAGGACCCACCAGGTGGGTCACAAACCAATTTCAGGTGGATCAGGTAGCATGTAGTTCAGCCACAACTGAAAATACAAGCTGAAAATACAGGGTGCGCAGCTGCTGGGCAGGGTAGGCTCCTGGTGGGAGAGAGAGCATGCTGCTTTACCCTGAATAGGTAGCAAGATGGGACACTGGAAAAGGGAGAGGGCTGTGTGGCTGGAGAAGGATCCAAGCCTATGTTCTGTTTTTACTTCCAAGCTGCAATGTTTGAATTTGAGCTATGCAAAATGACAGGAAAAGTGTGCTACGTAATGGGAACTTTGGCTTAGCTTTGAAGCCTAAGTGGATGATGTCAGGTCTGGCTGTGACATCACTTCTAGGTGAATGACGTCACTTCTGATGGGTCCTGACAGACTGTCGTACTAAGAAGTGGTTTTCACCAAAACCCGGAAGTGCCTTTTGGAGATCTCTAAGGGGTGTTCTGTCCTGCCAACCTAGCAGTTCGAAAGCACCTAAATGCGAGTAGATAAATAGGGACCACTTCGGTGGGAAGGTAATGGCGTTCCGTGCGCTACGGCATAGAGTCATGCCGGCCACATGACCACGGAAGCTTGTTCTTGGACAAAACGCCGGCTCTACAGGCTTTAAAACGGAGATGAGCACCGCCCCCTACAGTCGGTCACGACTAGACCATTCGGTCGTGGGGAAACCTTTACCTTTAAGGGGTGTTCTGAGGCCAGGGAGGCTTCTAAGAGGCCTTCTGAAGCGCTATCAAATTTTTGTATGGGAGTGTTACAAATGTGGAGGGGTGTTATGAGGGATATGGGGATGTTAAAAAAATTTGTGACTGTGGGAGCCAGATGGCTTAGCTACACCACTGGATCTGAGAATTCTCTCTTAGAGATCCCTAGTTCATCTCACAGAACTACAAATCCCAGGATTCCCAAGGGGCAATGAAATGACTGTTAATCTCAGTTTGTAGCATACACCCTAAGAATGCCACAGCATATTCTGTTTTTGACTGTATTCTACCGGGAAGTGTCTTTTCTCTTTCATAGGGACCTTCATAGGGAATTACTGCTTCACAATGACTTACAGCTGAAACAAATACCATTGAACAGAGACGATAGAGAACATTTCAGCCTGTTTGGCTTTTGCACAAGTTGAAGATGGAATCGAGCAGAGTGCCAGATGGTAGAACTCCACAAGTGCCACTGTTGTCTGTGTGCCTCCGAGGTACTGTCACTGAACAGATAATACTTAGAGGCAATTTGGCTCCGTGACAAGCAACCAAGCTCCTGGTATAAATTAAAAACAAACGAAACACTTGTGAGTGCAGCAATGACAACTCACATATCCGGCCATTTCTGAAAAACAATTTTCTGTTTCTCCGTCCCACCCCCACCGCTTTTCTCCCTTATATTGCACATTCAGAGAGACAATTGCAAATAGAAAGCCCCCCAGGTTGCGAGGACTCAGAAGATTAGCCCATGAGCTGAGCATATGTCCAAAGAGCATACAGTGGAATCTTTGGTGCACTGTTGACGTCTGTTTCTGGCAGGCCTTCCATCCGATCTACAGAGCTGCATCTGGTGCCTGTTCCAAAGGGAAGAGAGCTACCCAACCCCCTTTTACTGGCCATGGGCAAGAAGCAGTGATTAAAGCAATTAAGAGACCCACCTAGTACAGGAAACCTTACAACAATAATTTTGCAAAGGAGAATGGACCCGATCCTCAATGAGTGGTTTGGCAGAGCAAACCTTGCATGCAACTTTACACTACATGGCTTCTACAAAAGACACTACACACTGTGCCAAAACTCTTTTCCACCCATGGAAACCCAATCCTGCAGACAGAGCCATTTCCGCAAACTAAATATAACAGTTGGACCAGGACAGCAGAGCGAGCAAGGAATCGTCAAGGGAAGAGAAAGCAAGCAGAGTTGCAGGTAAATATTTCCAGTCCTCCAAAGGCCAGCGAGGCTCTTCTTCAGCATTTGGACAGCGCTAACTCAACATGGACACCAATCCAATTCAAGACATCTTTCTCAATCTCCATTGCCAAGCATTTTAGTATCTCTCCCTGGAACCCGGCCTATTTTTATGCTAGGCAAAATGATGAGGTAAGGTGAGGTGGTCAAATCCTGGACCATTCCACTTCAGACTGCATATGAGGAGTCATTTTTTAGAATCCTTCTCAGTGCCTGCATGTAGTAAACCATCAGATCAAGGAAATCTCTGGGCAAAAGTGTTTCCTCTTGGTGCTTGTTTACTCCAGGCACTGAGGCAGTGGCATTACTAGGCTTTGTGTCACCCAGTGCAAGGAATTTGGCAACTTGGAAGTCATCACATCACTGCTAAGCTGCCAGGTGCCAAGCTTTTGCAGTTTTTTTATGCATAAAGCTCACCGCCTGAGAAGGAAAGGGAAGGGAAAGGGAGAGAAGTCTACTACTTCCCTTTTTGCTACACTACCTCACTGCAGTGACATAGCTAAGAGGGGTGCAGAGGGGCAATTGCACCGGGCAACAAGCTGAGATTAACACTAGTATAGTGTCCAAAACTGTGAAAATCTTGATAAGTATGAATAACACCATGTTATATATCATTGGAAAGGTAATTTAATGCAGAATGCAATGAAAGAAAGTGTGTTGGAATATTTGTATTCTACCAAATGTTATGGCCAATTAACCAGAAAGCCGTTTATTTACTTAATTAAATTTGATTTCATCGTGGAGAGGAGCAAAAAAAATCTTCTTTGACCCCGGATGGCACATGCATTAGCTATACCACTGTTTCACTGCTACGTATCCATGGCAGACCTGGGCAGCTGCTGGGCAGGCCAAACCCTGCTTCTCCTCACCTCCCTTACCTGGTGCGTATGGTGGGCATGGAACGGAGTGCTCTGATCTCCGGGGCAGCCACAGTGGCCAGCATGGAGGCGGCGGCTGCACTAGCAGGCTAGTGGGCCAAAGCTCCTTCCTGCTCCAACGAGAGTGGCGAGTTATTGCTGCTTGCTGCTTGTGGGTCTCAACAAGCTCTCAGCGCTCTTCAGCCCATTCCAGGGTGGTGATGGAACATCATCATCGCTTCACGTTCTTGCAAGTTTAAGGGCCCAATCCTAACCTGGAGTGAGGCCAGCACAGTTAGGCCAGCAAAGTTTGGCCAGCAAAGTTTGGCTGGCAGAAGGGACACTGTCAAGTATGTTTGGACCACTCTCGGAGTCAGAGAGGCCAGCACACAGACTTGTGCCATCCCTCCTGACTCTGAGAGTGGTCCAAACATGTTTTACCATGACCCCTGTGCCGGCCAAACTTTGCTGGCCTAACTTAAGCCTAAATTAGCCTAATTGTGCTCTAATTTGGATGGGGAGTTATTGGATGGACGGGTGTTACTGGATTAATTGGATCGTCAATTGGCAAAACAATTCTTAACAGCTTGATGGTCCTATTTTCAAGAGTTCTCCACCCCCCATCAAATGGATAAGAACTTGACTAAACATAAGAACCATGGCAAAGATTATAATCAGTCTGTGGGAGACACTTTCTGCAGCAGTTTCATTCCTGGTAAAGTCTCATTTCGTCTGATGCTGCTGTGTCCCCTGAGGCTCTTGCAACTGGGCAGATTCCCTGTAAATAAAAACCGAACACACCTGTAAATCTTTTAATTTCCAACTTAATGAATCCATGTGCCTCCCCTCCCTCCAACGGCTTGCCCTAACCGCGGCCTTGATTTAGACTAGAGAGTCTATCCAGAGACCGCCTGCAAGCTGCATGTAATCAAACTCACCCACTTGTAGGGTTACTTCAAATATTAAAATGTTTAAACATCATAAACAGCAGCAGAAAATTGACTTCTTTTTATCCGTGCCTTTGCTAAGCACAATGGGATTACCAGGAGATTTGAGGTAATTAATTATAAGCTTCGAGGGAGGAATGTGGCATAACAGGCTCATTAATAGCAATGTTTCATTTGGACAGGTTTTTTTTATTGTAAAGTTGTGATTGTTACAAACTTGGCGGAAGAAAGTTTGGCATGGCGTTCTGAAAACGTGGTGGCAAAGAGTCTCTTATCAAGGGTACTGTTTGGGGAGGTTTGTGATGGCCAAATGATCCCCATACAGTCTCCCAAACTTACAGTCCCGGGTCAATCCCTGTCCCTTTAAAATGTTGCCTTTTGGAGATGCCTTCTGAAAATTTCAGGCTTTCTCCCAGAGTACATCTAGATCAGCATCGTGGCTCAAGTCAGTTGCTGCATTTCCATTTGAAGAACACATATGCACACATGCACAGACACAGTAGACTGACTTTTTCGTCTTCCCGTGCGCATGTGGTTCATTGTATCTGGGCTTATACTATTTAGAATGCAATCCTAACCTGGAGTTAGGCTGTCACAGTTAGGCCAGCATAGTTTGGCCGGCACAATTTATTTATTTATTTATTTGATTTATACCCCGCCTTTCCGCCACAAAGGCCCTCAAGGCGGCATTTACAAGGTTAAAACACAATAAAAAACAATTAAAAACAGTATTAAAAGACAATAAAAACAATATTAAAAATACAACATTCAAACAAATTAATCCCTAGGATCATAAAATATATAAAAAGAATGCAAAAAAGCCAGCCAGCCAGCCTGTCAGCAACTAAAAGCCTGCTGAAATAAAAAGGTCTTCAGCCCCCGCCGAAATACCGCCAAAGAGGGAGCAGTTCTTAACTCCAAGGGGAGGGTATTCCAAAGTTGGGGTGCCACCGCTGAGAAGGCTCTCCTACTGGCCGCCACCCCTCTCACCTCTCCTGGTGGCGGCACCGTCAAAAGAGCCCCCCCAGATGACCTCAGAGTACGGGTAGGATTATATGGGAGGAGGCGGTCCCTCAAATACCCTGGGCCCGAGCCGTAAAGGGCTTTAAAGGTCAACACCAGCACTTTGAATTTGGCCCGGAACAGAACCGGCAGCCAGTGTAGTCGCCGAAGCAACGGCTCGACAGAGTCGAACCGACGTGCCCCAGCAACCACCCGAGCAGCCGCGTTCTGTACGAGTTGTAATTTCCGAACCGTCTTCAAAGGCAGCCCCACGTAGAGCGCATTGCAATAGTCTAATCTAGATGTCACTAGGGCGTGGGTCACTGTGGCCAGGTCCGCACAGCTCAGGTATGGTCGCAGCTGGCGGATCAGCCGAAGCTGAGCAAAGGCTCCCCTGGCCACCGCCGACACCTGAGACTCCAGGTACAGCTGTGAATCCAGGAGAACCCCCAAGCTGCGGACCTGCTCCTTCAGAGGGAGTGCAACCCCATTCAGAGCAGGGCGATAGTCCAATACCCGAGCTGTGGATTTCCGGACCAAGAGCACCTCTGTCTTATCCGGATTTAATTTCAGCTTGTTTGCCCTCATCCAGCCCCCAACTGCCTCCAGACAACAATTCAGGACCTCAACTGCCTCCTCAGAATCAGGGGGAAAGGAGAGATAAAGTTGGGTGTCATCAGCATATTGATGGCACCCCACCCCAAACCCCCGGATGACCTCTCCCAGCGGTTTCATGTAGATGTTAAATAGCATGGGGGATAAGATAGACCCTTGCGGCACCCCAAACTTAAGAGGTCGGGGTGCCGAACAAGCGTCCCCCAGCACCACCTTCTGGGATCTGTCAGCCAGGAAGGAGCGGAACCACTGCAAAACAGTGCCTCCAAGCCCCAACCCAGCCAGCCGACCCAGAAGGACACCATGGTCGATGGTGTCGAAGGCCGCTGAGAGGTCCAGCAGGACCAACAGGGACGCACTCCCCCTGTCCATTCCTCGGCGTAGGTTATCCACCAAGGTGACCAAGGCAGTCTCCGTCCCGAACCCCGGCCTGAAGCCAGATTGGAATGGGTCCAGATAATCCGTTTCCTCCAGAACCCTCTGCAGCTGGGACGCCACCACCCGCTCAATCACCTTGCCCACAAGGGCCACCATAAAGTGTGTTTGGACCACTCTTGGAATGGGCCAACCGACCATCCTCTCAGGAGGATGGCACATGTCTGTGTGCTGGCATCTCTGAGAGTGGTCCAAATGTGCTTTTTGGTGCCCCTTGTGCCAGCCAAACTGTGCTGGCAAGAGACCATATTGCAGTCATTGTGCCACTAGCACTAAATCATGAATTGATTTTCCCTGTTAACATATATGATGGTTAACCATGGGGAAAGCACAGATGGATGGATCACGAATGGATGAAGTACTACCTGTAAAGACCACATGAACAATGCATGACTATCTCAGACTTAGCACCGCATCTGGAACAATCTGCAGTTAAATATCTGGGTGAGGAATGGATGCATCTTGTCTCTTGCACACCTGCATGTCAGAGACTGCACATGAAACCAAAGGCAGCCTGCCAATGTTACACACTGCAGCTGCTTAGGTTCATTTTGGTGACACTAGGACAATTATGTTTTTCTGGTACTGTATCTCTTGAGACATGAGCCAACTCATTTCAGTAGCAAATTATCTAGTATATTATTAATAATATTTCATATTACTCATAAGTTAATCTTGCAGACCCAACAGCTCCTGATTTCATGGGGATGGGACACCTACTGTGTTGTCTTGGAAAGCTTTGATTGTAAGTTCCCTGGGGCAGAGACATACAGTATGTTTTCCTCTATAATGTGCAATGTTCATTGATGCACAGCACAAGATAGTGGGTGAGCTTGAACCCAGCCCCATGACTGGGGCTTTATGCGTGATATACTTGACGGATTCTATCCATAGGCTGTGGAACAGAACCACAACTGATTTTAAATAACACTCCCAGTTATGTTTCTAATTCAACTTTCTCAGTGTTATCATACTTGGGACAAAAAAATGTTTCCCAATTCATTACCAAGACACAAATGCTGTTGAACTTCTTATGAACCTAATACATACAGAGTGCTATTGTTTCCCTTAATAATCCATGAAGCCATTAATTAAAACTCTTCAAAATACTCACATCCTACAATCTAAACAACCCTGAGAAACATCCAGAGCTTGTCGTTTTGCATAGAAAAGCTATTGCACTCCACTTCGGCAACAGATACAGCTCCATTAATTGTAAAGGGATCTTAAATTAAGTCAAATCCAAGATGCATTTGTTGCAACGCAGCCAGGAAAGTGGGCAATTAAACTAACTACAAGGAGGAATGACTTAGCTAATGGCAGGTTTGAGGTTCAACCGAGAGAGATTACACATGTTTTTATCTTGGCTGCTCTATGGTAAACTGTTCATACCTAGCAACATTAGGAAAGAGCAAATCCTAGGTCTCAGTGGGGATCCATCCATTTAACACAAGTGGTGTGGGAGGTGCATTAGTCTTCCATTTTCAAATGCAAGACTTGAAGCCAAAAAATGTCACAAGTTATTTCAGATATCCGGGCATGTCTTGAGGGTCTATTTTTGGATGGGAGACAGAATGCCAGGCTGTGATAAGCTGAAGTACTTGTGGCAGAACAGAGTCACCGTGGAGCTGATTAGCCAGTGCAGGAATGTTGTGAGAAGGTCCAGCTGGCAAAAGAATGGAGTCCAACCTTGAGGACCTGTCCAGGCTAGAATTACAATCACCTGCTGAAGCTCAATGTCACATGGCTAGAGGAGAGAACCATACTGTGAAGGCTACATCTGGGACTGAGGATTTGGTGAATTGCAGAATTCTGTATATTTGTAAGAACCCAATTGAAAAATGGTGGTTTAGACTAGCCACCCTTGGCATTTGCTTTGGCATGGGAAAGGCAGGGTATAAATTCTTCAAAATAAAAATAAATAAATAGAAACTGGAAGCTGCCACATACTGAGTCAAGCTTTCCATCCATCTGGGTCATTATTGTCTACACTGGCAGCACCACTCCAGGGTTTTAGAGAATGGGGTCTTTCCCAGCCCAGCCATTTCCCAGAGATGCCAGAGATTGAGGGCACAATGCTAACCTGGTGTTAAACCCCTTACCCCATGCAAAGTGCCAATCTGCCCAATGCAGCTTCTTGGATCTGTGCTGGCAAAATAGCTGGCAAGAAGTCCATGTTGCAGGAAAAGGTTTGGGAAGGGGGCAGAGGCGGATCTACAGGGAGGGCAAAGCTCTAAGTGTTGCAAGAAGCCTTACCCTGTCATGTAAATCCCTCCTCTCACTTGCTGCTGTAGCCAGTAAGCAACGCCAAGATGTTGCTGTTCCCTGTGAGGATTGGCTAAAACGGTGCAGGAGAGGAGTGATTTCCACTGCAAGGTAAGGCTTCTTGCAAAACTTAGAGCTTTGCCCTCCCTTAGATCTGCCTCTGGAAGGGGGCATAGGATACTGAGCTAATCTGCTTCGCCAATCCTGCCCACCTCCTGAGCCTGATCTATCCTATTTCCACGCTTCCTCTGAAACACCCCCACTCTGCCTCTGTTCCCCCTATCCCTACCTCTATGCTGCTTAGCGCCGACCTTACCTGCTCTGGTGGCCATAGGTCCGGATTTGGTGCTGGTGTATTTGCCCGTCCCACCAGCACTTCTTACTCCCGAGTCATCGCACAGTGCTTTACCGCAAGTTTGCGACACTCTAGGCCAGAGCAGCAGCCACTGCATCGGCAGAGTGCAAGGTTAGGATTGTGCTTTGAGTACCATACAAGTCAGCCAAGCCTCCCCAGTGCTCCAAAGGCAGCTTTTCTCCCGTTAAACAACCATGATTTGCTTCCCTTTGATGGGTCCTCCAAATAACAGAGTCATCATTACACATCTGGTCCCTTTCTAGTAGGCTGGGCCTCCAATGAGGAAAGTGTGTTTATAATTCTAATTTGAAAATGCAGCACATTAATATGCTGATTTCCGTCGTGTTTGCCTGAACCTGTTTGGAGAAATTACGACGACAAATATCTTGTACACGGCACCTCTAAACTACCAGCTTGAGCAAACAACATAAGAGTTGATACAGCCTCACACAGCTGATTAGAGCCACTTCAGAGGCGGGCGTGATTAGCGCTTTGGCTTGGAGCCATCTTTTCTTAACACATAAACAAAGCATCTGTTTCGGAGTCCTCGTCCCAAGCGAATAGACCCACCTCCACGATCACTAATAAGCGCATTCGAGGAGGACAGATGGCCCCATGATAAAAGAGTCCCGGCTTTTCCTGTCCTAGACACACCGAAGAAGCAGATCTGAAAGTTGGCTCCAGACTGCATTTCCTTGGGCTCTGAGAGCCAGCAAGGCTCTCTCTAAAACTGGCTCCACAAAAGAAGAATGTAAATTGGGGAGGGGGGCATCCATTATTTACAGTTGGCAGTGCCAAGACTGCGGGTGGTGCAGCCAGATGATTCCACCCCCCCCTTCATCTCCACCACGTAGAGGTATGTCAACGAAAAATGAAAGACAAGGATGATCCTGCAGGACAAGGTATGTAGTAAGCAATTCAACCCTTGGCTTGAATTCCTTTTAAAACCCTACCACCCCAAACTCCCAGTCTAAAGAGCGCTGCTCAGATACATGTCCCCTTTGCTACATCTGAAATGCAGGGGGTGGGTGGGACTGTAGACTTGTTTAACAGAATCCAATGTCACTTCTAAAGCTGGTGCCCCATTCCAGTCAATGAATTGGAAGCCTGCTCCCAGGACCCATGAGAGAGGGATGAGGGGCAGTGGTGTTATCCTACCGGTATGCTGGGTGGGACGTCCGGGTGATTGGCAGCCCGCCTGTCGCGTACTGCAGCGTTACGCCATTTGCGTAACGTATGCAAGCGGCGTAACTGGTTACGCAAACGGCGTAACGCAGTGGTATGCGACGGGCAGGCTGCCGATCACCCGGATGTCCCGCCCAGCATACCGGTAGGATAACACCACTGATGAGGGGGCTCTTTGCACCTGGGCCCAGTATCAAAAAGGGGGTCCCAGAGCCAAAGAGAGAGCCGGATATTTCCTGGGATCTCAGAATATGCTTGCATATATTGCGTACAGTCTAGTATTCTCATTTTTTTGTGCAAGCCTACATAATTTTATATATTGTAATTTGTGGGAATTGTGATCCAATGGAAAAGAGGCCAAAAAGAAATTTTGTATTCCCCCCTCCCCCCAAAAAAGAACCCTTGATAAAATTCCCCCAAGAGGCTCTGCCTGCACTTCAACCATTTCATGCACTGGCGTAGCTAATGAAAAGGTGTAGCTAATGAAAAGCCCGGTGCAGAGGGCAAAATGATGCCCTGGAAGTGACATCACAACAGGAAGTGACATCACAGTTATATTTTCATTTTCTTTTTCCTTTGGCCATAACATTTGATAGAACGAAGATATTAGACTCCAATTTGTTTCATTGTATTCTGCATTAAGTTCTGTATTGAATGGTATATAACATGATGGTATTATTCAGTTTTACCACGGTTTTCACAATTTTGGCCACAAGTGTCAAGCTCACCTTGTTGCACCCCTAAAGCTTGTTGCCCGGTGCAATTGCACCCCCCTGCACTTCTTCAGCTACGCTCCTGATTTAAAGCATCTCTGCGAATGGCCAACTTGGGCTATGGCTAAGCCCGAGTTTGCCCCAAATGACCTTGTTTCTTCAGCTTTTGGCTTTTTTCCCAGGTGACTGAGCTTAATCACAGACCATTCTTAGGTGGCTGTCAAGCTCTGCCCCCTTCTCAATTAGTTCCAGACCTTTATCACTGGTTTCTACACTACTATTGAGTTTCATCACCCACCATTTTTTGTGTGCTGGTAGTCTTCCAATCCCACCACGCATGGGCTTGGATTTAAAAATCTCATGGGTTTGGATTCATCCAGTCTGAAAACCCTGGCCATTGGATCTACCCTTCCCTCAGCCTCCCCTCCCACTTTCCCCCACTTTCCCCTCCCAATTTTGCCCCCTCTCTGCCCCCATTTCGCCACCCCTACCCTCTCCCTACCTCTCCTGCTGGCTTACCTGCTCCAGTGGCTAGCCAGTGGTCCAACAATAAGGGTAGGAAAGATTTGCCCTTCCCACTGGTGCTGCAGCAGTGCACATATCTGTGCACTGCCAGAGCATCTTTTACCGCCAGTGTGGACTATGTGGACAGCACTCAGCACCAGTGGAACACAAGTTCCAATGCTGACAGCCTCAGTAGGATCGGGCCACTAGGCTGAAGTATGCATGAAATCAGAATAACTAGAACACTTAATAGCAAATGTACCACATGCTTCTAATTTGTACTATTTAATTAAAGTGGATTATACCCTAACTCCTTAAAGCAGCTGATGCTGTCTGCAGCTTTCAAGTCCTTTATGAGGACAGAAGCCTAGACACAGAGAAAATGTCTGAAAATCCTCCCAGACAGTAGTATGCTTATGAGTCATTATTTTTATTGATGTATTTGCTGCATTTATGTACAGGTTGGGCATTCTATATCCGAAGTGTTTGGGATCAAAGGTGTTTTGGATATCGGATTTTTTGAAATACTTGCATATACCTAATGAGATAGCTTGAGGATGGGACCCAAGTTTAAACATACTTATTTATGTTTCATATACACCTTATACAATAGCCTGAGAATAATTGTATATGTTTAATAATATTTTTAATAATTCTGTGCATTTTGTGCCTCCCATCACATGAGGTCAGGTGTGGAATTTGTCATTTTTGGTATCACGTCGGCACTCAAAAAAGATAGATTTTGGAATATTTTGGATTTCAGAATTCCAGATAAAAGATGCCCAACCTCTACCACCTTTCTGCCTCTGCAAGACCAGTCAAGAAGGTTTACAAAATTAAAACAAGCAAGTTACAAAAGATTTCAAAAGGAATGTTATCTCAGGATCTTGGATAGTTTATCAGGAGCTGGTAGCAGAGCTCCATAGCCTTGAGCTATGATGTCGCTTGGATGTCATGATGAACATTCCTGGATGAACATGTGGTTCATTATCACAGGAATCCTTACTAACCACACATCTTTTTTTTTTAATGCTGCTATTTATTCTAGCACAGCAGTTCCCAAACTGTGGGTCCAGGACCCAATTTTGGGTCTAACGTGAAACTGACCAGCTATAAGAACATAAGAAGAGCCCTGCTGGATCAGGCCAAAGGCCCATCTAGTCCAGCTTCCTGTATCTCACAGCAGCCCACCAGGTGCCCAAGGGAGGCAGGAGACAACAAGATGCTTGCATCCTGTTGCCACTCCCTTGCATGTGTGCTATGTGCAACAAGGGTTAAACAAGCTGCTACTTGGGGTGGGGGAGCACTGCTGCCCAATCACCATTATAGCCACACCCCTTTGCATTTATAAATCAGGCAATAGTGTCTAGTCTCGGGTCTCTAAAAGGTTTTGGAACTACTGGTCCAGTCGGTTGTAGAGGCTTGAACTTCTGGTTAGAATAAATCAAGCTGATTGACGACAAGGGAGAAATGCAATGTTTACACCTGCTATTTGTCTTGGCCACCCTTGACAAGATCGTTTTGATCTTTTGGGGGGAGGCTTCCTGCTACAGCCAGATTTGCATCTCTGCTCCCACTGGAACATTGTTACATCCATCAACCGCAATTCCTTTCTCAGCTGATATTGTAGACAAACGTTCTCAAGAGCATTGCAGGTGATATGAGGAACACTGCCCATGATAAGAACATAAGAACATAAGAAGAGCCCTGCTGGATCAGGCCAAAGGCCCATCTAGTCCAGCTTCCTGTATCTCACAGCGGCCCACCAGGTGCCCCAGGGAGGCAGGAGACAACAAGATGCTTGCATCCTGTTGCCACTCCCTTGCACCTAGTACTCTGAAGTAGCCTACTACAATGTAAGGAGGTTACAACCAGAGACGTCATCCGGGCGCGCCAGGAACCAGAACGCCCGGATGATTGACAGCCCTGCGCCCCTATGGCAGAGGGCAGTCACGCCTTCCTGCGCCTCACAGCGCCCGAATCACTCCATTTCAGAGCGATTCGGGATGCGAGGGAGGGAGGGCGGGCCCAAGAGCAGCTCGCCCGTCCTCGGGAGAGGCGGCGCGGCCCGGGCCCGTCCGCAGAACTGGCGGAACGGCGTACCGGGCCGTTCCGCCAGGATAACACCACTGGTTACAACCCATCATTGCCTACAGCCCACGATGGACTTTTCTTCCAGAAATCCGTCCAATCCCCTCTTAAAGGCATCTAGACAGATCCCATCACCACTTCCTGTAGCAAAGAGTTCCACAGATTAACTACCCGCTGGGTAAAAAAATACTTTCTTTTATCTGTTTTAACTCTCCCAACTCTCAGTTTTAGCAGATCTATTATTTATTATGATGAAAACTACCCCGTGCTTACGTCTCACCACTGCCACTGATAAAAACTAGGTTTGCAAGGCTGAAAAACCCTGGAAAATATGTCTGCCGGAAGTAACAGTGTGATGATTTGCACAGCACGGACAACGAAGGAAGATGTCATTCAACATCTGGGGGTGGGGGAATCAGACTATCTGGATTTGTTCCATGATACACTCCTATCTGCTAACTGGGCAAAGAGACACTTTTCAGGTGGTACTCCTCTTATTTGAGCAGGGGACAGTAACCGTCCCTCTCCACTGTGTCATTTCTAGTGGCTATTTGCTTGTGGTGTTCTGCATTTTTGTTTCAATTGTGAGTCCTTTTGAGCCATTCAACTATTTGATTTTGTCAGCACATCAGTTTGTGAACGTTTTTGCTCAAAAGCGGGATTATTTATTTTATTATTTATTATCATCCATAACAATAACGAGTAGGGAAAGCTGACACACCAGACCACATTCTATTTTTTTCCCTAAACCATTACTTGGTTATTACTTTTACTGACATTCTTGAATCTTGCATTTAAATCTTGCATCAATGTCATATCTGCAGCTTGGGGAGAAACATGAAGTGTCCATTTGTCTCACTTCTTAGCATCAGCTTTCACCCTTTTGAATTCTGCTACAAGCCCCCACTCACCCACAAGAAAAGAATCCAAATTTCAAGAGTTTTTTAACCCAACGCATGCACTGTAATTCAACAATGCTTGTTAAAACACGTTTTGCCTGCTGTAGAACACACACACACACACACACACACACACACACACACACACACACAGAGAGAGAGAGAGAGAGAGAGAGAGAGAGAGAGAGAGAGAGAGAGA
>JAJKFI010000020.1:12012768-12048157 GCA_029204185.1 Lerista edwardsae | reverse complement strand
AGAGAGAGAGAGAGAGAGAGAGAGAGAGAGAGAGAGAGAGAGAGAGAGAACAATCTTCCTATTGTTTAAAATATTTAAATTTACATTTTTACTTATGTAAAAAAATCCATGTTCTTAAATCATATTCAGGCAAATAGATGCACATGCTATATCAAGCCTCGGGACATCTCTTATCTTTGTTCTCATATATACTGTACGTTTCTGTTATAAGATATTAAAGCACCATTTCACTCATGTAATGTGATTGCAAAAATTAAAAAACAACACCGAAACCAGCAATGCTGTATAGTGAGACCTGAAGATTAGTCAATGAAGAGTCAATGAAGAGGCAGACATTTACTTAATTAGTTAAATGTTGAAAGCAATATTCAAGTTCTAGCAAAGCACAATTTTAAGGGCCTTTATAACAAACAACACTTTCTCACAAAACAGAATAAAAGCTTTTCCATCACTTCACCTGTGTTCTGAATCTCATAATTTAGAGGTGGGTTGACTCTAAATTTAATCAACATGTACAGTGATTGAAATCAGTCCAATTTAGCCATCTTCCTCTCTGATACCAATAAAGTTGAATCCATGATCAAGAATTACACTTCCCCCTTCTCTTTCTGTAGCCAAATGCACACTGTTCCCTTCTCTGCACCCAACAAACGTTCAAACATGAGCAATGGCACATCGCAAATAAAAAATTGCATGAGATTTAAAATAAAATCTCAAACTCCAAATCTTGCCACTGAAAAGATCTTTAGCTATGAGCACTTACAAAAAATGTTTATTTATTCATTCACGGTCAAAGATTACATCTGTAGAGCCACATGTATTTGGGAAGTGCTGTACTGATTAATATGTACTGAAACAGAGTAATAGCTGCAGTTGACACTCTCACTTAACTGCCGTTACCAGAGCTAAAAATGAATCATGTTTTGTCGAAAGCAGACAGGGGAAAATATAAAGTTAAAAACCACTGCTACAGCTTTTGAAATTTTGGATTCGACATACTGTATACCATAATCTTCTGGAAGTTTCCCCTGAATAGGGTGTGCATATGTGTCCTTGGCATTTTTACCAACGTATTTTATTTTGTATGTATGTATGTATGTATGTATGTATGTATGTATGTATGTATGTATGTATGTCCCACTTTATCTCCCTGGTGGGCAATCAAAGTGGCTTTTGGCCCTACCATTTCACAAATATACCTGTACCAAATATTTATAATATAGTTTTAGCTTTTTTTAAAATCTAACACCAAGCAGCAGCCAAAGGGAATTAAGTTCTTAGCATTTTAATAGTTGAGCATTTAAGTGCGCTGTACTGCAATTCTGCATATTATTTCAAGAAAACAAATTGAAATTGACAAGGTTGATTGAGGTTCCCATCTGAAACAAAGTTGAAAATAAATTCCATTAAGAAAAATGCCAATTGCAAATCAGTGCATTTTGGATGGATGGACCTGTTAGTCTGATATTAATAACAAAAAAATTATTCTGTTTTAAGCATGAAGGCCCATCTGAAATATTTAGGATGTCTCAGGCTGAAAATCTGAAACATATTTTAATTATTATATTAAGAAAACAAAACTTCTTTCTTGTTGGAAAGGACATTAAACAACTAAAATAATCATCTAAAAAGTGTACAGTAATCATATTCATCATTTCAATCAATCAATCAACAGGTACTTATATACCGCTTTTCAACATGAAGTTCACAAAGCGGTCTACAGATAAATAGTACTAATATAGTACTAATATTTCTGGAGGTTTTTCATGGGGGGTGGGGAAAATATATGTATCTCTAATTGTTTTGAACATAATACTTTATGTTGAATTGTTTTTATGGGTGTCAAACCTATAGGCACCATCCTGCTAAAGGGAGTTGTGACTTATGTCCTACTGAATGGGAGTAAGGTTAGGCATGACTTAAGGCTGTAATCCTAAATGTGCACTTGCTATGGAGTAGACCCAATTGATCTGAATGGGTCTTGTCTCTAAGCAAATATGAATAGGCTTGCACTGCATAGCAATTATCCAAAGCACACTTGCAAGTAAGCCTGATGGTGAATACATGGAGACTCATTTTGAATAAGCTAGTGGCATCAATGCCTGATTCCATTGCTTTCAATGGGACTTCACAGCAACTAAGAGCTCAGTCCTAACCTGGAGTTAGGCCAGCACAGTTAGGCCAGCACAGTTCAGCCGGCACAAGAGCCACTGTGAAGCATGTTTGGACCACTCTTGGAGTCAGAGAGGCCAGCACACAGACATGCACCATCCTCCCTGACTCCGAGAGTGGTCCAAACGCACTTTACTGTGTCCCTTGTGCCAACCAAACTGTGCTGGCCTAACTCCAGGTTAGGATTGCGCTCTGACGGCTGCTGTCTTATGAATCTCAGGTCTGTAAATCAAGCCCTAAAAAAAGAATGAAGACTTGCTTTCAAGTCCTTGTGGCGGGTTTCAAGTTTAGTCCTCATGCTAATTGTGCATTCTTTCCTCACTGGGTGGAATCCAGAATTCATTTGGGAAGCTTGCCATTCACCTTAATGGAGTTTGCATTGCACCCAGTGCATGTAATGAAACCATTTGGGGGGCATTACCTGAGCAGCGGCTTTCTAAGCACTTGGTCTTCTTCTCCCTTGACTTCTACCCGCTGAGCTCCTTTCTTCCCTTCAACCTTCTTGCATGGTCAAAGATGAGTTTGCGAGCAAGCATTAAATGCAATTAAAGGAACGAAGGCACAGGCAAAAGACTTCGCTGGGGTGAGCTTTTCCTCCATTCCCTGACACTAAAACGCACAACCTGGACATAAACAAGCCACTAGACCTAATTAAAGGAATTCTTTCTCTCTATTAAAAATCGAAAAGTGCTCCCCGAGTGTAAACAAGTCATTTTGAAAGGGAAGAAAGGAAACCCTAATGCCCATGAATAATGGGAAATGTTTCTTTTTGCCAGGCCACTCGAATAACACACGGGTCTATAAATTACTCTAATTCTTGTCCTATCGGTGAAGAAACACTCACAAAAAGCAGGGAGTATTTAACTGTTTGCGATTAACTCATTGCTGTATTGATCTTAACATTTAATGGTAGTCATGCGTGTTTTTTTAAATTTTCAGCCAAATCTGCACAGAATTCTAGAAATACCTGCTTGTTACATTGGGGATAGGAAGAGAAGAAAACCTCTCTCTCTCTCTCTCTCTCTCTCTCTCTCTCTCTCTCTCTCTCTCTCACACACACACACACACACACACACACACACACACACACACACACACAGAGAGAGAGAGAGAGAGAGAGAGAGAGAGAGAGAGAGAGACCCACAGTTCAAATAATACTCCCGATTACTCTCAGACAGTAGATTGTGGTTAAAACTAAGGGTGGTTGAGATAGGAATAATAAGGAATAGAACATTGTGAGGGTGCAATCTTAACCTGGAGTTAGGCTGGCACAGTTGGGCCAGCAAAGTTTGGCTGGCACAAGGGCCACCATAAAGCGCGTTTGGACTACTCTCAGACTTAGGGAGTATGGCACACGTCCGGTGGCGGCATTCAGCCGGTACGCTGGGCGGGACTTACCTTTGAGCGGCAGTCTGACCGTTGCGTAACAGCGTGTTCCGCTGCTTTCCCGCCCGCCCCGGCAGAACGGAAAGCGGCGGAACGCGCCGTTACGCAACGGGCGGACTGCCGCTCAAAGGTAAGTCCCGCCCAGAGTACTGGCTGAATGCCGCCGCTGCACACATCTGTATGTTGGCCCCTCTGACTTTGAAAGTGGTCCAAACACACTTTACAATGGCCTTTGTACCAGTCAAATTTTGCTGGCCTAACTATGCCAGGCTAACTCCAGGTTAAGATTTCGCCAAGTCATGGGGCACCAGTGCCCGGTTGCAGTAGGTCCCTGGTGCAAGGTCCTGCACTGGGACCCCCATGAAGCCCCTCCATCTACCACTCAATGGTGAATTGGGTGTTGCCACTGATACAGGATTTGGGAGTCAGTCTGACCAGGTGGACCCTACGATGGGTGTCAACCCTCAACCAGTGCCTGATCTGGGGTCCCATGGGTCACAATCCACCAGGACATTATTCCTTGCAAAAGCCCTATTGCAATAAGCAGTAGTGCTGCAGCTTCTGTTAATTTCAATGAGGTATAAAGATAAACTGCCCCAATAAACTGTGCCCATGTTAACTAAACGTCACCAAAATATCTTGGGACAGCTCTGCCCCTCTAATAAGTATTTCTGCTGCTGCATGTATGGAAAATGGGGAGCCCTCCTTAATTGACATAATTGATCCTACTGCTTAAAGGATCTTTCTAAAAGATATGATTAAGCAGGTTGTTCTTCTGTATCCTTAGCTGGGGCTACAGGTAACCAGCATTGATGGTTATATATTCCCCCTGAACCTGACTTGTGTTTGGATGCAGAGAACACACATGCAAAAACTGAAAGGATGAAATAAAGGTTTTCTGGCATTATGCTTTAGAAGAGGTTAGTCCAAGTTGTAGAATGTAAATACTTAAGGTCCCTCTCCCAATCTTCTTCTTTGCTTGTTCTTTACCCCTAAATAGATAAATTCCAGAATTTCTCAATTTTCAGTTATTTACTGCCACCCTGTGGCAAAGCGAAAACACTGCATACCACAAATTGCACCCAGAGTCAGTTGTGTTACTCGGATGCAGATAAAATTACAACTTGTAGCAGCCTAACCAATTTATTTCAGCAGAAGTTTTGGGGAATAGAAATGGCAGTTTTTTCCCCCAGAATATCATCATGGCTTTTTGTTGCTTATAACAAAAAACAATTACATAAGAACATAAGAAGAGCCCTGCTGGATCAGGCCAAAGGCCCATCTAGTCCAGCTTCCTGTATCTCACAGCAGCCCCACCAGGTGCCCCAGGGAGGCATGAGACAACAAGATGCTTGCATCCTGTTGCCACTCCCTTGCACCCGGTACTCTGAAGTAGCCCACCACCTTTGTAAGGAGGTTGCACAATCCATCATTGCCTATAGCCCACATAACAATGGACCTTTCCTTCAGAAATCTGTCCAATCCCCTCTTAAAGGCATCTAGACCAGATGCCATCACCACCTCCTGTGGCAAAGCGTTCCACAGATTAACTACCCGCTGGGTAAAAAAGTACTTCCTTTTATATGTTTTAACTCTCCCAACCCTCAGTTTTAGCGGATGCCCCCTGGTTCTGGTGTTTTGAGAGAGGGAAAAGAACATCCCTTTATCGACTCTATCCCTTCCATGCATAATTTTGTATGTCTCAATCATGTCCCCCCTCAGGCGTCTTTTTTCTACACTGAAGAGCCCCAGACGCTGCAGTCTTTCTTCATAAGGGAGGTGCCCCAGCCCCGTAATCATTTTCGTTGCTCTCTTCTGCACCTTTTCCAGCTCCACTATGTCCTTTTTGAGGTGCAGTGACCAGAACTGTACACAATATTCCAGGTGCGGCCTTGCCATTGATTTGTACAATGGCATGATAATATTGGCTGTTTTATTCTCAACCCCTTTTTTAATTACCCCAAGCATGGAATTGGCCTTCTTAATTGCTGCCGCATTAGGCCAGCAAAGTTTGGCCGGCACAAGGGACACTGTAAAGCGCATTTGGACCACTCTTGGAGTCAGGGAGGATGGTGCACGTCTGTGTGCTGGTCTCTCTGACTCTGAGAGTGGTCCAAGCATACTTTACGGTATCCCTTGCGCCAGCCAAACATTGCTGGCCTAACTGCAGATTAAAATTGCACCCATTGATGTTGTCAGGTACATACTAAATATCACACCTCAGCAGGAGCACTTTGCCGACACACCTTGCTACTTTTCCTTCCTACCATTATTCCTTCCTACCATTACTTGTCGAAGAGAACAAGCAGTGACCAAAAAGAAACAAAAATGAGAGCCAGGATGGGTAGTTAGACGTGGAAGATTCAGGTTCCAATTCCCCATTCCAATGCAGCTTCCTAGGTGACCTCGGGCCAGTCTCTCTCTTTCTTTCTCAGCCTCAGTGGGTTGTTGACAAGACAAAAGGGGGGAACTATGCACACCACCCAGAGCTGCTTGGAGGAAGGGTGGTATCAAAAATAGAATAAATCTAGGAGACAGAGTGGCCACTTTCTCTCCCAGCAGTGTTGAAGACTGGGCCAGAGGAAGAGAATGGACAACAGCGGTGTTCTTCAGCCTTGGGGTCGGGACACCAAAAGGGTCGCGAAGAAGCCTCAGTTGTGGGGTCAGGGCAACCTACAGGAATGAAGAAGGTTGAAGGCCACTGGGAGTGCAATCGTAAAGGCACTCTAGGCCTGTGCAAGTCCTTTGCCGTAAAGCACATTTTTGCCACTTCTGCCGACAGGCCGGCAGCGGGGGAGGATGTGGAATGGGTTAGGGGGAGGCCAGATCCGTGGACAGGCTGCCACTTGGGCCAGATCCTAACCCCCGTCCCCGTCGGCCCCGATCCAGCCACCCAGAGTAGCCCCATCTGGGCCACGGTGCATCCCCCTCATCCCTGAATAGTGAGAAGTGCCAGAGGCAGCACTGATTGGACTTCTTTTTGAGAGCACTGGAGGCTTATGGTATCTGTGCCATCTTGGCTTTAGTTACAAGTGTACAGATTTGAGCATTGGACGGAAGCAGCAACTTCTGCCCTACCGGAGTTCTTTGAAAAGTGCTGCCACTTCTGTGACCATCCACGCAAACACAATCCATGGGCTTTGCGCAGCAGTAGCCTGTGGGTTGTGTCTGCCGGATTACAGCCACAGCAGCAGCAGTGGGGACGCTTTTCACAGAACTATGGTAGGGCAATTCTGCCTCACCTGCCACACCTGCCCCCTGAAGAGTGATACTCCGAGGGCCTCCAGGCCAGTACTGGCCCCTTGACAATCCCATTTGTCCCATTCTCTCCGCTCCCCCCCCCCCCAAAAAAGCAACCGATACTGGAAAACGAGGGACCGCAATAAAACAATGCCTGCACAAATTCAGATTTTTATTAACCCCTAAAATGCTGCTAGGATTGCAGGAGTGGCCAACCCTGCAGGAGTATGCCCTGAGTCTCCAGGATTCAACATCAATCTCCAAGGGACCTGTGTACCAATGCAATCCCGGAGTTTTTATCACAGCCTCCAGGAATCTCCAACGTGGCACCATGTCGGATGAAAAACAAAATCTGCAGGAATCGCTTCAGTTCAAGCGGACGACACTGCTGCAAGTATCCCCATTTGCAGTCCCAGCAGTTGCAAGGAGTCCCACCGGCCCCGCTCAAAGAAAACCTCGCCTAGAAAATCCCTTCGGAAATCACGCCTAGTCCCTCCACGCATGCCTACTTCCACCCACCGCCCGTTCCTATGCTGGCCACCCCTGCTGGTCTGCGCCTGCGCCCTCCCTACCGACCACCTGCTTTTCGCACAGGAGCGATCAAAAGAATTCTCAAGGCGTGTGTGCGCTTTTTTTTGGCCACAACCCACTGCGCACGCGCAACTAGCGGTTCCTTTCCTCTGCGGCTTCGTAGTCTCTATAAGGGGCGGGGTTTTTTTTTGGCTGGGCCGCTGTTCTTTGGTGGCGTCGCTTCCTGTTTTCTGGCGTTCGCTTCCGGGGCAGGGTCGTGCTTATTGGGAGGGGTCGTTGGGACCGGTTGGGAGAGAGGAGAAGAAGAAGTAAAGGGGCAAAAGAAGAGGGGCAGGAGCTTGGCTGAAGACCCTCCTTCTCTCTCTCCCGCCCCTGTTTTGCATCCTCCCTCGAAAGATCGGTGAGTATTATGGGGTGGGGGGCCGGCTGGGTTCCAAGTGGGGAAGGCAATTGAAGGTGCACATTTGGAGGGTGACGAGTGGCAGTTTAATTCCTCTTCCCCCCCCCCACCGTGGCTTTTCATGCGCACTTGGGAGGGGTTAGCAAAAGTGCTGTCATTTAATACGAAGCCATTCTTACAATGTTAGGCTGTCACCCAGCTTAAAAAGGACCTGACAGAATGACTAGGAGTCCTGGGCATTCATGAAAGGGGTGTGTGTGTGTTTTGAGTGTTGTTTATGACCTTGAGGAAAAGTCTTTTAAGGTGCAGTCCTAGGCCCACTTGTGCAGGAATACATTCTACTGATCGCAGCAGGACTGGCTTCTAAGTAGATGTGCACAGCCTTGTTTAGTGTGGCTGCAGTCCTGGGCCCAGTTAACTTGGGTGGGTTTTATTTTTTGGTAAACTCTGCATAAAAACACAGGTGTGCCCTGATTTGCTATCTATTGTTTCAGTTATCCATGGATACCATGGGTACTGGGATGCCTATTACAAAGATAGGGGAACATTAAACAAATCTCTTTTTATTACCTTGTTGCAATAAAACCACTGATGTCCCCGGTATTCATGGTGGGGTCCACAATGGAACCCCAGCAAATACTGGGGTATGCCTGTACTGCCTTTTGGGGATTAAAATACTTGAATAAGAACAAAAACACTGTGTTTTGGTGTTTAAGATATTTTCCAGAAATGATAATAGGTTCCTTTTCCAATTAGAATTAATATTGTGGCTGCATCTGCTGACACTGTATCATCTACCTAGCACAGCTTTAAAGCATTTAAAATTAATAAAAATGAGAGCTTTGAATGAGAATATAGAATAAAACGCATAACACTGCAGTTTGCTATTTCAATCAAGAAACTTTTGGGTGGCAAATCACCCCCCCAAAAAATACACCCCTAACGGAGAGGAGTCCCTGTTGAATAATGGGGCTTGTTTGCTTCTGAGTAAATATGAATAGGGTGGTTCCGCATGGTCGCACATGGTGTATTGAAGAAAAGGTGTACTGTTTTTTACCTCTGCTAACTGGGCAAGAGGCATTTTTTTCCAGTGGTGTTCCTTTTATATTTAGCAGGGGGAGAGCAATTGTCCCTCTTGCTTCTGAAGGGGGAAGCATTCCTTTGTTTTTGTTGGGCAGTGCAAACGTGCCACAGTTATTACTGTATTATCTTAGAGATGTTCACTAAGAAAGCAAACCTGCTTCCTGATTAGGGGTATAAAATGGCTTTTAATTTATGTACCTGGTTAACTGACAGTATAATCAAATGCCTGTCAACTTGGAAGAAAGGCCTAGTAAATTCTATGGAACTTATGATAAAGTAAGTTTGGCACCTGAACAATATTTCACACTTATATAGCACTAGTGAGTGTTACTTAGTGATGATTAAAGTCTTCTGCTGTGTTTGTGCTGTTTTACTCCTGTTTTTATATGTGATTGTATTTATGTTTTATTGCTCTTGTAAGGTACTCTGGCTCCTCTTCAGTAAAAAGAATGATGGGATATGTAATCTTAAAAAGATTTATAATCCTCCTTACGGCAGGTTGGTGATGCAGATTGTGGGGAGGGGGACAGAATGTGTTTTACCTGTGACCACCTACTGAGCTCATGGTAAAGCCAAGACTGTTCTCCCTGGTTTGAATATTTGATTTATTGCTCAGTGTACTAGATTACCTTTGTCTCTAACTGTCCTGATTCAAAATATAAGGAATGGAGACACAGCAAAACCACTGATGGTTTGGTGGATTGTACCTGTGTTCTGAGGCAAGGTTGGGAGAGGTCACTTAGTGCCAGATCTGGGATTCAGCAAGGAGGAAGGTTGCACCAGGAGAATAAAGCTGAAACCAAGTGTGTGTGGGTGTTGGGGGCAAGGGGATTGCATAACACTTCCCATACGCAACAAATCCATATGGCACTTACTTGTAAGAATAGGAAATACCCTGGGGTCTGTGAAAAATGATTGTATTCCATCAGTGTCTTGATCTCTTAATAGAAATATTGAATAGTTTATTGGGAGGAAGAACGTGAGTGCTGGGGCATGAAGTAAAATTTGAGAACTTTAAAATGTATGTGTGTGTTGGGGTTGGGGGGAATCCTTGCAAATAAAACTGGTCTTGTGCTCATGGGCTTTGTCTCAACACATAATGAGTGCCCGTAAGTGTCGGAGATGAGATAAATATGGCTGGCTCAGGAAGCTTCAGTTCACTAGGAATTTGTCTTGCACGTGTTCCACTGAAATTAATCTATCGGTGGCACTTACTCGAGAGCAAAGGTACCATAAATAGTTTGGTGGACTGTGCCTTATGGCCTCTGGCATTGGAATAGTCTGAGCATTTTTATCTCTTGAGGGTCCCAGTATTGGCCTCCCACCACCGGTTGTGTACAGTTCCCCACCCCAAAAGTTTGACATGGTTATGGTGGCAGATAAGCATCCTGGATTGAAAGGGTGCTGCTTGGAATTTTGCTCGATCATGCTATTGAAATGCCAAGACTTTTGGAGGACTGCTGTGTGCTTTACAGAGGAAGGAAGAGGCTGTTGAAGGGTGACTTGCAATAACGGATGCTGTGTAGGAAAACAAGGCTTGTATCCTGGAAAGGTGCCATTTCTGCTTTTAAGCTGAAGGGGAAGCATGTTAAGTTGAAGGCAGTGAGTTTTTATTATGAGGAAATCTAGTTTCAAACCTAATTATTATATCTGTCCAAATGAAGATGTAGGTATACGTGAAGATTATGTTGCTTCCCTTGCAGAATGAACACTTTTCTAAATACACTATTTCTTTATCTGTACTTGCCTGGGATATTTAGGATTGCAGCTCAAGGAATATGTGCAGCCAAATCTTATACGCATTTTACTTGGAAGTAAGTTTAACTGAGTTCAGTAGGACTTGCTCCCAAGCATGTCTACACATATTACAGCCTTAAATTTGGTCTGTTGAGCTCTGAAAGGTTTACCTCAAATTATTCATGTTGGGATAGGAGGGGTTATATGGAATTCTTAGGAAATATGGGAATAGACTGCTTAAAAACAGAAAATAGAAACCTTTGTGGGTAAGGAAAAAATAACAGAAGCTGGATTTTAATGGGCTTTGCACATGCTGAATTCATTCTGGATTGCGGGGAATTAACACGAATTTGACCTGTTGGTTTTTTGGTTGAATTTCAGTATAGCTTTTAAAAGTCTGTAATGGTAATGTGAAGATCTGTAAAAAATGATATTTTTTTTCTCCCCTTGTAAAAGCATTCAAGGCATGTTCCAAGTTTCTCAGTGAGGAAGAACTGGGGAAATAGTCTTTTAATGAATTGTATGTGACTGTAATAGTCACTTGTCAGAATAGCCCATGAAGTTTCTTCTCTGGAAGTTTACAAAGTAGGAGCTAAGCATTGAAGTCTGGGGAAATGGCTGAGAACAAGCCCCAAAGCTGTTGCGATTGGAGCAACTGATTCTGTCTGTAGTGTCTTAATGTGGCCCTTAAAGGAAACAATTCAACCTGACAAGTGACATCAAGAACATATCAGTCTGTTTTTCCTCTGCCGTTCTGCCATTGTTCTGTATTTTTATGTTCCTGGAGGCTGTTAAATGACTGCTTTATTGAGCCATAAGAAGTGATATGCGGAGCATGTTGAAATAATACCTCGGGTTATGTTGTGAGGCACAGAGCCAAAACAGTGTCCTATGACAAGTAATCTCTGCCTGTGGTGAGCTGGGTGGAGTTGGGATGTGTAATCTTCTCTAGCTTTTAATGGAAAGTTTTCACAACTTCACCTCGAGGCTTTAACAACTTTTTTTCCAAGGTTGACACTGGCAAGTAGAACACAACGGACGTTCAGGGAAGGAAGGATGTAAGCAAGGCTCAGGAAGAGCAGACAAATGTACGGATGTGGGAAATATGGGCTCATATCCCTACTGAACCATGTATACCAAGTGGTCCTTGGGCAAGGGGGCTCTTCGAATAACCAACCTTGCCTCTCTGAAGATAAAACTAGACAAGGGTTGCCTGTCCAGAGTCCTTGGAAATAGGGAAGATAGGAATAATAGAAGGCATGGATCATGGCTGTAGATTTCAGGGCAAAAAGGATATGGAAGCATAGTATTGATTAAAGCTCTAGCCAAATGAGAATAATCCATGCGCTATTCTTAGCTTTGCAATAATTGACTAGAGTGTTTCTTTTTCCTCCGTGCATGGGGTTTCCCTGCTATGCAGGGGAGTATCCTTCTGGGGGAAGATCTGTGGCTAAGACGGAAGTACAGATTGAGAAGTCTTTGTCTTGCACGGTTTCTGCCATGAACTCGTAGGTGGTCTTAAGGCTGAGAATGGTGACTTGTCTAGGCTACCACTGTAATGGGATAACAGTGCTGGCCTCCCTCATAGGGTTATTGTAAGCACTCTGGAAGGGTAATGTATGTGGAGTACTTTGGATATTCAGAAGTGCTGTGTGAATGCAAGGTAATGCACTTGGCAGGAGTGAATGGCAGCCCTGGGGGTTCTTCTAACCAGTTCTGTATCTGAAGTATTGGGTAGGGGGGTGGGAATCAGAAGCACCTTTAGTTTTTCCTGAATACTTATTCATTTTAGTAAAATATAAGCAGTAGCCGATATTAGCTGATGTCAAAGCAGTCAGTAGCACATAAGAGAGCAAGATCTATCTTCCAGACATTTGAGTTGCAAGGATGGGGGGGGGGAGAGAGACTTCCCATTTAACTATAGCAGCGATTTTTCAACCAGTGTGCCATGAGTGGTTTTCAGGTGTGCTGTGGGCTTTTCAAGGAAGGTCATTTATTAAATGGGTCATTGGAGGATGCGAGACCCCACCAGCAGCATTGGCGCTTGTCAGTGTGCCATGAGATGAAAAAGATTAAAAATAGCTGCATTGTAGAAGAATGAAAGAAGTTGAAGAATGAAAGTAGAATGCCTATTGGCTGTTTCCAGTTAGTGTCTACATAATTGTTTCTCATCTGATGAGCATATGCTTAGTGTGGGATTTCCTTAGGAAGGTATTTCAGTTATGAAAGCTGGAGTGTCAGAATTGCTAAGCAAGTACTCTGTGAAATATCTTGCAGTTCTTACTAAACGTCTAACACAAAAAGGAGGAATTCTGGATCAGTCAGACTCTGCATCAGCCATTGAGGCAACACTAAGGATGGAAGGGGTTGAACTTAAAGAAGAGTGGCAAGATGAAGACTTTCCAAGGTAAGTTATTCAAAGGCAAACTTTTCTTTCTCTGAAGAAGTCTCAGTTGTGGTCACTGTAGCTTAACAACTTGGCCAAGGATGATGCTCCAGATGTTTTTTTTTTAAAGTCAAGATGCTTTTGTTTGCCCATGCTCTAACTGGGTCACTGTCTTGCCTGTGGCCGGGGAGGTATGTTCTGGCAAGCAAAAAATTATCTCACTTCTGCTGGACGGAAACAGCAAAAACCAGAACTAGATGGAGCAGGCAGGGGAAGAACAAATGTGTGGCGTTTCTTTAAAAGCCTAGCTGCAGAGAGAGAGAAACCACCTCTCATTTTCCAGCTTGGGGAAAGGAAAGGAGATGAGGCTTATCTCCTTTAGCAGGACTTTTTTCCAAGGTTTACACTGGCAAGTGGAACCCAACTGATATTCAGGGAAGGAGGGATGCAAGCAAGGCTCAGGAAGAGCAGACAAATGTACAGATGTGGGAAATATGGGCTCATATCCCATGCTTTGTGTGTGAATGTGTGCGCACCCAAGTTGTTTTCATATCTGGCCTTACGTACTTTGAGCACCCGAACTGGTACTGTTATTTTCTCTCTACCCTATTTGTGCTGCTGTCCTATCTCAGCACCAGGATAGCAAACCAAGTCGGAAGGCTGCTTTCTCACATCTTAGTAGGGTCTAACAGTTAGCCTCTTCCTTCCTTTCGCTCTGTTGCCAGGCAATACTAATCTTGCCAGGCCGCTTTCAAGTTCCATTCTAAATGCACACACCAGAATGAATGTGCAAAAGCAAAGCAAGTGGATAAAACGCCTTCATAGAAAACCAGGCTTAAGTGGGTAGCAAGGTTTTTTTCTTGTGGATGGGGTCATGTGAATGTCACTGTTTGCAGCAGTGTCCCACTCAGTTGTTCCCGTGTCTGATTTGCAACAACACTCTCTCTGTCTTCCCATGGCTGGTTAAAAGGGGACAGAGGACTTCAAAGCCAAGATGACATTTGTAGACCTTTGTATATGCTGCTATCAAACATTATCTTTGTTGGCGGCCCTCCAACGTTTGGTTGGTGATAACCAGGAAAAGGCTCTCCTCGATTTTGGCGCCTACATATATGAGATACATTTTCCTGGCACCAACTTTAAGGACTAGTCACCTTCAGGACTAGGTGAAGACTTGATTTGCTCAGGCCAGTGATAGATCAATGTAACAGGACAATAGAGTGTCCAGTGCTAGTGTTGGCTGCTAATGTGTTAAAGCTGTTGAGCAACACAGCACAAGATAGCAACGCTGAAGTCAGTAGCTCTTCAGCTGTTGCTATAGTGGCTATAATGTTATGTCTTGCAACCCTCATCACTTGATGTAATAGGCTCATCCTCAAGGACTGCTGCACACAATTTATAGCAGGATGGTCCAGCCCTGTTCAGGCTGATGTTGTGACCATACTGATCCAAGCTATTCCTGACCTTTGTAGTTTAGTCTTGGGGTTCACATACCAATGTGTAAAAACTCTGCCTTCTTGAAAGGCCATCCTGATACAGGTTCACTGTGTTTCTTTACTGGCGTTTTCCTGACTCTCATCAGGCTGCACTGTCCACACTGCCATGCGTACTAGGGAGTTCTTGCTGGGCTGTCCACCTTGTTTGTTTACTGATTTCCATGTTGATTTCTCAACCTCGGCTGCTTGTTTCAATGTGTTATTCAAATTTCATGAAGTACCAGTAAGTGATTTGAATATTGTATCTATCACTGGACAT
The DNA here is from genome assembly GCA_029204185.1 of Lerista edwardsae. Lineage (NCBI taxonomy): Eukaryota > Metazoa > Chordata > Lepidosauria > Squamata > Scincidae > Lerista > Lerista edwardsae. Next base: position 12,033,467 of record JAJKFI010000020.1, on the reverse strand, counting down.
GATTGCCCTTTTCCTCTGTCATAGACCTCTCCCAGAAGATGACCATATTGAAGACATGTCAGATGCAGCTGATAGAGGGGACCAACCTGGTAAGTGTGCTTGGTTTAAACCCTCTCGGCTAAGGTTGTTTTGCAGAGAAATAAGATGAGCTCAAGAGGGAGCACCAGCAAAGAGCCATCTAGAAGCACACTATGCTGCAATAAGTGGGGACAGTTGATCCTTCCCTGCTAAGTATAAAAGAAGCACCAGCACTTTATAAGGGGCCTCTGCTCAGTTAGGAAGGAAGTGGAGCTGGTTGTGATGGCTCATTTTTTGGAAGGAGATCATGCAAGGTTAGGAAGCGATACTGGAAGCTTTGTAAGACAATATTGAATATTAGGCTCAATCTAAAGGACTCAGTTCTTTGAAGAACTGTATGCAATGTGCTTTTATAGCTGTACAAAAAGGTAGCAGAAGACTATACTGACACTGTAGTGTAACATGATAATTTTACTCTAAAAGTTTATTTAGCAGCACTCCCGTTCTGTTCATGTAGGCTCGGAGAGTAATTTTGCTTTCATCAGTGTGGGGGATATGAGTGTCGCTTGTCTTTGGCTTTAAAACTTATCTCTAGTGAAACACTCAGAATAAAATTTCCTTATTCCGTAACTATTAGAAATGAATGGCAAAAAGGTTAAGAAGAAACTGATGGCCCCACATATCAATTTAACTCTGGATCACAGTGAAGCATCCACTTTGTCTGACCTGGACGAGAGTGCAGATATTGATCTGAATGATACAGACACACCGTTTGAAAACAGTAATGAGTTTGAATGGGAAGGTAAGGCTCGTAACTTTACTCCAGCCTTGTGCATGTGTTTCTTCTCTGCTGTGTTTGTCAGCATTGCTGCCCATTGAAGCTGTTCTGTGGTAACAGACACATGGAATCCTTGTTGCTTCCGTCCAGAGGTGGAGTCCTACTGTGGCATGTTAGTGAGTAGTAAAATGCCCATAAATCAGATTATATATGAGACCACAGGTAGTAAGAGATTCTGAGAGTTTTTGTTGGCCTGAAGTTGATGGCCCGAGGAATTCAATGAATTGGCCTAGATCAAAGATTAGACAATTGGAAGTGTAGGGGTTTCTATTGTGAGCCCCCCTGTGCTTGCTAGAATCAGCTAGGGAGGCCATTCCGCAGACTACCTTGTGAGGTAGAATCCGTATTTGAGGTTTTTTGCAGTTGATGTTAAGCACTGGATAAAAACTTTCCTTTTTGCACACACTGCCCCATGGGCGTGGATTTTACTGGTTGTGTTCTTGAGCTCAACTGATGGCTAGGGAACTTGCCTGATGGCACAGGCCACTTGCCTGTGTATTTTGCTACAGGGACACTGAGCTTTGAAGTGATATTGCATTAACAAGTGTGCATAATGGAGTGCCAAAAGCATATGGCAGTTGATCAGCTGCTTTGCAATGGCTTGTATCTTTGTTAAAAACTGATATAGCCAGCACCTGACTGGTCCATTCACTTACAAATGAGCAGAATTGCTGCTGCTTATTGAAGGTGGCAGAAGTTGCTTTGTCCAAGACAGATTTTTTTCGGATGATGCAAAATGAATTCCCTTTTCCAGGGAATATATTCTGATAATTCTGAGATTCTGATAACCTCAGTGTGGCGATTTAAGTACATCATCTCTGGTTTGAATTTACTAGCTTGCTTTGGGCATCTGACCATGCTAACTAGTGTATATGACATATATGATGACATTTTGTTCAATTTCTAATGTATTGGAGCTGGGGTGAGAGATGAACAGATCTAAGGTTTTAAATTTTGCGACACACGGAGAGAGGTTGAAGGGAGCTGCATATCATTGGAATAAGGTTTCTGTCTCTTCTCTTCTCTCTTTAATGCGGCTGTCTGCGTTTTCCTGGAAGGATTGTTTCCATTAACAGCTCTGTCTTGGAAACAAACTACTAACATGCAGTAGTTTTTTCACACCTCTGTGGTAAGGTTTGTGCTACTGAAATTCCTCTACCAAAGCTGTGGTAATAATGCATTTTCTTCAGAGTGCTCCGTAAATACCAAGATTTTGATTGGTCTTGATTGAAATATTTATTTGCATGTCTGCTGCCCAACTCTGTATTGAAATGATTCACTGCTAAATATATAATCAGTAGAGACATAGTCATTGAAGGGAGTGTGTCCAGAGCTGTATACTGATGGAAGGAGTTTTCGTTCGTCCTTTTTTAAAATTGAATTTGGTGCTAACAGTCAATACTCAATATTTATGAAACTATAAAAACACAAATGCATTACCTGAAACCAGGCCCCCCTTTGATCCAAACACTGAAAACTCTTTTACAGGAAACAACTCTGACTTACAAAATCTGATTTTGCTCTGATCAGAAGACAAATCATATTGTGTATTTTTACTCTCAATATATACTCGTTTTGCATAAAAATAGAAGCTTTTAAATTTCAAATATTTGAGCCGTTCTGCACAGTCACCACTCAATTGCCTATTTAGAATAAAACATAAGGGAATGATTTCTAGATATGAATGTTGACACATCATAATGACATGGCTTTAAAGATGTTTGAACAGATAGTGCGCCGATAAGCGTACTTGATCTAATCTGCAATTTTTACAGTGCCTTATTTTTTTAAAACATGGCTAGATGATCTTCCAAAGCCCCAAACTACTGATGTAATTAGAAAAGGATCACTTCCCGAATATGCAGCATCAGATGACAAAAAAGAGGAGGAGCGAAGGTGGCGTATGTTCCGGATTGGAGAACAAGATCAGAGGGTAGATATGAAGGCTATTGAGCCATACAAGAAGGTTATCCGCCTTGGAGGTGAGGATTTGGAGGGAAGTGCTGTGTTTACACTTAATCTGCAAAGTGTCTTAAGAAGAAAATGCAATAACCTGTCTGTGCTTTTATTTCTTCCTAGGTTATTATGGTGATGGATTGAATGCAGTTGTTGTATTTGCAGTTTGCTTCATGCCAGAAAGCAGTCAGCCAAACTACCGATACTTAATGGATAATCTATTTAAGTAAGTGGTACTTGCTAAACACGTGTACCTGCCTCTTACAGAATCAACTAATTCATGTGATCCAGTATTGTTTACTCCAGTTTCTTGAGACATTGCAGCTGTTGTTGGAGTTTTTAGCTCCTTGCTATCTGCAAACCTTTTTTAACTGCTGATGGCTATAGGGTTTGAACCTGAGACCTTATATATGCGAACTTCTGAGCTGTGGTCTCTCCCTTCTGATGTGTTGATGAGACCAGCCATTCATTGATCGGTGCATTATAGATGTCATGTCTGAACCCCTTCAACACTTGCCCTCTTTGGGGGGAGGAAAGACAGGTTGAAGATATGGCATACCTCTCCCCTCCTTTCAAATGTGTATGTGTGCGTGCCATGTGTTCGTCCTTTCCTGCTAATGCACCTGAAGGAGGAGTGGGCATTGCTTCATGGCAGCTACAAACTGCATCTCTCAAACACCATGTTTGGCAGAGCAGATTTTTCCTGCAAATCATCCACCTGGCTTCTTATCCTCATTGTAAGCAATGTACAGCCCCAGTATCCGCTGGGGTTCTGTTCCAGACCCCACCGTGGATACCTGAAAACATAGATACTGGGGATGCCTTTTTAAAGATAAAACATCAGTGGTTTTGCTGCAATAAGGAAAAAAATGTTTAATGTTCCCCTATCTTTTTAATTTGCAATGTATGGATGTGAAAGCTGGACCATAAGGAAGGCAGAGCGCCGAAGAATAGATGCTTTTGAATTATGGTGTTGGAGAAGACTCTTGAGAGTCCCCTGGACTGCAAGGAGATCCAATCGGTCAATCCTACAGGAAGTCAAGCCTGATTGCTCCCTGGAAGGACAAATCCTGAAGCTGAAGCTCAGATACTTTGGCCACCTCATGAGAAAAGGCCCTCATGCTGGGAAAGATTGAAAGCAAAAGGAGAAGGGGGCGGCAGAGGATGAGATGGTTAGATAGTGTCACCGAAGCAATGAACATGAAATTGGGCGAACTCTGGAAGCTAGTGGAGGACAGGGAGGCCTGGCGTGCTATGGTCCACAGGGTCACGAAGAGTCTGACACGACTTAGTGACTGAACAACATCTTTTTAATAGGCATTCCCACAGTAACCAGCTAGATGACCAGTAACCAAAGTAGAACCAGCTATTTTGAGAAAATAACAAGCAAGACTGGTATTCAGCAGGTATTCAGTGGCATTCTTCTGCACTTGGAGGTTCCATTAACCTCCACGGCAAAGCCATTGGTAGATAGATTCTCTATGAGTTGGGCTAGTTTTTTTAACTGAAGTCTCCTTAATTGAAAAACTTGAGCCTTGAATCCTTGTAGTCTGTGTGCCCAAAGTCATGTTACTCTTTGGTCCTTCATTCTCCCCACCCTTGATGCTGGACAGATGGTGAACGTTTTGTGCAGTCAAATGAAAATGTGATTAATTCCCAGTGATAGATCCTGATTTGCAAGTCACCTGGTTAAGTTGCCTGTAGTGAATAGCACTGGGATATAGTGGTGGAGGTTAGTGGAAATAGAGCTCTTAAGAAGTTTTCTTTACACTCACAGGTATGTTATTGGCATGCTAGAGTTATTAGTAGCAGAGGACTACATGATCATTTACCTAAATGGTGCTACGACACGGAGAAGGATGCCCAGTCTAGGCTGGCTCAGAAAGTGCTACCAACAAATTGACAGACGGTAAGAAGAAAAGCTGATATGTTCACATGTGGAATATTACAGAATTTAATAAGTACAAAGCTTTTGCCTTCCTGAGTTTTGGATTTGTTTTCACCGTGGCTGAAAATGGCCCTTTGTGAAAATGGAACAGGTTCTATTTTTAATATATACTCTTTGTAAAACAATTTCCTAAACACTTCAGATGCTGTTAACCAATTTCATCTCTGGGCAATTGAATGTCTCTCTAGAAAGAAACCACTTAATATAACAGATATCTAGTTTACATGTTTCTAGATAATTTCCCAGTGCCTTGGCAGATCATGTTGTAAACATTACAGCCACTATAGAGTGGGTTGTTCATAACGCAAGCTAAAAAATAAAGTCTTTCTATGTCCAGTAGTACTCTCTGTTGATACTTTCCTTGATCAGAGCAGCATTTCTCAAATGTATTTATGTTTCAAGCAAAATGTTACCTGGAAGCGTATTCTACCCTAGCAAGCTTGTGCAAGGTTATCTCTTCCTTCTAGAACATAGTTGAGCTCTGTGACCATATGAAATCTAAACTCTGAGACCAGAATTACTGTTTGTGCCCTGTTCCATGTTGAGGGTGCTTGTTTTTTTGCAGCTTAGATATAGGAAATACTGTATTTCCCCAAGTATAAGACGCACCAAAGTATAAGACGCACCTTAATTTTGGGGCCAGAAATTTGAAAAATTTCTGCCCGGCACACCCCTTGAATAAGACGCACCCAATTTTTAGCCTCCAGTTTTTTGGGGGAAAGATGCGTCTTATACTTGGGGAAATACGGTACATGCATTTGAGACCGCCCAGTACCTTGTGAGTAGTGGTAGCCTATGGCCCTTTGGTTCAGGCATCAGTTCCCAAGCCTTGGGACCCACAATGCTCCCCTGCATGTGGATACAGTGTACAACTCCCAGCAGTGACTGGTGGTGATGTCATTGCCTGTTAGTTCCAGGTTGAGAGGCCCCAAAATACCACTACAAACAAGGTAGGGGACCAGGGCAGGCAAGAGGGCTTTTCCCAGTGCACAACTTTTCACATGCCGGAGCTCTTCTCGCCATGCTGCGCCTCCAACCGCTGTTTGGCATGGCCTACTTGTTCGCTAGGGGACATCTCGTATACCCCAGCTAGTGCCTCATGACATCCCAGAAAGTCGCAGCTGTTCCCAACACAGATTGGGAGCAGCTGAGTGAAGGCGCAAGTTCTTGTTTGGCACACTGCAAACAGATACGTCATCAACTTATTGTGTCCCTTCCCTTTTGGTTTGCATTCTAACCATTCAGCCCAGTTTCCAGTTCTGCCAACAGTTTTGTGTACGTAGCCTCTCAGTGGGACCATCTCCTTTGTCCTGGCAACTAGGTTGAGGATGCAGGTGCGCAATCCTGCCTCTGCCCTTCTCCCAGAGTGGCTTTCCCTTCTGTTTCTGCTTCCTGCCCAGGAAACATGGCCAGAACCTGTCTCTGCAGGTAGGGGGACATGTTCCCCTTCATTGTCTCTTGAAATCACCTTGGCACAGTTGCGATCTTGCTTTTTTAGTCCAGCTGTAATAAGAATTGCTGATGCCAGGCTTTTAGCTCCTTAGGAGTTCCTTCTATCTTACACGTTAGTAGAACAGTGGTGTTTGCAGTGAGTTAGTAGAACAGTGAGTGTTTGCAGAGCTTTAGCATTTGCTGTATAAAAGCTAGTATTAATACTTCTGCCTTCTTTCTGTTGCTGATCATTTTTAAAATTTGATTAACTTTAGGTTAAGGAAAAACCTGAAGTCATTAATCATAGTTCACCCGTCGTGGTTCATTAGGACACTTCTGGCAATCACAAAACCTTTTATTAGGTAAAATTTTAGAATGTCTACCTCATTCATTTTTAAATACGGATATGTTAGCACTTGATAGTAACTGTATTCATCTTATTTTTTAGCTCAAAATTCAGCCAAAAAATCAGATACGTCTTTAGTCTGGCAGAGCTGGCCGAACTTGTCCCCTTGGAATATGTTGGCATACCTGAATGCATAAAACAGTAGGTTTCTCATTATGCCCAAAATGCCATGTTAACATGTTGCAAAAGCTTTTAAATGTTTGCCTCTTTTGAGTTTTGGTATGCCTGGTTTTTATACCACCTCTTTCAGCCCAGGTTGATTTCCAAAGCAACTTAAAATGGGCACTTGCGAAGCAGTCTTGGGATGCGTATGCTGGTGGCCAGTCTTTTCATGTTCCTGATAGTTACTGACAGTCTGGATCTTGCCGTCCTGAAAGGGAGATGGAAGGAGCTGCACATGGACTTGGGGCTGAGGGGGGGGGGGAGGTAGGCAGGCTGATGGTAAAGCTGGCAGCCAGGACTGACCCAAGACATTGCAAGGCTTGTGATGGCTTGTCAAATGCCCCCTCAGTTCCCTGCCATCACTCTTTCCACTCCCTGCCTTTGACAAGGAAGAATAGGATGTAGTGCTCGTGTGGAGGAAAGAGGCATCATGATCGGATACTAGTACACCACACCCACACTGGCAGTGGTACACCTGTTGACTGAAAGACCTCCTGATGCCTTCTGTGCTTGCTTGAACCTCAAAGGCAACTAGTGGCATTCAGCATGTAGGTCTAGGTCTTGTCATAAGGGAAGACCTAACATTCAGGGTGCACTTGGATGTGCTAAAAAACAGAACCTTGCATAGGGCTGTTCAGGTAGAGGGATGGTGCTATGCACATTGGCATGTTATAGATTCTCAGTAGGTGGGTAAGGCCAGGCTTCACCCCTTCTGGCATTGTCCCCACATACACCCCTTTTTGCCATAAGTGACTGTCATTTAGTGATTGGAGCAAATGCAGGGCTGCTTTGGGGGAAATACTGTTGGCAGTAAGGGCGAGTCTGTGCTCCGCCATGGTCCAATGTGCTGCCAACAGAGCACTGCCATTACTGAGTGGGATTTCTGTACAGACATCGGTGTGTATAGAAATGTGCTTCACTCCACCTTTTCTGTTTCTGATGAACAGTCAACCCACGTTACTTAGGGGACCCGAGGATTCTAGCATCTGTGGGTCCCTGAACCTGCGCATCTGTCCAACCTGGATCCTCCAAGGCTTCCCTTGTCCTCAGAATGCCTTCTAAAGGCATATAAACATTGCTTCCAGTTTTGTTTTGTTGGCAAAACCGGAAGTCATGTTTTTTTTCTCAAGCCCGCAGAGGCTATGGGTGGACGTGTGTGGCCTCTGCAGCTCTTCTGAGCTTATGGACACAACCGGAGCCCAGCTCTGGTCAGGTTCAGAAGGTGAGGGAGGGCCCAAAACCCACAGATTTTAACATCCATGGTTTTCTTTATCCGTTGGGGGGTTTCCCCTAGTCCTCTCTTTATGTTTCTACACATTCCCTTCTCCCTGCAGATACATTGTCATGACAGAAGCAAAATGCCCACTATTTAGAAAGAGTATGGTTGGCCCTTGGTATCTGTGGGGGATCCATTCCTGGACCTCTCATGGATACCAAAATCCACAGATATTAAAATCTGCGGAGTGAGGGGCTCTCAGAACACCTCCGGGACGCAACCAAAAGGCAAGCTAGCCCTCTGTGCAGAGGTTGGGAGTTGTGTTGAATCAAATCAGCAGGTCCCAAACCTGCAGGTAAGGAGGGTTCACCTGTACAAGCAGGACCTAGATTCAGATCCCCATTTGCTATAGTTAATTGGGTGGTCAATTGTATTTTTATCTTAACTTATTTCACAGGGTTGTTGGGACAAAATGAGGAAGTTGGGGGTGGGGAGAATATACTACCCTGAATTACTAAGAGAAAGAAACCTTGCAATAGACTGAGCTTTGCTACGGAGGAGCTAAATCCAGTCACTCTTTTTCATTTTTAAAGTGAACAAGGAAAATCTGCATTAATAGATGCTGTTGGCTTTTGAGCTGTTTGAGGTTTGCCAGTATACAAAACTGCATTTTATTTACTAAAATCAAATTTTCCCCATCCCAAGGTATGAAGAAGAAAAATTTAAAAAGAAACCCACAAGGTATATGCACATCTTGATCAGGGCTCTGTCTAACCTAGCCAAGTGTCAGTGTGCTGACTGAAGCAGGTTCAGCTTGCTGCAATGCATACAGCATGTGTGAATAAACCGGTCTCCATGCAAACCCTTATGCACCTGTCTAGATTGCTTGTGCTATGTCACCTGTTGCATGAGTACTTGCAAAAACTTGCTTGCTTCAGAAGTAAGCTAGACAGCAAATAATTCAGCCTTTTGGCTACTTAATTTTAGCACTAATTCTAAGCTACAACTGCAAATTTCTCCCCTTCAAACTCTGATGCAGCAGTGACTACAGTATACTTCCTTATCGCTAGGCTGGGAGGGACTCACAGAAGCTAAGCAGTCACAAGTAAAATTGCTTTACCTTGTACTTTCTAAATTGGCTGAATAGCTGTTTGCTTTGTGCTGTCTGCATTTGCAGTATCGGTTTTCTCAATGCATGTGGGATTTTTCTGGTGCTTATATGTGCATGGCCTGTTAACACATCAGCGGTTTCAGTACTGCCCAATCCAGATCAACAGTTGCTATGGCCACTAACACCTTCACTTGATCAGAATATGCTCATTTGTGCATAACAGCTTGGACTGCCTTGTTGCAAATAGCCATCATTTTTCTCTTGAAGAAGAAACCAAAATGCTACTTGCCAAAACCACAGCTGGTTTCTTTCTTTAGAACAATAACATAAAGGGAAAAAGCTACAGATGGGTGTTATGGTGCTTGAAGCTTTTACAGAGAAGATAATTTTCCATTATTACTTGGTCCCGCCTACAATGGTGAGGATTGTAGCATTGGGAGCAAATTGGTCTTCTGTGAATGATGCAAACATTTGAATATGTAGAACATAATGCCTATTTGAGGGAACTTCTGCTTTTAAATTACAGCAAATAAGCCTATATTGTAAAGGGAAGTAAGTCACATTTTGAGTAAGCTGTTCAAATCCACAGTTGGTTACATTGGTCTTTACATCCACAATTACTGTTCTATATGTACGGAAACTTAACAGTAACTGTGGACATAATTTGTTTAACCACTAGCAAAGTGGTTCTCGACATTTTTAGCACTAGGACTTCTAAAATGACTCTATCAGACTCACCCAGCTTTATGGCACTTTTAAAAAAGGTGATCTAAAAAGAGATCATGTTTGTGTACAAGTAATTTGCAAAACAACAACAACCCTCAATCCATTTCTTGTAAAGAGGCAGCCCTAGTGAATAGCCCCAAGACTTGAGGTGCTGAGCTATGTGACCCAGCCTTCACCTACCCCACTGCCTGTCATTAATGGACTTGGGAGGGGGGGATACCAGAAAAGATGCTCAAACATTTCTCTCCCTGTATTTATACAAGCGTGCAAACTGCAGGAGCTCAATTCTTTACAGGGCAGTTAGCAGCTATCTGATTTCTGAATAGTCCCAGAACTTGAGATAATTAGTCACCTGATCTTTCAATCACCTATACTTTCATTGGAGGCTCTGCAGGACCCACCAGAAATAAGGTCCCGACTCACAAAATGGGTTCCGATCCACAGTTTGAAAAACGCTGCAGTAGGAGAGAAAAAGAAATTTGATCATTTACGTCTGGAGCAAAGAAGGGAACCATATATTGAAACTGTAAAAGAACAACCAATTAGGAATGCTCTCTAGTATTAATGGTAAGAACAGGTGCCATGTCCCATCCACATTAACTTTAATCACCACCAATGTTTTTCTATTACTAGATAGTATACATACCTTAGCATGTTACAGGCAGAATATTCCCAAATGTGAAAATTTTTCATCTTGGTTATGGTATGTGCTGGCCTCTGACTCAATAGCGGTCCAAACGTGCTTTAGTGTCCCTTGTGCCGGCCAAACTTTGCTGGCCTAACTGTGCCGGCCTAACACCAGGTTAGGATTGCGCTCTTAGTCTCATAAAGCTAGGGAGATCCTGAAAGAATGTCATTTTAAAAAGTGGGTCCCTGTGCTAAAAAATTTGCGAACAGGTCTACAGTGCAACTACTGATGGTAGCCTCCAGTCTCCCAGCCCTGCTTTGGGATGCTGTCAGGAATTTAACATTGAGCCTCCTGCATGGAATGCACATGCTTTACAATTCAGCTACAGCCCTTTACGAAGCACTTGGCCAGTGGCCATAAGAAACTTGTTGCACTTTACATTTTTAGGCGGATAGAAATTGCATGCGATTCCATTATACAAAGGACTAGGAACATGTGCTTTAGTTTCCATTCTCCTAAGTACCCATACATCTAGGCCTTGCTCTAAATAACTCATTCTTAAACAAAGAAAATACACCACTAAGGCTCTGTTTTCATTTTCCTGTTATAAAATGTCACCACATGTGTGAAAGTCTCCTTCATGACTCTGGAGGGTGGAAAATCTTGCTGCTCTATTTGTGCGTTCACTGTTTTCATTGCAATCGCTAACAAGAATTTCTTCTTTTCTGGAAAGAATGTAATCTTGCCTATATGCAAAAACTACATGTTGACAAATTTTTCTCTTGTGTTAATAAGCAGAATTGATCAAGAGCTTAATGGGAAACAGGAGCAGAAGACCGAACAGTAGTTGTACGTATTTTTTTTCCCTTGAGTCGAACCAAGACTGAAGAATGCGCCGATGGAATGACGTCTTGCATGATCAAACCCCGCTATCAGCGGTTTGCCTCTGGACTTGTGCCCAATGGACTATGTGCTGCTGAAATGGGCTTTCAAGTCTGGCCTCATTGTTGACACTTACAGCCGCCTGCCTTATAACTGTTTTATACCACAGTGTCACAACGCGTCCTAGCAGGCACCTCTGTTTTTATCCAAATGATGCTTACTCAGTAAATATTTATATGCTTAAATGTTAAGGAAAGAGATAATATATATTTTTATGACCTCTTGAAACAATGTTTTATAACGTCTGTCTGCAAACACCTAGCAGGTAGACAAGGCCATAAATGACTTGCTGTCATTATTTAACATGGTAATAAAGTGCATGACAACAACTTGTAAAATGGTCGAACACTTCTTGGTTAACGAAAAAAAACCAACCCGCCCCTCAGTAATGGTTCTGCTAGCAAGATGTAACCTGCTGTCCTGTATAAGTGAAGGTTCTTCGCCATTTTCCATCTCTGATGTACCTCATAAGTCATGTGCGGGTGGCTCCTCCTGCACCAAGTCTGTTCTGAAAATCCAGGCCATTGTTCAGAGGGCTTCTGGTCTGAAACAGCTATCCTTGGGTCAGCTATCCAGACTGGTTCAAGTAGGCAATGAAAGTGATTAGCTATCACACGTCTAGTGTTCAGAGCAGAACTGTGCATTGGCATAGATCCTCTGGACGGTATGTGCCAAAACAGGCTGAAGGCCTGGGACAGAGCTCTGTTACAAGAAACCTAGCAACAGTGGTGCCTGGGTATTGAATATTGATCTTTGATAACTCATATTGTCCCTTAGCACCAGGATTTGTGGAATCACTTCATGGTTTCCCTGGCCAGTAATCTGGAATGGAGAAACAGAAATGTGATTAATAACTGGATGTGAGGTAAGGTGTAGTATGGAAAGGGGAAATTTGAGATGTGGGCACCGTTCTTAACAGCCCCATGTTTCTTGTGAAATCTCGTTTTTCCCCCAAGGTGGAGGAATAAGATTGCACAGCCATTCTTTAGCCAGAGAGTTGGCACCACTCTTTTAATCCAGCACCTTTCACAGGCACTAAACTCACTTTATACATTTGTATGTTTTTAAGTCTGTTTAAAACTTCTGCATGTCCACAACTTTATTTTTTTCTCACTCCTGTGCAGAAACTGATGGCACTTGTGTGGCCTGAACATTGTATGTCTTTGGTGAATATGTAAACTGCAGACTTGTATGCACTAATTCCTATGAGTCTGTAGTTAAAGCTATTGATGGTGGCAGATACCAACATTTGTGTTCAAAGTTTGTCTTGCTTGTTGGCAACACAGTCAAGGAGAAATGCTAGCTGTGTCGATTCATCAATTTTAGTCAATAAATAGTGTTTTTACAGAAAGATATAAACCTCGTTTTAATTGTTTTTTTATCTTGCTCTGACCTTCAGTATAGTCCCAAGCGATTCAGGGATGAATATGAAATGAAACAGTAACAGATACTGCTATCCTGTAAAACTGGTCTAGTACATCCCCAGTCTTTCTGAAAGCAAATGTTAGTTTCGTACTGGCTACCTGCAGTGGGACTGATTACTATTGGCTTCTGTTGCCATTTTTAAATGGGCAGATGCTAGTAAAACCTAAGCTACCAAAAAGACATTGTACTCATGGATGGGTGTCAAGCAGACTACTACTGTAACCATACAAGGAATTTGGGAATTAGCAACACTTAAAGAGAAGTTTTCATCAAGTAGCCGGCTCACTCACTTGTGTGTTACTGTGTTAACAAAAGAATTCAAGGCAGAAGTGTAGTTAAAATAATTTGTGATTTGATTTAAAATGGGAAATGGAAAACAGTTACATAACTTAACCCATTTTTATACTAATGGTGTTGCTATGCTCTACACTTAAAGTAGGGCCATTATCTTGATTGAAAAGGTTTAAGGGGGCAAAGGGACAATACTGTATGCACTTTGCTATTTTTAGAAGTTGGGGTGATGAGGGATAAATTGAAGGATGTGGCATGTAAATCTCAAGAACCACCTACCTTCCTCTCTAATATCTCAAGCACTGAGTTGAGGCAGTTCAGAAATAAAAGACCAAACCTATGGTACCCCTATGGTACTTTTACTGTGCATCCTCTTACAGGCAGCAGGAGACCTTTTTTGGATACTATACTTCTGTTTCATGCTCTGTGGAATAGATAAAAATCCCATCAGTCAAAGTACAGTCCATGCATTTTAAGTTTGGGCTTAAACGGCCAACAAATCTCAACCCTAAAGAACTGTACCATTTTTCTGACTTTGAGTTGCACCATATCTAGTGCGCAGTTATACCAAGAACTAAATAACACAAAAATTTGCTTTAGGGAGTTATGGTACCAATTTCCTGGCTGTAGAATATCATGCTTAAAAATTTGGCTGGCATACAAAGAACACAGTTCCTTGCGTGTGCACAAGGTCCTATGTGACAAGAGGTAAACTTCATTTAATGGTAGGCATATGATGCCTTTGCCATGAAGGGGAATGCCTGGTGTGTGAGCTGAGCATGTAGGATTCTTGCAGGGACCTGCAGCGGGAGGGGGGGCAAATGAAGCGAGTCAGACCATTGTTCCCTCTTGCAGAATACTGTCTATTCCAGCAGTTCTCACCTTCACAACCCATCTCACTGTCTGCATTGGATACCAGACCTGCCATGACCAGGAACCTGCAGCACAGTATGGTGCATGACCCAGAAGTCTCTTCCACATCATGCTGCATCATTGGGTGTGTCATGGCACACTTCTCAAATGTGCGACCCCCCAGTGGCTTGTGACCCAATTTTTGGACCAGGAAGCCACAAGGCAATTCAAGGCACAACGTGGCCAGTAGGTTGTGCACCATATTTTTCTGCAGTGTCCTGGTCGCGGCAGGCCCATGACCAGTGGTGGGATGCAAATAAATTAACAACCGGTTCTATGACATCATAGCCGGAGCAAAAAAAAAGCCAAAGCCAGCTGAGGTAAGCAAGTGGGCAGGACCCGGCCGTTTAACAACCGGTTCTATAGAACCTGGGAGAACCCCCTGAATAACACCACTGCCCATGACCCACCAGGAATCGAGTTTGGACACACAGTTTGAGTAATGCTGGTCTATTCTGAGATCTTCCTTGACCCTTCTGCCTCATTCTTTTAAGTGGAGGTGCTGGGGTCTAAAGCTAGAACCTTGTGCATGCAGAGCAAATGTTTTGAGCTATGCCCCCCAAATGTATGTTGTGCCCTCTACCAACAGTACTGAAATGATGCTGGAACATTCTTGCAACTGCAGACTTTTCAAGTTGATATACTTGCTACCAAATCTTCTAGTTTTAGGCTTATCTATCCATCTAAAGCCCTAGCCTATATTCATAGTTTAGAGAAGTGCCACAGCACATTATTCAATCACTGTGCCACAGCACATTAGTGTGCTGCAAATAGTCCGCAGGTGGTGCCATGGGAGTTTGGGGTAGGGTCATTAATAGGGCCAGTGGAGGGTGTGTGTGCTTGGCAGTGCAATGTACCTTGTCAAAGAATTGGTGATGTGCCTTGACAATTTTAGCACCTCATCATGTGCCATGAGATGAAAAAGGCTGAACATTGCTGACTCAGAGAAAACTGGTACAATCTTGTCTCTATAAAGCAAGGATTAATATTCCCTTATTTGTAGAAATAGTAGCACTCTGCTCTACATGGTTCAGCCTACATGATAGAGGAACTTCACATTCAGCATTGCACCCCTAGTTCTCTAAATTCTACAAGTGAAAATGTATTTGTTTCCAGAGTGCCCAGCACTAGAGGAAGTGTTGCTTAGCTAGTGACAGTAGCAGAGGGATAGGCAGTTAAGCAGAGGTTGCGGCAATGAGAGATGAAGCGCATCAGAAGGATCCTGCGTTCATCCTGTTGTATGCATACATGCACTTAAAATAAACCTGCTTCCATAACTTTTAGACTCCTTGTGACAATGTCTTCTGGTTTTGGAGCTCTAAAAGGCAAGGTGTTTTTTTTTGTTCCCTTCAAAAAAGGTATTACTATGTTGGTAGTCCCACGTTGGCTGTCTGAAGATCTCTCCAGCAGTATAATAGCTATCTTAGAGGTATATTTCTCATGAGAAGAGGGAAGATACCAACTTTGAGACAAGGGAGTGCAGTATACTGCTTCAACTTTGCTTTTCTGCTACTGTGTGTGCATGTTAAGTTTTGCATGTGCCTTAACAGTGCAACCCTATGCAAACTGACTTGGTTATACGGACTACAGTTTGCATTGCACCCTTAGATTTCTTCACCTGAGTGACAGTCCTAAAATTAACTCCATGTTGTTCATGTGTCTTTTCCAAAGGGATGTAGTTTGCTGTAGAACAGTTCAGAAGCGATTGGCTAGAGGGACATCTAATAAATCTCTTGAAAAAACAAGATTGGGGTGTGTGTTTTGCTTTAGGCTTAGCTCTATGAAAATACATCTCTGTTTTAGCTTGCATAGTGCAAGCGTTACCCCTAAAATACCTTAGCAAGCTCCTTCATGCCTACCCTCTGCTACTAAATCATAGCTACAGTAGTTCAAGGAGCTAATCGATGTGCCCGACTATGGAATCAAGCCCTGTACCAATTATTTTAAAAGTGCAGCAAAGGTGTGCCGTCAGTTTTTGTATGTCAAGGGCCTTGGTTGGGAAAATGGACCAGTACGATTACACAGTTGTGGCCACATACACGCGTTCCCCCCTCCTTTCCAAGGCACGTTCTGAATGAAGCAAGGAAAAGGGTAGCAATAAGCTGCAATCTTGAACCCAGGATGAAATAGGGGCGGGCGCCGGAGTGGGAGGTGACGGTTGGGAGGGCGGCAGGTCCAACAGTGGGTCCGCAGCAGGGGCGAATCTATTTGAAAGGGCGCCCATGGCGCCCAATGAAAATGCGCCCCTAGGGGCACGCAACGTTATGACATCACATCGTGACATCATGACATAGCGCCCCGCCCCTTCTAAGAGGCGTGTTCTATCCGCTCGTGCCGGCCTTAAAGAGCCGGTAGGAGCAAACAGAATGCGGCGCCGCCCAGCGCCCCGCCCCCCCTTGAGAAGCGGGAGGGGGCGCCGGGTGGCAGCGCGTTCTCCTCGCTCCGGCTGGCTCTTTAAGGCCAGCCGGAGCGAGGAGACTGCGGCGCAGGGAGCGGGTGGGCCGTGGGCGCCATTTGGGGGGGGCAGGCGCCATGCGAACGGCGCCCCCTGCAAGATGGCGCCCATGGCTCGTGCCACCCCCTAGTTACGCCCCTGGTCCACAGACTTTATGTACTGGGGCCGTGGCACGAAAAAGATCGCTGACCACTGCTCTAAGGTAAAGGTTAATGTGTAACTGCTCCAACCTCCGTGGGAGCCAAGATTCAGATTTTTGTTAAACGCGCCCACAACGCTACTTTCATGCTCAAAGGTAAGAAGCAGACACGGTTTCCTTTCCTGCCTCCAGGCTACCCAGAGGCGATATGAAAGCGCAACGGTTATGCCTCCCTTTAATTCCAGTAGGACTTGCATCTCTAAGGACACGTGCGCGCAGGCTTGCTGCGCTTGCAACCGCGCTCATGCACGTCCTCCGCCATCCCCGCTTACATTTACGCGGGAATAAGTCCCATTTAACTCCAGGGGTCCCACTTCTGAGTATGCACCTAAAGCCCCGCTTTGCTCCTCGGCCGTACCACCTGCAACCGCAGGACGCCTTTGCCACGGTCAGATGTAATCCTCGCCCTCGGTAGGCGCTTATACGCGCATGCGCAGACGCTCGTAGACCGACGGGCTTCACGTTCTTTTCTCTGTTTTCTTAGTTTTTTGTGTGTGTTTTGTTTTTTTGTTATCCGAGGTCCCGAAAAACACATTTTTAAGCCACATTTCCAAAACAACCCCCCCCCCCCCCAATATGTTTCACGTCTCTTTGCCTCAGCTCAGCCGCGCATGCTCCCGGCACACAGTCGCCGACGCTCGGGGGAACCATAGAAACCCAAAGGGACGCTCTAGGAAGTGGTGTTCTTTGGGGCCACTCATAGAGGTAAGATAACAGGAGAGGACATGCCTTAAGAAGAGATAGCAGCCGAATGAGGCCAGGGGGCGGGCTTAGCAGCCATGTTGTCGTACTCAAAACATTGCTCATTCCAAGCATTGCAGATTGCTTTTCTGGTACTGTTTAGGACTGAATAGTTTACTCCTGAAGTAAAAACTTACCAAAATAAAAACGTGTGATCGTGGAGAAACATTATTGGTAACCTGATTATGATTTAATATGCACTTACAAGGTTTAATTCCGCATAATTATATTACTGAACACACCGGACGAAATGCTACTTGCTGTCTATTTAAACTCAGATTGCACTGTTTTCACAGACTTATTTTTTGAAATCTACACAAGCAAAAATAAAACGGCCATGCCCCATAAAAAAAATGTCTGTTAATGTTCAGAATTTCATAAGTATTACAGTAGGAAAATTTCATTAAAATCTTTTCATAACACAAGTAGTTGTCAATATGAGAGTAATTCTTCTTTACTTCTAGACTATTAAGAGTATTTTTTTTAAATTTCTACACTCACCCCCCCAAAAAAACACAAATTCTGTTAATGTTCAGAATTTCGAAAATATTACCGTAGAAAATGGAAGGTGGGGAAAAAGTGTAAACGGGAAGGGGGGGAAAGGAGGGGGGAAATATATATATTTTTTCCTTCTAGACCATTAACAGTGGGTGTCAGAAAATGGTGAATAAGACTGCTAGGAACAACAAGAAATTACACAGCTTCAAAAAAAATGCACTCACTGTTTCAATTAACGGTCATTTTATTGAACCAATGGAATGTGAATGCATGAATCTTTCCGTGGAAATTAAATCCCATTTTTCGTACAGCGATTCGCACACCCGTATTCAGAACACGCAGGCATGCTTTAAGACGTTGAGATTAACTTTTACACGCGTGCAGAGAGATTTTTATTTGTGAATTCGCGGCAATCCTCCTTTGCGGCAATGATCTGAGTCAGCCATATTGTTATGCCCATGGCTTCAAGATACTGATGTCATGTCCTCTCCTGTCATCTAACCTACTTGGGGCCACTTCTGCTTCCAGTGTTGCGGGCATAGAGTAAAGATCACTAGAGGCGGCATGCCTTAAGAATCAATTGGAACCAAATGAAGCCGGGGGGCGGGCTTAGCAGCCATGTTGGGTGACTCAAAACAATCATTATTCTAAGCATTTCAGATTGCTTTGCGCGTAGTGTTTAGGACTGAATAGTTTACTCCTGAAGTAAAAACTTACGAAAATAAAAACGTGTGATCGTGGAGAAACATCATTGGTAACCTTATTATGATTTAATATGCACTTACAAGGTTAAATTCCTCGTAATTATATTACTGAACATACCTGACGAAATGCTGTCTATTTAAACTCAGATTGCACTATTTTGACAGACTTTATTGAAATCTACACAAGCAGAAATAAAGTGTGAATGGGAAGAAAAGAAAAAAAAGGGGAGGGTGGGCAAAAATTAGATAAATATATAGGAAAATTACATTTAAATCTCTTAATAACACAAGTTGTTGTCAATATGAGAGTAATTCTTTTTTACTTCTAGACTATTAAGAGTATTTTTTTTAAACTTCTACACTCACCCCCCCCAAAGAAAAAAAAACAAATTCTGTTAATGTTTAGTACTCACTGAACGGTAGTTTTATTGAACCGATGTAATGTGAATACATGAATCTTTCCGAGGAAATTAAATCCCATTTTTCGTTCAGCGATTCGCACACCCGTATGCAGAACACGCAGGCATGCTTAAAGAGGTTGAAATTAACTTTTACACGCGTGCAGGGAGATTTTTATTCGTGAATTCGCGGCAATCCTCCTTCGCGGCGATGATCTGCGTCAGCCATATTTGTTTATCCGGAAGCTTCAAGAAAATGACGTCATGCCGCCTCTAGTGATCTTTACTCTATGGTTGCGGGTAAGGAATGGGGAATTCTACTTCCGGGTCAGGTCGTTTATGGGGAAGGGGAAAGAAGCCGCCGCGGAAATAGCGCCTGTTCCTCTTTTTCTGCGCTGGAGGCTGTTGGGAAGCGCTGGGCGCCTTGGCGGGCGAGGGGCCTCGACTTGCTCCTCCGCGCTCAGGTACCTCCCGCTGCTGGGACGGGGACTTTCCCGGGGTGCCCCCCCCCCCGGAAGAGGCGGAGAGGCCTCGAAGTGTCCAGTCAGCCAGCTAAGCCACCAGGCCTTTGGGGAGGCGAATCTGCGGCTGTTGCTCGTTTCAGCTATTATATTGCAAAAAGGACAAAGAGACTTGTGGCACTGCAAAGGATAGCATGTATTAGTATAGGGCAGAAACTGTTTGTGGGCTACAGTTCGCTTCATCCGTTGTTTGGGGTGTTGTTGTGTATGTACTCGAACGCACGCACACCACATTTAATTACAAAAAATTGCACACCCATGCATGGAGGGCAGAGGAATATGAACTGTTGGCGTCATTTGTCTGTCTCAGTATTTTGGGGATGTCCACTGGCTTCAAAAGGGAATTGGACACATTGGTGAAAGTTAGGGATACCTGCAAATACTAGTTGTGATGGTTACATGGAAACTCCACGTTCAACACAGTGTACTTTTTCAATACCTGTTGCAGGGGTATTGAAAACCACACAGCAGGAGAAGGTTGTGGCTTTCATGTTCTGCTTCTGGCCTCAAAAGTATGTGTTAGATCACTGCAGAAAGCAGGATGTGCTGCCGGATTAGGAAAGACAATTGTTGTGGTGTTTGGTATGATCAATGCATCCTTCCTGCTCAGAAGTAGTATATCTCTCCCTTGTATTGGCTGCTGGAGAGTTTGGCTTGTGAGCTTTCTGAGGTATCTGGTTGACCACAAGAAGGATAGACCTTCAGTCATCTCTGGAATGGTTTTCTTTATTTTATTAAATATGGAATATCATTTAGCTGTTGTCTGGAGGAGAGAAGCCTGCTAGGATTGATCTGGTCTTTCTGTTTTTGTTTTGAATGGAAGCAACTGTATCGGACTTTTTTTGGTAACTGATCGATCAAGAGACTTTTTCTCCTACTAGTTAGATCTGGCAGTCTTTGGTTCTGTGACATCTATGATTGGCTACTGCATGTGGTTGTCCCAACAACTTTAGGGGGATGCAGTAGCAGTCTGTTATACGCCAGCTACATTTGTTACCAGTTTGCTTCTAGCCCAATTCAAAGTGCTGCTTTGACTGTTTAAAGCTTGAGAGAGAGAGAGAGAGAGAGGTAGGTATGTATGTATGTGTGTGTGTGTGTGTGTGTGTGTGTGTGTGTGTGTGTGTGTGTGTATATATATATATATATATATATATATATATATATATATATATA
>JAJKFI010000020.1:11992559-12012758 GCA_029204185.1 Lerista edwardsae | reverse complement strand
TATATATATATATATATATATATATATATATATATATATATATAATCTCAAGCTCATATATATACACTGAGACCCCTGTATTTTAAAGACTGTGTGAGTCAGTCTTTGTATGAGCCCACTCACCAGCTGAGGCCCAATCAGTGGGCCTTACTGCCTATCCATGCGGTAGATTTGAGGGTTGCGCTTTTTCAGAACTAGTTCTCCAAACTTTGGAATTTTCTCCTAAAATAATTTTGGAAAGCATGTTGCCTTTTTGGAAAGGCAATAAACCTTCCTGTTCACTGAGCCTTTAAGTGAGAATGTAAAATGATCTATAGCATCTCCCTTGTAGATTTGATTTTGTTGTGGTATTATAATTTTTCAGAGTGTTTTGTTCATATTTTGATGAACAATAAGCTTATTTGAGTTTTATGCAGAAGCATTGTTAAAATATTTTAAGTTATTAATACAGCATTTTTAATATTAAAGAGTCCCGTGGTACCCTAATTAACAGTTTTATTATTACACAGGTTTTCTTGGGGTTGTGCTCATTTTGTCAGATGCATGAAGTGTTGCTCTCACTAGGAATATACACACAGAATTGCTACAAAGTGCATCTGTTCTGTGGCCATTTGGCTTACTTTTTATTGAGTGTGTGTGTGTGTGGGGGGGGGAGAGGATACATAGCTAATAGTTAGGCCAAATTATTTCCAAACCCATGTTGGTAAGCTGAATAGTGAAGATCAACCTTGCCATTTGCTTGAAACTTGAGAGCCTAATCCTATGCATGTCTAGGCAGAAGTAAGCCCCATTATAGTAAATGAGGCTTATTCCCAGGTAGGTGTGACTAGCCTAGCCTAGAGCTGCCCAGCTCCCAGAGGAGTAGCAGTACCAAAATGGCTATTATTGCATCCTGCAGGAGCCACAAGAGTCTTACCACTAGCTTCAGGATTGGGCCGTAAGCCTGCAATTTTGGGTATTCCTTACTCAGACACTTCTATTGAACTCAATAGTACTTGTTTCTGAGTGAGCAGTCTTGGGAATGTGTCTCCCAGTCCTTCTGAATGTAAAACATGTTTTAACCTTCCTTTGATTTGGAGGTTGGCTATGACTTGGCCACATGCTGAATGATACGGAGATTAGAAAGGAAGCTAGTTTCTTCGCAGATGTTTAAATTCTTTTTCCTTTTGTCACTGGCTTTTTATTGGCCAATATGTCGACTTGTCTTTTTAAACCAAATGTTCCAATAGCTGTGGGTGCTGTAATAGCTGTTGGTTCTGTAAAAGCTTAGTGGGGGAAAAGGCAGCAGAGGCAGGGGGAGCGAGACATGACTGATGCTTGTAAAATTGTGCATGGTATAGAGAAAGTGAATAGAGAGTCTTTTTCTCTGCCTCACGGCCCTGGAACCAAGGATCATCCAACAAAACTGACTGGTGGGAGATACAGGATGGTCAAATGAAGGACTTCTTCACACCCTGCATAAGAAATCTTTGAAATTTGCTACCACAAGATGTGGCGTGGTCTGCAAGCTTTAAATGACTGTAAAAGGGGATTACTCGACATGATGCAGGATGAGTCTATCAGTGGCTCCTAGTCAGGGTGGTTTTGTGCTACCTCAGATTCGGAAGCAGTATGCAGCTGAATATCAGTTGCTAGGGTGCATCAGCTGAAGAGGTATAGGCGTTCATGCTCTGTTCTTTTTAGAGGCATCTGGCTGGCCCCTGGGAAACCAGTTCCTGGACTAGATGGGCCTTGCCTTGATCCAGCTGGGCTGCACTTTATTTATCACTATTTGTGTGTTTCTCCTCTCCACCCCCCACCCCCATCTAACTTAGTAATGTGTACTCTGGATTTTGCAGGCCTTCAGAGAAAGACTGTGAAAGTTGGGGCAATATCAGGTCTGTGGATGGTCAACTACAGTTTTGTGCTGTCCTTATAAACCATGGCTTATCAGCTATACAGAAACACCACGCTGGGGAATAGTCTTCAGGAGAGCCTGGATGAGCTTATACAGGTACGATGTAAACCCTTTGAAGCACAGTGTGAAGATCCTAGTGGTGTATCACTGCATTTCTTAAGTGCAAACCAAAAGAGGTTCTAAGATGAGGCTCCAGTTATTCAGAAGGAAAGATGAGATACAAATCACGTAAATATTGTCTTGTTAATTCTTCTTTCAATCCTCTCACCGTATCTGGAGATACAAGCAAATATTAAAACTTCCCTGTGATTGTAAAGGAAATTCACAAAGGAAGACAGTCCCAGTAAATTGTAATTTCAGTGCAATTCTGATATCTTAGAACCTTAATTTTCAGTTGAAAGATGTGGTTTGTACCTTGACAAGCTTGATTCTAGCTAGCTTGCAACTATGGGGGCTTATAAACGTGAAATTTTTTTGTGGGCAGAAATTGAAATTTCATGAAGGCCAGTTGAACAGATCTGAATAAATGCCTTGATCACCACTTGACAAAAAATAGCCTAAGATCCGCTGGAATTGTGGTGGTTCAAATTTGACAAGGATATTCCCTATTCATATGTTTAATAATGCTTTTCTAACTTTCATTAAAGCCGAAAGTGTCTCTCTTCCCTTTTCAGTCTCAACAAATCACCCCTCAGCTTGCCCTCCAGGTGCTGCTTCAGTTTGACAAAGCGATCAATTCGGCACTGGCACAGCGAGTCAGAAACAGAGTGAATTTCAGGGTAAGAAGACAAAATGTGTATTTTTCAAGTAGTGAATAGCTTACATTTGCATGCTTAAATGCACCTGAACCATCTCTGACCCTGACTTGCAGCTTACAAAGTCAGTGCAAGGAACTTTCAAGTTGTTGTGGAAGAAAAAAGTAGCCACCAAGTGTGCATCAAGACAAGCGTGAGCTAATAGTGTGAGGACCTTCTTAGCCAACAGTGCAAAATATCCTTGAGAGCTCATAATAACTGCAGCCCTCTTCAGAGGTTTTGGTTGTTCACTGGATGCTTGAAGGCAGAAGCAGGCCAACTCATGTTGATCTCTGTCGTTTAATATGTGGAGGTGACCTTGTAAGAGGATTTGTATCATGAAATCTGTTGCTGAGCTGCTTGGGCATGCTTGGACCTACCAATTCTTTGGGCAGCACAATCCTAATGTAAGCTGTGCTGGTGCAGTGGGGCCACATGGCCTCTGCTACATCCGATGCAGTTAGGTGCAGGCTGGAGGTCTCATTGGGGTAAAGGGATATTTTCCTCCTTATCCCAAGTAACACCCCAGCCAGCCCTGTAGTCTCAGATCTCTGCCAGCTAACTGCCTGGCCTGAGAAGGGGGTTTGGATAAGGCTGAGGGCCTCTGTCGATCCTGCCCCTTTCCTGGGCCAATTTCATCCTTTCCAGAGGTACTGCTTCCCCACCACCACCCTCCCCAAGCTCCTTTGCTGCTTGGTGGCATAGGTGCCTCTGCCCCGGCCCTGGGTTGGAATGCAGCACTGGCAGGGTGGCATGGGCACAATCTGTTTGGAAATAGGCTTTCTCACCATAGCAAGCATTTGCATTTTTATTTGCTCGGTTGCCCTCTTGCAAAATTGCTCAATACACCTTGCAAATTCTTAATGCACAACCAGTTAAAAGGCATTAATTACAGGAAACGCAAGTCTTCAGATAGCAGATAAGTATGAGAAATAGTCACATGTTCTAAACAATGTTGTATCAACCTGCACATGTTGGCCTCCCAAAGCAGGAGTTGGGGTGTGTGGACGGAGTGAAGTGCCTAAGTCTGAGGTTGCTGTATAGTGTGCCTTGGATTTAAAGGGCTGGACCAAGCTGTTGTGGATAGTAGCATGGAGGACAAAGCGATGTTAGAGAGCTGAAACACATGGGAGGACATGGTGATAGAACATCCTGTTCTTGTGGCACTGCTGAATCCAGTGCTTCATTTCTCATTTACTGTTAACTTGGTGCTAATGTTCTCTTCCTTAAGCTACCACCAGGTGGCACTAGAGGTTTAAGCAATTCAGTCCTAGAGCTAAGCATGTTTTCAGCAGATTTGCACCTTTCTGCTCAGACCTATTTCTTTCTCTTTTAAAGGGTTCTCTGAACACATACAGATTTTGCGACAATGTCTGGACATTTGTACTCAACGACGTCGAGTTCAGAGAGGTCACCGAACTCGTGAAGGTGGATAAAGTGAAAATAGTAGCCTGTGATGGGAAAAGTAAGTCCTGGGTCTCAGGATGGGTTTGAAGATGCCAAGGACAAGAGAGTAACAATGCTGCTGTTAGTTTAAGAAAGATTAAGGGGGCAGTCCTAACCTGGAGTTAGGCCAGCAAAGTTTAGCAGGCACAAGGGATCCCATAAAGTATGTCTGGACCACTCTCGGATTCAGAGAGGCCAGCATACAGACCTGCGCCATCCTCCCTGATTCCGAGAGTGATCCAAACGTGCTTTGCGGTGGCCCTTGTGCCGGCCAAACTGTGCTGGCCTAACTCCAGGTTAGAATTGCACCCGAAGTCTTTGAATTGCAGCCGTAGGCAGATGTGAGTTCACGGAAACAATGTTTCTTCTTGCCCGGAAGTATCCAAGCAAAGCTTCCTATAGATTACTCCACAGTTCCTTGAAGCTGAAGTAAGCTTTTCTGGATGACAGAAAACCTGCATATCTTTATCTAGGGTAGCACTTTAAAAAAAGGATTCTGTACAAAAGGGTGGGATGTTATGAAGAAAGGATGTATTCACATGTTCTCTTTAACATGCAATAAGAATGGTGTGTATGTAGCCTGTTTTTTGGTGACGGCTTGCTTCCAAAGCAGCTTACAATTAAAGTCTACACACAAGTTCGGTGTACTAGGGGAGAGAGAGGGAGGGAGAGGGAGAGAATTTAATCCCCTGGAAGTTGGTGTGAACTTCTCCAAGGAGGGTGCAGAAGAACTTACAGATGGTCTCATGAGTAGGCTGATGGAAAGGGTACTACTTCACAAAAGTAACACCTAACCACTTGGCTAGTAAGAGAGGCAGTAGCTGAAACATTGGCTGCAACATATATTTACCATGAATTGCATAATACAGCTAACACATCATTTGGAAGCATGAGAATTTCAGGTTTGGTTCTTTTAAGCAAGCTTCTGGATCACATGGCTGGCAGAGGTAAGATTGAAACTAGGTTGGCTGCCTGTGAAGCCTTGGAAGGCAGCTGATGTGGGCCATAAATTATGGGACTGATGGTTATGGGCAGGATTCCAGCATACTGTTCCCAAGCTTGTCGCTCCTTTCCCTTTGCAGTGGTCCTCATGCAGTGTTCTGCATGGAGTTCCCAGAGCAGTTCAATCCAACTCCAGATTGGCAAAGCTTCCTCTGTGAAAGGCACAAAGCCCTTAATGGAATGCTTGCTTACAGGCTGAAACGCCACCCTAAGAATGCACCCTTCGTCCTTGGACTCACGAGTGCTGTAATAAATGAATTCATGTAATATACAGTGAATTACCTGGTGCCAAAGGGCGTAGCGATACAAACGATACAAATTCCATGTAAACCTGGGGAGTGGAACTTCTGGGCTTGGTTTTGTGGGAATCCTCTTGAAACAATGGTAACTAGAATATGCAGAAATTCAGGACAAGTGGCCTGCATTTTGTTTTTGCTCCTTTTAGTTGTTGTTTTTCTCTCTAAATAATCACAGAACATATACTAAGGAAATTTTCATGCATGAATTCATTTGCATGCCTTATAGGAGTGCTTCTCAAAGGGGTGGGCTGCAACCCACCATTGGAAGCACTAAACGGGCCATTCCCCCTTAAAGGGAGTGGCCCAGAAATGGGTGCCTGATGGCACCGCAGCAGTCAGGATGCTGTGGGTACCCAGGGGCTTTTGCCCTTACCTTGGGGTTGTGCTGGCCGTTGGGAGGGTGTGGGAGGCCGGCAGCCTCCTTTGCAGGCCTCCCCAATGTTTAAATAGACTTTTGTTTCTTGAGTCTGGGCAGTTTTGTCCCTCTCCAGTTGTCTCAGCTTTTCAGTTTGCCTTGTGGCATTGGCTTCAGGCCGTTCACGCCAGCCCTGTGCGGTGTGGGTGAGGCTGATGGCCTTTGCAGACAGTGAACGTGCCTGTTTCGCCACAGCCACGGCTCCTGCCAGGGGCTGCAGGCTCTGTTGGCCAGAGGAAGGGATCAATGATGTTCAAGGCTAATTTACACATAAATGACAAGACTTTATTACAAAACAACCACAAACATTAACAAACATATAACACAGGAGCACCCCTAAACCCCAGAGGTATCTCCAGGCACCCGTACTTACAGTTAGGCATCCTTACCCAGGCAACACAGCCTCTAGCAGGATCTGGGGGAGTCTTCAGGCGACCCTCGGGACAACACAGCCTGCTAGGATTGATAAGGTCTGGGGGCCAAGTATTGAGGCCCCAAGCAAGGCTTTTATTGGCCAAAATGCCAGCTGAATGGCCAGGAGTTAATTAGCTAGCCAATCCCATACAGACGCTTGTTGAACTACCCCCAGCGGCTGATAATTAGCTGTATTTCCACAAGAAGATTTGCAGCGGCTGGGGCTCTTGGTCTGTGTCCAAATTCTCTTGGTTGTTTCCCTGAGAAAAGCTCCACCTGGACTCCCAGAGACCAGGAGACACCCACATGATTTGGGGGGGGGGGGCTGGCACCGGCCATTACAGTGCCACTCTGTTCTGAACAGGCTAAATTCATATTAGCAGCAAGCAGCCCATTCTTAACAGGGTGGGCAGCAGCGAGAACGCACCATGGGGTGTTGTCCCATTACCCCGGGGATAGTCCTGTAAGCCCCTGGCAGTCCTATGGGGCTGCTCGAATCTGCACCAGCGAAATCCAAGTGCCCGGACCTGCACAGCCAGGAGATGGGGATTAGGATCCAGCTGAATGGCCAGACCCATGCGCCACACCCTCCCTGCCTCCCCCCATTTTCCTCAAGCCCCCGAGCCAGCCAAGCTTTTCCAGCGTGGGAGTGGCTTACCTGCCTAGTGGCGCGGCATTCCTTGGCCAGCAGAGCTCCCTATGCTCGCCCAGTGTCCAGTTCTCTGTGCAGATGTGCTTTACGGCTGGGCAGACAGACGTGAGATGCGTTGGCCCAGCACCCTCTGTGGATTGCGCTCTTCACTTCTTAAGAGGTTTGTGTTGTATTGACTTAAATGGAACAGGCAGCTCAAAGAATATCAAGATTTTTAGAATGAAACAACCTAAGAAACTAACATCAGAATTAGACATTTTTCTCTCTTGGCTTCATCATGAGATTCATGAAATCCTGAGAATGGGAAAACTGGGGAATCGTTTGCAAAATGCAGTGCATTTAATTCCAGATGTGAAATTGCTACCTTCAATCGCACTGATTTGTGTTAACATGTATTTCTTATTATCACCCTCTTTTTATGTATAAGTCCTTACAATGATTCTGCTTGCTTCTAGATACTGGGTCCAACGCTGCAGAGTGAAGAAGCAGCCTTGCTCTGGGCCGGTGTCTGATCAGGCTGCGCTTCCTGGAGAGAAGCACAGCTATGGACTGTGTCAGTGACTTATTTTAATGGTGCAGACATGTGCCCTCCATGCCAGAGTGTCTCATGGAACTGTGGTGGCAAGATCTCTGTAGAGCATCTTTTCAGTTCGCCTCCTATGGCATGAAGACAAAGAATCTTGCTTTTAAAAAAAACAAAATGATGAAATAAACATTGTTGCTTTCTGGTTCATCAAGGTAACTTTCTCTAATAAACCTTTTATTTAAAACCTTTAGATGAGTTGTAATTAGGCCTGTGTCCTCTTTCCTGGGTGCAGATGCCCTAGGCACGTTACTCAAGGGCTAAGGCATGAGCAATGCTGTGTAAATATAGCCCATTTTGTCACTTCCTAGTTAACTCAAGATTTCTAAATCTTGATTTCAAAGAAAGTAGGCTAATACTACAATGTTAATTGTCTAAAGTGATCCATTGTCTGTATTTCATCTAGGGTATTTGTTCCAAGGACTTGTGTTCTACTAGGGCTGGGGTCAGCAACCTATGATTTTGGAGCCGCATGTGGCTCTTTTAGCCGTCTGCTGCGGCTCCGGAGTCCAGGTGAAAGTAGCAAAGGAGGTGCCCAGCATTGGCTGCGACCGCGGGCTCGCTCTCCCTCCCGGTAGGCTGCACTGTGCTCAGGGCTGCAGGTTGGGAATCGCCCCCTTTTCTCCCCTTCCTTCCGAGCCCCCCGAGCCAGGAGCTGCTACCGAGAGCGCCTCTCCACTCGGCACCAGTCCCACGCTGCACGCTGCTCCGGGAAGCAGGGAGAGCGTGCTGGCAGTGGCGGCGACTGGGCTCCCGCTCGGTCCGTGGATAGCCTTGTGCAGAAGGCAACATGCGAAGCTCCAGAGCTGATCCGCCGGCTGGAAGGGTGCGTGGCTTTTTGTGTTGACTGTTCCATGTGTTTGCATTGCTTTGCACGCAGAGCTGGGATGGAGCATGGCGGGGGGTGGCGGTGTGCAGCAGAGAGCCGATGGGGAAAACTTTCTGGCTTGCTCTCGGTTGGGTTGCAAATTTGCCCCTGGTTTTGCACGCATTGGGGCAGCTCCCGCTTACAAGCACGGAAAGCGCTGGGTCTCGCAGTTGTGTATGTGTGTCCCCCGCCCGTTTTCCAGGATATTTTGCCCGGTCCCTCTTTCTGCAACGTGGAGGGATTGTTTGCATCGATGGTGTGCAAGTTGCAAAAGTTCCTGTGCACGAGCCTGGAATCCCCCTTTTGCAAACCTAAAAATAAAAAATCCTCCACCGTTTTGAAAAAAAAACCCAACACACCCCATAGTGGCAGCAGTGGCACGGGCAGCTGCTCGGCTCGGCTCTGGGGTCTGCCCTGCCCGCCCATCCTGCTGCTGCTTCTCACATGTGCTCTTTGCAAGCGGGCAATCCGCCGCGTTGCCCTGCAAGGTGCAGCATGGTGGCTGGTTTTTGTTCTGCCGTTCGTTTTTTTACGCGCGATCGGAAGGCTGTGGAGGGGTGGGAGAGAAAGAAAGCTGGAGATAGCAAATGACGAATGTTGAGACCCGATTTTCAGCTGCGATGGCTCATAAGAACATAAGAAGAGCCCTGCTGGATCAGGCCAAAGGCCCATCTAGTCCAGCTTCCTGTATCTCACAGCGGCCCACAGGTGCCCCAGGGAGGCATGAGACAACAAAATGCTTGCATTCTGTTGCCACTCCCTATAGTGGGAGCATAAAGGTAAAAAAAACATAGCATAAAGGTAAAAAAAAATTATATATGCAGTATTATCTTCATTTTAGATGTCAAAAGGGTTTTGTGGCTCCCAAGGTTTTCTTTTCTCCAGAAAACGGGTCCAAATGGCTCTTGGAGTGTTTAAGGTTGCCTACCCCTGTACTAGGGCAATGGTTCCCAAACTTTTTAGAGGACCTAGAAGCTGCTAGGATCGGTCAGTCCTCCAGGAAGTCAAGCCTGATTGCTCCCTGGAAGGACAAATCCTGAAGCTGAAGCTCAAGTACTTTGGCCACCTCATGAGAAGAGAGGACTCTTTAGAAAAGACCCTCATGCTGGGAAAGATTGAAGGCCAAAGGAGAAGGGGGCGGCAGAGGATGAGATGGTTAGATAGTGTCACTGAAGCGATGAACATGAAATTGGGCGAACTCCGGAAGCTAGTGGAGGACAGGGAGGCCTGGCGTGCTGTGGTCCATGGGGTCACAAAGAGTCGGACACGACTTAGCGACTGAACAACAACAACAACAACAACAACAACAACAGAAGCTGCTGCTTGATTTATAACTGCCAAGAGGGGTGGCTATAATGGTGATTGGACAGCAGTGCTCCCCCCACAAGTAGCAGCTTGTTTCACCCTTCATGCATGTAGCCTAATCTGAGTGTCATGAACCACGAAAAATAGGGTCATAACCAGAGGCGTCATTCAGGCGGAACGGCCCGGTACTCCGTTCCGCTAATTCCGCGGAGGTCCCGGGCCGCGCCGCTGCCTCGGAGGATGGTCGAGCTGCTGCTGGGCCCACCCGCCCTTCCTTGCGTCTGGAATCACTCTAAAATGGAGCGATTCTGGCGCAGTGAGGCTTGGGGGGGCATGGCAGCCCTCCACCATAGGGGCGGAGGGCTGTCAATCATCCGAGCGTTCCGGTAGTTGGCGCACTCGGATGACATCACTGGTCATAACCCACTGGTGGGTCCTGGACCCACATTTGGGAACCACTATATCAGGGTAAAAAGATGGATTCACTAAAGACTAGAGCAGTGGTATTTAAATGTTTTAGTCCAGGACCCACTTTTTAGAATGGCACTTGGGCCGGGACCCACCAGAAGTGATGTCATTAATCTGGAAGTGATGTTGTGGCAGAAAGTGACATCGTCAAGCAGGAAGTGCTGTCATTGTAACATAATAAAATGACACTTTTGGAATGCCTATTGGCATTCTTAGACTGCAGCAATTGTACAGCCATGAAACATCCCTGACAGAAAGCAGGAGGAGGGCAAAATATTAGGTAAAAACTGTGAACTAAAAACAGTTTAAAAAACCCTCACTTGAAAATTCAAACGGTTAACACTCACAAAAGGAATATAACAAGAGTAAGGTCTGCAGTTTCCAAGATTGCTGCTCCCAGCTTTCCACGACCTACCTGGCATCAGGTCGCAACCCACCAAGTGGGTCCCGACCCACAGTTTGAATAACACTGGACTAGAAGGGAGCGCCAATAGAAGGAAAAATGTATTTTTAATCTGATCCTGGGAGCTCCTGGAAACGGCTCTTTAACAGATGAGCTTCACAAAAGATAGCTTGCCCATTACTATTGACTTTCCCCACAAGATGCAGCTACTGGGAGTTGCTGACTTCTAAATTGCACTTTTAAGTCTCACTGGGCAATGACTAGTGCTGAGAAGTGCAACCAGCTTCTTGTGTGATCTTGAAGAGTACTGGAGGAGGTATCCCAAAATTTTTCACACTGTTGGAATTCCATAGTAGATTGATATGGAAGGATAGGTGTAGTGAGAGCTTTGGGCAATGATATCTACAAGGACCTTCCATGTGCAGAGTTAGTTTATCTCTGAGTGTCAGGTGCTAGGAGCAAACAATGAATGTTGCCTTCATATTCTGCTTGTGAGCTTGCTAGAACCATCAGATTAGCCACCATGACAATACTATGCTGAACTAGACTACCTCATTTGGTCTGACCCATTCTTCTGGAAATGTTCCTTGATGGAAAGAAGCCTGAAAAGTAGTATACTTTGCAGCAGACCTATGCAAGCTAAGATGTTGTCAGTATTTGTCTAGATCCAAAACTTGACTCTGGAGTATAGTTTGCTGTATAGTTTTATTTATTTGTATATGTATAGTATAGTTTACATTGGACATATGCAATTGTGACTAGGGCTGTGCATGCTCATCACTTTTAAGACATAAAAAATCTATTTCATCACTTTAAAATGCACCTGTGGTTACATTTTTATGTTAAATACTTATATTAAAAGAAGTTATGAAGCCTGAAGAGGGCTGTTTTTGAAGAGGCATTTGCCCTTCACTTTTCTAAAGGGAGAATGCCTCTTCTAAAATGAATCTGCTGTCACGCACCATCTTTTCCTTCAAAGCTATTTGTTTTAATCAAATGCAAAGGTATACAGATTTGATAAATTACTCGTGGTCAACTGTGGCTTCTTTAATTGGGCAGCAGCCTTAGTTGTCATAAAGGAGCCTGTTAATATCTTTTGTAAGGAGTTGGATTTTGAACAGGCAAAACTACCAGCTCTTTTATAAGATGCTTACTCAGCATTTGTGTATCTGACACAAATTTTCCTCTGTAAAATAGTCAGATGGGTCTAAAGGCAGCTTCTTGAAGATTCATCATCCACACTGAAATTATATGAGCCAATGGTAGTGTTTCAAGCAGTATAACCTAAGCAGTAGTTCATGGCATGTTTAACCATGTCCAAATTTATGAGTTAGATTTTAGTTAATCTTGTGATACCTGCTTTGTAAATAGAACACATTCATTTTCTCAGTATATCAATCTAACCTGAGTGTACTTCAGGGCTTAATTCAATGTTGGATGCTTTTTTTGGTCTTCCCAAGCAAACAAACCTACAAGCAGCAACCTACAAGAGAGGTAGGTATGGCTAAAAAATCTCATGCAGTCAAAGGAGTGTCAACAGAACTTGAATCCAAGTTTCCTGTAGGCAACATTTCCCATTGCTATTTACAGTAATATAAACACTGTACTTTTGCTTTAGTGTACTTTAACTCAACACCTTTAACTTTAACTTAGTTTAAACTTTAACTTAGTTTAAAAAAACTAAGATCATGGCAACCACTCCCATCACTTCCTGGCAAATAGAAGGGTAAGAAATGGAAGCAGTGACAGACTTTATTTTCCTGGGCTCCAAGATCACTGCAGATGGTGACTGCAGCCATGAAATTAAAAGATGTTTACTTCTTGGGAGGAAAGCTATGGTGAACCTAGATCTTAATAAAAACTACCCTGCCAACAAAGGTTCGCATAGTCAAAGCTATGGTTTTCCCAGTAGCAATGTATGGCTGTGAGAGCTGGACTATAAGAAAGGCAGAGCGCCGAAGAATAGATGCTTTTGAATTATGGTGTTGGAGAAACTTGAGAGTCCCCTGGACTGCAAGGAGATCCAATCGGTCAATCCTACAGGAAGTCAAGCCTGATTGCTCCCTGCAAGGACAAATCCTGAAGCTGAAGCTCAAACACTTTGGCCACCTCCTGAGAAAGAGGACTCTTTAGAAAAGACCCTCACGCTGGGAAAGATTGAAGGCAAAAGGAGGAGGGGGCGGCAGAGGATGAGATGGTTAGATAATGTCACCGAAGCGATGAACATGAAATTGGGTGAACTCTGGAAGCTAGTGGAGGACAGGGAGGCCTGGTGTGCTGTGGTCCATGGGGTTGCGAAGAGTCGGACACAACTTAGCGACTGAACAAACAACACTTCTGGAACCAGATCTGTTGTTAGAACTGGTTTTGGTTTTCATCCCACAGGAAAGCAGGCAGGCTGCATTCCATCTTCGGATATTCAGATGGTTGTGTTTTTTAATGCTTTTGTTCAAGCCGCCTGTGCCAATTTCCACCTGAGTGGTTCAGAAGAGGGAGCCTTTATTGGAACCATCAATTTAGAACTGGTTTGACTATAATGGTTGTCTCCATTGCACCCTGAAATGATGGGAACTCTCGTTCTGTGAAGGGGAGCTGAAAGGGGGTGGTTGCCAATTCCTCTCTGGACACAGCCTTATCCAGAATTGGGTGTGCTCATGCTTTGGGACTCCATAACTGACTCCCCCTTCAAGTACTGGAATGTAAAACAGCTCAACTTATGCCATTTCATAATTCTTCTCTTACCAGTGGGGTTAATCTGTGAGGTTTTACTCTCACACTTATGTGCATGTGTGTGTGTGTGTGTGTGTGTGTGTGTGTGTGTGTGTGTTTTATATAAAAATAGGACAACTATAATACAGTTGGTTATAAATATGTTGGATCCAAAACATAGAGATCATAGAACATACAATTTCCATAACCCTAACAAAAACTTATTTTTCAGCTTCTTCAAGTCTTTCTTTAAACTAGTGTTCTCCAAACCCTGGCCAGCAGGCTGGATCCAGTGTTTGGAGAACTCCTTCCCCCCACCCCCGGGAGCAGCGCTTATTGTTCCACCACAGTGCCGCTCAATTTTTAAGCCAATCTTGTGCCAGGGGCCCTCTGGCCAGTCACATTTGCCCAGATATTCTGCTGTACAGCCTTCTGGGATGCCGGACAATAGACGCGACTGCCCAGAGCGTCTCTGGCACAACATCGGCTTGAAAATGGAGCGGCACAACGGTGGAACAGTGAGCGCCCCTCAGGAGTTTTTTCAGGGTTTTGGGGGACTCAGCGGTCTCTAGTTTGGAGACCGCTGCTTGAAACCTTTAGTTTTAATTATTATTTGATTTAACTCAGCTTTGCTAAGGATGCAGTTGGTGAAATTCATTTCTTTGCCGTTGATGAATTTGCCTGCTTCCAAATGCAAGCATTCTCAACCGGCGATGGTGTCCCTTAGAGAATGGATTTTCAACCACTGTGCTCTGGCACATTGATGTGCTAAGGGTGGTGCACAGGTGTGCTGTGGGAGTTTGGGGGAGAGTCCTTTATCAGTAGGGTCACTGGGGTAAGTGAGCCCCCTGCCGGCAGTGCAGTGTGCCTTAGCAATGGTCAAAAAACGGATGGCAATGATAGCATTTTGTCAGTGTGTCGTGAGATTTAAAAAAGGTTGAAAATCCTTAGACTGTACTTACCAGGAAGGACAATGAAAATGCTTCATGACTAAGATACTGAGTGTCTAAATAAAACTATTCCACTGTGCTACTGTTGCCGAGAATTGGCTTGAAACGGTTTTTATCGCATGGAAAATATTTTAAAAGGCAAACAACCAAATGAGAGACTATGAGGATCATGTTTATTACACCTGTGCAGGCGGTCCCCTCTCCCTGGAAAGGCAGGGAAAGAGGCAAAAAAAAAAATACAGATTGCAAACATCTTCATAAACCTCGCCCCCTTACACTGGGCCTGGGGCCTGAGAAGCTCTATGTTGATTGGGCCTTGAGAATATGCCGTGACCATTTTGATAAGGAAACAAGGAAGCTCTGCTAGCTTGAACCAGTTTTCTATCTGTTGTGAGGGCTAGTAGCCCTGGGTGAGAGCAATGAGAGCAAAGAGAGACAAAAGTATATACTTTAGCAACTTTAGACAAGAGACTTTAAACAAAAGTCTCAAGATGGCTGCACTTTGGTTCAACGGCAACTCTACGAGATATACATCAGCTGTATGTGGCAGCAGCAAAGAGCTGTTAATTATTCTTGTATTCATTTGATTTCAAGAGGTTTAGAGTTGAGAGAGCACATGAACAGGGAAATGGGGGGCCTGTGACACCCCAAAAAGCATTAACATCAGAGGCTACTATAGAATACAAATGCCACTGTGTATCTTGTATTGTATAAACAATGCAACCTGTTCTGCATAAAAGTTGGAGCTATTGCCAAATGCTTTTTAATATCTACTTCCTTCAGTTCTAGCTTAATACTGGTCTCAGTTTATTCTTCGAAAAAGCTTTTTACTTCCTCTGACGATTGTCCTAGGAATTTCCGTCACTGCCAGTTCTTCTTAGGACTTATCCTGTAAAATAAATATTGACTTACTATTGATGGCGGCTCATTCAAGCACCTAATCTACCTGTGTGTTCTTCCTGCTTGGCTAACTGTATGGTTGTGTTTGAGAAGTAAGCCTTACTTACTGACTGACTGGCAGTTTGAGCTGAGTCTTGTTCGATGAGACAGAATGAATGGGTTGGCCCTCATCCACCTTTCCCCTAATTATTAATTTGCTCATACAAGAACGAAGCATAACTGCTGCCATTGCTACTAAACCAGTGGTTCTCAACGCTTTTTAGATACAACAACCTGTCGGGACCCAACCCCCTAAGACCTAGGACTGGAAGTGATGCCATTAAGCAGGAGTCGTTAGGCAGGAAGTGATGTCGTTGGTAAAGATTTCTGAAAATATTCAAAATTCTTGAGAAAAAAAATTCTGTATTTCTTTATATACTGTAGCAGGGAAGTGGAGGCTCAGAGTGGGCAGCTAGAGTGCAATCCTAAACAAGAGTTAGGCCGGCATAAGCTAAGCCAGCAAAGTTTGGCCAGCACAAGGGCCACCATAAAGCATGTTTGGACCACTCGCTGAGTCAGGGAGGATGACTCACGTCTGTGTGCTGGCCTCTGACTCCAAGAGTGGTCCAAACATATTTTATGGTAGCTCTTGTGCTGGCTTAGCTTATGCCGGCCTAACTCAGTTTAGGATTGCGCCCTCAGTCTCACAGCCAAGATTTCTTCAAGGTGGCAGTGTTCAGCTCTCTGCAACCCCTGAAAATGGGCTTGCAACCTCCTTCAGGCTCACAATCCCCAAGTTGAATTCCACAGCTTAATTAAAGGTAAAGGTTTCCCCACGACCGAATGGTCTAGTCGTGACTGACTGTAGGGGGCGGTGCTCATCTCCGTTTCAAAGCCTGTAGAGCCGGCGTTTTTGTCCGATCATGTGGCCGGCATGACTCTACGCTGTAGCGCACGGAACGCCGTTACCTTCCCACCGAAGTGGTCCCTATTTATCTACTTGCATTTTAGCTGCTTTCGAACTGCTAGGTTGGCAGGAGCTGGGACAAGCAACGGGAGCTCACTCCGTCACGCAGTCTCGAGCTCCCAACCTTGTGGTCGAAAGCCCAGCAACAGCGGATTAACTCGCTGCGCCACCACGTCCCTTCTACAGCGTAATTACCCGCTGGTTAAAAAAGTTCTCTTTTTTTATCTGTTCTCTACCTTTTATCTGTTCTCACTCTCCCAACACTCCATTTTAGCGGATGTCCCGTTGTCCCCTACTTAACGTTACTGGTGCATTTTCCTCTTCCAATGGTCCCTTCTGTATAGCTTCCCCTTCATTGTTGTTTCTTCTCACAAAAATGAGTCTCACTGATGGGGTGTGTGTGTCAAACTACGTTAGTGCCCACTCATGAACCCGGTTTGGAGTCCAAGCCCACCAAAGTTGACAATTTAGGTGACAGGGAAGCAGTAGAAGAGAGCTACTGCTACTGCTACTGCTTTAAGGGTTAAGGCGGTAATCCACTTACAGAATGCAAATGTTTTCTTAAAAGTCTTACAGACGTATTATGACGTATCATTGCTATTGTTGTCTTGTGCAGATTTCAGGTTATTTATGTGGGTTACAGCCGCCACTCGAGCAGCTGATCAGAGAAGCAACCCGTTCCTCAGGTTTGCGTCTTCAGGTTTCCAATATTTCCACCCACAAACAAAGATATTCCCTGTTCACAGACAGCTAGACGATGGGGCGATGACGCAGAGCCCAGCTCAGCTCTCTTCCTTGGTCATGCTAATGTTCAAGAATGTGTTCCTTTGTATGGAGGAGCAGTGAGTTCCCATCTAAAGTGTCCAGAAAAAGGCTGATGACCTCATCTCAAGACCAGCCCGTCTCTGAGGCTGACTGAGACAGTTGCCTCAGGGTTGCAGATTAGTAGGGGGCACTTGCCAATGCTCCTGGCCTGGTATTTCTCCAAGTGTGCCCCCCGGAGTCTTGGGCTGAGGCCCCACCCCTCCTTCAGGGGCTCCACAAGCGTGCCAGAAGTAGCCTCCTCCATCTGTTTGGCACTGTGCCACTCTGCACATGCCCTGGCACTCATAGCTGTGCATACGCTGGCAGGGTTTGCCAGGACTCCGTTTAGGAATCTAAAGAGCTCCAGAGATGGAATAGTTTGAGAGCTATTACTCCGGCTGTTCACTGTCTCTTCGGCTCCACCCCCACCCTCTTTCTTATCAACTCTGAGGAGTGGTGGTGGAGGTGGCATCTGATGCAAACCCTGATGCTTGGTATGCTGCCTCAGGCCCTGGGAGGTCTTAGGCTGGGTTGGGCCAGCCCCACCTTTTCTGCAGTGCGTGAAGATCAGGCCGTTGTATTGTTACAAATAACTGGCTCAACCTTGTCAACCAGAGCTGAACAGTTCCAGGAAAGGATTTAACCAAGCACAACAACTTCAATCAAAACAGAATCTGGAGTGGAGCCATCTAGACGAGCATGGTTTCCTCCCTCCCTCTCCTTAGCTGCAAAGCTTCTTCCAAGCTCAGCACTAGAAGCAAGGTGGAATCTGTGGAGGAGGAAATCCACATTCGGCCTGAAAGTGTTGCAAGACTCTCCTACCTTACAGCCCAATCCTAACCTGCAGTTAAGCTGGCACAGTTAGGTCAGCAATGTTTGGCCGGCACAAGGGACACGTGGACCACTCTTGGAGTCCGAGAGGCCAGCACACAGACATGCACCATCCTCCCTGTCTCAGAGAGTGGTCCAAACAAGCTTTACAGTGGCCCCGGTGCCACTGGCCTAACTGTGCTGGCCTAACTGTGCCGGCCTAACTCCAGGTTAGGATTGCGCTCTGAGTGGCAAAGCTGGATTTCCCCTGTTTAAATCTTGTCTCTGCCATAGAATGACTAGGCAACCTCAGGCAAGCTGCCCACTCTGAGCCTCCACTTCCCTGCTACAGTATATAAAGAAGGATTGCACCCTCAGTCTCCTCCTCACGTGTTCTCATCCATGTATTTCATTCTGTGTCTGACGGAGGCCTTTCCCATCACAGCACAAATACCTTAGCATATCCTTTCCAGGAAAGCTCTCTTGTCTCCGTCACTGCTGAAACTGCATCTCCTGTTGCCTGGCAAACATGTTGGTTTTTCCAGGAGACCTTTGCTGACACAGAAGCATTGTGGGAGCATTGCTTCTGCTTTGTTAGGTTTGAAATAATGTGCCTTGTTAGGGACTTTGAGTTTCCTTGGAACAAATGTAGGATACATTTGCATGTCTCTGTGTGCATGCACGGACATGTGCACAGCGATTATAAACAGGTCAGTAAAAAAAAAAAAAAAAAAGAGCCTGGCTCTCAGTGGCAGGGACGGGGGTGTCTCTATTGCTCAAAATGGTCCCGTTTCTCCAGTTTTTTTTCCATTTTTTTTCTCAGTCCAGATGAGTGGCAATGTTAATGGCCAGTCATTCTGGGATTGGTATACAGTATACAGTTCTTTTTTTATGATCATGTCCTCAAAGTGATATGTAACACTCAGTTTTCCCGAAGTCTTTCCTGTACTCAGGGGTGTAACTAATGAAGGTATAGCCCAGTGCAGAGAGTAAAAAATGCAGCCCCGGAAATTCCTGTTGATTCACTTCCTGTTGTGACATCACAGTGGTATTTTCTTTGGGTTTTTTGGCCATAAATTTTGATAGAATAAAGATATAACACTATGGCTTGTGTCACTGCATCAAATTCCCTTTCCAATGATATGCAACACGATGGTATTATTCATACATACCGAGGTTTTCACAATTTTGGCCATTAATGTCAAACTTGGCTTGTTGCCCCCCCTAAAGCTGGTTGCCTGGTACAACTGCACCCCCTGCACCTCTTTAGCTATGCCCCTGCCTGCACTTTCCCACACTCCCTCTTTTCATTCCCAGTATTTTAGCCCACACTATGGTGTTTGGGTCAGCTGTTGATGATCCTTCCCCCAATATACTACCTCTTCCTCCTCCAGTATTTTGTCATTGATTAAAGAAAATTCCAACTCTCTGTACTCTGACATGCTATTGTAGTTGCCCAGTCCCTTGGGCATTGCCTTCTATTCTGGCTGCTGTCTGAAGGCCTTTGTCTCCCAGGGTTGCAGTACTTTCTCAGTGTCCCTGAGACTAAAGGTCAGATTCATTCTCAGACCTGCTTTTCGCATGATTAAAAAACCTGGTGTTTTCTGCCTGGGACGCCTACCTTGACTTGAGCTGTTCCCTAAGTTCAAAGTCCAATGCCCGGGTGCATAGACACCTCCACACACGTTTTCAAGGTGTACAGCTTAAAGTGTGTCTGTGATAAATGGGAATTTGATCAAAGAGGTGGGTTTTCACCAGTGGCGTTTCTACAGGGATGGCAAAGCTCTAAGTTTTGCAAGAAGCCTTACCTTGCAGTGGAAATCACTCCTCTCCTGCACCGTTTTAGCCAATCCTCACAGGGAACAGCAACACCTTGGCATTGCTTGGTGGCTACAGCAGCAAGGGAGAGGAGGGATTTACATGACAGGGTAAGGCTCCTTGCAGAACTTATAGTCCGGTGTACTTAGGGTTTAAGGTCCAAGTAATTGTAAGAGAAGCGTTCTCTGCAGGATTTGACAGTACTAGGTGTGCGTATTGCATGGAAAAAAGTTCAGGAGGCTCCGCGGATCCCAAGTGGTTAATGCCCTTGGTGCCAGGCTGAGAATGGGCAGAAATCACGCAAAATCACGCTTTCAGTCCCTCCCCAAGCTAGGAAACGGCCTGAAAAGCCCCGAAACTTTGTGTCCTGGCAGAGCAGGGCCCACTGTTGGCAGGACAGAAAGTTCAGGAGGTTTAGAGGCCACGAAGTGGTTAATGCCCTCGGTGCCAGGCTGAAAACGGGCCAAAATCATGCAAAATCACACTTTCAGGCCCCCCAAAGCTGGGGGACAGCCTGAAATACCCTGAAACTTTGTGTCCTGCCAGAGCAGGGCCTGCTGTGTGCTGGTCAGAAAGTTCAAGGACTTTACAGGACCCTGTGTGCCCCCAATGCAGCAGGTGCCAGGCCTAAAACGGGCAGAAATCATGCAAATTGAAGCTTTGCGGGGCCCCCAAAACTGGGGGACAGCCAGAATTGCCCTGAAACTCTGTATCCT
>JAJKFI010000020.1:11965532-11992549 GCA_029204185.1 Lerista edwardsae | reverse complement strand
TTTGGGGCCCCCGCAAAGCTTCAATTTGCATGATTTCTGCCCGTTCTCAGCCTGGCACCAAGGGCATTAACCACTTGGGATCCGCAGAGCCTCTGGAACTTTTTTCCATGCAATACGCACACCTAGTACTGTCAAATCCTGCAGAGAACGCTTCTCTTACAATTACTTGGAGTTTAGACCATTTTCGAAGCTGAATGCACCGGACTATTAGAGCTTTGCCATCCCTGTAGAAACGCCTCTGGTTTTCACACATGCAGTCAAATGCGAGTTTGTTGCTGTGCTGTGCGTGGAAGGTCCAGTGGACATTTAGAGTTCTTTATGCATCCTTTCACTTCCATTCTCAGTATAGCCATTGGATTTTGATAGCCAGATATACGTAGTATTACCAGATTCAAACTGGGACACTGTGTCTATACCTTTTTAACCATTGTATGGAAGAGGGAATTTTGGCAGGTGCAGCGCCACATGGAAGGGTTTAAAAAGCTGCACCTGCCAAAATTCCCTGTTCTATACAATGGTTAAAGGAATAGGCACTATGCCCCAGTTTGAATCTGGTCACCCCAGATACATGGGATCAATGTTAAGGCAAAGTAAAGTAATTCCGGAGCAGGTGTGGGTAGCTCATTCTGTCTTCCAAACATCAGCCCCTTTACTCTCTGAATCTTCCAAAAGTATTCACTTAATGTGCTCTCTCTTTGATGGACTATTCTGGCATTGTGACTTCGCTGCCTGGAAAGGTCAGATTCGTTCTCAGACCTGCTTTTAGCATGATTAAGAATTCTCTCGATGCCTGGGGCTATCCCACGATGGGAGGGGATGGTCTTGTAAGACTCCTATTGTGAATTGTTAATTTTCAAATGTCTCAATCAGGGAGTTGACTCTTGCCACGACAGAAAGCAATAACTCATCCAGCATCGAAACAGGTGGGTGAATCTCCTTTTGAACTGGTGGGCAGGGCCGCTTTAAACCGATTGGAACAATTGCTCACAATTGGGCCCCGTGCCTAAGGGCCCATTCCACCCCACCCCGGCCCTAGGGTAATCGAATCTAGTCTTGCAAGCAATGTTATATTAAAATGTGCTTTGATCCATTTGGATCAGTAATTCGCATGCACTTTTTAAGCGTATGTTTTGATGGCTTCCAATTCTACCATAAAGTCTAACATTGCATTTATTCCTATCTCTTAAGAGTCTATAGGCCTTGGCGGTGAACATGCCTCTCCACCCCACCCCATCCCATCCCACCCCACCTGTTTCCAAATGGGCTCCCACAGCTTCTAAGTCTGGTCCTGCATTTGGGAAAATAGTATATACCAGTGGTGGGATTGAGGGGGAACGCGGGGGAACTCAGTTCCACTAGTTAAAATTAGGGCTGACTCTGCCCACTTCACTCTCCCTCCTCCCCCCTCCCAATTCCTCTGCAAATAGCTTTTCTTCTTGGTTGGCCGGCACTCAGAGGGTGAAAGGGAGCGACTCCGGATTACTAGGGGGGCGAAGGCAGTGATGTCATTCAGGGGGAACGGACCAGAACGGGTGTTCCGGATCCTAACAGGCTCCGTGGCTGGTTCCGAGTTCCCGACAAGTGCCAATCAAAAGTGAGTTCCTGTTCCTAAATCATTTAGATCCCACTACTTGTATATACTGTATGTAAATGTGATTCCCCTGCAAATGTGAAATGCTAACCCCTGCTAACTGGGCAAGAGGCACTTTTTCAAGTAGTGTTCCTTTATATTTAGCAGGGGGAGAGCAATTGTCCTTCTTCACCCCAGCACAGTGTATTTCTCATGGCTGTTGCTGGTGGTGTTCTCCATTCTTGTAGACTGTGAGCCCTTTTGGGACAGGGAGCCATTTAACTTCAATGTTATTATTTGCCTGTAAACCGCTTTTTGAACTTTGTGTTGAAAAGCGGTATATAAATACTAGTGATTGATTGACTGATTGATTCAAAAACCTTTTGGACAGGTGATGGAAGGCATGAGAAAGTGGGTTTTTTCATTCCTATCCCCAGGTCCGGCCTTAAGCATATGTGAGCAATGTCATCACATTGGACCCTACACTTTGGGGGGGGGGGGCTGCACCAATACAGTAAGCATATCGCCTGCTGCTACAGCCAGGATCTCTATGAACTGTAAGTCAGTGGGGTGAGCAGAGCAGCTTTACCGTGGGCCCTCCCACCTGCCCCTGCCTCTGAACTGCCCAAAATGGGCCCCCTGGAAACAGTTGGCGATGACATCATCATCTCACCACCAATTATTTCCAGGTGCCATGTGCAGCACCACAAATGCTTTTCTTGGTGGGGGGCCCCGCGGGGAGGGTGGGGGCCCCATGGGAATGCCCTGCGTTGGGCCCTGCTGCTCCTAGAGCCGGCCCTGGCTGGCGGGGAAGCTCAGCTGGACACAGAGAGGCATGGCTTGTCCAAATCTTTCCAGTGAGGACTAAACAGAGGCAGACCAAGCCCTGTAATGCCTGGGTTTCAGATGGGTTCAGAGACGTCATCCGGGCGCACCAGGAACCGGAACGCCTGGATGATTGACAGCCCTCTGCCCCTATGGCAGAGGGCAGCCACGCCTCCCTGCGCCTCACAGCGCCTGAATCGCTCCATTTCAGAGCGATTCGGGACACCAGGGAGGGAGGGCGGACCCAGGAGCAGCTCGCCCGTCCTCGGGAGAGGCGGCGTGGCCCGGGCCCGTCCGCAGAACTGGCGGAATGGCGTACCGGGCCGTTCCACCAGGATGACACCACTGGATGGGTTGCCTTTCCAGCCTGAAGAAGCCAAGGATTGAACCGGGGACTCTTTGCATATAAATCTGCCACCGTGTTGCAGCCAAGCAGCTCCTCTCTGCTATGAAGTGGTGACCATGGCTGGTTGCAAGGGATGCTTTAACCCTTCCTTGCTGGCTC
Organism: Lerista edwardsae; assembly: GCA_029204185.1. Taxonomy (NCBI): domain Eukaryota; kingdom Metazoa; phylum Chordata; class Lepidosauria; order Squamata; family Scincidae; genus Lerista; species Lerista edwardsae. Next base: position 11,989,649 of record JAJKFI010000020.1, on the reverse strand, counting down.
CTTTTCTCAAGCCGTGGCATTGCTTGGGGGTCACGGATGGCCCTGGGTGATATCATTGGGCGTATATGTGTGTGACCCCCGAGCTCTGGAGCCCGGGTCTTTCTGGACTCAAGCAGACCCGGTGATAGCCTTTCAGTGGTCTGTTGAAGCTCAGGAAGGAGGTGGCTGTGGGACCACTGAGGCTTCTGCTGTTCCAACTGTAGCCCAGGTTTATAGGGCTTCCCCAAGCCAGGCCAGGCCTTCGTCTTTGGTTCTCTAAGAAGCTGGGTCTACTCAATGGGAGGGGGGAGGTTGTTGGCTGGGGGGGATCGGGGGTACCTAGAAGTTCCAGGGCAGACACAGGCCATGGGTTGCTGCACTGGGTGACACCACCGGAATGGGGCAGGGGGAGGGTGGAGGAAGGGCAGCCTCACGAGTGGGTCAGCCCAGGGAGGGTGGTGGAGTCCAGATCTGGCTGTTGGGTAGACGATGCTTTAGCTATGTCACTGTCAGTGTGTATGTCCTGAACAGAGGCAGGAGGAGGAGGAGGAGGAAAACAATCCTTTTTGTGCAACAGGAGATCCAAAGGTCAAGCTATGCAACAGCTGGCTGTGGACTTATCACCGTAATGTGTCAAGCACAAGTCAGTACAGAAGCTTGGTCACAGAGATAAGATCCTGCCGGGCATGATGGGTGCGACCCAGCACCCAACTGGGGATGAGCAAACACAGCAAGGTAAACAAAGCCAGAGGGACAAGTGGTCACTCCTAGGATTGGTTCACTGAGATCACTTGTCGTTTGAGTTCACTTGTCGTTTCTTAAGCACGTCCGCTTAAGTACTGTCCAGTTAGGTGTTTTTCCCTCTGTGCTGGCATGATGACGTCACCGCCAACAGCTTCCAGGAGGCCCATTTGGGGCAGTTCGGAGGCAGGGCCAGGTGGCAGGGCCCAAGGTAAAGCTGCTCTACTCATCGCACTGGCCTACAGGCTATAGAGATCCCAACTGCACCAGCTGGTGATATATGCGCTGAACTGGTGCGGGGGGGGGCCAAGTGTGGGGCCCAATGTAACAACGTTGGTCACATTGGATTAAAGATAGCCCTGCACCCAGGGGTTGCTTTGGGACAAAAACTTTGCTCTGAGGCCCTTGCAGGAAGTCAGGGAAAGAAAAGAAATGAAACTGAACACCATGGATCCCCTTGCCCAGAACAAGGAAGCTGCTTATCAAGGTTTTGCTCTCCCCAGAAGCCTTTCGTTCCTCCCATTCTGCAGCAGAAGAGAGATGGGGAAGGGGGAGAATGTGACCCACAAACACACCTGCTTCCAAAGCTAATGCAAGATTTATGGCAGAGTGAATTAATTAGCTTGCAACAGATGGAGAGCACCCTTTCGCAATGAGTCATGTGGGGGCTGCTCAGGCAGCCGTCCCTGATGTGAGAAGAGGAACATTCGGAGTACACAGGATGTGAGAGAGCACTCCTCTTTTTAGCAGGGAAATGTTGGCAGGTGTGCAGAGAGCTGGGGTCGTGTGGGGGCTGAGACAGTGAGCAGCAACCCCAGGCTTCCCCAGTTCAAATCGTGCCTCTGCCCTGAATTCTCCTTTGGCAAGTGGTGCCGCCTCAGCCGCAAGAGGAGAATAATTATGATGGTGCTGATTGTAATTATGCAAATACTGATTTGCTTCACAGGGTGCTTTTAAAGGCTGCGTCAGGGCGCAATCCTAATCTGAAGTTAGGCCGGCACAGTTTGGCCAGCACGAGGGCCACCATAAATCACTTTTGGACCACACTCGGAGTCAGGGAGGATGGCGCACATCTGTGTGCTGGACTCTCCGACTCTGAGAGTGGTCCAAACATACTTGATGGTGGCCCTTGTGCCGGCCTAACTCCAGGGTAGGATTGCACCCTCAAGTACATGCAAACAGTACAAGTGTTACTTGTCCTCAAAATGTGAAGCACTCTTCAAACACTTCTTGGTGTGCCATTGTAGCCCTGGCAAAGACACCAAGATTGCAAGTTTAGAAGAACACTGAGAGTGCAATCCCAACCTGGAGTTAGGCTGGCACAAGGGATACTGTAAAATGCGTTTGGACCACTCTTGGAGTCAGAGACATGCACACACAGACATGCACCTTCCTCCCTGACTCCGAGAGTGGTCCAAACTAGTGTAATTTTCCTACCATGCAAGTGCTTACCCACTTGTGCAGCTGAAACTGGGCTCATGCTTGTGTCACCTGTTTCCATAACGAAAGAATCAGTGTAAGTGCTCTGTCTTCCCCTCCCCACACACACACACACAAAATTACTCAGAATCAGAAGTTTGATTCTGCTTGCTATGTTAAGAACGTAAGAAGAAGAACCCTGCTGGATCAATCCACTAGCCCATCAGCTTTGTGTATCTTACAGTGGCCCCCAAGATGCTTCAAAGAGCACTAAAAACAACAAGGTACTATAGTCCAGTGGTTTTCAAACTGTGGGTCCAGGACCCGCCAGTTGATCATGATGCAATTTTTGGTGGTTTGCTAAACTGACTGGGCAGCTTAGGCTATGTCCATCAAGGGTTAAACAAGCTGCTACTTGGGGTTGAGCATTCCTGCCCACTCACCGTTATAGCCACTCTCCTTAGCATTTCTAAATCAGGCAGCAGCCTCCGGGGCCTCTACATGGGTTTAGAACCACTGCTGTATCCGGTTGCCACTCTCTTGTGCCTGGCATCCAGAGATAGATGACCTCTAAAACCTGGAGGTTGCATACACACTTGTAACCTGTGATGGTCTGTCCTGTTCTCTTTTAAAGGCATCTAGGCCAGGTGCCATCGCAACATCCTGTGGCAAGGAGTTCCATAGCTTAATTACATGCTGGGTAAAGAACTATTCCCTTTGATTATATTAATTGATTTACCAACAACCTCCTCTTCAGCTTGATGTGACACATTTCAGGTTAAAGACGTATTAGGAATGGGGCAGTCATGGGGGCAGGGAGGAAGGTAGCAGAAAACACCAAATCTCAAGCCTCTTCCCAGATCCGATCTGCCTTCCTGGAGCAACATGGGCTTGCATCAGTGACTGAGCTCCTGCAGGTCTGAGAGCAGCTGCTGGGGCTTATCCCAGGGCAACAGAACAAATGTTCCCTCCAGCAAATGGAGACCTCCTGCAGCCCAAAATCCCCTTTGGTGTGCAGCAGAAGCCACACCAGTGCTGCTGCATTGCTGCACATGGATTTAGTTACAATTGGGCTGGACATCTGTGGGATCCCACAACCACAAGATGCAGTGATGGCCCCTATCTTAGCTGGCTCTCAAAATCAATTAGACCAATTTATTTTATTTTATTTTTTCTTGATGGCAAACCTGTCTATCCCTGGTTACAAGTAAGAATAGCTGTGTGTTTGGGGGCTGTGGTCTCTTAATGCCAATGGCAAGGGAGCAGTCATGGGAAAGGAGTCATCTCCTGCTTCGGAGCTTCCCAAAGGCAACTGTGGGAGGTCACTGTGGGAGGCAGGGTGCTGGACAAGATGGGCCCAAGCCAGTGATGGGATCTACAAATGAACAAGGGGAACGCTGGGCGGGACGTAGGCGGGACTTCTGCTTGAGTGGCAGCCCGTCTGTAGCGTTCCGTGGCTGCCCTGGCCTCGGGGGGGGGGCTCCTACTCGCCGCGGGGGACAGGTGAGGGTCGCGCCGAGTGCCTGGGTGAGCAGTGGGGGGGCACTAACCGGGGGCAGCCCCCCCGAGGCCAGGACAGCAGCGGAACGCTGTGGACGGGCAGCCAATCACGCGGAAGCCCCACATAAGTCCCGCCCAGCGTTCCCCTTGTTCATTTGTAGATCCCATCGCTGGCCCCAGCCAACCTGATTCAGCAGGGCTCCTCTTATGAGCTGCCTGTGCATCTCACTGGGTGAGTTCTAGCATTATGGAAAGAGATCAAAACTTACATTCACCTGTGCCCAAAGGCAGGCCTAGAGGGGGATCACAGCACTGAGTTTTGCAAGCAGCGGCTCCCTTTCCTCTTCCGAGTCATTCCCAGCAGCTAGAGTAAAATGGAGGCTATGAATGGCTCTGAAGAGAAGGGGCAATGGCTGCTTGCAAAACTTAGTGCTGTGATCCCCCTACAGCAATGGTTCCGAAACTGTGGGTCGGGACCCATCAGTGGGTCACGAGCCGATTACAAGCGGTACAAGTGGTTCTGCAAAGCACCTAGAGCAGCCACATTGAAAATATGGGAAGATGGGATGCTGGAAAGGGGGAGGGCTGTGTGGTTGTTTTGCTTGTGTCACGGTTTTAAATAAGCTGGGGGGTTTTTTTCCCCCTTTCTGATCCACTTTGCTATTGGAAAATGGCAGAGAAATCACCCAACTTCTTGCTGCATTCTCAGGAAACCAGCAGGCTCTGGTGTCACAATGATGGCACTTCTGGCCATGGCATCACTTCCAGTGGGTCCCAGACAGACTGTCATTCGAAAAAGTGGGTCCTGGTGCTAAAACGTTTGAGAAGCACTGCCCTATAGGCAATAGGTATGCCCCTGCCTGTGACCTGATTCAGCCTCAAATTTTGTCACGGCACTTTCCCTTTCGCAAGCGGAAGCCTGGGGCATGTTCTCCAACATGGGATCTTGCCCAATCTTGATTTATTTTACAGAATAAACAGTTGACAGGCACTGCTGCAGAGTGCCTTCATTCACAGTGAAACCAATGGCAATAAGTCAAGAATGAAGCCGGGAAACGAAACTTTGTTCTCTTTGTACTTATCTGGGTTCTTTCTCCTCAGCTTTGCATGGACAAACACCGTTGCAAACCACAAGCACCTGCAATCTGTAACCAACAGACAAAAGGCAAATATGCTAAGCAAACTCTTACCATCGCTTTGCGGTGCCTGAGGATGCCAAGCCCAGCTTTCGCTAAGTCAAAAGCAAATGGAAAAGTGAAGTGGAACAACCCCCCGTCCTCCCCCCCCCAAAAAAAACTCCAAAAGACATTGTTGGTTCAGAAAGTGGAAGACAACACAATTGTTCAGCTGGAAACATTTTCCACTGATGTACCTGTTTGACATGCAGGTGAAACGTCGTGTCATTGTTATACTGACGTGTCATCGAAGCACCTGGCCTTTGCTGGAACAAATATTTCTGTACGGTTGCACAAGTGCAGGAGATTAAGCCACATATTCCAGGAGATGCATTAACCCTCCCCTACCGTTCTTCCCCCACCCAATTAGTCTGCTACATCCTGATTTTGAGTGAGCCACAAGCTTAATTAGCATAATTATTTAGTGCCATTAATTGCTGGGCAGCCCAATCCTAACCTGTGCAGGAGGAGGCAGGTTGGTTGGTCTGTGCTACATCTTATGCAGGGCAGGAGGCAGCTGGACATTGATTTGTCCCTTCCTCAGAGTAAGCCCCAGACAGCCCTATGGGGCTGTTCGGACCTGTGGTTGCTAAATAGCAAGTGTAAGTCCAAATGGCCCAGATCAGGGCAACCCAGCCCAGGGATGGGGGTTAGGATCTGGCTGAACATCCAGATCCGGATTTCACCCCACTCCCCAGGCTGGCCTGCCCACGGAGTCACTCTCCCTCTGGCCTCCCACTGCCAATGCTCCCCATCAGAACAAAAAGCGCCAGTCATGCCAAGGAGCCTTTTCGGCTCGGCAGAGGTCTCCAGTTTGGAGACTGCTGCTCTAGCCCACCTCTCTCCTCTCCTCCTCCCTCTTTTGCTCTGTAGCCCTCTCCTTCTCCTTTCCAGTTCCTCTTTTGGAATTCAGAGGGCGGGAGTAGATGAAAGGTAGGGACGGGCAGGCAGGCAGAGGTGGGGGCCCCTTGTCAAGTTGATTGCCTCATTCGACCCTGCCATAAAAGTTTAGTGCTCCTGGAAAAAGAACTCAGCACCTGTCAAGGAAAAAAGAACATAGTAACTTGCAGTTAGGTACATAATAGCTACTCAGTAACTCAGTAACTTGCAGCTACTCAGTAACTTGCAGCTGTGATATTGTGAATTTTGGTTAATTTAGAGCCCAATCCTATCCAACGTTCCAGTGCTGATGTGGCTGTGCCAGTGGGGTGCGTACAGTGGTGTCATCTACAAACAAGGAATGGTGGGCGGGACTTGGGTGGGACTTCCGCGTGATTGGCAGCCCGCCTGTTTCGTTCCGCGGCTGCCCTGGCCTCAGGGGGGGCTGCCCCCGGTTTGCGCACCCCACCGCTGCTCACCCAGGCTCCGGCGCGCCCCCCACCTGCCTCCCCCGGCGAGCAGGCACCCCCCCCCCGAGGCCAGGGGAGCTGTGGAATGGGACGGGCAGGCAGCCAATCACGCGTAAGTCCCGCCCAGCGTTCCCGTTCCTTGTTTGTAGATGACACCACTGGGTGTGTACCATATCCTGCAGTGGTGATGTGCTCAAGAAGACCTCCTCAAGGTAGGGGAACATTTGTTACCTTACCATGAGGATGAATTGAGGCTACCCTAGTGCAGGAAAATTGGACAGGATTTGGCCCTTAAGGGTTTAATTTAAGCATTCTTCAAAAATCTGCTTATAGATGCCAGGTGATCAATGAATGATAGAAGTTTTGAGCTTGATCCTGCCTCTTGTAAGCCAATTGGGTGGGACTGTGTCGTCACGTTCCGTGTGGACTTTGGCACCCCCTGCCTTCTTATCTGTGATTCTGTATGAGAAGCCATAAAGCAGACCTTGGAAAACAGATGGCACTTCTGTCAATATTAGGTTTGCTTCTCGAAGGTGTTTCACGAATGATATTACACTTTTTTCAGGACCAGTGTTTGCACAAGGGCCCAGCTCTCCAAGGTCCCCATTTTGAACCCTGTCCCTGTTCCCCTGGAAAGAACTGGGCCTATCAGCCAAACAGGCTGGTATGTGGGGTTTCTCCCATTCTCAGAGTGCAATCCTTACCTGGAGTGAGGCTGGCACAAGGGACACTGTCAAGCGCGTTTGGACCTCTCTTGGAGTCAGGGAGGATGGCGCACGTCTGTGTGTTGGCCTCTCTGCAGAGGCGTTTCTACAGGGATGGCAAAGCTCTAAGTTTTGCAGGAAGCCTTACCCTGACACGTAAATCCCTCCTCTCCCTTGCTGCTGTAGCCAGTAAGCAACGCCAAGAAGTTGCTGTTCCCTGTGAGGATTGGCTAAAACGGTGCAGGAGAGGAGTGATTTCCACTGCAAGGTAAGGCTTCTTGCAAGACTTAGAGCTTTGCCATCCCTGTAGAAACGCCTCTGCCTCTCTGACTCAGAGTGGTCCAGACATACTTTACTGTGTTCCTTGTGCTGGCCAAACTTTGCTGGCCTTACTGTGCTGGCCTAACTCCATGTTAGGATTGCGCCCTCAGTGCCCAATCCTATCTGGCTGCCAACCCCTGCTGGGGAGGCTTCCATACAGTGATGTCATCCAAGCACGCCAACTACTGGAACACTCGGATGATTGACAGCCCTCCGCCCCTATGGCAGAGGGCTATCACGCCCCCCCCGCCTCACTGCGCCGGAATCGCTCCATTTTAGAGCGATTCCGGATGCAAGGGAGGGAGGGCGGGCCCAGCAGCAGCTCGCCCGTCCTCCGGACAGGCGGTGCGGCCGGGGCCCGTCCGCCGAACTGGTGGAACGGCGTACCGGGCCGTTCCGCCTGAATAACACCACTGCTTCCATACGAAGGGAGACTGTGGATGCTCCCCACTTCAAGGGGGAGCCCCCATAGTAGAAGGAACAGGGGACAGCAGCCAGATTGCAAAGCAGCAACAGGCAGCACTGCCTCGTTCTTGGGGCAAACCCAGAAGTGACATCATGATGTTACACAATAAGTTAATGTCCTGGGTGCCAGAGCCCCTAGCAATGCCTCTGTGACTCAACATGTCTCCACCCCCCCTCCATACACACACGTAATGCCCCATGTAGCATTGCAACACTAGGCAGAAAACGCAGCAGGCACTGCCTTCAGCTGGAACAGGATTGCTGCTTCTGACTTGCCAAGAATGAATGACTCCTGTGCCTGCTGCCAAAGTAAGAAAAGGGAATCCAGCAGAACTCACCTTGTCTCTCAACCTGGAGCTGGCCCTAGTGTTTGTCTTAAGTCTCCAGGATCAGTGACAGCATGCCTCTGAATAGCTGTTGCAGGGGAGCAATGGCAGAGTGCCACCTCCTAGAGGTCATCCTAGAGGCAGCCGGGGACCTATTGTGGGAATTAAGATGTTGGACTAGATGAGCCTTGGGCTTGATCCAGCAGGGCACTTCTGTTTGGTCTTCTGTTCTTCAAACATGGTATCTCTGCCATGTGGTTTCCATACTCAGAGGCTGATCTACAGGGAGGGCAAAGCTCTAAGTGTTGCAAGAAGCCTTACCCTGTCATGTAAATCCCTCCTCTCCCTTGTTGCTGCAGCCAGTAAGCAATGCCAAGATGTTGCTTTTCCCTGTGAGGATTGGCTAAAACGGTGCAGGAGAGGAGTGATTTCCACTGCAAGGTAAGGCTTCTCGCAAAACTTAGAGCTTTGCCCTCCCTTAGATCTGCCTCTGTCCATATTAATCTGTGGAACTCCTTGCCACAGGATGTGGTGATGGCACCTGGCCTAGAAATGCCTTTAAAAAGGGATTGGACAGATTTATGGAGGGATGGTCCATCACAGGTTACAAGCAATGATGGGTATGCTCCAAAGCCCCCGGACTAGCCGAATTTGCAACTCATTTACAGTACATTTGCTACAGCCCTGGGCTGTTGCAAGCCCCATGCATTGGCCCAGGGTGCAGTTTAGAATGCGCCCTCAGTGGCCTCAGGCAAGCTCATCTCTTCCTCGCTCCCATCTGCAGGTTGAGACTGATAATATTGACTGTCAGTACATGCAATGATTTTTACAACATTATTATTATTATTTGTTTGGAGTATGGAATGACTGAGTTCGGTTATCTCCAAGGTAAGTAGATTGATATCCATAAAAATCAAAGATGAATCACTCAGGGCAGTGAAGAGTTTGGAAGGTGCACTGTGGTCTTGTGGGGCAGAAAAAAACCTAACTAGCTACGGTTTCACTGATCCAACAGCTCAGATCACATTGCCAAATACAATGTGGCTTTACGGCTCGGGCCCAGGGTATTTGAGGGACCGCCTCCTTCCATATAACCCTACCCGTACTCTGAGGTCATCTGGGGGGGCCCTTTTGACTGTGCCGCCACCAGGAGAGGTGAGAGGGGTGGCGGCTAGGAGGAGAGCCTTCTCGGCGGTGGCACCCCAACTTTGGAATACCCTCCCCTTAGAGTTAAGAACTGCTCCCTCGTTGGCGGTATTTCGGCGGGGACTGAAGACCTTCTTGTTTAAACAGGCTTTTAGTTGCTGACAGGCTGGCTGGTCTTTGTATTCTTTTATATTCTGTACCTGATCCATGGGATAATCGTTGTATTGTATATTGTATTTTATATTGCTTTTAATCATTGTTTTTAAATTATGTTGTTGTTATTCTGTTTTTAATTGTTTTTGTAATGCCGCCTTGAATGCCTTTTTAGGCAGAAAGGCAGGGTAAAAATCCTTAAAATAAATAAATAAATAAGTAAGTAAACTGCATAGGTGAAATCTGAAACTTTTTTTAAAACCATAAACTTCAATTATGGCCATGTCCATTAGACTGACTGTGGTAGTCATTTTAGGTAGCAGATTAGTGGGAGTTTCCTCTCCCTCCCTCTGCTGCTACTCCTTCACCTCCCATTCCTTGAATTCAAAAAGGAAGAGGGAAACGGAGAGGAGGAGGAAGTGTGGAAGAGAAGAGAAGAGAGTGGTGGCCTAGAGCGTCTCTGATGTGCTAGCTCACCTCTTGTCTCCTCTTCACAGTTCCTTTTCTGCTCTGTTTTCCTCTGTTTCTCAGGAACATCAAAATTACATGGGGCTGAGAGTGTAATCCTAAACTGGAACCAGCAAAGTTTGGCCAGCACAAGGGCCACCATAAAGCGTTTTTGGACTACTCCCTGAGTCAGGGAGGATGGCTTACGTATGTATGCTGGCCTCTCTGACTCTGAGAGTGGTCCAAACACACTTTATGATGTCCCTTGTGCTGGCCAAACTTTGCAGGCTTAACTTATGCCAGCCTAACTCCATTTATGACTGAGTCACCCATCAGATAATGCGTCTAACATTTACAATACTATAATGTTATAACAGAGACAAGTTAGATGGGTCTGCAATGTGGTCCAATGGTATTTTTTTTCCAAAAGCATGGGCGTGGGGCCCCACAAAACTGCACTGGGGCAACTGGGGGGCTTTAGGTTTTTGCCCTGCTGCAATTTTGTTCCTGATCACTCTCTCCTCCCATGCTATTTTACACAGAAGTAAGTGCCCATTGCCTTTCAATGGGCACGTTCAGGATCAAAAGTTTATTTATTTATTTATTTATTTAAGAAATTTCTACCCCGCCTTTCCTCTGCCAAGGCAGATGTCCAAGGCGGCTTACAATATTAAAAAGGATAAAAATAAAATATAACAGTTAACATTAAAAACAATTAAAACAGTATTAAACAATAAACAATCAAGATTAAAAAACACAAACAATTTAAAAACAATTAAAAAATAAAATAAGACACAAGCCCCCTGGATCATAATAACCAGCCAGCCAACCTGTCAACAATTGAAAGCTTTTTGGAATAAAAAGGTCTTCAGCCCCCGCCGAAATGTAAACAGAGAGGGAGCAGTTCTCAATTCGAGGGGAAGGGTGTTCCAGAGTTGGGGGGCCACCACCGAGAAGGCCCTCTTCCTGGCCGCCACTCCTCTTACTTCTCCTGGTGGCGGCACAGTCAGAAGCGCCCCCCCCCAGATGATCTAAGAGTACGGGTTGGATTATATAGAAGGAGGCGGTCCCTCAAATACCCCGGACCCGAGCCGTGAAGGGCTTTAAAAGTCAAAACTAGCACTTTGAATTGGGCCCGGAACAGAACCGGCAGCCAGTGTAGTCGCCGAAGCAGCGGCTCGACAGAGTCAAACCGACGTGCCCCAGCAACCACCCGAGCCGCCGCATTCTGTACTAGTTGTAATTTCCGGACCGTCTTCAAAGGCAGCCCCACGTAGAGCGCATTGCAATAATCTAATCTTGATGTCACTAGGGCATGGGTCACTGTGGCCAGGTCCGTTTAGGGCAAAATCCTAAAGCCTCCTCCCTCAAATGTAGTCCTGCTCTATTTCATGTGCTCCCCTAGGATGCTTTTTTGTTTGTTTTCTTAAAAGCCCACCAGGCCAGCTGTCTAATACGCAGTGGCGTTTCTACAGGGAGGGCAAAGCTCTAAGTCTTGCAAGAAGCCTTACCTTGCAGTGGAAATCACTCCTCCCCTGCACCGTTTTAGCCAATCCTCACAGGGAACAGCAACATCTTGGCGTTGCTTACTGGCTACAGCAGCAAGGGAGAGGTAAGGAGGGATTTACATGACAGGGTAAGGCTTCTTGCAACACTTAGAGCTTTGCCCTCCCTGTAGAAACGCCTCTGCTAATACGGCCCCAAGTGTAATTGCAAAGCAAAAAAAAAAGGGGGGGAAGGAGGAAATGTCAAATGTTGCTAAGTTTTATTCTGCTTCATTCTGAGTTTTACCAGTTTAGAAAACAAGGAAAAAAATTCAATCGTTGATAAAAAAAAAAAGACACAGAGAATATCACAAAATCAGAGACAACAGCAGTTTATATTGCACATATATCATCCCGTTGGGAGGAAGAAAACACATCTATATACAGACACATTTCTTCACGATCTGTTATAGCTTACATTAGTACACTGATGGAAGCCCAGCAATAAGAAAATAATAGTTCACAAAAGTCAAGCAATAACACGAATAGCCCAATCCTATCCAAGATTAGTGCTGGTGGAACACGCATTCGGCCAGCACAAGCTGCCGCAAAGCCGCCATAAAGCACTTTATGGCAGCATAAGCTGCCGGCATGCCGGTGGAGAGGCCAGAGCTTTCCTGTGTGCACTGGCAGATGTTGGGAGGACCACCGGAGCAGGCAAGCCCAGCGCAGGGGGTGGAGCAAGGCAAGTGGTGGGCAAAACGGGGAGGAGGTGGGGCAGGAGATGGGTGGATTGAACCTGGGAGGGGTGGGCTCAGCAGCAAATCAAACTGCCAAGTCAAAACCCCTTTCCCCTGGGAAAAACAGCTGCAACATTCAATGGGTCCATCAGTTATATACACTTGCATTCAGTTAAAAAGGTGCCATTGATTAAACCAAGAGCTCTCTCGCTCTCTCTCTCTCTCTCTCTCTCTCTCTCTCTCTCCAGGATTTTTATACCGCTTTTCCAAAACCCAAAGCGGCGTACATAGAAAATTAAAAACCCGTTGAAATAACGTATTGACGTTAAAACAATTTAAAACATTAAAATAACAGTTATTTTAGAATATAATAAAATACATTAAAATAAAAAACAGTAAAAGAGCAGGTCAGCAGAAAAGAGTAAAATAGTATAACTACACAGAAGTTTAAAAGGGGTCCCTAGGGAGTACCTCCCTCCCCATATCTATCGATCGATCAGCAAAAAAGTGTGTCTTTTCTTTCTTCATTATTCTTGCTTTGTTCATGCACCGTTTTGTTTTGACTTGATCACTCTTCCTAAAACTGTGGGTCAGGACCCACTCAGTGGGTTGCGAGCCAATTTCAGGTGGGTCACGTAGCACCTACCCATCGTTGAAAATATGGAAAGTTGGGACATTGGAAAGTGGGAGGGCTGTGTGGTTGTTTTGCTTGTGTCACGGTTGCAAAAAGGCTTTTTCTTCTTTCTGATTCACTTTGCTATTGGGAAGTGGTTGCAAAATAACCCAACTTTTTGCTGCATTCTCAGGAAAGCAGCAGCTCTGATGTCACAGACGGCACTTCTGGCCATGACATCACTTCTGGTTGGTCCGACACAGATTGTCATTCTAAAAAATGGGTCCCGATGCTGAAACATTTGAAAACTAGCGGGCTAGATTATTTGATGCATTAATCCATGAACACTCATCCAATGAATGGGCTAAAATTTCTTTAATCGGATGACAACCTTCCATGTAGGCTTGTATCGTGGATCTACAATTTCTATAATTAAACACAGCTCTGGGCCAGGAACGGCATGCAACACAGGGCTGCAGCCAGATTTCCTTGCTAGGGTGGGGCAACCACATTTCTCGGTGGGACTCCAAATACCTGAATAGAAAATCAGCAGGGCTGTCCGTGCTCCTGAGGCAGTGAGGCAAGGATTGTCATTTCCTACCCACAAGGCACTCAGAACACACTCCTCTGCCCTTCCTCCTGCTCCACAGCACACAGATTGCCCCGCACTTGCTCCCCAATTCCATAGCCCCAGTGTCTGTCTTCCCACGTTGCTCTCAAATACCACCACTCCCCTTCCTCCTCCTCCTCCTCCTGCTCCCTTACTTTTCAAGAGACAGAATTAAGTAGAAGGAGTTATGAAACAGCCCTCAACCACAATGAAGGCACTCAAATCTCCCACTCTGCTCTCTGTTCCTTTTTATTTATTTATTTTTGAAAGACCAAGGAGGAGGAGAAGCCACCAGGGCAGCTCCCTTGTAAGGGAGGGCAGTGGTGGGATCAGTTTGCCAGGGAGATAGGTGATGGGTTTCACCCCCACCAGCTAGCAGCACTGAGTCAGCAGACCATATGAGTGGGCCAACCCCAGAAATCAATCAGTATCTGCCTCAGAACAAACCAAACTTGTTTCAACATTCATGGGGTAAGTGGAGCAATTCTGAGGTACATGAAGCCTCGGCCTGAATCAAAACTGGGTGCCTAGCGGATTGGAGTATGCCTCATGTTTCTATTCCCCTCCTGGGGTTCTGTTTCCCCCCTGAGTCATGGAGTACTACTACTAGTGACGGTGTCATTGCTATTTCTTTAACTCCGATTGTTCTTGCTCTTCTCCTGAAGCAAGCCCTCATTGTCTAAGGGTGCAATCCTAAGCTGGAGTTCATAGAATCATAGAGTTGGAAGGGACTTGCAAGGTCATCTAGTCCAACCCACTGTTTGTAGCAGGAAATCCTCCTAGAGCATCTCCAGCAGGTGCCTGTCGAGCCTCTGCTTGAAGGTCTCCAGTAGCAAAGAATCTACCACCAGAGTTAGGACAGCACGGTTTGGCCAGCACAAGGGCCACCGTAAAGTGCGGTGGACCACTCTCAGAGTCAGGGAGGATGGCGCATTTCTGTGTGTTGGCCTCTCTGACTCTAAGAGTGATCCAAACATACTTTATGATGACCCTTGGGCTGAGCTAAATGTGCTGGCCTAACTCCAGGTAAAGATTGCGCCCTTAGAATCCTTTATGCATCCTTTCACTTACATTCTCAGTATAGGCGTTGGCTTTTGATAGCCGGATCTACTGTATGGGATGACAAATGTCTGTGTGCTGGCCTCTCTGACTCAGAGAGTGGTCCAAACATACTTTACGGTGTCCCTTGTGCCAGCCACACTTTGCTGGCCTAACTGTGCTGGTCTAACTCCAGGTTAGGATTGTGCCCTAAATGGAGGCCATCGTATCATAAATGAAAAAGCCAGTTTTCCCAAGCCATCCAAGGTGGGATGAAGCAATCCACTTGGGAGGAGAGCTACCCTGGCTCCAGTTTTGATGCAATATAACCCTCTACATTTTTTTTTTCCAGCTCCACCCACCCACTTGTGAGAACATTCACAGTGAACTCTAGACACAGTGAATCAGACCATTGCTCCATCTCACTCAGTATTGTCTCGAGGGAGGGGCAGGTGCTTTCTGGGATTTCAAATGGGATTCTTTCCCAACCCTGAGGTTGCTGCCAAGGATTGGGGCCAGGGAATTTCTGCATGCAGAACAAAGGTTTGATTGACGGAGTCCAGCCTTACCACCACCCTACCATGCAAAACACGACTTAACATGTATACAAGAAAACAATAATGTAAACATAGTTTGGGACCTTTAAAAATTCAAAGCACAACATAGCAACTGTTGCCCAGAAAATGCTATCAACAGTGTGGGTACAAGGTTGCTGGAGACCATGGGACAAAACTCACCAGTGGGGTACCCTTTAGTGTCCCTACTTGCCCTCTTTTGGCCCCCAGTGCCCCCAGTACAGCAGGACCCAGGAGGTCAGCTCCTGATGGGTGATGGCCCTCAGTCAGCATCTATCATCACCCCAATGACAAAAATGTCACCTCCTTTGGGTGCTCCCTTCTTGTCAAGGAGAAGGATCTTGCAACAAGAAGTCAGTGGTTGAAATGTTTAAACTGGTCCAGGAAGCCGAGAGGGCACCAGCACTGAGCAAACATGCCGTACACAGCAGTGGGGAGGGTGAAGCAGCTTAAGCCATGAATGAATATGCGACAAAGAACCCAGTGCAACCGCATGAGATTGCTAGATTATACCAACTAAAACCCTTCCTGTCCTAGATGATACACGCTCAATATGCAGTCAACTACAACAGATACACAACACATAAATGAAACAGAGGCCATGCATGTGATGAATGGCTTGCTTCTTCCTTCACATACCTTTTTCAATGGAGTTGGTGAGATAAGTTGAAGGCTGTGCACAACACAGCATAGCAATAAGTCACTTTCCTTCCCCCACCCCAAGAAAAATGCCGTGACCCTCCCTCACCCTTTGCAGTCCATTGCTTTTGTAAAGTCCGCAAGTTTGGGGTAGTGTCCATGAGGGAGATCTGGCTTCCTGGTAAGTGCTACAGGCGGGCATATTAATGCCCTGGGATTGCACTCTTTTTGCAATCTTTTTCTATCGAGTCTCTAGGTCAGGATCCATGCCAACGTAATTTCACAGCTCCTTCCCGTAGATGGCTTTATGACGCAGGTACTCTTCCAAACACTGTATGGCATAGTCATCAACCTTTGGGTCGAACTTGTTGGCCAAGAGATGATGTTGAGCGATCATCCAGTGCAGGTCACCAGAACCGTAGACACACACCGCGCGCTGGGACATACCCGTGCAAGGAGGATAAGGAGCGCCCTTTGTGATGTCTCCTTCACTGTAGGCCCACTTCACCAACCTCGCAATGGCATTCATGTCTGTGAGGTCATATTTATCATTGAAAGGAACAGAGCCTGGCACCCCAGGCATCCGATACAAGGTAGCCCAGATGTGTTCATCTGGACTGTAAGTGTCTTTGGACCACTCTAGGAGCTGCTTCACCACTGGATCTTCAAAGAGGTGCTGCACAAACTCCCTTGTCACCACAAAATACGCATTGCCCGTGAACATGGGGGAGCTTTGCGGTGGGGAGCTTTTTTCCGTGCTGGTTTTGACCACTGAACCCGTCACCTCGTGGTGATATTTCCAACGATTTGTTTTACCCGAAGATGGCCTCTCCGACTCCAAATTATTCTTCCCATTCAAAAGTTTCAAGGCTTGGACAATCTCTGCATTGGTCTTGATCGGGAAGTCAGTCCCGCAAGTGTTAAGAAGGTATCGCCAACGTACCTTGCTCTTGAGCAGGTCTTCCATGCAGTTCAGATCAGCTTGAACCCGGGACCAAGAGGCATAGACCACGCTCTCCAGCTTAGTGGCCACAAAGACATTCTCAAAGCAGGAGGCAATGGCCTGAATGGCCTTTTTGAAAGCTTCTGGGGCCTTCTGGTCTACATGAACACAGTAAACATTCTGTGGGGCGTAGATGGCCCGTAACAGTCTTTCAAACATCTCAATCTTCTCGTGGACCACCATGGAGTAAGCAACGGGGAAGTCTTCTTCGTCTTTGCTCAGTGGGAACTCAATGTATCTCCTGCTTGCTTTGAAGACCCCACAGTCCTTGGTCATGTTCAGGTAGACTTCTTCCCCAAAGGAGTCTCTCTTATTTTTACGTAGCAAGCGGCTCATCAGAGCCTCTTGGACAGCAGTGGGGTCTCCTCTGCTGATTCGAGAGCAGCTGATATCACTGCGGGGAGAGAGCCTCACAGACTGGTAGAGCTGGTCCTTGCAGAGCTTACTCCTGGGGTCCGAGGTGTCTTTGCCCAGGTCATGGAGCTCACATTCCCAGTCGGTATATTTCAGGACCACCGTGGCACACAGCATCAAGCTCCCCAACACCAGCAGACGTGGGATGTGACTGGCGAGTTTCCTTTTCCAAGAATACATCTTCGTACAAAGTGGGAAGAAGAACGGTTTCCACTTGCTCCTTGGCACCCGATGGCTATTTGCAGGCTGATAAGCTCTGACCAGATTCTACGGCTCACATTCGAGTCAGCATCTCCTTAGCAGCAGCAGCAACAAGTGCTCTAGTCCTTCCTCCTATCACTGCCACCTGCAACTGTAACCTGAGCTCTGATGAATTGTCAGGTGCAATCCAAGCTGGGAGGGGCTGAAAGAAGTTTAGATGCCAACAGGTGTGCCTCACCCCAGGAGTGTTGCAATGCCTGGAAAAGTACGAAAGGGACAATGCAGGGAGTTCTAACAAGGAAGTAGCCTTGCTCTCCTCCCTTTGATGACCTTTTAAAGATGTTGAATTTCTGGTAGATCCACCAGTCTTGAATTCTAGCTGGTGAACATGAGAGGGGCTTCCTGTGTAAACAGTCACAATATGATCTTGGCTGCTGTGCATACCCAGACCTGGAATGCGGAACCGGAGGCAGAATCCAGCTTTTTGAGCATCTCAGTTTTCACTTGAGGGAAAAGAGGATTTTTAACATTTGTGGTATTAGAGGGTAGACAATTATAGGATGGTTATAGAGAGAGCCAGGATGGTGTGGCAGTGCTTCTGAAGTTGGAGTTAGACCTGGAAGATCCAGTTTCAAATCCCCACTCAGCCATAGAGCTTCCTGTGTGACTTTGGGACAGTCACTATCTCTCAGCCTCGCCTACAGAACCGTGTGCACTGCCCTGAGCATCTTGGCGGAAGGGCGGGATAAAAATATGACAGATAAATAAATTGTATTGCAGCTTGTGTTTGATTTTTGGAAGGTCTTACTACTACTACTACTACTACTACTACTACTACTACTTATTATTATTATTATTATTATTATTATTATTATTAAGCTCTGAATAATAATTACTATTTATTATTATTAAGCTGATGATGATGATGATGCTTAAAAATTATTTATTATTATTAAGCTGATGATGATGATGATGCTTAAAAATGTGTGACCAGTGCCAGGTGAAATATTTTCTTGTTCCCCAATACAGATTGGGAAGTGAAACTGAGAAGAAGTGATTTGCCCAAGGCTAGACAGTAATCTGTGTCACAAAATTCATTAACATGATGAGCTACATGAAAGCATCCCTCCAGAGAAGGGGTCCCAAAACTATGGCCCATGGGTTATATCTAGCCCACCAACAGCGATGGGATCTACAAACGACCTGGGGGAACGCTGGGCGGGACTTAGGCGGGACATCCGGGTGATTGGCAGCCCGTCCGTGGCGATCCGCAGCTGCCCTGGCCTCGGGGGGGGGGCTCCTGCTCGCTGCGGAGGACGGGTGAGGGTTGCGCCGGGTGCCTGGGCAACCAGCGGTGAGGCGCGTTAACCGGGGCAGCCCCCCCCCCAGGCCAGGACAGCTGCAGAACGCTGCAGATGGGCAGCCAATCACACGGAAGCCCCGCAGAAGTCCTGCCCAGCGTTCCCCCAGGTCGTTTGTAGATCCCTTCGCTGCCCACCAACAAACATTGACTGGTCCACTGAGTCCAATGGCTTTACAATTACATGCAACTCTTCCAAAATAACAATTAGTTAATAACATACTTGCAATTATTTTATCCTGTGGTGAAAATGGTTAAAGTTATGTACAAAATGTGTACAGGTGTGACCTTGTTATCCACTGGGGGTTGGTTTTGAGATTCCCCGCAATACCAAAAATTGTGTTAAATAAAAAAAAAGTTAAAACAAAAACAAAACACAAGTCAGCCAGGCAGTCAATTCGAACTGCTATTTTGCAGCTTACTCTGAGAAAGTATTTTGCAGCTTACTCCCACTGCCTTAGCCCTCGCTCACTGAAGAATGGAATGCAAAAGTTATTAATCACTTCTGCATTCCATTGTTCAGAGAGCCAGGATGAAGGGGGGTCACTTTTCTCTGTGCAAGCTGCAAAATAGCAGCCTGATTCCCTAGAAAAGCAGATTTTAGAATGGGGATTGTAAAGGGACATTTTCCTCCTTCTCCAAGGATAGGCAGGGTCCTTCTTATTTGCAGTGGCCATCAATGTTGAGTCTAATCCGTGGGTCAAAAATCAGTGTATAAAAAGGTTGGACCTGTACATAACTGAGCAGCTTCTGCCCACCAGAAGAACAAAAGGGACTGAGGTAGCCATAGCAGCTGAGAGTTGGGGAACCCCTGCTTGAGAGACCCATACCCACAGCGAGGAACCACTGTTGTCCCATATTATATACACCAACAGGTGTGTCAGACACAGAAGCATCCAAGTCATGTGTTGAGAACATGGAGAAGATTTCGGTGTGGATGGATGGTGCCTTCATGTCCTGCTTGTGGATTTCCCATTGGGCTGTTCCATTTGCATTGGAGACAGATGGGTGGGAGAGATAGAAGAGGCAAACAACCACCTCCTTCTAGCCTGCTGCCAACCTCCTTAACTTTCCCCTCCTCCTTTGTCTTTAAACAAAGCAGGAAATGTGGATCATGCCCAGTAATGGCATCTAAATGTTTTAGCAACAGGTACTCACTTTTGATTGGCACTTGTGTCGGGGCCCGCCCACCGGAAGTGAGGTCATAGCCAGAACCCAGGAACCGCCCCCAGGAACTGCCGCACCTCCTCGGTAGGCTGTGCGACAGCCCGGGAGAAGGCCCGGGAATCCCGGGCCTTCCCCGGGGCCGCTGTGCGGGCTACCGATTCCCCCCAGGAACCGCCACACCACCTCGGGAGGGAGCCCCAGGCAGCCTACCTGTTCATGCTGCTGCTGCCGTCGGTCTCCCTCGCTCCGCCGCCTGCCTGCCTGCCTGCCTGCATGGCTCTGAGAACGTGCAGGCAACTCAAACGTGCAGGCAATTCAAACGTTGCAGGGGGCAGGGCGGAGCGCCGACAGAGTCGACGAGTGGGTGGGCGAATGGGTGGGGCCAGCCCTAATCCTAGGAACGGGTACTCGCATACCCCCGCGTACCCACTACATGACATGTCTGATCATGCCCCACATTTCCTCCTTTGCTTAACGAGCCTTCTCAGAAGAAGGAACAAGATGGTCGTGTTTCGATCACCCTGATCTAGCCCTCACCCTCCTCCCTTTCCCCTTCCTCCACTCGGCTCAGTATTTCCCTGCTTTGTTTAGAGATCCCACATTGGAGGAAGGAGCCATTGGGGCCTCTGATTGGCCACAGTGTGGGGCAGGACACAGGACTAGATATACATTTCGGAGCTGGGGAAGGACTAGAAACTGGTTGGGAGGGAAAATAGAAATAGGGAGGGAATGGATGAGTCTTGAAAGAAAGGAAAATGGAGGCAATGGGGGGAGGAGATGGAAGAAACCTGGTAGAACAATGAAGAGCTCATCAGAGCGGAACAAATGAAAAAGGGAGGAGATGAAAAGCCTAAACAGACTTGGCAGCACCCAAGAAAAAGGGGGAGAAGACAATCTGCCCACCTTGATGATGTCAATGATGATGTCCATGACTCATGACTCCTGATCCTCGGAGCAAATGCCCAAGTTGTTGAAGGTGTTCTTTGTGAAATGTTCATGTCCTTCATGAAATTCATACACCCTGTGTTGGAAACGGTGGAAGTTACCCCCAGGAGTTAGGGAATGGTATCAGCAGTGGCCTCTTGTCCATATCAGCCAGGGATTACAGGGTTAACCTCTAGGTCTATGCCTGCAGCAGGAACACAGCTGCAGGCTGATGAGGGCTCTGGCTGTGAAGGGAGGTTAGCACAGGTGCAGATGGGTGTGGCTGATGAGCTAGAGCCTGCCCAGCAGCAGACAGGATTGGCCTGCCTCAGTATAAAGTTGGAGGCAGGAACTGCAGTAAGGGACCTGGCTAGGTGCTGGATGGGTTGGGGTGATTAGCACCAGGTAGGTGCTGGACAGAAGCACCGGGCGGTGCTAGAGGAGAGGCACCGCGCAGGTGCTGGATGGATGGACTAGCTGTTAAAGGACTGGATAAGATAAGGTTATTGTGGGGAGAAACTGTGGGGAACTGTTGTATGGCCCCTGGAGCCACTAAGTGGAGGAGGCAGTTGTGGATTGGGCAGGCTGACTGCCTATTGTTTGGTGGTGGGGTTTACTGGTGCTAAATTAGGGTATTTTGAGCTAAACCAGTGATGAGGGCAGTCTGGAGGAGGCTGGCCAGCTGGTGATTCCAAGCAAAGCTGCTGGAAGAGAGGAGGCCCAGTGAGTGACTGAACCCCCTCCCTCTTGCCTATCTCAGAGGCTGCTCTGGAGGGGAAACTAGTTAGCCTAGTGTGGGCATCAGGGCCCTTGGGGAGGCCCGGCAGGGAGTTTTTGGCAGAACACACCCCAAGCCCTGACTGTAGTCAAATCTTGACTGTAGTCAAATTGATTCCTAAACAATTGCTAAAGGGATGATCACAAAAGAGAACTCAGGTACCCCTCACACAGTGGTGTCATCCAGGCGGAACAGCCCGGTATGCCGTTCTGCCAGTTCTGCGGATGGGCCCGGGCCACGCTGCCTCTCCAGAGGATGTGCGAGCTGCTCCTGGGTCATCCCAAATAGCTCTGAAATGGAGTGATTCGGGCGCTGTGAGGCGCAGGGAGGCGTGGCAGCCCTCCGCCATAGGGGCGGAGGGCTGTCAATCATCCGGGCGTTCCGGTTCCTGGCACGCCCAGATGACATCACTGCCCTCACAGTAATTCAAGCACCAAAATGCTCAGACAAAGCTTACACTCCAAAGGTAACCAATGGATCACAAGCTGAGATCCAGATCCGTTGCCTTGTGCCTTTCTTCAGAGCATGAAATCTCAACCATTGATTGCCAATGCTGGTCACAAGGCTGATTCAGACACCCTTCTGGATCTCTGGCTAGAGGTCCTGTGGATCAGGCACCAAGTTTTGTGCCACTGGAGGAGTGAACCTGAGATAACTGTATAGAGGGCACAAAACATTACAGACGGAGGGCCCAATCCTATCCAAATTGCCAGTGCTGATGCAGCTGTGCCAACGGGGCATGCACTGCATCCTGTGATGGAGAGGCAGTCATGGAGGCCTCCGCAAGGTCAGGGTACATTTGTTCTCCTACCTGGGGCTACATTGTGGCTGCATTGGTGTGGAATGTTGGATAGGATTGAGACCCTAGAATCTTCCTGGCCCTGGGTGTCAAGTGACCCAAGAGATCAAATTCATGCTACCACCTACTAAGAACCACCAAACTCTTTTTCACTCCTCAGTCCAGACTAATCCAGGGATCATGGTGAGGGAAGTCATAAAGCCTGTCCACCTACCCTTTTCCCCATCCCCTTATGAGATTACTAACCTGTCCAACCTTGATGTCACCTGCTTTGACCTTTAGCTTGGCCATTGGCTTGGCTATTAAATGGCCATCTAAGCTTGGCCATTGGCTGATTTCAGAACCTGGCCCTGATGGCACTCAGCTACTGAACACCTGATAGCAACCCTTCTCTGGGAACCCATTGCCTTCACAGGTTATTTGGGTCTCAACAGGAGGAAGGGCCTTCTTAGTCATGGCACCCCAAC
Organism: Lerista edwardsae; assembly: GCA_029204185.1. Lineage (NCBI taxonomy): Eukaryota > Metazoa > Chordata > Lepidosauria > Squamata > Scincidae > Lerista > Lerista edwardsae. Next base: position 11,967,112 of record JAJKFI010000020.1, on the reverse strand, counting down.
CATGGAGCACTGTCCCCAGGGAGTTCTGCCTGATGCCAAATCTCACATCTTTCCAGTGCCAGATGAAGACCTTTTATACCTTCCTTCTTCTTTGTTTATAATGCTGGTAGCATAACGATTAAGGGCGCAATCATAACCTGGAGTTAGACTGGCCCATTTAGGCCAGCAAAGTTTGGCCATCACAAGGAACACCATAAAGGAACACTAGCTAGACGGCCAGCTGCTCTTTGGTGAGAGCAAAGAAGCAGATTATCAGCCGGTGGAAGGCAATCATGCAGCGAGAAAGAAGGACTGGACGATAAAAGTGTCATCTTTATGTAGTTGTTCTTGAAAGATTAGAACTTTGTGTGTGATTTGTAAAAACCTTTGCGGTTTAGAAAATGCCTGCCTATGTAAACCGCCTTGAATTAAAGTCACAGGAGCAATCTGATGACCAAGAAAGGCAGTATATAAATACCAATTATTATTATTATTATTAAAGCATATTTGAACCACTCTTGGAGTCAGAGAGGCCAGCACACAGACTTGCGCCATGACTCCAAGAATGATCCAAATGTGCTTTACGGTGGCCCTTGTGCCTGCCAAACTTTGCTGGACTAACTGTGCTGACCTAACTCCAGGTCAATAGAGGTATGAATCCAGAAAGCCCTGGTTCAAATTTCATCTCTGCTATTTACTCATGAGTTATGCAAGCTGTTTCTTCATGGCCTCAATGCAATATGGGGATAATAATACTTCCCTTGAAGGGTTGTTGTAAGAATTCTATCAAGATAATACAAGTGAGAATGCAATCCTAACATGGAGTCAGGCCGGCTAGTTAGGCCAGCAAAGTTTGACCGGCACAAGGGCCACCGTAAAGTGCGTTTGGACCACTCTCAGAAGCAGGGAGGATGGCGCACGTCTATATGCTGGCTTCTCTGACTCCAAGTGTGGTCCAAACATATCTTACGGTATCCCTCGTGCCAAATTTTGCTGGCTTAATTGTGCTGGCCTAACTCCAGGTTAGGATTGCACTCTGAAGTGCTCTAAACACTAAAAAATGTTAAGTATTTCTGTTATTTTAAAGTTGCTTATGCTCTTTGGGAATATATATGCAGTATATATTCTTGATCGTAAGCTTGGGAACTATAGATCTGAAGGGTCAAGTATCTTAAAAAAATACATGCATGGGTTTTGCGCAACATTGCTATAATGCGTTATTGCTATGTTCACTGAAGTTGGTGCCTTCAAAGCATTCCACTGCTACACAGAATGTTGCCCACCCCATCCTGATTGTGAGTGATTTTGTGCAGTCACGTGTGCAGGAAGGACATCTGCCAAGAAGTTCTTTGGCTTTTCTGGGAAATTTTTCCTCCCCAGATGTGTTGTGGGCAGAGCACCAACCTCTGTGCCAGCTGACAAACAGCCACTGTTGAAAAAATACTAGGAAGAATATTTAGGTTAAATGTAGGGAAAGTGTTCTCATTATAACAACTATGTGGAAATAAAACAAGCCATGTTGGGAAGGCACCAGTGGCGTCATGCTGCCGGAAAGCTGGGCAGGAGGAACGGGTGAGCGGCAGCCCGCCCGTTGCGTACTG
>JAJKFI010000020.1:11912779-11948429 GCA_029204185.1 Lerista edwardsae | reverse complement strand
AATAATAATAATAATAATAATAATAATAATAATAATAATAATAAAGTAGTAATAATAGTAGAAGTAGTACATTGTAAATACACGTTGAGCCCAATTATTCGTGAATTTTTAATCCATGGATTTGGCTCAATGTGACCCAAATTCAGCTCAGCCTGAAACCTCCAAGGGCAACCAGGGCACAGCTCCCATCACCTCTGGGGGCTCTTCTGAAGCCCACTGAGGTCACGCACATTTGTACAAGGCCTGGGCAGGCCTCAGAATGGCCATTTCGGCTGAAAAACGCAACCTCCAGGGTTTTCTGGCAAAACCGGAAGTTGCATTTTTAATGCTTTATAAGGCATCTTGAGGCCCCTGGTTGCGTCTCAGCAGAATCACCAGAGCTTTCACCCTTGAAAGCTTCAGATTGGGCTAAATTTAGCTCAACGTGGGTCTGGGACCCACATTGAGCCAAGTCTGCAGATTTTTAATCCACAGACAATTAGGCTCAACCTGTACTTACAGTATACTACTATTACTATGGAACGGACCCCTCGCAGATAAAACCCCCACCTGTATGTTGTTTGCCACAGGCTAGCTTTTAATGTTTATTTTATAGTTTATAGCAGGGTTATTTAAGCTGTGGGTTGGGACCCACTTGGTGGGTCGTGAGTCGTGACCTGATGTCAGGTGGGTCGTGGAAAGCTGGGAGCAGCCATCTTGGAAACTTACTCTTGCTATGTTCCTTTTGTGAGTGTTAACAGTTTGATTTTTCAAATCAGTTTTTTTAAAATTGTTTTTAGTTCAGTGCTTTTACATCATATTTTGACTTAATTTTGCATTCTGTCAAAAGGTTTCATGGTTGTGCATTTGCTTCAGTCCAAGAATGCCAGTTTGCATTCTAGGAGTGTCATTTGATTATGTCACACTGACAGCACTTCCTGTTTGATGATGTCACTTCCAACTATGACATCACTTCCAGGTTAATGACATCATAGCCAGTGGGTCCCAACATGAGTGCCATTCTAAAAAATGGGTCCCAAGCTAAACAGTTAGAGAACCACTGGTTTGTAGTTTTATTTGCATTTCATCTTTTATGTATTTTAATTGTTTGTTAGCCACCCTGTGTGCCCTTTGGGGAGAAACTAGGTAGTGTAAAAATTGATAAAATAAACATTATTTGTAGTGTTTTTATACTTCATCACAGCCTGTGCTGGGCTGGTTATAGTCTGCAATTTGGGATCTAGCCAAATTCCTAGGAATCACAGAAATATCATCGTCGGATTCTTGCTGTTCCAATCAACACTGTTTTCTGAGCTGGTGTAATTTGTTCCAGGCTAAGAATGCCTAGGCACGGTTCCAAGCACTCCAAGGACAACTGGAGTTGTCCTTCTCCCAGAGATGCCCAAGTTCTACTCATAGGCCTTGATAGCTTCTGACCTTCTTGCGTTCATTATCTTCAATTCTATGGTCTCCTGGTGCGTTCCTATGCTGCTTGTTGTTCAGTCGCTAAGTCGTGTTTGACTCTCTGTGACCCCATGCTTCACTAGCTTCCGTTCGCCTAATTTCATGTTCATTGCTTCAGTGACACTATCTAACCATTTCATCCTCTGCCGCACCCCTTCTCCTCAAGTCCCAAAGAATATTTGCTTGGCTATTCTCAGTGATTTTGTCAGGTTTAAAGTCCCATTAATTTTGGTATGAAGGTAAATTCTATTGTGTGCAAAGATTAGGATGAAATATTTTTATTTCAAAGCCCTGAACTAAAAACATTTTTTTTAAAAAAAGCCCTGACTTGAAAATTCAAATGGTTAACATTCACAAAAGGAGTATAGAAAGAATAAAGTCTGCAGATTCCAAAATGGCTGCCCCAGCTTTCTTCAACCCACCTGACATCAGGTCACGACCCACAGTTTGAGAAACACTGTCCTAGCGAGTAGACAGCACTGGATTAATGGACCAGTTTGATTCAGCACAAGGTAGCTTGATGTGTTTTAAATAATAATGGTGCTATTAAACAGGATGAATGGTACCCTTTGGCAGCTGTCAAAGACTTACTGCTGATACTGCCCTGTCCTCCCTTATCAATGGCTGGTGGTTGGGTGAGACCCACCTCTCCTTCCCTGCATTTCATTAGAAAAGTTTTTGTCAATGTACATCGCTGTGCTGGAGGCGGAAGAGGTATACTATAATCACCTGGCCCAAGTAGGATTGGGGTATAACACAGGAAATCTGGCTTATAACAGGAAGACATAAGACATAAGACATAAGAAATTTATTTGTCATTACACTCACAACTGGGTGCAACGAAATGAGGTGCTCTTCCCCAAGGTAAAACTGGACAACACCAAAACTAAAATATGCACAATCAACCATACAACATATGGGCATAGTCTGCCCATCATTTTCAGAGATAAAGCCTTTGTCTTCTTTCAGCTCAGTGCTGGAAATCCCATGGCAACATCATCAGATTTTTTTTAATTTAAAATGGATGTTTCCTTTAAGCAGGGCATGTTGGTTAAATATAGCTTGATAGTCACCTGACATTTCCTGTTCTTAAATTCCTCCCTGCTGGATGGAACAGGAAGAAAAGCACCACCGCAAGTCTGGAATAAATTTAATGGCTTCTCTTGCTTGCTAATTCTTTTTGTCATTACCTGATTGTCTTCCAGGTACGAAGGGACTTGACTTCTGGCTCTTGATTTCCAGGCAACTCAAGGGCCGCTGTAAATGCCACGTACCTTGGCTCCCAGCTGAGATTGTTCCACTTTCCTGTTGAAAAGCTCTGGTGCTTACTAGATGAGATGATTGCGTGCATGGAGGCAGTTCGTATGGGTGAAAACTAAGAGGACCGTCCCTGTGCTTCACAGCAATTTTAATCAACCCAAATGAGAAAGTGGGGTGATTGGTGACTTGATCCAGCACGCCCTCCCTGAAGCTTCTCTTCTGAATCGCTGCACAGTCCCAGATTCTGAAAATCACCTTCCTTCATTAAAGTACATGTTCATTTTGTGCAGTGAACACATTTTCCCAGCACTCAATGCACAGTGTTCTGTCTTCTCCTGCTTGCCTTGCATTTTCATTGTTCTCATAAATGCCACACAAATGTGGCTTACTCAGCTTCTCTCATTGCTCCTCTGAAGCATTCCGAGGTAGATGACTTCTGAACATGGAGGCTCCTGATAGCCCTCCTGACATATAGCTGCTGATAGACCTCTCTTCCATCCTCCCTCAGGGCGCAATCCCGGGTGCCCCGTTGCGTCGATGCAACGTCAGTAGCACCAATGCGGGAGCGCCGAGCAGCACCCCTGCATCGGTGCTACAGCGCTCGGGCCGACACTACTTGTACAATGGCAAAATGTTGCCCTGGAAGTGACATCACAACAGGAAGTGACATCACTTCCAGAAGTGACAGTATGCCTGAACTTTTATAAGAGGTGAAAAATGGGGGAGAACTAGCAAGGGGCTCACATCCCCCAATGGCTCTGCAAATAGATGACCACCCCAAACTCCCATGGCACACCTGTGAACCATTCACGACACACCAATGTGCTGTGGAACCATGGTTGAAAATCCCTGTTGTCCAGGTTGTAAAGAAGATATCCAAGAGTTGTCAGTGACAGACAAATTCCAAGCAAAGAGAGCTCCACATCAAAAAGCGTATTTTTCCTCTGTGGGGAACGGAGATTGCTTGCAGTCAACTGTGAGTTTTGAAATTCTGAATTGATGAAGCCTGTGATCTATCGGTTCTCACAGATGCTGCCTGTGAAACACAGTATGTGCTCTTGTTATATAGCCCTGAGTGTCTCAGAAAGGGGGGGGAAGACAAGAACTCTTACTGGAGAAACCTCAAAACTTCAGGTCTTCTGCTCAAAGGATTAAAATGAAAGAAAAAGGAGCAGTGAGTCATCAATGTGGCAAGGAGCACTATGGGATTGAACAGTCAGCCGGAACACTGCTTTTGGAAAGGGAAAAATATTATTTTTAGCTAACACTACTGGGGATGTCAGAAAAGTTGGCTTGTGGAAGACTAGATGAAAGGGAAAAAATTTTCCATATAAAAGATGCACACCTTAGTAATTCACTGGAGCCGAACTTCTACACGCATTTCCATAGCAGCAGTCAGCAGTATTCCTGGCTTTGCCATTTGATATTTGAATGCAGAAAGTATCACCTTAGCAAGATTCTGACAAGTTAGCTGCAAAGCATCCAGCAAAAGTGTTGGCATGTAGCCTCCGATGTTTCACAAACAGGACCACCTTCGTAATAGTCACTTCTCATACCAAGAGTCCCTGGCCAACCCTCCACCCCCATGACACATTGTTGAAACTGCAACTCTGCCAGCTGTAGGCATTGGTTCTTCTTCAAAACCTGTCCTGCACTACTTTAAAAGCCTAAACCATGTTTGTTCTTTTGGTTTGAAATGTGCTAGAAAAGCTGAATAGTCCTTCGATCCACTAACAATTGAAAACGTGCCTCATCAGCCCAAAATCTCCACAATGAAAACAGTGCCCCAAATGCCACCCCCACTTGGCAGTGGCAGTGTGCCAGCTGCTACTTCTGCCATTCCTTCTTCTCCTCAAAGAGTCGGGGAGGAAATGCGGAAATGAAAGTGGTGGGCTAGAGTGGCAGAGATGCTCTAGCCCACTATTCTCTTCTCCTCCCCACTTCCTCATCCCCTCTATTTTCCTTTTCAAACCCAGGTCCTGGAAGTGGGGGTAGAGCAGCGGAGAAAAGCAATTGAATAGAGATGGCACATGCAACAATTAGTGGTCTCAAATCCAGATGCGTATTTCTAAATTACCATAGAAAGATGCATCCAATCCAAGCGCCGAAGACGACATGTGCATCCAAAAAGGCATGCACATCAGCATGGCATGTTGTATGTCCACCTCTCTCTCTCTCTCTCTCTCTCTCTCTCGCTCGCTCGCTCGCTCGCTCGCTCGCTCGCTCGCTCTTTCTGCTGGCCAAGTTGAGGTTTTTTTGCTTGTAAATTTGTAAATAGAGGATATGGTGTTTGACAGCCCCATCCAAACCCCCACATTGAGCTAGAGTCAGCCCAGCAGCGCTGTCTGAAGCCGGCAGCATGACAGTCCTGCACCAGCCGGGTTCGGTGGGAGGGAGGGCAGAAAAGGGCGAGGGTGGGCGGCCCAGGAAGCCGGCCGGCCTGGGTAGGGGGTGGAGGTAACGGCCACATCCAAACCCCGTCCCCAAGCTGTGCGGCCCCAGTTTGGGCTGTGCAGCTTGCTTGGAGCTGCGCCTGCTAAACAGCAGATGCAGATCCAAGCAAGCCCATCGAGGCAGCTGGTGTCTATCCTGGGGTAAGGGCACAAAGGTGTCCTTGCCCTGTGGAGGCTCCAGCTTGTGGAGGCTCTAACTTGCACTGGATACGATGTAGGCATGACAGCCTGCCCACTTAAGCGCAAGTTAGGATAGCAGCCCCAGGCCGATTGCGTTGAACGTTGAAGCAGTTGTGATATGAATGATGCCTTATTTTACTGCACAAAGAAATGCTGCATGATAAAGTCACAGCAAGATTCCAGTGGAAAAAGTAAATACTGAGCCCATTAAATGAATTGATTAGAACACTTTATTTTAGCTAAGTGGAACTTATAATGTGCAGAAACACCAGTCTGCACAAGCTGTTAGAAAGGCAAACATTTTGGTAATTAAATTAAATATTATGTCTGAAATCATTGATCTTATGAGAACTGTGATACACTTGGAAAAACGGATGCTAAATTCAGTCACAGGAAGAGTGGGAGAAGTATATTTATGGTTATGGGATTTGTTTTCCTGGGTAAAATGGATCAATGAGGTTTACATAGTAAAGTATTTCCCACCCACAACCAAATAAAGTGGAGATATTATGAATGCTGTATGAGCCAAGTTCTCGCTCTGAAGGAAAAATTCTACTCCAAAGTCAATAGAAACAGTATTTTCAGTTCATGGATAGAAGCAGGAATAAAAGCAGGATAGAAGCAGGAATAAAAAGTAAAGGTTTCCCCATGACCGAATGGTCTAGTCGTGACCGACTATAGGGGGCGGTGCTCATCTCTGTACCTAAGCCAAGTAGCCGGTGTTTGTCCTAGGACAACTTTTGTGGTCATGTGGCTGGCATGACTATACGCCAAGGCACACAGAACGTTGGTACCTTCCCACCGAAGTGGTACCTATATATCTACTTGCATTTTTAGGTGCTTTCAAACTGCTAGGATGGCAGGAGCTGGGACAAGCAACGGGAGCTCACTCTGTTGCGTGGTCTCAAACTGCCAACCTTCCGGTCAACAGTTCGGCAGTTTAACCCACAGCGCCACCACGTCCCATAGAAGAAGGTTTCATCTTTTTTTCTAAAAAAAGAAGAAGTAGGAATACATTTTTGTAAAAAGAAAAAATCCTGAAAACTGCAAAACTGGCAAATAAATAAATACATACAGGCATGCCCTGATATCCGCTGGGGTTCTGTTAGGCATCTCACTGTTGGGGTTCCGTTAGGCATCTGAAACTATGGATATTGGGGACGCCTTTTTAAAGGTAGGGGAACATCAGTTAACATCAACAAGGTAAAAAAAAAGATTTGTTCAGTGTAATAGCTCCCACTATCCATAGTATCCGCATATAACTGAAACTGTGGATACCAAATCAGTGGATACCGAGGCACACCTGTAAAACCATTCTCTAACACAGTGTTATTGAAACTGTGGCTCGGGACCCACTTGGTGGGTCGCAACCTGATGACAGGAGGGTTGTGGAAAGCTGGGAGCAGCCATCTTGGAAGCTGCAGACCTTACTCTTGCGATGCTCCTATTGTGACTGTTCACAGTTTGAATTTTCAAGAAAGGTGTTTTTGTTTTTGGTTTTTTGGTTTTTTTAAAATCCTAACTCCAGGTTAGGATGGTGCACACACCCACAAGCAAATCTACAAGAAATAATTACCAGTGGACTATTCTTCTTCTTCTTCTTCTTCTTCTTCTTCTTCTTCTTCTTCTTCTTCTTCTTCTTCTTCTTCTTCTTCTTCTTATTATTATTATTCTTATTCTTATTCTTATTCTTATTCTTATTCTTATTCTTATTCTTCTTCCTACTACTACTACTGCTGCTGCTGCTGCTGCTGCTGCTGCTACTACTACTACTACTACTGCTACTGCTATTTCTGCCAAAACAAGCAACCAGAAATTTGTAAAGTATAATCAAGGGAAGAAGGATAGAAAACAGAGTCTAGTAATGTCCACCCTTCTGTAAGTCAAAGCCTTTCTTGCCATATCATGCATGGCTCTCGTGGGCGCCCTGGGTGCGTAAATGATAGCAGTGCTTTAGGGAGCAATTAGTGGGCAATGAGTGTTCTGGAACTGTACAGGACTCTACACATGACAGACGTTTTCATTGCATTTACATCACAGGCCTGACAGTAACTGTGTGGAGCTGCTGGCATTAAAAAAAAAACTCTTATAAAGGGAAATGAAAATGTAGCCTGTTGAATACAGGCAGTTTTCATTAATAGACATATTTCTTCCTTAGTCACATCCTTAGTTTAGGGCCTTTCCCATATTAATGTGGCAGCTCTGTGTTTGAATGACATGATCGCTTCCAAGCCTTTATCCTTTCTGTTTTCAATTAACGTCAATGTGGCTCATCAAGCCCAGGTTTGTATATTCTCCGAAGCCTGAAATGGGAAGGGACATAAAGCCTGTGACTAGCAATGCGATTTTATTTTGAATGGTATTTATTTCGGTAACAAAATAAAAACACATCACACCACTTTCTGCGCATCTCGTTTTTGTTAAAATGAAAAAGAAGCTCAAAATATGCAAAACAAAAAACAACAACCCACGCCCTGGGAAACCTGTGGGGGGAAAAAAGAAAAGAAATAATGGGCTAGGTGGAGAGTGCGTGGGTAATGGCTGAGATTACATCTGCGGACACTATACAAACTATATCACCACCCAGAATACTTTTAAAGTGAATATAATGTATAATTGATAAAAATGGGCCCTTGGAAGAAAAACACATGTAATGACGCTTTTTGCACTTTTCTTCCTTTTTTGCACTTTTCTTCCTTGAGGAAAAAAATCTCCTGAAAAGTAACAGCGTTTAACCTCTACCCATGACTTAGGGCACAATCCTAAACAGCGCCGGACTGGCGAAGCTACGGGCCAGCACCATATCCAACGCTGTTTAGGAGAGGCTGGAGCCTCCTCGTGGCAAGGGACTGTGCTCCTCGGATCGCTAAAGAGTGGGCACAGTGTTGTTTATTTGGAGTGTTTATAGCAGAGTTGGGGGCTTGTGGACCCATTCAGCGCTTGCCTAGCGCGATCGGAGCGGAGGAACGAAGCGATCGCTACATTTCAATAACAAAGTCTTTTATTGGTTACAGTAGCGATAGTTAGAAGTGAGAAGTTCTATTTGCCGGTCAGCGAAAGCCGGCGAAGGCTTGCCGCGTACAAGCGGCTTTTCAACGCATGTTGTTACATTCTCAGTCTCAGTCTCAGTCTCAGTCTCAGTGTCAGTGCGCACACAGTAAAAAAATATAAGTTATATAGGAACAAAGGGGTGTAGCCAGAGCATATCTGGTAGGTGGATACCTGAAGACCCTTGTGCCCCATGTTAACCAATGGGGTGACCCTTTGAGCATCATGATCTCATGAGAAAGTGGATGCTTGCTAGCCAGCGCTTCCCGTGAGAAACATTGCCTGCTTGTGTTACACTATCTAAAGGGAGTTCAGCTACCGTGTAGCAGGTTGCACTAACAAGCTGGGAAGCTGACCACCTCAAGGACACGCAGGTGCTCTATCTGATCTGGAGACGAAGAGACGGAATGCCAGTTTCCACCAGTTCTGGAGTGTGTGGTGTGAAACTGCAACACACAGATCCGAGGAGACCATGCCACCCGAATTGGGGCCTCGCTGCCTCGCTGACAGGCTTAGGATGTGGCCATACGGCCACCTCCCAAGCCCGCCCAGGTCCTGCCCAAGTTCCGTCTCCCACCTCTCCCCTCCCACCAATCCCTGTCCTGATACGGGACAGAGAATCCTTCGCACCGGCCGGCTTCGGCCGACGTGAGGGAAGTGCTGTGTGGGCGCAACAGGACCAGGATAAACAGGATAAATATGATTGATTGATTGATTGGTTGGTTGGTTGGTTGGTTGGTTGGTTGGTTGGTTGGTTGGTTGGTTGGTTGGTTGGTTGGTTGATTGATTGATTGATTGATCGGCACTGCCAGCAGCACCGTTATAACCCTAATGCCTTAGCGCTGATGCAATGACGTAGCATCAGTGCTAAGTGCCAAAGAGGATGGCGCTGCCCATTTAGTCCATGCTTCAATGCCACCCCTTCTTGCCATTCTTCTGTCTAGAGCTTGCCTCTGCTGGAGCCTGACAGGATCAAAGACTATGGTGGGGAGCAAACAGAATGCCTTGAGGAACTGGATTTAGCACCTGGGTTTCAGGGCTGGCCCATTCTTGAGGCCAACTGAGATGATTGCCTTAGGTAGCAGATTGGCAGGGGTGCCTACTGCCTGCCTGTCAGGCTGCAGAAAGAAGCAGAAAGGAATTTTGCTGCTTTAAGGGAGCCAGTTCTCCCGGCGCAGCCGGCAGGTGTTTTTTCCACCACCTGTAAGCAATCAAGACGTGAGTGGCTTATAGATGAGAGTGAAGCTCTGCCCTACTGGCTTGTAGCTTCTTGCCTCGAGCTTTGAGCTCCTAGTAGCTTCTAGCTTGCCACTTGCTGTGTGCTCTTCGTGTGCTTACTTCGTGTTAGTTGCTCGTTGCGTGCGTTCTTCCCTATGACTATCTGTTTGGGGAACCGTTGCTGTTGAGGCTGGACCCGGGCAGAGAGAAGAGCACGAGGACTGTGTGCCAGAGAGGACCTATTCAAGCAGAAGACTTCTGTGCAGGAACAGAGGACTTTGTGTTTGGTTTCTGTCTGGACTGTGCCACAGGTGAAGCTTTCATCCAGTGTTGTACCACTGTGTTCATCTGTTGAACTCTACTTGTAAGTACTGCAAGCTAATCTACTTTTGTGTGTTGATTCCCTCGTGGAATCCTTATGCTATAAAGAAGCCTGAACCTTAAGTATCTGTTTTAATTTTGTTGTTTGTATCATTTTTTAACATTGTTTTTAACTGCTTTGTAATGTTAATTTTATATTTTATCTTTTTTATACTGTAATGCCGCCTTGAGCGCCTCTGGGCGAAAAGGCGGGGTAAAAATCAAATAAATAATAAATAAATAATAATAATTAAGCTTTGTGGACCTTGCCTCTGTCTGCATCTCCGAACAAAAGGGGACTCTGTCCCAGGAAGAGCAAGTGGGCCTGTACAACTCTGCAGTTAGACACTTGGAGGGCTTACGCCAGTCTGCATCTTGTGTTTGATACCATCCGTGTGCCCCATTACTGCCTACCTCTGCAGCTCCTCCTCCTGCTCCCGCTCAGCGTACAGTATTCAAAAGAGAAAAGGGGAATGGTCAGTGGTGTTATTCTACCATATGAATTCAGGCAGTGGCAGGAGCAGTAGCAGCAGCAGCAGCAGAGGCGATGCCTGGCACATTGCAAGGCAAGAGGGGCTGATGTGGCAGCCCACAAATGAGGTGGCAAAGCACCCCCCAAATGCAGCATTTTGTGCATGGAGCTGGGAGGTTTTGGCCTGTCCCTCCAGCGAATTTTCTCTAGTTCAGAGGTGTAATGTACTGCCTCAGCACCCAGGGAAGTTATGTCATGATGTCACAAGACGCTGTGATGTCATTTCCACTTCCAGCCTTCACAGGAGAAAGAACAAAGGAGTGTGAAGCCAGCAACAGCGCCTCCTCTTGGGTGAACCCAGAAGTGCCTGTTCTGCATTAGCACAAGGCAGTCACTTCCAGGTTTTCTCTGGACGGCGGGATGTTCAGTGCTGCAACTTTTCGGCCCTTGTTCCTTCTCCCATGGAGGCTCCCAGCCTTCACAGTAGGAGAAACATGGTGCACAAACAAGCAGCACCTCCTCCATAACTAGAGCAGAGCCTGAGGGCAGTCTTGCACCCCATGGCTTAGCACCCGGGGCAGGTGCCCCTCTACCTCTTTCCAAGTTACACCTCTTCTTTTACATGCATTTAAGCTTTAAGCTTACCCTTATGGGGATTTTTTTTTTCTTTTTGAAAATGTGAAGGGGACAGAGTGTTTAAAGAACGGTGTGGTCAAAACCTGTAAGTCAGATAAACATACCATAATGCAGAGATGCATTATGTTGAGAGTGATTCTCTGTAATCATGAACAATCACATCTGCAGACATCTTCAGTAATCCCAACCTCTCTTTATTGCAATAACTATGAAGATTAAATTATATGAACCACAGAGCCGATAGCAAACTGCTCTTGAGAATCTGGAAGAATGTTAGCCATTGCTGCTTTTGCATTAGGCAGTCGATTGGGAATAGATATGCACAGTGGTGAAATTCAGCCAGTTCTCACCAGTTCTGCGGAACTGGTTGTTAATTTTAGGTTGGGAGAGGGAAGAAAGGCAGCGGCCACCCTGAAGGACACAGAACCGTTAATTTATTTGAATCCCACTACTGCATATGCATGCATCCTTTACTAAAGTTTTGTGATAGCTCCTGCTTTGCTTCTCTTCCCCCCCTCCCTCTACAGGGAGATGCAAAAAACTAGTGCATGATTAATTCAAAAATGTTGTTTTGTAGAGTCATCAAGCCTTTGGATGAAAGATGTTCCAATAGGAAGAGACTTATTGGCCTTCATCTCTCCCATGTATGAATTGTAAAATGGGGCAGGGAACCCCACCACTACCCCTTCGCTCTGCGTGGATTAGTTCGGCCACTTTGATGCAGAAAAAAATATCACTGAATATTTCATATCTGGATATGTGTATTTTTTCAGTTTAACATGAATTCATATAACCAGCCAAAATGACTTGTCAGGGCTTACTAGAGTATATCTTTTTAATGCTGAAAGCCTGTGAAGTAATCAGAAAGCCGAATGTTGCTGGGCTAATGCAAAGCGCTTCTGACTGCCCACTAATGTAATCACAGTTTTGGTGGAATTCAGGATGAGACTAATGATGTGACTTCAGGCAGACAATCCCTCATACAGAATTCATTGCAGAAATTACATAGTCAACAATGCACATTGTTTAATATATGTACTATATTCATACAACCAACACCATTCTCTGAAATTGTCATTTTTTAAAAAAATCCTGTTTTTTATATCTAGACTTGGAAGTCTGTAGAGCATTGATTCTTAAACTTTGTAGCACTGGGACCCACTTTTTAGAATGACCTCCTGTCCGAGACCCACCGGAATTAATGTCACGGCCAGAAGTGCCATCATTATGATGCCAGAGCCTGCTGCTTTCCTGAGAATGCAGCATAAATTGGATTATTTCTCACAGCACAATCCTATTCATGCCTACTCAGAATTAAGTCCCATCCTGTTCAATGGGGCTTACTCCCAGGAAAGTGTGCTTAGAATTGCAGCCTCAGTCATTTTCCAAAAGCAAAGTGAATCAGAAAGAAAAAAAAAACCCCTATTTAAGACCTTGGCACAAGCAAAACAACCACACAGCCCTCCCCCCTTCCAGCATCCCATTTTCACATATTTTTAATAGGGCTGCTTGAGGTGCTTCCCGGTCCACCTGAAATTGGCTCCTGACCCACAGTTTGGGAACCACCGCTGTAGCGGCATGGTGTCTACCTTGAGATATAGATTCTTTCCATACCTCTTCCTTGAGAAATGGAATCTTCTCACCAGGCTTCTTGACACAGGCAAGCATAGCTGCAGAATGGATGGGCAGGGAGGTGCAGAGTCACTATGATCCACCCGTTGTTCCAGCAACCCAGTCCCAACAATGTTCCAGGTTTGTGTATTTGCACTGCGAAACTGGGTCCATAAAACAGAATTAGGATTCTGTTGGTGTTCTCCCTACTCTCCTAGCAGCCCCTCTGCCTGATGGAATGGTCCACTTTGAGGCCATGCTTCAAGTCCTCCAATCAGCCACCTGAGGTGGGTAAAATACTCAGAGCCTTTTCTGTTATGGCACCAAGAATTTAAAGCAGCCTAAGAACATAAGAACATAAGAAAAGCCTTGCTGAATCAGGCCAAGGGCCCATCTAGTCCAGCTTCTTATGTTCTTATAGGCTACTTCAGAGTACCGGGTGAAAGGGAGTGGCAACAAGATGCAAGCATCTTGTGTCTCGTGCCACCCTGGGGCACCTGGTGGGCCGCTGTGAGATACAGGAAGCTGGACTAGATGGGCCTTTGGCCTGATCCAGCAGGGCTCTTCTTATGTTCTTATGTTCCTGTATCTCACAGTGGTCCACCAGCTGCCTCAGGGAGCACACAAGACAACCAGATACTTGAATCTCATTGCCACTCCTCTACATCTGGCGTTCGTTCTGAGGTAGCCTATTGCCCTTGCACCATCCCTGAGGAAGACGGCAGACTGTGGTTGGGGTTTAACTTTAGTAAAAATCAAGTGACCAGTCTTTTTAAAGATGAAACTTACTGAACACCCCTCCCTTGCCAGTCTGGGGTAGGCAAAAAAACCTGCCACCCATAGCCAATTTGGATGACAGAAAAAAATTCCTACCTGGCCCTCATGATGAATGACCAGCTTATCTCAGGGTGGACATACCCGTCATAGCTTGTAACCTGTGATGGAGTTTTCCTCCATAAATCTATCCAGTCCGCTTTTAAACCGCATCTATGCCAGACCAGAACCACCTCCTGTGGCAAGGAGTTCCACAGACTAATTATACACTGGGTAAAGAAATATTTTCTTTTGTTTGTTCTAACTCTCCTAACACTCAGCTATAACGGATGTCCTCTGGGCCTCCCAAGGGATATCCACCTAACCCACTGCTGAATGCCATTTTGTAAGTGACAAATATAGTTTTATTCTTTTTCAGACGTTACAGTAAAACAAGCGTCGCTCCTGCTTTTACTTTCATTGTTATCTATGTGTTGAACTTCGTTTTCCGCTTTCTATACAGATTAGAATATTATTACCCAGGTCCCTGCCATCCCAGTACATGGTCATAAATGCAGAATGGATATAGCTGTGCTGGCTGAAATATATTCATTCAAAACTGAAGTAATGATGCTTAGTATTCCTCTCTGTCTTGAGAGGAATATGGACTTCTGCCACTGATGGGAATCAACTCCATATGGTCACTCAAGCTTTTAATTTTTGGTCCACTAGACAGGTTGGCTTGAAGCTTAAAGCTGGGGTCGAGAACATTCACCAGCTCTCATCTGGCAAGAAGGCAGAAAGTGTTGTGTTTCTCAATATATTTTTCTTTCTTACCCAAAAATAAAAAAAAGGCAGAAAGTGTTTCTGATTTGGATGCAGGAATCTGCCATTTGTGTCTTCCTCATTTTGAGATATCTGCAACCTGCTGTTTGTGGTTCTTGCTTTGATGACTATTTGGAAGTTTTGGGTGGTGCAGAGTCCTGCAGTCTATTTCTTTGTACAGGTGAGTTATCGGAAGTGCACTGAACCAGTGTTCCAGTGCTGTGAGAGTGTGGCAGGTGAGGCAAACCACTCTACTAGAGTTATTTGAACTGTGCTGCCACATCTGTGATCACACAAACACAACCCTCGGGCTTTGAGCAGCTGAAGGCCATGGGTTGAAGTCAGTGATGTCATGTAGGGGGAACGCGGGGGAACTCAGTTTCACTTGTTAAAATTAGGGCTGACTCCACCCACTTCACTCCGTGGCGCTTCCCCCCTCCTGCCCCCTCCCAATTCCTCTGCAAACAGCTTTTCTTCTTGGTTGGCCGGCACTCAGAGGGTTAAAGGGAGCAACTCTGGATTCCTAGAGGGGCAAGGGGGAAGGGCTGCAGTGGGGAAGTCCCGTCCTGCACAGCCCCCTTCCTCGCTCCCTCCAGCCACACACGTGGAGTCAGCAGCTGCTCTGGTGAGTCTGCAGCCCACTGGGGAGAAGGGGCGTCCTGGGGGTGCGGTGGCGAATCGAGGGGGCCCCCGGAGGGGACGGAGGGGAGCCGGGGCTTTTTGAAGCTGCCCTCCTGACGTGCCAGGCGTAAGTGGGCTTTGGTGTGGGGAAGTGCCCAAGGGTGCCGTCCGGAGTGGTGCCGCCCCTCAGCCCCTTCCATAGGTTCCTGCCTCATTCTGCTCAGCCAGCCTCGGCTTTGAGGCTGCTGCCCCCGTGCCAATTTTCAACTTCCCTGGCAATTTTGAATAACTCCACCTCACTTAGCGAAGACCAAGGAAAGGCTTTCGCCGCTGTCTCTCCAGTCCAGAGCGTTTCACTGGTGCTCTGGGTGTGAGGCTTCTTTGGGAGACTGTCCCCACTGCTGTTGGAGCTGCAATTGGGGAGGGGGGAATTCTTCGCTTTCTGTTCTGTAGGTGCCAGGCGCTGTACAGAACTGGCTGGCCCCGCCCACTCGTCATTGATGTCATCGCTGGCTAGGAACCAACCGCAGGTAGACCTGGGCTCCGCCAGCCTCCAGCTTATGACGTCACTTCCGGTGGGCGGATCCTGACACGTGCCAATCAAAAGTGAGTTCCTGTTCTTAAATCATTTAGATGCCACCACTGGTTGAAGTGTTTGCAGGATGGCAGCAGCAGCAGTGGAGGCACTTTTCAAAGAACTACGGTAGGGCCATTCCGCCTCACCTGCCACACCCTCACAGCATGTCGCTGAATTTTGGCCTGTTCCAAGTGTTAAGCTCAGTTTTATCCAATTTTCCAGCACAGATGCTTGGCTGCCCCCTACCACAGGACGCAGTGCATGCCCCATTGCGCTGGAAAATTGGATAGGGTTGGGTTCTTAGAATGCCTTCTCCATGCAGAAAACCTCAATGCGTAAAGTAAAAACATTCAAACCTGCCTTGAGTACCCTAAATTTTAGGGGTTGGGGGAAGACAGGATATACTGGGGGAAGGTTTAGAACAGATCTCTACATGCAGGATGAATGAGGGAGCAGTGAAGTAGAATAGTCCAGAATCCTACCGTGTTAGTCTTTATAAGGTGTTGATCAGATCAATGATCTCTTCGAACGAGGAGCATCATTCTTGTAGGTTTACGATCCCGGGGCCAAGTTGGGACTGCAAAGGTACATAGAAAACCATTCCCATCGGCTTTACTCCGAAGCCCAGGGTCACTGCAGCCAGGATCCAGATCTGGGGATTTAGCTTTCCTCTGCTAGTCAAGCCCCTAATATTTATTTCTGATCTGGCCAATCCAGAGTCTGCATAATGACTGCTGGTCACAGGGGCGCATCACCGTCATTGCAAAGAACAGCTCCCATGTCTACCAGAAGAAAGCTCTAGGACCCGAGAACCCACCATTCTGGATTAGATAGTGTGATAGGTAAGGCCCCACCCTCAGAACACTGGGTTCTTGGTTCAAGCCCTTGATCCCTTGCCATGTGTTGCCATGGCAGACCAGTGCCACACCTCCCAAGAGGGCTGCTGTGTTATGTAAACAGACTCAACAAATCATTCTGGCATTTATAGGGCTCCTTAAGATGTTTATATCATACAGAGAAATGGGAGGACTGAACAGCATCCTTGTTGTCCACTGTAGCTATGACACGGGGTTTAATTCTAAGTTTAGCACCGATGCCATGCAGACATATTAATGCCAATTCACTGGGAATTGTCACATTAGCAACAGCTTTCCAATCAATAAACTTATTTTTAAAAAATTCCTCTTCATAGCAAAAAGACATGTAATCTTCCAGATTTGGGTTTCTTCCCCCCCCCCAAACACATTTTGTTCCATTATATTAATAACAGCTAGCTTTGGGGTTGAAAGACACAAGATGTTTGCCTGGTTCTGTTGTCAGCAATACTTCTGCTGGAGTTCTTCTTGGAAATGGCAGGAAGGCGAGACGCAGAGGGGTTCAAAACGCCTTTTTTTGGACTCCTAGATCCTTTGCCTGCCCACAAGCCCACAGCTCTGCACAGAACAGCACAATGGCTATAGCTCTATATTGGAACAACCAGCATTCTCCCCTGAGAGCTCATTATTTGCAGGATTGTGTGCATAGCTTTCAATGCCTGTAATTCAGTATAGTGCTGATGATTGTTCCATCTGGTTTGTGATTTTTTTTAAAAAAAATATAAACCTAACTACTACCAAATATTGAAAAGTATGAACTAGTCTAGATATCCACCTGTAAAAGTAATAGTTTAATATTGTTAACAGAGGACTAGGGCAAGGGGTCTGAGTTCAGCCAACCACAGGCAGGTAAACAGTTATCACATAAATAGAGATTATTAAAAATAGAAGGAGTGTGTACATGTGTATGGATAATACAAAGAAGAAAAAAGAAAAGCAGACTTGGGAAATGGTTTGGACGTTGGCAGTGCCCAAGTACAGATTTGAGCAAAAATACAAACTGAGAGTTACAGACAAGCTTATCAGCAAAATAATTACAGGTATTCCCCAATATCTACTGGGGTTCTGTACTGGACTCTCCTGTGGATACCTGAAACCATGGATACTGGGGATACCTTTTTAAATATAGGGTAGTTTTGCATCAGTGGTTTTGCTGCAGCAAGGTAAAAAAAAATATTTGTTTAATGTTCCCCTGTTTTTTTAATAGGCATACCAGTCCCCATGGCATCAGTGGATAACTGAAACCATGGATAACAAATCAGTGGATACCAGGGCACATCTGTATTTAGGGTACAATCCTAACCAAGTTTCTAGCACTGACATAGCTGTGCCAATGGGGCATGTTCTGCATTATGCAGTGGAGTAATCACAGAGGCCTCCTTAAGGTAAGGGAATATTTGTTCCCTTGCCCTGGTGCTGGAAGGTTGGTTAGGATTGCGCCCTTAGTCTATCGCACCTCTTCGATTCTCAGGAGGCAGGTGGAAATTTGGCAGCACAGAGATGTATTCTCTGAGGAAGCCATACTCAAGCAACCCTTAAGAGACCTAGGATTGATGATTCATCTGACTGAGTAGCTTATGATCACCTGGACATCTCTACCTGCACTCTGTCCTGGTCAGGTGTATTTGGATGCTCAGAAAGTGGGCTGTTGCCATGGGCAATATGAGGCAGGCAGGCCCCTCTCTTTTTCCTCTTCAATCCACCACCACTATCCCTCCAAACTCCCCTTTCATGTGCTCTCTATCTTTGGCTGTTCCTGCCACAAGCACCAGGAAGGCAAGTGGCCTTTGCAAAGTTGCTGTTCTTGTTGTTATTCACTCCCACGTGCTCATCCTTAATCATTCTCTGACAGCCCTCTCATGTGACTGCTTCACAGCAAGGCAAGGAAGCAAGGCAAGGTGGCTGAATGTTCACATTCCCTCCCAACCCACCCAAGCACAGTCCCAGAACAAGCACATACACATGCATGCTGCTTTTATCTCCTTTCTTCTGGAGGTCCTACAAGCAACAGGGTTGACATTGGAGGGGCAGAGGCAGGGTGAAGTGGTTAGTGGAGGTTGCTGATGCAGGTAAGAGGCCAACTTGCACCCATCTATCGGATGAAGTGCCCATTTCATCCTGCCTCATTAGTGGGCTGGCCTTGGGTTTGTGCAGATGAACTTCTTGATGGAATGTGCTCCTGGTTATCAATTCTAGCTCTATAATTCTACAGTCCTAATTATGAAGCAACAAAACGAGTATTTTGAGTACCCTCCGTTTTTTAAACAGAAAAGAAGCAAGGATGAGACAGCCTGCTGAGATGATGTGTAGTTCCCTGTATTGAACTGGTTTCAGCTTCATTTGTCCTTATCTTATCTCTTCAGAACAGCATGGAAAATCCGCACTTTACCTGCCCTCTTTGCACCAAAAAGCATTCTGAATTTCTTCTGCACAACCATTTTTTTCCTCATTCTACATCAAAGCCTCTGGGATGACAGAGCTCAATTTGCTATGCAAGTGTGTATTCATCAGCCGTGCAGCTATTTCCTTGGGGGCTGTTTGAGGATCCCTTCCATTATGGGCACCCAAGCTTGCTGCTTCCTTTGTGGAATGAATATTAAACTAAAAAATGCTGTCCATGGCCTGAATCTGCAATCACGGGATCAGATCATTTTTTTTAGCCAGAGAACAATTCTTTTTGGCATTTGGATTGTGTCATTTGGTTTTCTCCCAGAGGGACAGCAATTTTACACCATTTGTGGAAGTAGTTTCCCACCTTTTCCTCCACCTCTGCTAGGGCACTCAGTGAAAAGGGAAGGGGCCGCCAAATGCTGATTGGTCTCTGTCCACATAAAGCTGCAGTCCTGAGTATACTTCCTGAGCCTGGGCAACAATTAACCCAAGTTTCTGGATGTTGCATAAAACAGCAACTACATCTCCATGGCCCTGCCACCCATACTGAGGGACATTTAGAATACTAGGGAGCTGTCCATGGTCCTGGAACCAGGCACCTGGTGGTGTTTCATAGCCAGCAAACATATCCTGGTTTAACACACACACACACACACACACACACACACACACACACACACACACAGAGAGAGAGAGAGAGAGAGAGAGAGAGAGAGAGAGAGAGAGAGAGAATTGCCCATATGATTGTGACCCTATGGTTTTCCTTCTTGCCTTTTCTGCTCTTGATTTTATTCCTCTCCCTCTTGTTTTAGCCTAGATTTGTCCTCTCCCAGAATGTCATTATTGCTCAGGCAAACAGCCTTGTAAGATTTTGGTGAAGACACAAAAAGATGAGGTTACACCAGTGGTTCCCAAACTGAAAAAGTAGTTCCCCGGAGAGCAGCAGAAACTAGGGGAGAGCTAGGGGAGCCATGGAGTCCTCATGAAAAACCGGCCACCCCATAAAATGTATAGGATTGTAGCTGTAATGGGAAGCCACAACCAATGGCCCAGTAGGCAAAGGGTGCCATGAGTCAAAAACGTTTGGGAACCACTATTCACCATCTATTGTCATGGCACAGATCAAGAAAAAAATATGCTCTTATTCTGTGTTGATTTTCCTTTATACCTTGTATTAAGTTATAACAGCTTAATTGTTCAAAGTGGAGCATGAATAAAAATCTAAGCCCCCAGAAGAATAAAACCCATTAAAGGAACTGAAGGGAACAAGGGCTTTGCTGCATTGCTGTGTGGCAGGCATTCTGAACTGTTTTGGATTTTTCTCCTTTTTGGATTTCCATCTTTGTATGGAGACAGATTTAAAACTAAGGAAAATGAAGTGCAATGAAATGGATACACTCTACACTTTCAATGTGGTTGGAAGGGCCTGTCTGCTTTCAGATTGCTTGACTCTGACATCTGACAGGGTTAAACCGCTGCTGCTGGGCTTTCTGAGCAGAAGGTTGGGAGTTCAAGACGGCGCGACGGAGTGAGTTCCTGTTGCTTGTCTCAGCTCCTGCCAACCTAGCAGTTCGAAAGCACCTACAAATGCGAGTAGATAAATAGGTACCACTTTAGTGGGAAAGGAACGGCATGCTGTGCACTAAGGCATATAGTCATGCTGGCCACATGACCACAGAAGCTTGTCCTCAGACAAACGCTGGCTCTACGGGCTTAGAAATGGAGATGAGCACCGCCCCCTACAGTCGGTCACGACTAGACCATTCAGTCGTGGGGAAACCTTTACCTTTATATAGATAGATAGATAGATAGATAGATAGATAGATAGATAGATAGATAGATAGATAGATATAAAGGCTCTGAACCTGGAAAGAGGCCAGCTGCCTGAACCAGCCCTCAACGATGGGCCCATCAAGTGGGGAGGCAATGGTGTAGCCTGATTAGAGATGAAAAATTTCTGGAAATTTTGAAGCTCGGAAAAAACCCTGTTTTTTTCCGGGGGGGGGGGGGGTTTTCGGAAAAAATGGAAATTTTTGGAATTTTTTTTTTTAAAGCTACATTAGCACTTTTTTTTCCTTTTCCAGATTGAAAGTCATTCTGTTACTTTAGAAACATAAAATATGATTATGGATAATTTGACCTGGCATAAAATTATCACAACTAGCATATTAAAAATATAGTGTATCCAAACAATTATTACAAACAGAATTCACTTTTTTTATAATATTTATTTTGTAATTGTAACAAATGGAAGAAGTCTCCTGAACTGTTTACTAGTTTATGTGGAACAGACAAAAAAACCTCCTCAAAACCATTTTTAAAAATCCAGACGTAACAATTATTCGTATTTCCTCTCCACAGCATTAAATAAAAAAAACAAAAAACCATTCTCATAAAAAGAATTGAAGACGGGGGAAGTGTATAGAAGGGAGTGGGACTAAGTTTCAATGAATGGGCATGAAATTTAATCAGAATCATTTTCTGAGCTGTAATTATCAGTATCAGTTTCAGTCTCTGCTTCTACAGCTACTCTGTTGTGCCTGTCATCACAGTTATTATGGACTTCTGAAAACTGAAGATTTGCCTGGATTGAAACAAGCTTCTCTACCCTTTCACATGTCAGTTTATTTCTTGATTTAGAGAGCAATCCTAAACTTGAGTTAGGCCAACATAATCTAAGCCAGGAAAGTTTGGCCAGCACAAGGGCCACCATAAAGCGTGTTCAGACTACTCTCGGAGTCAGGGAGGATGGCTCATGTCTGTGTGCTGGCCTTTCTGACTCTGAGAGTGATCCAAACATACTTTACGGTGTCCCTTGTGCTGGCTAAACTTTGCTGGTTTAGCTTATGCCGGCCTAACTCAGTTTAGGATTGCGCCCTTAGTGTGTTTCCAAACATAGAGCAGAGTCTTTCACATGCTGCAGAGGATGGAGGAGTCTGAAGAAGGCGAGAAGCAAGAGGAGTCAGAGGCTGTATTAGAGATGTAAAATTTCTGGAAATTTTGAAGCTTGGAAAAAAACCCAGTTTTTGCATTGGAGGGTTCAGTTTGTAACCTAGAACTTGCTTGTCCTCAGTGCACAGAAATTAGAATAATCTGATACCATACATATTTTTAGAAATTATTTGGGAAATATTTGAACACCTTGTCTTAAAATATTTTATTCATCATGTTAAATTAAATATTCCATAATCAATTTTTTCTTTTTTTCTTTTTTTAATTTTTCCAATTTTTTGGAAAAAACCAAAAATGCTTCAGAAAAAAACACACGGAAAAAAACAGTTTTTTTTCTGAATTTTTCCAGGTTTTTTTCTGGGCCTTCACATCTCTAAGCCTAATGTGGGAAAAGAGGAGTCCCTTATTATTTTTCTGCTTTAAAATATCTGAACTAGGTCAGGGCAACCAATTAAAACTCAGCTGAAGAAAACATAGGGCACAGTCTTCATCAGACTTTTAATAATAGCAACATGAACAAAATGGAAGATAATCTGACCATCTGTGAAATCTACCCCCAAATACAGTAGGAATAAATTAGGATTCAGAATTTAGCCAGAAACTCCTTCATAGTATATTAATATTACCGTGGTATAAACAATGACTACCACATGAACAAGCCCTAAGTCACCAGTATGAATAAGTGTTGAATACTTTGATTCTAATAATATCTTTTAAAAATTCATATGACACAAGACAGTCTCTGAAGTCTCAGGATGCTGACAGCATCATGACAGATTTTTACCATTTTTGAATTGGTTTCCTTCTCATGATTTTCACCCCATTTCATGACAATAAATCTCCCAAGTCAGCCACTTCAGCTTTAAATAAGTAAAATCCCTGTTCACTCTCGGTGTTCCCATTAATGTTAAATTTGTTGTTGTTTTAATGTGTTTTTCTTATTATGGTTACATTGTATTTTGTTTGTTCTCTGTAAGCCGCTTTGGGCATTTGCTTCGGCATAGGAAAGGCAGGGTATAAATTTTTCAAATAAATAAATAAATAAATAAATAAAATCTGTGATGACAAGATTAATGACCATAAGCAAAAGCTTGTTCCTGGATATACTCAAAATTGAATTGCAAAAACAAAATTACTCAATGAACATGAATCACATTTGCTTACATTTTGGATATGTATTCATTAGTATGACTTAAAACAATTATGTCCCTGGCCCATACACCCCCTGGGGCCAGCACCTGTGTGACATCCGCAGGCCCTCTAAAAGCATTTTGAGGTCTTTGGAATGCCTTGAAACCTGGTTTTCATCAGAAAACCATAAGAACATAAGAAGAGCCCTGCTGGATCAGGCCAAAGGCCCATCTAGTCCAGCTTCCTGTATCACAGCGGCCCACCAGGTGCCCCAGGGAGGCATGAGACAACAAGATGCTTGCATCCTGTTGCCACTCCCTTGCACCCGGTACCAGTAGCCCACCACCTTTGTAAGGAGGTTGCACAATCCATCATTGCCTATAGCCCCCGATGGACCTTTCCTCCAGAAATCCGTCCAATCCCCTCTTAAAGGCATCAAGACCAGATGCCATCACCACCTCCTGTGGCAAAGAGTTCCACAGATTAACTACCCGCTGGGTAAAAAAGTACTTCCTTTTATCTGTTTTAAATCTCCCAACCCAACCCAACCCATCTGTTTTAACTTCTCCCAACCAGAAGTACTGCTTACTTCCTGAGGCTGCAAAATGCCTTTGGAGGGCCGGCAAAAGCCACATGTGGCCTGCCTGGAGGGCTCCAGAAGGCAAGCAGCGACAGCTCTCAAGGCCCTTCCACTCCGATGCCTGGGATCATGTGGCCCCCTGGACTGCTTGTCAAGTACCCCTCTGACTTAGAGCACAGTCCAAACCTGGAGTTAGGCCGGCACAGGGGGCTCCAAACTATGGCCCAAGGACAACATCTGGCCCACCATAATATTTTATCTGGCCTGCAGCAACTTTTTTTTTTTTTGTCCTCAGAGCATTTGCGAATGTTTCACATTTTTACCAGTATATATCATTTCTCAGTTTAAGTACAGCCTTGTTTCTTTATAATTGTCACATTTTGTTCTGAATCATATCATGCAGATTACAAAAAAGATCCAAGTAATACTTATTCAGGGTTCAGTCCTAACCTGGAGTTTGGCCAGCAACGTTTGGCTGGCCCAAAGGCCACCATAAAGCGCGTTTGGACCACTTTCGGAGTCAAGGAGGATGGTGCACGTCTGTGTGTTGGCCTCTCAGACTCCAAGAATGTTCCAAACATACTTTACGGTGTCCCTTGTGCTGGCCAACCTTTGCTGGCCTAACTGTGCCGGCCTAACTCCAGGTTAGGACTGCGCTCATACAGTCTGCTTTTCTACATATGTTAAAGTTGCACTTATATTAAGGCAGCTTACAATATACAAAAATAATTGAACACATGAAGCCTCATTATACCAGTTAGACTATCCTCCCATCTGGGTCAGCATTGTCAATGCTGGCCGGCATCAGCTCTCCAGGGTTACAGACAGAAATGCTTCCCAGTCGCTACAGTCACACACTAGTTAATCACACATGCACAGTTTCCTGATTTCCCAGCTGCCTAACCTATTTCCTCAGATTGCTTTGAGAATAAAATTGTGGAGGAAGAAGACAGAGAACTATGCATGCCACCTTGAAATCCTGGGAAGAAGGGCAGAATAACAATAACAATAACAATAACAATAACACTGTTCTTCAAGGAGAAAAGGTAGGATTGCAATAAAGTATCATCCTCATCCTACCTCAAGCTGGGTCAGTGTATTTAATGCACATTATTATTAATTGCTTTTATATCCCGCCATTCCTCCAAGGAGTTCAGAGCAGTACACAGGATTGTTTCCCCTCATACACAGTATTATCTTCACAACAATCCAGAGAGAGAGAGAGAGAGAGAGAGAGAGAGAGAGAGAGAGAGATATTCAAGGTCACTCAGTGACAGAATGATGCCACCCTCTAATAGGGCACCTTGGCATGCTAAATGCCAACTCTTCATCTGCCTCTACTCCTCCCCCAGCTCCCTGGACTTGAAAATGAAGACTGGCGAAGCAGAGAGTGGTGGGCTAGAGCGCCTCTGGTTTCTGATGCCCTTACCCAACACTCTCCTCTCCTCCACTTCCTCTTTGCACCCCTCTTTTCAAATGCAGGGAGCGGGAGGGTTATGGCTTGGCGGGCTTTGAACCCTGGCTCTACCCCTCCCCCACCCCTCCAGGCACCCCGACCGGCTCCCGGGGGCATCCACATATCAGGAAGAGTGCGGCCCCAGGGCGCCTGGGTCTGTTCACGTCTCGCCTCGCCCTTTCCCTCCGAAACGCCCCCTGGCGCCGCCGCCGTTGTCCTTGTACCTTCGCCGCCGCCGCCGGCACGTCTCCCGGCATGCGAGCAGGAGGAGGAGGAGGAGGAGGAAGAGGAGCCCCCCGGCCGGCTTGGTGCTGCCGGTGCTCCGAGCACCGCCAGCGCCGGCACCAACCCCACGTCGGCGGGGCGTCGGCGTGAGGCGAGTGGGACGGTCTTTTCGTCGAGAGCCGCTGCGGTGACTTCATGGGGACGGCGACGACGCGAGCGGGAAGGAGGCGGAGGAGGCGGCGGGAGCAGCAGCAGCAGCCGCAGCAGCAGCAGCTCAGGCAGCCGCCGACAGCCGCCAAAGGTGAGGCGCTTCCTTCCTTCCTTCTGGCCCCCCATGACCCCCCCACCTCGTGTGCTGGGGGCAGTGGGGGGGCGCCTGCCCTCTGCTCGGAGGCAGGTGCGAGGGCGGCGGCAGGATGCTGCTGATGCTCCCTTGCACCCCCCCCCCCCCCCGCCCGCTCCACCCCTCGCCACACCCCAGAGTTGCCCCCTCTGTCCTTCCCTGCCAAGACCTGCAGCCGCCCTTCCCGCTTCCCCCGAGGTGGGGGAGCCGAAGCCCTCTGCTGGCGCTCTCCCTCCTCCCCTCCCCCGTAGACAACCCAGAAAGAGCCTGGCTGGTTTGCCTGCTCGCTTGCAAAGGCAGAGTCTGCATTGCAGAATTTCCTCTCTCTTTTCCTGGCCTTTTTTACCCGGCGCTTCAGAACGGGGATGCTGGAGCTTTACTTTGCTGGGAGCAGGTAAGGAGGATCCCGTTTCCTACTGGCCCTTATTTGGTTACAGAGGGTCAGTGCAGGAGATCTCTCTCTCTCTCTCTCTCTCTCTCTCTCTCTCTCTCTCTCTGTGTGTGTGTGTGTGTGTGTGTGTGAGAGAGAGAGAGAGAGAGAGAGAGATATTTCGTGCGTGTTTACTCTGGAGTAAGCCACATTGTGTTCAATAGACGTTACTCCCAGGAAAGTGCCCACAATTGCAGCCTTTGTGTCTGTCTAGTCTGCTGGGCTGGTGGTAAGGGCTATGGCCCTCCTGGTTTGGAGAGAGGGGGTTGAGGGAGGGAGAGAATGGATTAACAAAAAACCTTGCCAAAATTGGGAGAGAGAGAGAGAGAGAGAGAGAGAGAGAGAGAGAGAGAGAGAGAGAGAGAGAGACCTGGAATTCGGCCATCCCACTGCCAGTTGCATGCACACCTAGCATATGGATTTCTGTGTCTATCCACATATGTACATGAGGTGTGTGTGTGTGTGTGTGTGTCTATATGTCCCCTCCTTCCCAGCTCTGGTGACTGTCAAAAGGCAAGCGGGCAAGGATCTGTGTGAATAAGGAGTGAATAAGCATCCTTCGGAGTTTGGAAGAGGGATCATAGAGTGCAATGAGCAATAATGTGCCTGTCAAACATGATGCAGCTGCAGCGGCAAGGGGAAATAGTCATTCTGCGTGATCTTAATGTCTCTTCAAATGCCACCTTTTAAGTGCATGAATGTCACACCTGTAAATGTTTCTATGGAGACCCTATTAAAGCCGAAGACTGGAATGCAGACCTGCATTGTAGTGATCCTAATGCATCCACTAGTAAAAGAGTAAGAATGATTTTTAGGTTAAGTGGCTTGATAGGAGTGTGGTCCTGGTTGGTAGAGAAGTGGCATTACACACAGTGTGGCCTTTGCTGGCAATGAGGCAACAGAGGTAGGAAAAGGTTTTATCACTTTAGTGACCCTTCAGATTTAGCCAGCGCGATGATGTCATAGTGTAACAAACTCTTCATCAGCCTCTCCTCCCACTCTCTGCCCCAAACAGCACAGTAATCTACAGTGCACAACCTATTTTATGCCATTAAATGCAAATATTAACAGGCATGTACCCAATGTAATAGTATACTGTATATAAAATTAAACAAAGACATTTCAGCTTTAGTATGCAGTGGATATTTGAAATGGTCTGGGTAGGTATATCTTGAAATATATTTGCATCTTAAACCAATTACTGTTTTAATTTTTGGTTTGCGGTTTATTGCACTCAGTCTAGAACCATCCACGCAGTATAAGCATATGGTAATTTTTATAACTAGATTGTATATGCTATCTCGCTGGCTGAGAAGAACCCAAATTCTGCTGCTATCATTTATTAAGATGAGCATGATGGACATATAAGCTGTATTGCAGGTCTCTTTTAACCCTTGCAAGTTGCCTTTAAATGAGATCTCTTATGGAACAATGGATAGTAGTGTTTGGCTTGGTTCTGGAAGATAGCAGATCAGAGCCTAACTTGGGCAAGTCATCTCTCAGGTTTGATCCCCTTGTCTGAAAAACTGAAAAACTTAATTCACAAGATGAAGAATATATTGTAGCAACTTGGAGGAACAAAGGCTTGCTTATTCCTTGAATCCAATTATTTGTTTTAAATGCAAAGTGATCATTAGAGTATTATTTTAATTATACTAATGAAAACAAAATTTGACCTCCGGATGCTTAATTCTTTCATTGCTTAATTGAAAGATATATCCCTAAGTGCAGTGTGTGTGTGTGTGTGTGTGTGTGTGTGAGAGAGAGAGAGAGAGTTTTGTGTGTTCCTGTTATTACTTTGTCTTATGTTATTTTGTGTTTTATTTTCATGTGCAGTCAGGTTTATGAAATCGTGTAATGCTCCTTAAACAGTCAATTTCTTAAATTGGATACATGATTTTTAGTTCTGTACGTAAGCTACGACATTAGGGGCAGATTGAGTGATAACAGAGCCAAATGGCTCCAATTGTAGTCTATCAGACCTTTTTCAAATGTAGTGTGTTTTTTTAAGAGCATTAAGAGAAGTCCTTTTAACAAATGGTTAACCATTTGAAAAAATTCCAGCAAAAATAACCATACTAAGAAGCCAAAAGGAGGGTGAATCTGGAGCATATTCTGCTTCATGCTCTGGTTAGCTGTTAGTTAGTGTATGGTATAAGATGTTATATTCTCATTTTTCAACCATGTGGTATGAAGTACTGTACATTTCTAAACCTAAAACACAGAGATCAACATTTTCTCAGGTGCTCTTTGTTGACAATTTTGCATTTTTCTTTATTTTTGGCACCATCTCAGTTTGATTTATGTATGCAATGATATTGTTGAGGGCCCTTCAGGAGCAAGCACAGCAGAGTCCTCTAGAAAAGACAACTGTATTTTATAGGCATGCCCTGTAGGGCCTGGTGACATTACCTTGGAGTGCTGCTCTGATCTTCAGAAGTACAGTTAGGGCAAAGTACCCTCTTGTTCTTCCCCCACCCACTCAGATTTGTTGGTCTTTGATGCAAATGATGCTTTATTAACTAAAGCCAAGGCTTTGCTTTGATTTTTTGAAAGATTTTTTTGGGGGAGGTGGGAAGAGAAGGTAAATCTGCAGGTTTTTTGCTACTTATAGAGAACGGGATTTCCAAAAAAATCCTTACCACTGTCTCTGCATAGTGGTGGTTATTGTAGCAGTTCTGTACCCGATATGTTAATTATTTCTTGTAGAAATATAGTGTGTATACCATCTGTGGTATTACTAACCACTATTGTAAGGAATCTTATTACAGTCTTTGGAGCAGAGTGGAATAGTCGCGATTATCCAAATACATGCTGTCTTGGAGTTTCTGTTGATCCAGTTTCTCTGCTGTACTTCATTATCCATGAACCATTGTAACTGCAACCCTATATAATTCCCCTGATGGTAAACTTTGGATATTGAATTTTGGATGATAATCCAAGAGTTTGGTTATGTCTCATAACCGTATGGATAAATTAAATTGAACAATACATAGTTTGCTCAGTGTTTCCCATGAGGTAGGTTTTCGCAGGAATTGATTACCAAAAAACATGGAACTGGAAATTAAGTTAAAGTAGAAAATTTGTGAAACTGTCAACATTGGATGACTTATTCTTCAGAGACATGTAATGGGCTAGTCAAAGTTTAGCATTTTTGTAGCCTTTTGAGTTCAGTGGGAGAGTTAGGCTGCAATCCTATGCACATCTACTTGAGAGTAAGCCCCATTGAATTTAATGTGACTTACTCCTGTGTGGACAAGCATGCAATTGTTCTGTTAGGTATACCCTAAAGACTACAGTCCTAAGCATACTTATCAGAATGTAGCTCCCATAAAACTTAGTTTTTCTAGTTTTAACAACTTAAGGAAAGGATGTGAGTGAAAAAAAGATTACCTAAGTCCCGATCCTTTGCCCCTTGCATTTATTTAAGGGCCCAAACCTGTCCAATTTTCTGGCACCAGTTTTACCACAATGTAGCCCTGAGGTAAGGAAACAAATGTTCCCATACCTTGAGGAAACCTCTGTGGCCACTCCCCACTGCAGGATGCAATGCACATCCCATTGGCATGGCTCCATCAGTACTGGAAAATTGGATAGGATTGGGCCCTAAGACAGTTTATGTGAATGATATGGCACATACTAGATTCATATAAATGTCTCTTAAGAGCAGCAAGGATAAAAATAAAAGCCCAGCTGCAGGACTAATTAAAATACTATCAAGGCAGTGAGAAAAAGCAGAGTCAAAACAATCAAAACAGCTTTAAGAGCGAAAAAGAAAAGCCTGGTAAACAGAGAGGTTGTAGCCTACTGTCTGAATTGAGGCAACCAGTTGGTTTGCCTAACCCATAGGAAGGATGTTTTATAATTGTGGGTACTATCAAGGAAGAGTTGCGGAACCAGCCAGAGGAGGGCCAGAGGAGAAGGAAGTCCGCCCCTCTGCTATTTCCCTCCCCCAATGTGTCCCTCTGCCCCCACGCCATGTCAGGCTCCATTTCTGAGCCGTACAATGGAAGGGGCTGGTGGGCAGGCAAAAAATGCAAGCCATCTCATTGCTCCTCTCCTCCTGCCCCAGGAGCACTGCGCCTGGGGTTTTTGCCCCCCACCCCAAGCATAATAGTAGGTTCACAACTGCCAAGGAAAAGCCCTATGCATAGGGTTACCGGATACAAACTGGAACAGAGTGCCTATACCGTTAACCATTGTATAGAAGAGGGCATTTTGGCAGGTGTAGCTTTTGAAACAATTCAATGATGAGCTGCACCTGCCCAAATTCCCTCTTCTGTCCAATGGTCAAAGAAGCAAATGGGCCACAGGTGTGCCCCAGGGATTTGGGGGAGGGACAATTTTTAATAGGGCCATTGGAGGATGAGGGCCCCCTACTGGCAGTGCAGTGTGCCTTGCTAATTGTCAAAAAAAACATAAGGTGTCTTGACAATCTTGGTGCCTTGTCTGTGTGCTGTAAGATGAAAAAGGATAAAAATCCTTAAAGGTATAAAGGTTAAAGGTATAGGCACTCTGTCCCCGTGTGTATCTGATAACACTTTAGGCTGCATTTTGTGCACACTTACTGGGAAGTAAACCCAATTAATGGTACTGGGTCTTACTTTGGAGGAAAGACGCATTTGCAATCTCTAAATCAAATGAATCTATAACTGAGCCTACCAGCTCTTAGGACATAGCAACACAGCTATTCCTCCTATTCATCTCCAACCCCACAGATGAGTAGTGAAATTATAGCATAGAAAACCTGGGTTCTCCTGCCATGAATCTACTTAGCTACCACTGAATAAGACCTTGTTTTCCTGCATTAGTTTCCTTTTGCTACCTTTTTGCCACCTTGCAAAATTGTTCAGTGGGTAAGTGGCATAAAAGCTGAGAAAAAATATGTACGCTTGGAAGCTGATGCGAAGATTTGCTGAGACAGCAACAAAGGCTTTTGGCGAGCGGATACAAACAGCTGTGGCAACTTATTCTGAAACATATAGTGCCAAAGTTGTAGACACCTAAACTAGTGCATGTGATTAGTTCTGGGGTGCTAAAGTACTTTCCAAAGACCCATTACTATGTTTTGAATAACATTACTGTTATTTTTTAGCAAGGGCCCTGCATCTGAATGGTGCCTGATGGAAGAATTTTCTTCAGTGTTGTTTTGCTGAGTGCTCCATTTGTGTGTGTGGGTGCACACGTTTGCATGTGTGTTTTAGTCAGTGTACAGTTTGTTCTTAAATAAAATGAGTTCATACTTTAAAATGGAAAATCAATGGTTTTTAGATCTAGTCTCTGGAAGAACTGGCAGGGTAGGCTCTGAGTTTGTTTCCTTCTCAGAGGCGTTTCTACAGGGAGGGCAAAGCTCTAAGTTTTGCAAGGAGCCTTACCCTGTCATGTAAATCCCTCCTCTCCCTTGCTGCTGTAGCCAGTAAGCAATGCCAAGATGTTGCTGTTCCCTGTGAGGATTGGCTAAAACGGTGCAGGAGAGGAGTGATTTCCACTGCAAGGCAAGGCTTCTTGCAAAACTTAGAGCTTTGCCCTCCCTGTAGAAACGCCACTGTTCCTTCTTAAGTGATAATGGTCTCACTTGCTTATTTCCTTTGCACAGTGTGATGTTCAAGCAGCGAAGGCAATAAAGTCTGAATTGGGCCTGTAAGTTTTCCAAAAAGTGATGGATAGCTTTCTGCCACAGAATAATTCAAAATTAAGTAGAAGAGCAGGTCTGAATCTTTTCGGTTTCCAGAGCCCTTTACGCACTGGGCAGCCCAATCCCAACTTGGGCTGGAGAAGGCAGGCTGGTCAGCCTGTGCTGCATCCTAAACCCAAGTTGGCAGCAGCACCAGCTTAGCACCGGGCAAGGGAACAAACGTCCCCCTTGCCCCATCTTAAGCCGCAGGCAGCCCAACAGGGCTGCTCAGATCTGCGCTGCAGAATAGCTGGCGCAAGTCCGAGCATGCTGCAGTAGCCTGAATTGGGGCTGGGCAGCCGGATCTGGCATAACTGCTGCGTCCGGGCTCCTCTTCCCTCCCTGGGCCACCCTGCCCACTGCAACGCCCTCCTTCCGCTCCCCTCCACCTTCCCTCTGCCCAGAAAAGGCCCCGTGTTGGCCGGACTTCTCCAGTACAGGAGCGGCTTACCATGCCTGGGCTGATGCAAGTTCTTGCATTGGCACAGTGCCTTATGGGTACTTTAGATTGCGCCCTAAACAGAGTCTTGGGGAGCCCCAAAGTGCCACTGCCTACACAGAGTGGTGCAGAGCCAAGCAGATGGTTAGTCATGTATGCTGTGACTGTGGAGCCCTTGGAAGGGTCTTGGGGACCCCCCAAATGCTTCTAAGAAGACAGATGGAGAAATGCTGAAGTCGAGAGAAAGGCCAGTTTGCCCTTCTGTTAAAAAAAATTGTCATTAGGATGCTCTTTTAAAACGTACTTCATACCTTGAGATGTTTTTGTTCTACTGCTTTTTCAGGCACCACAGGGAAAGCTCTGCGTTTTGTGCTACAGTATCCCACCCCCCTCAGATTATAATAACTGATGCTGTTTGAGCTCTTGTGCAGAAACGTAATGAGGACAGCTGAGGGCTGCTTTCTACATCACAGTTTCTGTTGATGGGTCAGACGCAGGTATACTGCACTTGTCGTGCAATTGAATATTACATGTGGGGGGACTACAAGTATAAAAATAGGTGCCTGTGAAGTGTTACATAAGAACATAAGAAAAGCCCCGCTGGATCAGGCCAAAGTCCCATCTAGTCCAGCTTCCTGTAACTCACAGCGGCCCACCAGGTGCCCCAGGAAGGCATGAGACAATTGGATCCCGTTGCCATTCCCTTGCACCCGGTACTCTGAAGTAGCCCACCACCATCACCAATGTAAGGAGGTTGCACAATCCATCATTGCCTGTAGTCCATGATGGACCTTTCCTCCAGAAATTGGTCCAATCCCCTCTTAAAGGCATCTAGACCAGATGCCATCACCACCTCCTGTGGCAAAGAGTTCCACAGATTACCCGCTGGGTAAAAAAGTACTTCCTTTTATCTGTTTTAACTCTCCCAACCCTCAGTTTTAGCAGATGCCCCCTGGTTCTGGTGTTTTGAGAGAGGGAAAAGACATCCCTCGACTCTATCCCTTCCGTGCATAATTTTGTATGTCTCAATCATGTCCCCCCTCAGGCGCTTTTTTTCTAAGCTGAAGAGCCCCAAACGCTGCAGTCTTTTTTCATAAGGGAGGTGCCCCAGCCCCGTAATCATTTTCGTCGCTCTCTTCTGCACCTTTTCTATCTCCATTATGTCCTTTTTGAGGTGCAGTGACCAGAAATGTACACAATATTCCAGGTTTGGCCTTAAAATCGATTTGTACAATGGCATGATAATATTGGCTGTTTTATTCTCAAGTGTTAAGAAGAAGGTGGCAATGCAGAGAAGCTACAATTTTGTGCGTATCTTTGGGCTTACAGAAAAGAGGATGTGAGGTAGATGCTGTTCTTTTCAGGTTCACATTCTGTAAAGGTTAGTTTAAATAATTAGCAGAATCATATTGAGACACTTGTTGCAGACTATATGAATACTCACCTATTTATTTTATTTCTTTATTACTGGAAGAAAATGCCTGCCCTTTCCCATGCCGAAGCAAATGCCCAAGGTGGCTTACATGGGCAGGCTAGTCTAACCCACCATTTTTCAATAGGTTTTTTTTACAAATATACAGTATTCTGTAATTCCCTGAATCCTCAGTCTCAGATGTAACCTTCACAGTGTGGTTCTCTCCTCTGGTTGCATGCCATTGAGCAAGCAATCAGAAGTCCAGCCAGGACAGGTCTTCAAAGTCATAATTTTGCTAGCACACACACGCACACACACACACGCTGTCTTGGATTGTGTTTGCAGTGAACTGGGCATTCATGTTTGTCTTAACTGTGAAGACTTTTTCTGCTAGTTTGTATGTGGTCCTGTATAGAGAAGAGGTTGCATGCAAATTTATCTACAGTATTTCTGAAGCTGGAATCTGAAATCATGAATATCCATTTCCCCAGAATCAGCGGCGTCATGCAGCCAGAACGCTGGGCGGGAGGAACGGGTGAGCGGCAGCCCGGGGGGCCGGGAAGACGGCGAAACAGACCGGAACGCAATGGGTGGGCTGCCGCTCACCCGTTCCTCCCGCCCAGCATTCCGGCCGCATGACGCCGCTGCTCAGAATACAAGACATCGCTGTCTTATTTGCCATTTCACCAGGGAAATACCATGGAGACATGAGAATCTTAATCCTATCCAACGCTGGTACAACAGAGTTTCAGGGTCCATGCTGAATCCAGGGTTGGAGATAAGGAGGCAGGAGGTCTCTTAGGGGTAAGGGAAAATTTGTATTCAATTAGGGTGATGCAGAACTGGGTAGCTCTGTGCAGGGCTTTCAGACCTGGGACAGGGTTAGGATGCAGCAGTGGCCTGGTCTGCTGTTCCCACCCCCTCCTGAACCTGAATTGCCCCCTCCCCTCCCCTGCAGCTGGTGGTTGACTGGAGATATTCTATGAGTAAGTAAAGCCCTAGCAGTCCCTATGGGGCTTGTGCGATCTGTCCAGCTATTAAGATCTGGGAAGCCACCTATAGGTCTACCTGGTCCAGAAAGAGGGTTAGAATATGACTGGGGTGGTTTCCACTGATCCCACCCCGCCCAGGCCCAATCCTCCCCCGTCCCACCCTCTCCCACCCAGAAACATCACCTCCCCACCCCCCCATCCCTATGCCGCCTGGCACAACCTTACCTATGCCAGCTGGCACTGCTTTTGGATGCAACATCTGCAGGCTTGCATAGACCATTGGGCTGGCGCTGCTGTCTCATGAATAGCCGCGAATGTGCCTTACAGCTCATTTGCAGCATTCTGAGCCAGCACAGGGATGGGTGCACCAGCTGAAGCTGAACTTAGGATTGCGCTGTAAGATGATCTGTTACAATAAATACAGTAAACTGAATATGCAGTTCACCATGCTGTGCATCATATGCTGTTCATCATCACTATTGAAATGATGGCGCTTTTAAAGCCGCATCATTTGATGGATTGTCCTTGTGGGGTCTTCTGTGTAGGGGATGGTGTTTATGAGTCGATGTAACTTCTTCCTTTTGCAGGCTTGTGACTTGCCACTCACCTATGAATTTCCTCTTCAGGTTCTTGCTCATTGGAAAACATTGTTTCCTGTTCTTTCTTTGAAGCTGATGAGGGTTACAATATGACCTTCTAGCCCACTGGTGTGGTTTTGCTCCAAATTTCCACTCCCATGCTATTTTGAATAAAAACAAAGTTCTTAAGTTGTCACTTCAAGAATTTATCATACCTTGGGCCTGGGTTACACATCAGTATGCATCAGCAAGTGGAAGTCAATATTTTTATATGCTAAACAGTGTTTCCCAAACATGTTAGCACTGGGACTCACTTTTCAAGATGACACTCTATTGTGACCCATTAGATGAAAAAAGAGATTTTGAAAGATTTTAGTTGTTGTTGTTAGTTATAATATAACAACAACAACAACAACAACAACAATAAGGGCCCTGTGTTCCCGAGGCTTCTAGAGACCTTATATACAGTATGTATGTGTATAAATTTGCTAGACTCTCTAGAAATGGTGATTCCTTTCTAGGGGGAAAGGACTGTTCCCCCAAACCTTTACAGTCATTCCAGGGTACGCAAAAAACTGAACTTGGGAGCAGGGTGTGCAGTTAGGGATTTCACACGCGACCTACAGAACACCAATTAGTATAGAAAATGGGAAAACTTTACATTTTAATTTGGGTGTCTGAAAATTAGCAGTCCAGCTCAAATTTTTCTTCTG
>JAJKFI010000020.1:11887261-11900009 GCA_029204185.1 Lerista edwardsae | reverse complement strand
GGTCTCCAAGCCCCCAACTCTGCTGCTATTTTCACAAATACACAACATATGCTAGAAATATGTAATATATATTGACATATATAATACTAGCTTTTTGGTACCTGGCGTTGCCCGGGTAACAAATGTCATCGGGACCGTCACCAATCAGCTTAGTGACCCTGAAAACTGTGGATTTGACAGTAATGTTGGTGATTTCGAACATTTTGTTTTACACCCCTTCTTACCCCCCATGCCGAGGGGGGCCAAACCTGGACTCCAATGGCATCAGGAGCGTTGCTGCCCGTCTCGGTGACTCCAAAAACTACAGATTTGATGCCGATATTGGCCATTTTCTACCATTCACACGTGGGGCCCCATGCACACCCCACCCCTGGGATTGCCGGGGGGGTCATGCCCCCGTAGTGTTTGTCGATAGGCCGTAACGCGTACCGAGTGTGGTGGCAATCGCTCCAGGCATTCCAGCGGGTCAGTGTGGATGTTTTGTTTTGCACCCCTTCTCGCCCCCCCAGGCCGAGGGGGGCCGAACCGGGACTCAAACGGCATCGGGAGTGTCATCGTTCGTCCCGACGACCCCGGAAACTACGGATCCAATGCCAATTTTGACCGTTTTCACGCGAGGGCCCCTGTGCACCCCCACCCCCGGGGGTGCTAAGGGGGCCTGACCCCTGCAGTGTTTGTTGCCAGGCCACAAGGCATGTGCATGCTGAGTTTGGTGCGCGTCGTTCTAGGTGTTCCAGCAGTGCATGGCGGCCATTTTGTTTCGCACCCCTTCTCGCCCCCCACGCCGAGGGGGGGCCAAACCCGGACTCCAACGGCGTTGGGAGTGTCGCTGGTCATCCCAGCGACTCCAGAAACTACAGATTTGATGCCAATTTCAGCCACTTCTGACCATTTTCACACGGGGGCCCCCACGTACCCCCACCCTGGGGCCTCTAGGGGGCTGACCCCCGCAGTGATTGTCACCAGACTGCAAGGCACATGCATGCCGGGTTTGGTGCGCGTCGCTCCAGGCGTTCCAGCAGGGCATGGCGGATGTTTTCTTTCACACCCCTTCTCGCACCCCATGCCGAGGGGGGCCGAACCCGGACTCCAGCGGCGTTGGGAGTGTCGCCGCTCGTCCTGGTGACCCTGGAAACTATGGGTTCGACACCAATTGCAGCCGTTTTCAACCCCTTTCATGCGGGGTCCCCTGCATACCCCCACTCCCGGGGGCACTGGGGGGCCTGACCCCGCAGTGTTTGTCGCCAGGCCGCAAGGCATGTGCATGCTGAGTCTGGTGCCAATCGCTCCAGGCGTTCCAGCAGGGCATGGCGGATGTTTTGTTTCGCACCCCACGCCGAGGGGGGGCCGAACCCGGACTCCAACGACGTCGGGAGTGTCGCCGCTTGTCTCAGTGACCCCGGAAAAATGGATTTGACCCCGATTTTGGCCATTTTTAACCATTTTCACGTAGGGCCCCCTATGTACCCCCACCCTCGGGGGCGCCAGGAGGGCCTGACCCCCGCAGTGTTTGTTGCCAGGCCGCAAGGCATGCGCATGCTGAGTTTGGTGTGCGTCGCTCCAGGCATTGCGGAGCCTATGCGGCGCGCGCGCACACACACACACACACACACACACACACACACTCTTATACGGTATATATATAGATATATTGAAATATATAATATGCCAGAAGGGGACTTGCTGAATAAGTGGGAGTATGACAAATGTATCCCTTGTGGAGGGCACTATTCGCACACTTCTGCTAAAGAAATCCCCTCTGGACCCCCTCTCTGGACCTCCACATTAGATTAGATACCGCCAGTCTCCAACCTTCCATTTTTGATCAAGGTGAATATCCTGACCCTTTCTGGACTGACCTTTGACCTGCTTTTGGAATAGAAGGCGCCTCAGAGCCTAACCCTATGAGCTCACATGTACAGCCAGCTTTGGGTGTCGCGATCATGCCATAAAGCAGGTTTGTGTCACCTTGGGAGGAGGGAGTGCCAGTGCTGGGACGGTGCCAGCCGGAGCTGGGCTTCAGCATCATGCCGACTTTGTCGCGAGTGGCCCATGGTAAGTTTAAAGCTAGTCAGTGGCGAGGCCTTTTCGGGTGGGGAGAAGCGGGGTGGCGGCAGAACTGGGCGGGGGAGGGGAGGATCAGGTCCAGGAAGAGGGCAGAGATGGTAGCAGCCTCTTTCGACATAGCCTATCCCTGGCCAGGTAGTCCAGCGTGGGCTCAATAGAGGTTGCAGAGCTGAGGAGGCCCAAGGTCACCAGCTGCAGTCTACCTGGGGAAAGGGAGCAAATGCTCCCTTACCCCGAGGAGACCTCCAGGGTTGTCCTGGTGCCCACTGGATCCAGAGTTAGCTGTGGGCACCAGGAAAGATTGGTATGCCCGTCTTTTTCTATGTTTCTATGTAGCGGATATAAAACTAGACACCTGCATGTAGTCAGTGTGCCATCGTGTGATCTTGATATCATTAGCTGAGCCCTGAAAGGAAATAGCAATAGCGATAATAGCAATTGGTTGTCTGCATGAATAGACTTCTGTTGTGTTCCTGATCTTCTGCGTAACGAATTCAGTGGGGAATATATTTATTGAAGATCTGTTTCATCTGCTGTATGACTTAAAAAAGTTCCCTTCAACCAGGTAGAGAATAAGAGCAACACATCTCAGTTTGCTGACTATTTTTTCTTGGACTTGTATTATCACTAGATTTTGAAGTGGTGGAGGGGACTCAACTAGATCTCTCTTGGCAGTTATTAAGACATCACTATAGAGAGTCACTTCATGCTTTCAGAGCTCCAGAGCTCTATATAAAGAGTATTGTAATTTCAAGGCCCAGGTTGGAGAAAGGCAGAACTAAAATAGAGGAGACAGTGGATGAAGGTTCAGCAGTTGCACAAGATGTTCTCCTTTGGCTTGAAATAATGATCTGCTGTTACGTAGCGGTGTCTTATAAAACCAAGGGTGAATAGTACAGAACTGTTCCGCGTATAGGTGTGCTCCGGTATCCACTGATTTGGTATCCATGGTTTCAGTTATCCATGGATACTTGGACGTCTGTTAAAAAGAGAGGGGAACATTAAGCAAATATATATTTTACCTTGTTGCAGCAAAACCACTGGTGTTCCCCTATCTTTGAGAAGGTGTCCCCAGTTTCCATCGTTTCAGGTATCCATGGTGGAGGGGTTGGTGGTCTGGAACAGAATCCCAGCAGATATTGGAGCGTGCCTGTATTACTTGTGTGCTCTGAACTTGTGAGAGAACTTGTATGCTCTGTTAAGTTCCTATGACTGGAAGATTCCTTGCTGAACTTCAAAAAGTG
This sequence comes from Lerista edwardsae, assembly GCA_029204185.1. Classification (NCBI taxonomy): domain Eukaryota; kingdom Metazoa; phylum Chordata; class Lepidosauria; order Squamata; family Scincidae; genus Lerista; species Lerista edwardsae. The sequence goes on along the minus strand of JAJKFI010000020.1, from coordinate 11,896,698 downwards.
AGAATTTAGAAGATGGTATTTCATTAATTTATTCCCTTCCTCCCTTTAGCCTGTGCATTGAACTCCTAGAATTTACACTGTGCAGTTGAACACCATAATTATCTGGTAAAGGACAGATCCTAGAGAATGGCTCTTAAATGTTCTTCTGTATACATTGATTTTCTTTTGATGACTAAGCGCATGGTGTTCACTTCAGGTTGTTTTTTGTTGTTCCTGTAAGTGTGTGTGCTTTTTGATTGATCGTTGAAGGCTGCTTTTCCCCCCATGTACTAAAGCAAATGACTATTGATGCAATATTCCAGAAACTGCTGTGCTCCAAGAGACAAAGTAATTCTACAAATGGCTCCATGGTTTGTCTTCAGGGTCCAATTTTCTCAGGGACTGGTTGTTGTGAGTTCTTTTTTTTTTTTTTATAAAAACAGAAGTTACATGCAGTTTTCTTCTTCTGGATCTTTACCTGTAATTTTGCCTGTTCCTACATATCATAAACTACTGCTGGGATGACTGAAAAATGTTCATGTAGTCAGGGAAAAGACTAAGTACAGGCGTGCCCCTGTATCCACTGATTCAGTATCCACAGTTTCTATTATCCATGGATACTGGGACTTCTATTAAAAAGATAGGGGGACATTAAACATATGTTTTTACCTTCTTGAAGCAAAACCACTAATGTTCCCCTATCTTTAAAAAGGCATCAGTATCCACAGTTTCAGATGCCCAGCTAACGGAACCCCAGCGGAGGAAGAAAGGATGTGAGATACAAGGGAAAAATGTTTTAAAACAAACAATCCTTCTTTGATCTAGCACAGTGGTTTCCAACCTTTTTTATATTGGGATCCCCTTTTTAGGTATGATAACGTGGTCAGGAACCCCCCCCCCAAAAAAAAGACCTAGGGTTGGAAGTGATGTCATTAAGGGGTGTGTGGCCTGTCAGCTACGAAATGGCAGCAGTTTCCTAAGCTCTAGGACTGTTGCCAACTTTTATCTCTTTTTGGGGACTCCCAGATGGGAACCCCTCTCCCAAATTCCTAGGAGAAGGTTTTTGGGGCATCAGACGCTATGCCAGACCCCTCTAGGAGTGGCGTATCCAGAGGGGAACCTGGCAGTCTGGACACGGGGAGGTAAAAGAAGCCGGTGCCCAAAGGCGTTTCTACAGGGATGGCAAAGCTCTAAGTTTTGCAAGAAGCCTTACCTTGCAGTGGAAATCACTCCTCTCCTGCACCGTTTTAGCCAATCTTGGTGTTGCTTACTGGCTACAGCAGCAAGGGAGAGGAGGGATTTACATGTCAGGGTAAGGCTTCCTGCAAAACTTAGAGCTTTGCCATCCCTGTAGAAATGCCTCTGCCGGTGCCATAACTGGAATGCCGGCAAAGTGCTGACAGCCTCAGAGAGAGAGAACATCACGGGATGCGTTGAAGATGATTAACAACTGTAAGTCAACTTCTGTTAGCAGACCCTCGCTACAGAGATAAGAATGTTGTGCAGGAGGAATGTAGATGGAAAAAAATATAATGGACAATTAATCTTCAGTGTCAACTAAGAATTAATTGACTGTAAGATAAACAGAGAAGCGTAATTTGCTTTTTGCTATTTAAGAGGCAGCTACAAGAGATCCAGAAGGGCTGAAATGAAAATCTTTGTAAGAGCTGGGACCCTATCTGGAATGGAACATCGTATATTATTAGGGAAAATTTACCAAACCACCTGAGAATTTAAATTTGACTGTTGGAAATGAGGCAGGAAAAAAAAAAGAATAAAAAAATGATTATTTCTTTTCAAAATGGAGGATACTCTGACTAGAAGACCGAAGAAGAAGGAACCGGCACTTTAAATTCTAAGCTTGATTATTTATGAAGTTGTTTGATTGATGGTTGGGAGATAAGCATTGTAGTAAATGTTAAGTAAATGTTAAGCTTGTTTTTAAATGAAGTATTCATCTTAGTGAAGACATGACAAGTGAAGATATATTGAGAAACAACCAGGGGATTCAAATGGATATAAATAACTTGAGAAGATGGCGTCAAACTGAAAGGGTGACAAAGGGAGGTGTCGTTTCTTTCTTTTCTTCGGTTTGATACGCAGACAACTTGGAAGGACTCCAGAAGGTCAGAGGGAAAGAAGTTTTGGAAGGACTTAAATTAGTTTGCATTAATACAATATTGAACTTTAGGAGGCTTTTTAAGAAATATTGATAAATGTGATGATAATGAAGTTGGTAAAATATTTGATTAATAAATAAAAGTGATGGCTTTTGAGTGAGAATGTAATGGAAAATGAATATAGATGATTTGATCAGACACTATAAGATAGTTTGAAATCATATAATCCTAAGATTAGAGTATTGGTAGATTTTTGAATTTATTATAAGATAAATATTGATAGATTAATGTTATAGTTAAATGTTAGTTCAATGGAGGAGTGTACGTTTTAACAGAAAAAATTGTTTTGCAATTTAGTAAAGGTAGGATGAATAGATAATTAGCCAGAGCGGGAAAGGAATAAATGTATTTATGAAGATATTAGGAATTATTTTATGACTGGACCAAACTGGCTTTATAAAAAATCATTTGATGAAATTGTAAGATATAAGAGATAACAAGAATGCAATCAAACTTAAGGAGATGATGTATACACCCTATTGAGATTATATTTTAACTGAACTATTAGAATATAGAAATGTATAAGGATGTTAAATAGTTATAGAAATTTGTAGGACATTGTAGTTTATTATACTTTAGGCCGTAGTTTTCCCTCATTTATTCTTTTTTTTCTCTTGCAATTGTTCTCTGGTGTATGTATATGCTTTAAGAAAAGAAACTGCTTTGTTATTTAGCAAAGACAAGATAAAAGATAATAAGTTAGGAAGGGACAGGAATAGAGGTATTTCTAAAAAGATAAATATCAAGATGAGATATGATGATATTGGGAATTATTGTATGACCTGATTAAATTGACTTAACTGAAACTGCAAGATTGGGGAAAAAAATGTAAGTAAGCAATTGAATATAAGAGATTATGTACATATGCCATTGAAATTATATTTTAATTGAATTGTAGATCATAAGGAATCTATGAGTAGTACTATGGTGATTGATAGATGTAGATGTAGAAGAAAGTTATTGTAGATGATTAGAATATATAACCAATGGTTGTAACCCTCCACTATTTACCTATTGTGTAAACCTTTGTCTCCCCTATACCTATGTGTAACCTTTTCCCTGTCCCATAACTAAAAGAAATAAAATTATTTACTCGGAAGTGATGTCATTAAGCAGGAAGTGAAGTAATTGTTTTTAATAAATCACAGTTTTTGAAAGTCGAAAGAACTCCACGTCCTTTTTAGAACCCAGTGGACACCCCATTGAAAAATGTTGGTTTAGACTAGCCTGCCTATGTAAGCCGCCTTGAGCATTTGCTTTGGCATGGGAAAGGCGGAGTATAAATTCTTCAAAATAAAAAATAAAATAAAATACTGGGGCATGCCTGTATTTCCAGGTTGGAGGGAGGAGGAAGGGTTGGAGGGGGGCAGCAGAGTGGCTGGTGTGCCTTGGGGTGGCACGTTGACCAGCTACACCCCTGAGTCCCTGTTAATGAATTTGAAAGCCAGCGTGTGTGTTTTTTTAATTTAGATTGCCTACTTGCTTAATATCTGTTGCTTAATCTCTGTTATTATTTTTTACATAAATTACATTTTATTCAGTCAAAATTCTCATTAGTTAGCATTCTGTGTTGATCACCAAAAAACCCCATCCCTATCTATAAGGAAGGAAGTCAAGGATTTTAATACTGAATAGTGGATTGTTGTAGGAGAGTTTAGATGTTTGTGAAGAAGCCGGTAAGAGGGCTAATCACTTTTTTAGGAAACAGGTCATGTGCAGAGCAGAAAATAAATCTCAGGACTCCAGTCATTCCCCTCTCTCTCTGGATGATTTTTTGTCCTGTTTAATTTAACTGAGGGCAGTAACTTAACGTATTGGAGATCAAGTGTGGCTTTGTTTTTAAACTGGCAATGTTTTCCTGGGGCTTCTAGGGAGAGCTCAGGAGCAATGAGGTATTGAACAAAATGTCACTGAAGTTAAGTTATGTGGTTATATTTTTCCATTCTTCGCAGCATTCTGGCAATTTTCAGATGAGATTTTAAAGCAATAAACATTTCAGACAGCAGTAGTAACTTAGCTGTGCAGCAGGACGAATGCAAACCGTACGTTCTCTCTGGAGTTCTTTAAAAATTCTGATTTAGGAGAGATTTCCTCTTCGCATCTCCTACCATATCTGGCTGTAACATGCTGGATTTCTCAATTGCATTTTAAGTAAAATTGCCCCGTGTTTCCACATGGGGCAAAAGGTAGATCTCAGATCTGAAAAAAAGCCTCTTGTTGGCAGACAGCTAAGGAAATTGCTTTTACGAAGGGCTGAAAATTGTTTATACTGAAGGTAGCAGATCAAGCTCTCTAATCTAGTTTTCATCTTCACTACTTAGGAGGCTTCCTCTTGATAGCACCCTTTGCAGCTGCATCCTTTTCTTTGTCAGTTTATATAATGCCACTTTTCTTCCTTTTTTTGGCATGCTAGCTGAGAATTTTCTTCCCATTCACTAATAAAGCCACATCTGAAGCGATCCCTTGAAGTCCAGCTTTGGCCTTATCCTTAATTCCCATTACTGTGTGCTTCGTTTTTGTATTTCCAATAACTAGGTAACACCATCCAGTTGTAGGTGTTAGCACTCAATTTTTTGAAATGCATTGGGCTGAAACATAGATTCTCATACAATAGATCAGAGTTCTAGGCCAGTGGTTCCCAAACTGGGTCGGGACCCACTGGTGGGTCGTGAGCCAATTTTGATTGGGCCCCGAAACCCCCAGAGCAGCCATATTGAAACTATGTAAAGATGGGATGCTGGAAAGGGGGAGGGCTGTGTAGGTATTTTGCTTGTGTCAAGGCTGTAAATAGGCTTTTTTTTTCTTTCAGTTTCATTTTGCTGGAAAATGGCAAATGATTGAGAAATAACCCAATTTATGGCTGCATTCTCAGGAAAGCATCAAGTTCTAGAGTCACAATGATGGCACTTCTAGCCATGACATCACTTCTAGTGGGTCCTGGACAGACTATCATTCTAAAAAGTGGGTCCCTGTGCTAAAACAATTGAGAACCACTGTTCTAGGCATATGGGCAATTGGTGTCTTGGTTTTTTATAGTCCTGATTTTGGGGAAAAAAATGTTTTTATTAACCATATAATATAGCAGCTTGTTTTTGACATCAAATCATGATACTCAGTAAGACAAATGGAATATCTAATTTTTAAAAAAAACATCTTAATTCCAGTTTAGCTTCTTTGGATTCTGATTACAGTTTTGTGGCTTTATTATTCCTTTCTGGATTGTTAGACTGTATCTAGTTCTCCTTTACTTCTGTTAGAGGAAAAAAAACTTTTCATGGTGTTTTAATCATTGTTAAAAGTTGCTTGGATTGTTTTCATAACCACTTTTCTTTTTCTTTAATTTTCTCTATGTGTCATAATTTCTGTGTTCCCTGAATGTGAAGACTCTTTGCTTAAAAGACTATTTGATACTTCAAGAGGGTGTCGTTATGAGGCAGCCTTTGATCCACTGTAGATCACAAATCCTAGTTAAAATCCTAGAACTGCTAGCTAAACTTTTGTTCTGGTGGGGAAGCGACTTGGTAGCAATATGTGGCTCCATATGCAAAAATTTTCTTACTATAGTTAGGGTTACCAGATGCAAACTGGGACAGCGTGCCTATACCTTTAGCCATTGTATAGAAGAGGAATTGCAGCTTTTTAAACCCTTCCAAGTTGAGCTTCACCTGCCCAAATACCCTCTTCTATACAATGGTTAAAGGAATAGGCACTCTGTCCCAGTTTGTATCTGGTAACCCTAACTATGGTGACTTAAAGCAGCAAGTCTTTCATTTATTGTTGACCGACCATTTTACTGTGTACAGGGATGCCCTGGTATCCACTGATTCAGTATCTACAGTTCTGTTATCCACAAATTCCATAGATACTGGGACACTTACTAAAAATATTGTTGTTCAGTCGCTAAGTCGTGTCCGACTCCTTGTGACCCCATGAACCACAGCACACCAGGCCTCCCTGTCCTCCACTAGCTTCCGGAGCTCGCCCAATTTCATGTTCATTGCATCGGTGACACTATCTAACCATCTCATCCTCTGCGGCCCCTATATTAAAAATATAGGGAAACATTGAACAAATCTTTTTTTTACCCTGTTGCAGCAAAACCACTGATAACCCCTATCTTTAAAAAGTATTCACGGTGGGGTCCAGAATGGTCTGGATTATGACTAAACTGCTTGAACATGCAAGCGTGTGCTCTGCAGGTATGCTTCCAATCAGAAGCACCTAATGTGCTACAACAGGTGCCATGGGCACACAATCCTGTTCAGTACCAGTGTGCACTGAGAAGGGAAGATTCATTCCTCCCATATGTTCTTTCATTCTGAAAATTGCCCTGCTGAAACAAGGATTTCCCCCGAAACAGTGAATTTTTAATTTTATTTTTATTAGTTATTGCTTATTTTAATTTGGGTACCTCTTTGGAATTTTCAGATTAATAGCAATACCTAACTATATTAAAAATTGAAACAGAGCCCAATCCTATACATGTCTACCAAATAGCAAGTTCCATTACAGTGCATGGTATTTACTCCCAAGTAAGTATGGCTAGGATAAGTAGCAGTGATGTGGGCTGTGGGTGTGGCAAGTGAGGCAGAATTGTCCTAGTATTTAGTTTAGTGCTGTTCTTTGAAAAGTGCCACCATTGCTGTGATCACGCAAACACTTACAACCCATGGGCTTCAGCTGCTCAAAGCCTGTGGGTTGGAAGTGTTTGCAGGATCACAGCCACTGCAGCCGCTGCAGTGGAGGCACTTTGCAATTACTGTAGGGTGAGTCTGCTTCACCTGCCACATGGTTTATAAGTAGCCTAAATAAATGCCATGTGTGAAATGACAGATTTTTTTTAACAGGTCCTTCTGTACTCTTTTACCCAAGGATCTGTCTTATTTGCCACAAGTGTTCATGATAGATTCCATAAACTAATAAAGCAAACAAAGATAATTTTTGTTTCTCATCTTGGGTTAGCCATGTGAAACCATGTGAGATGACAAGCTGCTCCTGCTGAAATTTCCTCCTCTACACCATTGGTATTCAAACTTTTTAGACCGGGACCCATTGATTGGAATGGTACTCTTGTCAGGACCCACCAGAAATGATGTTATTAACCTGGAAGTGATGTTGTGGCAGGAAGTGACATCATCAAGCAGGAAGTGCTGTCATTGTCACATAATAAAATGACACTCTGGAAATGCAGATTGGCACTCTTGGACTACAGCAGTTTTACAACCATGAAACATCCCTGACAGAAAGCAAGATTAGGACAAAATATGATGTAAAAGCAGAGAACTAAAAAGAAAATTTAAAAAACCCTCATTTGAAAATTCAAGCTGTGTAACACTCATAGAAGGAATATAACAAGAATAAGGTCTACAGTTTCCAAGATGGCTGCTCCTAGCTTTCCACGACCTCCCTGATATCAGGTCGTGACCCACCAAGTGGGTCCCAATCCACAGTTGGAATAACACTGCTCTACATAATTGTTAAAAGTCGAGGAGCCCTGAAGTTGAAAGGTTGGCCACCCCTGTTCTACATGCAGTCCAGCAAAATAAGAAATGATTCTACATCTTCTTTTAATTTCAAATTACTTGTTGAGTTAAGGGGTTGATAGAAGGAATGTGTTTTTAGTATCACCTTCAAATTGAAGGACAACCGGCATGCATCAAAATTAGATTTTGAGCCTTATAGGCTTAAGTTGCCCATGAAGAGATTATCAGAAGAGGCGATGTCTCTGACAAGCTGTCACATACAAATCCTTGCAGTGATTGTAGAAAATGTCATCTTAACATCTGTAACTATCCTGCTGTTTAATGTCTTTTTGCAGCATGCCGGTTGACACATATTTAAGCAAAGGTTTATTTTTCACCTTCTCCACCACTTTATTAAAAAGAAAGTTCATGTTCAGTAAGATTTCTTTTTTAAAAAAATGTAGCATTGGAATTGAATTGAACTATGACTCTGCTATGTAATAAGTTATTTTTCCAACGGAAAAGCTTGATGGTCTCAGCAGTATCTGAATGCGTAACTGTAAGTGATTTCAATACTGATGAAATAGGTTTGCCTTCTTCCTCTGAAAAGGGGCCAGGAAGTGACCTACACATAAGAGAGCATGCAGCAGAAAATAAATAAACTAAGGGTACATGCTTGTAGCCAAAGTGCCACATTAAGTGACAGCTAAACATTTTTTTTCAGATTAGTACTCTCTACTATCCATCATCCTTAGCTCTCCGCAAACTACTCTGGGTTATGAATGCAATATCCGGTTTTTTTTATATGAGCCCTGATAGAAAATAACTACATTTGGAGACCTTATTTGTAGCAGTAACCACAGCATTTCTTTCTAACTACCACCTTTATTTCCAAGGTGTTAACCCCTATACACTCACAAACACTAGATCTCTGTACAGAGGCAAACGATTTCAATTTATTTTTAAGCTGGAAATCAAGTGTTGCAAATTGGGAAAGCCTGCTAAAATTATGGCTCAGATAAGAACAGGTCTATTGCCCGTGGCTACATAAAGCTTATGAATGATGAAGCAATGCTTGTCAAATGAATCACTATTTAGTGCTCCGTGAATTCTAGATGCTAAATAAGTTAAGCCATCTCCACCTTGCTGCTGCATTTAATTGCTGCAGTAGGTCTGGAGCTGAGCTTCAGTCTGCCTTAATGTCAACCTTGACACTTCCATAACCTCTGACTTTTGCACTTTGTGATAATTGATTTCCCTGAAGAGAGACAATTATCACAAAGTGATATAATAAAGCCATATAATAAATGGATTCTGCAGTAAAGAGGCCTAGAGTTGAATAATGTAATTTTCTAATTATGTTAACACATCTACTGGTTCTAGTTGCCTATTGAGCCAGAGACATATTGAAATAAAATGCACAGGGCCTCTAAAATTGTATGCCTTACAGCACAATCCTATGTGAATCTACTCAGAAGTAAGCCCTATACTGTTCATTGGGGCTCTGTGTTCCTCTTGACTATGTGGAACAAGCATCTGGATAGCTATCAGATAGCTGAGGCTAGGAACCTTTCTGAAAGCTCTGGCCAAACATTCTGACTTCACCACACTTACAGAGGACCGGAAGCATAACCAGAACATGGCTGTTATCAGGAAGATGGAAAAGAAGGCTTGCCTGTCAGATGCACATCCTCCACTCAGGTGATCCTAGTTTTGAGCTTTCAAGTGAAGGTAAAAAGGCTTCCTTGAAAACAGATGGTACAAACAAACATGGTCTTGCAGGGGTTCCATTGCAGAATATATTGCCCCTGTATGA
>JAJKFI010000020.1:11872401-11887251 GCA_029204185.1 Lerista edwardsae | reverse complement strand
GTAAAATATGTTTGCACCACTCTCAGAGTCAGAGAGGCCAGCACACAGACATGCACCATCCTCCCTGACTCCAAGAGTGGTCCAAACATGCTTCATAATGGCCCTTGCACAATCCAAACTTAGCTGGCCTAACTACACCAGCCAAACCCCAGGTTAGGATTGCACTCTAACTTTGTGCCAACAAGTAAGAGCAGATTATTAGCATCTATAATCAGGCTGGTAAGCAGAAGAGCAGGTAGTATGAGTGGCTATAGATTGTGCAAAAAGTCTTAAAGCAGATTAAAAAAATAAAGTGCTGGACAGGTTATCTGAAAAGGTTCCTGCCATCTGATGGCTTTTAAATCTTCTCTGTCTTCTGTCATTACAATTACAAGTACTGGTATTTTTAAAACAATGGATGAAGTTTTTATAAAAGCAACTGAACATTTCAGTATTTTCATTGGGGGAAAAAATAAGATGGATCTGAACGTGCAGTATCAGTTTTGGGTGAATTTCTATTTAAAATTGATGCTGCTATCAAACATGTAAACATAAGGTTATTAAGAGAGTCATAGTTACTCCCGCTATTTACTTGCACTTCATTGAACTTCTTCACTTTGACATTTAGCGCATGGGGCAGAAATGACATTGCACCAACATCCGCTGCAGGCCTTTGTGAGCTTTGTTTTAATTAAGGCCTCAATTCTATGCATGCTTATTTTGAAGTAAGTCCTATCAATCTCAGTAGAACTTTCTTCTGAGCAAACATGCAGAAGATTGGATTATTGTTACTTCTTTTTTATTGCCTTGCTTGTGGACAACGTGACTACCAAGCAGGCTAGAAGAGGAATTGCTTTATATTTAATTTTTTTCCACATGTAATAGGATTTTATGTATAACTAGCTGTTTGTGACCCGGCGTTGCCCGGGGGACAATGTATCCCAAGGGTCTAGTAGGAGAAGGAATGAATTAGGGCCCCCCCCCCGTATTTCTGTGCAGATCGCCAGGAATATGTGTACCAAGTGTGGTGCACAGCGTTCCAGGCGTTCCAGAGTGATGGAGGAACGTACACGGAAATATGCAAACACCCCTACACGGTATGAAGTAGCCAGATCCAGGTGGAAATATACCACTCCTCACTGAAATACGAACGTATTGATGACCCCAAGCCCGAAATGCACACTATCACTGTGAAAGTAAGTAGGAAGCAGGCACACAATCAAGTAAGAGAGCGAAATGAAACGGGCACACTTACTGAACACTGCAGGTAATGTGGCAGGATAGCAGTGAAGTATGAGCAACGGGAGCAGCTGGCCAGTTAGCTGTGTGGAAATATGTCCCTCTAAGGTCCGACTGGATGCTGGAATTGTCTGGAACCTGCTGTTTCCAGCCTGGACAACTCAGAGAGTGGGCAGTAGTTTCACTTTCATTTTAGATTAGTCTCTGTGTATCAGCTCAGGTACTGCAGTTCCACCACATAACCTGCAGAATCGTTTGTGACCACAGGGTGGCAGCAGACCTCTAGTCCAATGCAATGCCTTTGGTTCTTGACATGCTGGCCCCCCTCCCTGAAAAACCGGGGTGTGTAGGGGTGTGTGACCCCCGCAGTGTTTGTCGCCAGGCCTTAAGGTACGTGCGTGCCGAGTTTCGTGCAGATCGGTCAAGGCGTTGAGCAGCCTATGCAGAACATACACACCCACATACCCGCACACCCACATACATACACACACACAGACCCACGTCCGTTTTTATATATATAGATATTTCTTTTGACAAAGAGGTGCAAGTGAACCTATTCTGCATTTTTATGTTTTTAATTAGAGCAATAGGAATATTAATGATGAAAATGATATGCAACTCTGATTGGGCCAATCATGCAATAAATGATCATTTGAGAGTAAATCAACATTTTTTAAGATGAAACATTGGGATGTGATCTTTTTTCCCTTACAACCCAATCCTAAACAGGGCTGGAATAGGCAGGCCAACTGGCCTGTGACATGTCCAGCCCCCGGTTAGGAGGCAGCTGTGGCGCAACTTGGAGGAAGGGGACTTTTGTCCCCTTAAAGGTAAAGGTTTCCCCACGACTGAATGGTCTAGTCGTAACCGAGTGTAGGGGGTGGTGCTCATCTCTATTTCAAAGCCTGTAGAGCCGGCGTTTTGTCCGAGGACAAGCTTCTGTGGTCATGTGGCCGGCATGACTCTACGCCGTAGCACACGGAATGCCATTACCTTCCCACTGGAGTGGTCCCTATTTGTCTACTTACATTTAGGTGCTTTTGAACTGCTAGGTTGGCAGGAGCTGGGACAAGCAACGGGAGCTCACTCCGTCGCGCAGTCTTGAACTCCCAACCTTCCGGTCGGAAAGCCCAGCAGCAGCCCACTGCGCCACCATGTCCCTTACCTCATGTAAAACCCCAGCCACCCCTATGTGATGACTTGGATCTGTGCCAGTGAAATCACTGGCACAAATCCAAGCAGCCCATATAGGGCCAACTGGGCCGGGGGCAGAGATTAGGATCCACCACCACCCCGACCTGCTCACAGGTGCCCTCCCTATCCTCCCCATCCCATTATGCCTTCCCTCCTCTCTCCCCGAGCCCCTGTGCCAACCTTCTTAGGCCAGTCTTACCTGCTTCTGGGACCGGCGCAGGGAAGTCAGTCTCCCTGACTCCAAGGGTGTCACAAAGCTAAAATAAATTTAAAATAAAGTGGTAGGAAGGGAAGAAACTAACACTAAAGAGAATTTATAGAAGCAGAGAAAATGGCATACAGTTGGGCCCCTGTATCCCCAGATCCCGTATCCATCAATTATCCATCAATCGAAGCGGGAGTCCCTTTCCATTTTTTATTCTTACTTTGCGTTGCTGATAAACCTTGCTTGGGGCGGGGAGGGCAGAATTCTGTACCTAACATAGGTTCCTTCTTATCAGCAGTTTCAGGTATCCACAGGGTGGGTGGGGGAGAAAGATATGCCCCATAGATACCAGGACATGTCCGTATTGGAAAATAAGGTACTCATTTTGTCTATTTCAGGAACAGTTCAGGAAATTGATGTTAACCAAACATGTTCTTATAGATAAGGGAATATTGCAAAAATTTATTGTCCTTTTATTGTTTGTGTTAAATGTTTATAGTCAGCATTTGAGGGTGCAATCCTATAATGGAGTTAGGCCGGCACAGTTAGGCAGCAAAACTTCGCCGGCAGAAGGGCTGCCGTAAAGCACGTTTGGACCACTCTTGGAGTCAGGGAAGATGGTGCATGTCTGTGTGCTGGCCCTCTGACTCTAAGGTGGTCCAAACATGCTTTACGGTGTCCCTGTTTAGGATTGTGTGCTTAGTTATGTAAGGTATGATGAAGGGACTGCAGGGGGCAGTCTCTGATCCACCTGTGTAACAGTTAATCACCTAACCTCTGAGTAAAATCCAGAAAAGGAGAACCCCTTGCATTGTTTTCAGTAACACAGAGCTGTAGCAATTGCGTGAAGATATGCTGTTGAAGGGTATTTTTAAACACAGCATTACCTGCGCCACTTTGCCATATGTAGGACTGTGCCTCTACACAAAATTGATTATATTTGCAATTTTCTAGTGCAGTTAATGTAATCTTAGAATTGGATGATCGTATTGTTTTTTAAAGCTACATCAGAATTATAATTGCTAGAGTGATGGTAACATTTTTAGGTGGCAGCACTTCAATGTTTATGGTGTAAGGGTTACAGATAAGAAAGGTTTGCTGTTTTCATCTGCTGTCAGCTGAATTCTGATGTAGGAAGTTAGTCTTTGGCATTACATTTGGATGAACTGGGTTTCAAGGAGATTTCACCAGAATACATTGCCCCATTAGGAAACTGCAATTTGTGCAGAATGATGCTGCACAAGTTCGGACCAGCAATAGATATTATAGTCATATAATGCTTTTGCTATGTCAGCTGCATTGACTGTTAGTTCATTTCTGAGTGCAGTTCAAGGTGCTGGTTATTAGGGGTGTCAAACTCATTTTATTCAGAGGGCCAAGGTTAGCATTCACACCTGCTGAGAGCTGGAAGTGACATCATTAAGCAGGAAGTGACATCATTCAGCAGATGATGGGCAGAAAAAAGCACTTTGTTCTCACATAGAAATGTGATAACATTAGCAGCAAATGACAGAAGAGAAAATGTGCAAATCTTGTTCATATTTTCAAGATATGAGAGCATCCAATTATAGGAGAATCTATAGGCTAGGAGAATCCAATTATAACAGGGGCCAGATAAATTTTTTCCGGGGGCTGCATTCAGCCTGCAGGCTTTGTGTTTGACAGCCATAAAGTCTTGAATGCTTAGGACCAGAGTACTCAGTCTGCCTTCCCACATATGAAATTGCTGACCACTGAAGCCAGCTAATGGAACTCTTCAGATGTGTGAGAGGGGCCTTTCTCTGGCACTTTGTTTGTGGAACTCCCTGCTCAGGAACTGGCATCCTCACCACCAAGGTTCCAACAGCAGCTGAAAAGCCCTTTATTCTGTCAAGCTTTTGAAGCTTAAATTCAAATATGTAGGACTGAAGATTTTTCTGGCTGCTATTATTTGCATGTTTTTGAATTATTTCGTGTATTGTTGGTGGCAGGCTTTTTCTGCTTTGTTACTGTATAATTTTTTATTTTATTTTAGTGGGTTGCCTAGGGTGCCTCTTTACTTGCAATCCAGTTCTATCTAGGCTGCAGAAAACTCTTGAGCTTGGTAGAACTGCTTGACCCAGGATCCTCTCTCCTCTTTCCAGGTTGCCCCTTCTTTCAGGTCAGACCCACACCAGCAAAATGGCTAGCATAGGGCAATTGGTCAGCCTACTGGGAGATAAGTAGTACCTCCTGCTGTCTGTCTGATTGCCCACCCTGCCTTTGGATTCAGCAAAGGCTTTATCAGTGTGGCTATATCAACATTAATGGTGGGGGCTAGGATTAGGCCAGTGATGGCGAATCTATGACACGCGTGTCAAAGGTGACACGCCACAACGTTTGGGGTGACACAGCAGCATTCATCAGCGCCTGGCAAAAACAGAATTTGCTTGACTCATTTTTCATTTTTGTAATTATTCGGTGTTTCTTTATATAATACAAAGCACCACACATGATTGGACTGTAGTTTTAGTTTAAACAAATGAATATAAATAATTATTTGTCTTTTGTTTTGGGGGAGGGGGGTTGACACACCAGCAGAATCAAGTTAAGCAACTTTAGATACACTGAGCCCAAAAGGTTCTCCATCACTGGATTAGGCTGTAGGAGGAGAAAGACAGGATGCAAATATCTTAATGAATGATACTATGCCAGTGGTTCTCAAACTGTGGGTCAGGACCCACCAGTGAGTTGTGAAATAATTTCAGGTGGGTCATGAAGCACCGAGAGCAGCCATATTGAAAATGGGACACTGAAGATGGGACACTGGAAAGGGTTAGGGCTGTGTGGTTGTTTTGTGGTTGTAAGTAGGCTTTTTTCTTTCTGATTCACTTTTCTATTGGAAAATGGCTGAGAAATCACCCAACTTATTGCTGCATTCTCAGGAAAGCAGCAGGCTCTGTTGTCACAATGACATCACTTCTGGTCATGACATCACTTACGGTGGGTCCCAGACAGACTGTCATTCTGAAAAGTGGGTCCTGGTACTAAAAGATTTGAGAACCGCTGAATATGACATTTTTCTACAGTATTTAACATACAAGCAATGATGTCATCATTGTGGAAATGGGAAAATTGTAGTATTTTGACTGTCGTCTGTGTTCCTTGCTACTAAATTGGTTGTTTTAATTATTCTCTTAAACTCTAAATAAATTGTAAATAATTTCTTTTATACATGTGGGGAAAAGAAGCACAAATGTGACTTCTTTAATACTACAATCCAATTTCTATGTTCATAATTTCATATTAATTGGTGCCAGGACACTCTCCTAATACTCCCAAATTAAAATTTGAGAGTAAGAGCGTGAAAAGTGGCCTCATAAAAAGCCTCATGTTGATTTTTTTAAATGTCTGTCATGTCATGAAGGAAGGTTATCGCTTCAAAATCCTCACCAGCTGAGTTCATTCGGTTTTCACCCTGCCCCTTTCCCCTATTGTACCTAGTTGCCCGTGTAGTTCATTTTTTTAAAGCTATGTTTTCGGTAAAATAACTTCAGGAACAGTGTTTTCAGTGTTTTCTGAAATGAAGAGACTGTGGGAGCAATCCTGAGCACCTGGTCACGTCGACACAACATCGTTGCATTGATGCAATGGCGCTAGCTGTAGTGCTGGCTTGGGGGGGGCACCAGCGGCCTCTGCTGGCACAGGAGCGGTTCTGAGAGGGTGGAAGGTCGGAACTGGGCAGGAGGTGGGTTGAACTGGGTGTGCTGGTGGACATGCAGGCTCGGGAAGGGGTATGTGTGTGATGCACTGTTAAGCTGCATCCAAGGACGAGTCCCTGGGCCGCACAGCCCCAATTTGGGCCGCATGGCTTAATCAGTTCTGTGTTTCGCAGGCGCCAATCCAAGGAAGCCATTGGGGCGGCAGGAACCTCCCATGGTGTAAGGGCCCGAATGTTGCGCTTGCTGGCCTGCTTGCTCCAACGCAGCATAGGATTGCACTGCCCATCTGTGGGACTGCTCTTGCACTGGTGTACATGGAGATACACTGGTATATGGAGTATACAATTTGGCTATATTCTATATGCTACAGTCAAACCTCTGAAGTCAGCTTTGGTAGGATGTACTTGCGTTATGCAGAATGCATTTCAAATTATTTGTGTTGGTTCTGTTCCTATGAGGATAAAATAAAGGAGAAACAAATATTCCATTTTCTGGAGGCTTGCTCCTGCTTAGTACTGTGGTTTGTATTTTTTTGTTGTGTTTTTCAAAATCTTCTTAGTAATAGGGCAGCATTACTGAGCATTACGCTTTTAATATGAAACCTGATTCACTTTACCAATTTAGCCATTTGGTAATTTCACAAGGGGCTTTTGCTTATGCTGCTGCTCAAATGGTGGAGATCTGGGAATTACTAGATGCAAGATACAGAGCCCCATATATTGTCCAGCAGACAAACGTGCACCATCCTCCAAGAGTGGTCCAAACACACTTTACGGTGGTCCTGGTGCCAGCCAAACTTTGCGGGCCTAACTGTGCCGGCCTAACTCCAGGTTAGGATTGTGCTCTCAGTCTATTCCGCTTTCACAACACTTCTTCCAATTGTGAAAGTTGTTAGTGAAAAGTCAATGAACCAAATTCCAGTCATTCATACTTTCTGCAGCCTGCTTTAATGTATTGGAACTCATTTCTGTAAAATGAAAATATGATTTGGAGACTGTCAAGTGGTTCGATAGGTAAACCTGAGTAGTAAATGAGTTAGATTGCCATCAAATGCACTACTTTGTTTTTATTTTTTTTTAATGTTCCTCTGTTTTTCTGATCTGTACAGCTTCAGGATTATTCTTGTTTAAAACAATGCCTTCTTTTTGAGGAAGAATACATCAACCATTTATTTTTTACCATGGTAGGGCCTTGCTGAAATACAGTACCATCAATAATAACTTCCTCACGATCTTTTCTTCATATGAAATGGATAGTTTCTTAGCCTCTTTCACAAAGGCCAAAACTTTTGGAATGTTACAGTCCATGTGGGGCTATGTCCATGTAGTTCATTGGATTGCCTCATGAAATTGTCACTTTTATGTGGTTTGTCTGCATACAGTTGCAAAACCTTCCTGTTGGTACTTTGTGCCAGCATAGAGGAAATCAGATGATAGTTGGTCTGTGTGAAGTGCTGCATGTCAATAGTTCACTGTGTATTCCCTGAGGCATCTGGTGGGCCGCTGCGAGATGCAGGAAGCTGGACTAGACGGGCCTTTGGCCTGATCCAGCAGGGCTCTTCTTATGTTCTTAAGGCCCAGATTGGGTTGCATTTACCTCAGAAATTTACCTCAGAATGCCTGATACAAGGGAGTGGCAACAGGATGTTGTCCTGTGTGCTCCCTGAGGCATCTGGTGGGCCACTTTGAGATTCAGGAAGCTGGACTAGATGGGCCTTTGGCCTGATCCAGTGGAGGTCTTCTTATGTTTTTACAATCTAAAAAAAATGCAGAAGACCACCACAACAGCCACTAGAAAAGACAGTGTGTAGGGGTGAATATGGACAATTACGCTCCCCCTGCTAAATATAAGAGGAACACCACTTGAAAAAGTGCCTCTTGCCCAGTTAGTAGGGTTTGTCACATGGTTGTGCCTCTCAGAATAACTCTGTTGATAACAGTAGCGTAGCTAGGGGAGTGGTGCGGTAAATATTGCAGGTGCTAAAATGCGCCATGAAAGAAGCCCCTCCCACTTGCCATCGGAGCCTTTCTGGGCATGTCCAGAAAGGCTCCATCAGTGAGTGGGAGGGGCTGCTCACATGGCGTCTTGTGGTGCCTGCAGTACTTACCGTGTCTAGCTACGCCACTGCTTCATAACATTCTAAGAACTTTTGGACCAACCTTTTCTCTCCAGGACTCAGCTCCATTAGCATCTTCCTGTCCACCCCTGTACCATAGTTTGCCTGTACTTTGCCTCCTGATTGTGCCCCTTGCTGTGCTGTAGGCATTTCCCAGTATCCACGGTTTCAGTTATCCACAGATACCACAGTTACTGGGACTCCAATTAAAAAGATAAAGGTAAAGGTTTCCCCACAACCGAATGGTCTAGTCGTGACCAACTGTAGGGGGCAGTGCTCATCTCCGTTTCAAAGCCTACAGAGCCAGCGTTGGTCCGAAGACAAGCTTCCATGGTCATGTGGCCCACATGACTGTATGCCCTAGTGTACGGAACACCATTACCTTCCCACTGAAGTGGTACCTATTTATCTACTGGCATTTTTATGTGCTTTTGAACTGCTAGGTTTGCAGGAGCTGGGACAAGCAACGGGAGCTTATGCTGTTGCGTGGTCTCAAACTCCCAACCTTCCGGTCAGAAAGCCCAGCAGCAGCAGTTTAATCAGTGCTACTATGTCCCTATATTGAAAAGACAGGGGAACATTAAACAAATCTCTTTTTTTACCTTGTTGCAGTAAAACCACTGATGTTTCCCTACCTTTAAAAAGGTATCTCCAGTATCCATGGTGGGGTCTGGAATGGAACCCCAGTGGATAATGGGGCATGCCTGTATTTTTAATTTTCAAAACTTCCATTGAAATCAAATGGAGGAGCCTGTTCCGACTACCCTCAGGAGGAAAGGTCTGGAAGGCACACCTGTTTGATGCCATTCAGGTTTTGCAATCACGTGGTTACAACATTAATATGCATGTTCAGGTTGCTGTTATATTGCCATTCCTCGAATGTTTCTCTTTTCGCTTGAACTAACTGAAAGGTCAGATGCATCACTGGTAATTATCTGCAACCTTTCTAGCTCATTAACTCCATCAACAAGCTAATTAAGTTATTTGGTTGCAGTCCCCCAACAATTACTATGTAGTCACCATTTGTTTTAATGTGAGTAATGCTTCATTGGTTGGGCCTGTCCACTGCTCGAGACTAGGGAAACCTTCTGTCCTTAGGCCTGGTTCAATTTAAACAAGTACAGGTGTGCCCTGGTATCCACGGTTTCAGTTATCCATAGATACCATGGATACTGGGACGTCAGTTAAAAAGATATGGGAACATTAAACAAATCTCATTTTTTTACCTTGTTGCAGCAAAACCACTGATGTTCTCCTATCTTTAAAAAGGCATCTCCAGTATCCACGGTTTCAGGTATCCACAGTGGGGTCCAAAAAGGAACTCTAGCAGATCCCGGAGCATGTCTGTACTAGATTCATCACAATAATTTTCTAATTTGAAGTAAATTCATAAAAATGTAGGTGGATCTGGCTAATATTTTCAAATGGTTCCTTCTGCTAAGACTGCTCGTTTCTCCTCTTCTTGCCTTCTCTTCTTGCCTCCAAGGAGGCCTTCCATGGGTCCCCTAGGATCTATGCCAGGTATATAACTGGAGTAAGGCCAAACAATGAAAATGCAAGGGACGGTTTTGAGAAGAGGGAATCATTTTCTGGCCCACGCTGTCACCACTGGGACTCACCCCCTCCTTCCCCCAAAACAGCTGGAAAAAGGGGTTGCATGGGAAGATGGGGAGCAGTGGAAGGGGTTAGCAGCCCTGTTCCTACCCACTGCTTACTCACTTGAAATCAAACCCCACACCTTCAACAGAACCACAGTCTAAGACACCAACAGTGCTAACTGCCAATGTTTAATATTTTTAGACCACAGTGGCTAGGAATTCACTGCATGGCACGCTATGGCAATGTTTTTCAAACTATGGGTTGGGACCCACAAGGTAGATTATGAACCAATTTCAGGTTGGTTGCGTAGCACCTAGGGCAGCCACAGTTGAACATATGGGAACATGGAACACTGGAAAGGAGAAGGGCTGTGTGGTTGTTTTGCTTGTGTCAAGGTTGTAAGCAGGCTTTTTTCTTTTCTTTCTGATTCACTTTGCTATTGGAAAATGGCTGAGAAATAACCCAACATATTGCTGCATTCTTAGCTGCATTGTGGTTCTGGCATCATCATGGCAGTACTTTTGGCCATTACCTCACTTCTGGTGGGTCCTGGACAGATTGTCATTCTAAAAAGTGGGTCCTGGTGCTAAAAGGCTTGAGAACCACTGTGCTATGGGAATAATAATGCTGACCTATCTTAAAGGTTGTTCAAAGGGTGGCTGAGATAACGTACGTGAAATGCTTTCAATACTGAAAAGTGGTATAAAAATAACGATCATTGTCGTTCAAAAAGAAAGTCCT
This sequence comes from Lerista edwardsae, assembly GCA_029204185.1. Lineage (NCBI taxonomy): Eukaryota > Metazoa > Chordata > Lepidosauria > Squamata > Scincidae > Lerista > Lerista edwardsae. The sequence continues at coordinate 11,876,498 of JAJKFI010000020.1, read as the reverse complement.
GATAATGGTATTGAGAAATGCCCCCGTTGCCCTCCCTGTTCCTGGTACGGGTGTGGTTTACTTGCCATAACTACCAGAATGCTACAAAAGGCTTGCAATCTCTTTAGTTTCAATCAGTGTTTGGTCAGGAAGTCCAAAACGATTTGTACCAGTGCTTTCCAAACTGTGAGTCGGCACTCACCAGTGGGTCACAAGCCAATTTCACGTGGGTCGTAAAGCACCTAGGGCAGCCAATATGGAAAGATGGGTTGCTGGAAAGGGGGCGTGCAGTGTAGTTGTTTTGCTTGTGTTAAGGTTGTAAATAGGCTTTTTTTTTTTTTGCTTCTGATTCACTTTGCGATTGGAAAATGGCTGAGAAATAATCCAACTGACTGTTGCATTCTCAGGAAAGCAGCAGGCTCTGGCATCATAATGATGACACATCTGGCCGTGACATCCCTTCTGGTGAGTCCCGGACAGATTGTCATTCTAAAAAGTGGGTCCCAATACTAAAACGTTTGAGTACTACTGATTGGTACCTTCAATCTTTTGAGATTTTTTTTTGGGGGGGAGGGGGCTTAGAATCCCATTGTTTTGCTTACAATCTAGTTGCTCCACTACAAACACACATGGGCACGCACACACACGCGTGCGTGCACACACACATACATACACACACACACACACACACACACACACACAGAGAGAGAGAGAGAGAGAGAGAGAGAGAGAGAGACCAGCATACAATGCATCATGTAATGTGTAAACTCTATTATGCTTTTTGTTCAGCTGATGTTTCCCTGTAGATATTGATCTCTCTCTCTCCCCCCCCCCTTTTTTTGTGTGTGTACACTTACACACGCATATGGCATTCCTCCCCCCAGGCTTATTTTTCAGTCAATAGCAATTTCATTCTATTTCTGGCTATCAATGTTCCCATTTCACTGCAATTTTTATACACTGTCCATTGGTCAGCTTCTTGTAATACTAAAAGAAAAAAAAAATAGGTCATGGAATGAACAGAGACCTGAGAAATGAATGGAGAAAAATACTCATGCTGGGGTGTTGAATGGGTCTAAAATGATCATCTGGTCCATCTGTTGCAAAGCCTTTCACACAACAGCATCTCCCTCCTCAAATCAATTCCGTATTCCACTTTTTGTTTTGTCTTGAATTTTAGTTTTGTTAGAGCCCAATTCTATCTAACGTTCCAGCGCTGATGTAGCCATGCCAACCAGGTGTGCACTGCATCATGCATTGGGGTTGCAGTCAGGGAGACCTCCTCAAGGTAGGGCAGAGGTTTTATACAGTTCAATAAATGTATACATATATTGTGTACAGTTCTGGTCACTGCACCTCAAAAACGACATAGTGGAGCTGGAGAAGGTGCAGAAGAGAGCAACAAAAATGATTACGGGGCTGGGGCACCTCCCTTATGAAGAAAGACTGCAGCATTTGGGCTCCTCAGCCTAGAAAAAAGGCGCCTGATGGGGGACATGATTAAGACATACAAAATTATGCATGGAAGGGATAGCGTTGATAGAGGGATGTTCTTTTCCCACTCTCACAACACCAGAACCAGGGGGCATCCGCTAAAACTGAGGGTTGAGAGAGTTAAAACAGATAAAAGGAAGTACTTTTTTACCCAGTGGGTAGTTAATCTGTGGAACTCTTTGCCACAGGAGATGGTGATGGCATCTGGCCTAGATGCCTTTAAGAGGGGATTGGACGGATTTCTGGAAGAAAAGTCCATCGTGGCCATGATGTATTGTGCAACCTCCTTACATTCGTAGTAGGCTACTTCAGCGTACTGGGTGCAAGGGAGTGGCAACAGGATGTAAGCATCTTGTTGTCTCATGCCTCCCTGGGGCACCTGGTGGGCCGCTATGAGATACAGGAAGCTGGACTAGATGGGCCTTTGGCCTGATCCAGTAGGGCTCTTCTTATGTTCTTGTACACACCCTATCCACCTATCCAGCCATACATCATACATCCATATGTACGCTCACGCACATAAAATCAGAATAAAAGAGGAAATGCTTGGAAGCGACATCCTTGATTCTATGATCCTTCACCCTATATAAAATGTTTGCTTTATTTTTTCCCCAGGTGGAAAATTGCGGCATATTCACACAGCCCAACCCAAATCACCTGTTTGCCTGGTTTTCCTCAAGTTTGGCTCAATAGGAGATCATTCTTAGCAGATATCTGACAACGTCTGTCTGTACATACACTGTCTCTGCACTGACACCTGATGTCAGAAGGCCTAAGTGTCGTGCCGCCCAGGCTAAGTCCTACGTGTTCACAAACATTTGCAAAAATTGCATCAGTATTTTCAGCAGAATCCATTGTGGCTGCAGGACCCCATCTGTGCCTTTGTCTCATTTTTTAATCAGGACGAATTGCCTCTGAGTGACAAAGATCTTCTTTCTTCTCTAGTCATCCTTGAAACCAAATTTTGTCATGAGATCACTTTGGTTGATATAAGTGGAACCCAAAATAAAATAGTGGAGTTACTCTCATGGAGTTGGACCGCTGTTGAGTTTAAAAGCCTTGGCAAATATTTTCCAAAAAACCGCTTGAAAATGAACATGGCCTAGCATAGATGTGCCATGCAATTCTATACTGTACATATTCCCTGAGAACTAAATGCAGTTGTGTTCAGTGGGGTTACTCCCAATCATTGAGTTTAGGATTGCGGTTTTACACTGATCCTTCATAACTCCCCACACAGTGATGCAGTAGTGCCAACGTGGCATCCGCTTTATCCACCAGGGGAGTTTTTGGCATCCAGAGGTCTCCTTGGGATAAGGGAACATTTATTCCCTTACCCCTGAATAAGTTCAAGGCAGCCTGTTGGGTCTACTCAAATCACTGGCACAAGTCCACTTGAACCCATGAAGCTAGATTGAGGGGTTGGGACTCAGCAGGTGCCACTGCCACCGAACCTGCCCTTTTCTGGTTCTGCCCAATCCACCTCCTCCCTGCCCCGGTCACAGGGTGCAATTCTAAACAGCACTGGACTGGTGAGGCCGACTATTCTTCAACAGATTAATCATTGCAGTTAACCAACTCACTCCTTGGAATTTTGTATCCTCATTACATGTCCTTAGCTGTATCCACAGAACATTTGAATTTATGCTGAGTAGACAGGGTTTAATTTTTGCCAGTGCTTGTTCCCGAAATATTTTTTCCATACCAATATTATTAAGTAGTAGCAGAGTACCTCTGAGCATATTTAGAATGTCTTAGCATTACTACCACAACCTGCCTAGATGCATTTAGGACTTAGGAAGCTGCCTTTCAGGACTTAGGCATTTTGCTTTCATTCCCTGCCTCCCATCCCCTTAAAGAAATCAAATCAAGTAAATGTGATTTTCCAAGTAAAGGTCTAACCCCATTTCTCTTTGCAAAGCAAATACACTAATCAAATTAGCATCGGCTCCCAGGGAAAGTGGACCTGTAGAAGAATGTAAAAGAAGGATTTTCACCCTTTATTCTGATGTGTGTGTTGTGGTGCAACACTAATATACAACTGCTGCTGTATGTCAGAGCAAATGGAGGCTTTTAGTGATTTAGCTACTGTGTGCAATCTCACTGCGGTGGATGGACAGGGCTGGGTGCATGCAGCATTTAAAGCTCTCCATCTTTCTGCCCTAGACTTGATCTAATGATTTTTTAACCTTCCTTACTATCATCTCTCCACCCAAGTTTGTAAAATATTAGTTCCCTTGTTTTAAGGATGTGGAAATAGTAAGGGGAGCTTGTTTTCCATTTGATCCTGTCACCCTGATTACCTGCTTCCTTACTGGGAAGCTACTTCCCTCTAATGGCTCTTAACTGTTATCAGTAATAGCTAGAGTGGCATGCCAAGTAGATCCTGATCATGTGATCATGCAACCAGAGGAGAGAACCACACTGTGAAGGCTACATCTGGGTCTGAAGATTCGGTGAATTGCAGAATACTGTATATTTGAAAAGCGGTGGTTTAGGCTAGCCTGTCCATGCAAGCTGCCTTGGGCATTTGCTTCGGCATGGAAAAAACAGGATATACATTGAATGAATGAATGAATGAATGAATGAATGAATGAATGAATGAATGAATGAATGAATGAATG
>JAJKFI010000020.1:11805215-11872391 GCA_029204185.1 Lerista edwardsae | reverse complement strand
ATGAATGAATGAATGAATGAATGAATGAATGAATGAATGAATGAATGCGATTGCAATCCTAACCTGGAGTTACCTGCCGGCACAGTTAGGCAGCAAAGTTTGGCCGGCCCAAGGGACACTGTAAAATCTGTTTGGACCACTCTCGGAGTCAGAGAGGCCAACACACAGATGTGCGCCATATTCCCTGAATCCAAGAGTGGTCCAAACATACTTTATGGTGGAGCTTGTGCTGGCTAACTGTGCCCGCCTAACTCCAGATTAGCATTGAGCAATGAATGAATGAACGAATGAATGAATATGGAGAGTTTTCACTGCAGTTTGGACAGCTCCAGGAACATTCAGCACTGGCATGAAAAATCTCCATGAGAACAGAAGGACACATAAACTTGGCAAGCCATAGAGGAGTTAGCAAGTAGACCATACTGGCTACTGTAAGGAGGCTGCTGCTACAGCACAAAGTAGTCAAGGAGCAGCAAAGGACCACCATACTCATTTGTGGCATCTGGGGTGGTGGTGGTAGTGGTTGTAGAAGTAGTAGTTATAGGGAAACACTTTTGAGGTATGTGTACAAGGAGTTGGAGGCGTGTGCTCAGAAGTGTAGCCAGAGGGGAGGCAGTGTGGTAAGGACGACAGGCGCTGCAGCGCGCCATGTAAGCAGCCCCTTCCCCTTTCCATTGGAGCCATTCAGGGTAGGGGCAGGGTATGCACAGGGCAACAGCTGTGCATAGCATTGCTGTCCAGATTGGCTTCAATGGCAAGGGAGAAGGGCCGGTTGCACAGTGCATTCTGGCACCTGCCGGGCTTATTGCGCTTTCCCCCCAGCTGTACTTCTGCTTGTGCTGCTGTAAAAGAATGACCTTGTCCCTGAAATTCTATACAGGTACATCTGCAAAGCAGAGCAGGTTTGGCTACTTTTAGAGGGGAGGGAAGCAAAGCTCAGCCCCTTCCAATGCGTGCTGACATACATACCTGGCTCTGATCTGAAAGTTGTCACACCTCCCTTTGTGGTGCAGATGGGTTGTTGGCAGTAGTGCTATCCAGCCGGACTGCTGGGCGGGACTTACGTTTGTTCGGCAGTCTGCCCGTTGCGTCATGCCGCATTCCGCCGCTTTCCCGCCTGCTGGGGCGTGCGGGAAAGCGGCGGAATGCGGTGGAACGCAACAGGCGGACTGCCGATCAAACGTAAGTCCCGCCCAGCGTACTGGCTGGATAGCACTACTGGTTGTTGGGTTTGTTTGTGTTCTCTCCTTGTGCTCTGCACTTCCACTGCAGCCTTACTGTGGATGATGGGTTGTTGTTGTTGTTGTTGAAAATCGCCTTTTGGGCATTAACAACCACTTTTTTGGCGCTTAAAATATCTGACTCAAAACACAAAACACTGCATTCTAGTGTTTAAGCGATTTTCCAGAAATTAAAATAAAACTACTTTTCCAATTAGAAATAATAATAATGTGGCTGCATCTGCTGACACTATATCACCTGTATCATCTACCTAGTACCCTTTTAAAGCGTTTAAAATTAATAAAAATGATAATTTGGAATGAGAATGTAGAACAAAAACACATAATACTGCAATTTGCTAATTTAATCCAGAACTTTTTGGGGGAAACAAAAAAACACCACCACCACCCGTAAGATGTCTGTGTATGTCTTAAGAAGTACTTAGTTCTCACCTGCCAACTAGACTTAATTCTCAGCCAGCCAAGGTAGAACAGATGGAAAGCAACCTCCAACACTCCTGGCACTTAGTTCAGATAGTACCCCTGTCCCTGGTTTGGTCAGCCTGATCTGGGCCACTTAGCTTTCCACAGAACCGAGTAGTCCTATTGGGGAGGCTGCCACTTGGCTCAGGGTAGGGGGAATTAACTCCCTTTTCTCTATGGCTAGCTGCTGCAGGCTCCAGGCCACCCAACTGGTCTGCCTGTTCTGGCGTGGGTTAGGACTGGGCTGTTCTTTTTGCTTTTGCATTATTTCTTGTCTGTCTAGCTGCTGGGCAGTGATCTTACTATTATTTGTATGTTTCATGCAAAGTAAGCAACATGCATCCATTATTTGCTGCTTTGAGCATCCAGAAAGCAAAAGGAGAGAAAATCCCAAAGAGTCATTGGTTATTCATATGTGCAGCTGTATCCCGCTTGTTACTTGCATTGCAATATACCTGTGAAGCTCAAAGTAGGCTGAATTGGGTAGTTGTTTAGCTATTGGCATAAACAAATGTCATTCTAACAGACATTCTCTTTCCTTGCAGATTCTCAGGGGATGCAGCTTATTCGCACATTCTACTGTGATAAAAATGGACTGTCTGCTTCACCGAAAACTAGTGGCATAAGGTCCATCTGACACATGCCCCACAGAACTGTTATTTAAAGTCTATCAAAAGTAAGTCAAATGAACCATTTAAAGATCGCTTTAATTGCCTCTACAGTTATTTTTGGATCATGAGCAGACAGCCTTAGCAAGTGGACTGATTTTCACAGTTAAGACAACTGCTGTTTGTTCTTAAATGAAAATATTGAAGACCTAAAGCACAGAGCAGGAGATGATGATGTGCCGCTCACTTGGGCCCAAATAAGTGGAGTATGTTATCTTTTAGAAGAGTGTTTCTCAAACTGTGGGTCGGGACGCACTTGGTGGGCTGCGACCTGATGTCAGGGGGTCGTGGAAAGCTGGGAGCAGCCATCTTGGAACCTGCAGACCTTACTCTTTCTATATTCCTTTTGTGAGTTTTAACAGTTTTCAAGTTTTAATTTTCAAGTGAGGGTTTTTTTTAAAATAAAAAAATTCCTTTTCGTTCACTGCTTTTGCATAATATTTTGTCCTCATCTTGCTTTCTGTCATGGATGTTTCATGGTTGTGCAATTGCTGTAGCCCAAGAAATGCCAGTTTGGATTCCAGGAGTGTCAGTTGATTATGTCACAATGACAGCACTTCCTGCTTGATGATGTCGCTTCTGGCTGTGACATCACTCCCAGGTTAATGACATCACTTCCAGTGGGTCCCAACATAAGTTCTGAAAAGTGGGTCCCAGCCTAAAATGTTTGAGAACCACTGTTTTTGGAGTGTCTGGGATAGTCCTCGCCTCTAGCCCCCATGGGCTGTCCTGTGAGTCCCCAGTGGCTGGCAGTCTCTCCCCTTCAAGGGGAGCCTCAACAGGAGAAGTAACAGGGGAGTACCTGGGTGCTGGGACAATGCATTTCAGCTCTGTGTGTGATCCTTCTTGTTATAACCTGTGTGCATTGATTCTGCTCTACCTGTGAGATTGGATATTGGGGGCGGGGTGTCTGAGCCACTTGAGCCATTCCCTGGAAATCAGGTGGGCTTCATTTTCCAGTGAGCTGGCTCAAAGCAAGGTCTTTGGTTTACCTGTCAGTTGGGAAGAATGCTCAAACAATTAGCATTAGGGTGAATGTGGCAGTTGGTTTCAATGACTCAGTAATGCTCTCAGGAAACCGGGCAGTTGTGGAGCCAGCCAATGGGCTGCCCAGGGACAGAGGAGGGAACTGATTCCCCCGCCCATGTGCTGCTCCACTCCACTTCACCCCCACACCATGCCAGGCTCCATTTCTGCTAACTGGACAAGATACACTTTTTCCAGTGGTGTTCCTCTTATATTTAGCAGGGGGAGAGTAACTGTCCCTCTTCACCCCTGCGCAGTCTTTCTAGTGGCTGTTGCTGGCGGTCTGCCTTTTTTTAGATTGTGAGCCCTTTTGGGACAGGGAGCCATTTAACTTTATTATTACTATTTGCCTGTAAACCGCTTTGTGAACTTCGTGTTGAAAAGCGGTATATAAGTACCTGTTGATTGATTGATTGATTGATTTCGGAGCTGTACTATGGCGGGGACGGTTGGGAGGGCAGAAACCGCTCGCCTCTTGGCAAGGCGTGGCGCCTCATCGCTGCCCTCCTCCCACCTCAGGTGCCCCCCCCCAAGACATAATGGTAGTCCCACGACTGAAATTGGGCAATATTTGCAGAGGGAGGATGAAAGCCTGAGGCCAGCATTAGGTGTAGTCATCTCACTGTGATTGGAGTTTCTCGTCTCTTCTTTGGGAAATCAATATTTTTCTGCATACTTGCGTACTTCCCAAGTCTGTGAATGGCCTACTTTTGCTACCTTACTGATCAGCATGGTACAATTCACTTTGCTTGAAGAGGGAATATTTCCAAATCATGGAACAAGAATAAGCTACCCAAGGCAGTTGGGAAATCTGCGAAGAGTTCCCCTTCATATCATTTTTGCTTGCAGAGGACAGTTTGCAGGCGGATCATGTTTCTTACCATTAATTTTTAAACCAGGGTGAAATGTTAAGGCAAGGTATTGCATCGCTAAAATCCAGCACCATTCACTTTTTAAAAAAAATTCTGCGTCCCGTATTATTAAACATGAATTACTAATCTGCATCACAGTGTTGTGAAGATTAATTAAGGGAAGAAGGGGAGGAACAGAATATACAATCCTGAGTAAAAAAAAATACAATGCAAAATACCCTCAATGCAGATGCTCTTACAAGGAAATTACTTGAACAAAGATAGTCCTTTCATCTCGGGCAACCTGATTCAGTGGTGCCCTACCATTGGCTCTGTGACCGCAGCACTGGCAGAGGGTGTCATTAACGTGCCATAAGGCATGTTTGTGCCACCCTGAGACCATGCTGTGCCAGCAGAGAGGCCTACACCACCCTAACCCAGTTGGCACAGAGTACAGATACAGAGCTCAGATTAGTCCTTGGCCATTGGCAGAACACAGGTAAGTGCCAAGTACGGAGGTCTTGGGAGGGTGGTGGGAGTGCAGGGAGGAAACATTTCAGGGTGGGGGGCAGAATGAGGGGAGCAGGCCTGGGAGGAGTGGGACCTGCAGAGGCCTCCTCTGCCAGATTCTATCCCATGTCATGCTCGAAAGCCCAACTCAGTGCAATCCTAACCTGGAGTTAGGCCAGCACGGTTAGGCCAGCAAAGTTTGGCCGGCACCAGGGCCACCGTAAAGCGTGTTTGGACCACTCTCTGAGTCAGGGAGGATGGCGCACATCTGTGTTGTGGCCTCTCTGACTCCCAGAGTGGTCCAAACATACTTTACAGTGTCCCTTGTGCCGGCCAAACTTTGCTGGCCTAACCGTGCCAGCCTAACTCCAGGTGTTAGGATTGCGCTCACAGTGTCTCTCAAATCTCGGCTGGAGATTTAGCTGCTGCAGACTCACGAAGCCCCGTTGAATTTTGAACTTAACTCTGAGGAGACTTCCAACCTGCTTGCAAAGGTTGCAGTGATAGCTGTTTGGAACCACTACTCCTATGTTAGATAGAATTGGGCCCTTCGATCCACTTCCAGTTTTGCTATCGCAAAGTGGGTTGCAATTGCTATTTTATACATTCTGAGGTTTGGGGAGTCCTACAAAGGTGTCCACAAGACTTCCCGCCCCCCAAACCCTGGTGGCCAGCACTGCTACTAGTAAGTAAAAGAAAGCCCCTGTTGTCCCTGTCAGTGGTGCGAACCTGGGAATTGTGTTGCTGCCTTCTTCCCTGCCCTGCAAAGACGTACTCCTGGAGAGTCTGGGATTAGCTGCTTTAAGGTATTTACAGACTAGTTGGGGATGTTTTCAATGTGGGCTAATTTATTGAAAGTCTTGCTTTTTGTTTTTTAAGGTATGAAGGAAAATGCAGGTATGCGCATTCAGTGGAGTTGCTTCAAGTTAGCAAAGTTTGGTACATGTCACATTTTTTTAATAGGGTATATTTAGGGAGTTCAGCTACTGGCTCTAGAAGAGGAAGACTAGATTCCAAATGGGCCATTTTGACATTCCTTGACAACGTTCAATATACCCTGGGCAAGGGCTTCAAGACAGAGATGAGATGGGGCATCTTGTCACGTATGTCAAATTCTTTAGCTTTTTTCAGAAGATTTAAAAGATTCCTGAGGTTGGCAGGCTGGCTAAAGTCATTGTCAGTCTATCCCCTGGATGATATGAAGGTCATTGGACAAGTTTTCCCTTGCATTTCTGCAACCATAGATCAGAACAGAGCGGCAACATCTTTGAATGGAACTGCAATTCAATTTCATTGCCAAATTCCTTAGTTCTGTCTGTCTTTTCCAGGTATTCTTGTTGTAACCATGCACAGCAAACCCTGTTGGTTGGAAGGCTTCCACTACAGCAGCGGTTCCCAACCTTCTATAGATATTGATGTACAGAGCACTAAGGGCCCAATCCTATCCAACATTCCGGTGCCAATGCTGCTGTAATGAAGTCTCCATGACTGTCGTTTCCCCCCCCCCCACTGCAGAATGCAGTGCATGCCTACCAGCACTGGAAAATTAGATAGGGTTTGGCCCTGATTGTCAAAGGCAGTGTTTCTCAAACTGCGAGTTCGGAACCCACTTGGTGAGTCGTGACCTGATTTCAGATGGGTTGCAGAAAGCTGGGAGCGGCCACCTTGGAAGCGGCAGACCTTACTTTTTTTAAAAAATGTATTTTTTAGTTCAGTCCTTTTACATAATATTTTGTCATAATCTTTCAGTCAGAAATATTTCACGGTCATGCAATTGCTGCAGTCCAAGAATGCCAGTTTGCATTCCAGGAGTGTCATTTGATTACATCACAATGATGACACTTCCTGCTTGATGATTTCAGTGCCAACTATGACATCACTTCCGGTGGGTCCCAACGCGAGTGCTATTCTAAAAAGTGGGTCCTGGTGCTAAAAGGTTTGAGAACCACTGGTCTCGTGTCTTCACACATAGCTATTTGTTGTTGATGTTGTTGCAATTTTAGGTGTACACCTAACAGTAAGTATACAGCTAAAAATTAGAAAGTGTGAATGCAACAAACAGGTGTCTGTATGACACAGGCACTTTCAGAAAGCTGAGAATGAGGGCAGCTTGCTGCTGAGAATATACTTTGTGGCAAGCCCAGGTTTGTTGCTGTGTAATGTGTATCAAGAATTAGTACTTGCAGGTTGAGACTCTTGAGCAATACAATACTGCAAGTTGACAATTAAAAATGTTCAGTTGCATGTTTTTATGTAACTATGCACTATAGGATTTATCCCTTGGGAAGAATTACGTAATCTTTGTTTTTTAACAAATGAAATGATCAGGTGCTGCATTGAGCATTATAAATGGCTCTTCTAGCTTGTAGATGTGTTTTCCTACCTAATTTTATTTTCTTGGTCCTCAACACCATAACGTTCTGTTCTGCACCACCCTATCAGTTGTGACACATGTCTACAAAAGTCTTGTTTAGCATGAAGTGCTGTGCACAACTGGAAACCTTTCTACTATATATAGCTACAAATCTCAGAAGCACCTTCATTCAAACAAAGACAGACTGCTCCTTGGTGAGAAGCAGGATTCTTTCTGTTTAGACCCCATGTTCTTCAATCTGGGAAGCGCAATCAACAGCATTAATCAGACGTCAAGGGCTTCAAAATGTTTTGAAGAATGGATGTTTCAAAACACATCAAACACAGCAGTGTTCCTACTGGTAGTAGGGACCATTATTCCTATAAAGTACAATTCATGGAAACCACTTTTATAGCCCAGTCCTATTCTGTCCTGGAACAGGCAGACCACAGTGGCCTGCATTGTATTCAGCGCAGGTTAGGTGCAAGCTGGAGGTCAACTTGGGATAAAGGGATATTTTCCCCTTACCCTCATGGGGCTACTAGGATTTGCACCAGCAAAAACCATGGCACAAACCCAAGCAGCCTGGGTATTGCCAAACCTGGGTCTGATTTGCCTCCTATTCCACCCTCCCCTGGCCTCCAGAGGCGTTTCTACAGGGATGGCAAAGCTCTAAGTTTTGCAAGAAGCCTTACCCTGTCGTGTAAATCCCTCCTCTCCCTTGCTGCTGTAGCCAGTAAACAATGCCAAGATTGGCTAAAACGGTGCAGGAGAGGAGTAATCTCCACTGCAAGGTAAGGCTTCTTGCAAAACTTATATCTTTGCCATCCCTGTAGAAACGCCACTGCTGGTCCTTCTTCCTCTTCTCTTCCTCTGGCCCCTTCCTCTTCTGCCGTCCTGCCTCACTGTCCCACACCTTGCATTGGATTGCCCAAACATACACCATCAGGACAGCACAGGGCCTGGATCTGGCTCTCCTGAGCTGACGTGGGCCTCTGAGCTGGCCCAGGTGACTCCTGAATTGGCACAAATGTGCCTTATGGGATGCTAGTGATACATGCAAGCCAACTCAAGTCATGTTTAAGATTGTGACTTAGAAAGCAATCTGAACCCTGTGGTGGAATTGGGAGACAGGCCTGCCTGCCCCATATCCAGCACTGGGCTGGGATTGTCTGCAGTACAACCCTGGGCAAGGGGAATCTATTCCCCTCCCCCCCCCAGGTAATCTTATTAAAATCCAATCCTACAGCAAAGAGATATAAGAATCCCCTGAATTACCTGTGAACATGGTCCAGGCAGACCAAGGGTCCAAAAGGAACTGCTCGATTCTGCTTTTATATGAAAAATTAATAAGTACTGATGTGAGATAGGGATGTGGTGGTGTTGCGGGTTAAACCGCTGCTGCTGAGCTTGGTGACCGGAAGGTTGGCAGTTCAAGACCACGTGATGGAGTGAGCTTCCGTTGCTTGTTCTAGCTCCTGCCAACGTAGCGATTTGAAAGCATGTAAAAATATAAGTAGATAAATAGGTACCACTTAGGTGGGAAAGTTAACGGTGTTCCATGTGCCTTGGCATATAGTCATGCTGGCCACATAACCATGGAAACTTGTCCTAGGACAAACGCCGGCCCTTCGGCTTATAAACAGAGATGAGCACTGCCTCCTACCTACAGTTGGTCACGACTAGACCATTCAGTCATGGGGAAACCTTACTGGTGTGAGAAATAATGAAATTTTGTATTACTTGAAGTTTGTTTAATAAATAAAGGGGATCAAGCTTTTAGCTAACAGCAATTGTTGTTTAGATTTGTCTACTTCTTGTGTTTTAAAGGGCTTGCTCTATGTTCAGATTGTTGAGTGAAGTATATTGCATTGAGCGTAAAAGTGCAAGCTCTGAAAGTTAGAATTACCAGTGGGGCAAAGTGGTGTAGTCATTGGATAGTGTAGGAGGTGCTTTGTTCATTTTGTTGGAACAAACAGTCTGAATGCAGAGCTCCAGATTTCCTAATGACTCACAGCTGCCTTCCTTGTTAGCTGAACTGACAGATTTCAAGCCTCTGAAGGCCCCTTCCTCCCTCCCTCCCCCACGCATGTGCTCTGTCTTGCATGCATATGCACATACACCTCTACTCGGCTACATGGAAGTGACTTGTTGATACAGGCGTGAGCCCAGTGCAAATGGAATGTATGTAAGTTCAGTAACTGTGGTCCAACACATTTGGACCACTCTCAGAGTCAGAGAGGCCACAACACAGACGTGTGCCATCCTCCCTGACTCCAAGAGTGGTCCAAACAATTACAGTGTCTCTTGTGCCAGCCAACTCCAGGTTACAATTGTGCCCTCAGTTATAGCCCCTTTAGCTGCCTGGGAAAGAGATTGGCTACTGATGGCCCAGGTGATGTCCTTTTGTGACTCATGTCTTCACAGAGTTGGGGTCCAGTGAACTATTTTTCCATTTCTATTTTCTAAGACAGTGATGGTGAACCTTTAGTGTTTGCCGTGTCAAAAATGCCTAACTTGACTCTGCTGGTGTGTCACTCCCCATCCCCAACAAAAGAGTAATTTTTACCATATTCATTTATCTTAAAAAATACTGAATACAGTCCAATCATGTGTGGGGCTAAAGAGCGTGCGTAGATCTGAAGAGAATCGGGGCCTCGCAGACGGGCTTAGAATGTGGCTGTATGGCCACCTCCCACCTCCCGCCCACATCGCGCCCCCCGCCTGCCTCCCTCCCACCAATCCCCGTCCCGATATGGGACAGAGCCTCCCTTGCGCCGACCGGCTTCAGTCGGTGCAAAGGAGGCTCTCCATCGGCGCTCTGAAGTGTTGGCTTCAGAGCTGGAGCGCCGATGTGGGGGTGCGGCACTCCGCCCCTTGCATCTACACTATGACATAGCGTCGATGCAAGGAGAGAGGTAGGATTGCGCTGCTCATTGTTATTGGCAAATGTTAGTATGTCACCCAAAATGTCGTGGAGTGTCACCTTTGACACGCGAGTCATAGGTTCGCCATCACTGTTCAAAGAAGTAGCAAAGTCTTCTCCTTGTTTCCGTAGCACAGTGGTTCCTAAACTGTGAGCTGTGGCTCCCTGGGGAGCCGTACAGTCCAGCCAGGGGGAGATGTGGAATCCTTGCAAAAAACCTGCTGTCCTATACAATGTATAGGATTTTAGACCTAGTGGGGAGCCACGGCCAATGGAGTCGCCACTCCAAAAGTTGGGGAACCACTGGATAATCTCTACTCTTTATTCTGCCTTTTAAAGGCAGTGATGAAAAGAGCATGAATTTACCCCCCCCTTTGTGTGTGCGTGCGCCAGAGGCGGATCTAAGGGGGGGCAAATCTGTAAGTGTTGCAAGAAGCCTTACCCTGTCATGTAAATCCCTCCTCTCCCTTGCTGCTGTAGCCAGTAAGCAACGCCAAGATGTTGCTGTTCCCTGTGAGGATTGGCTAGAACGGTGCAGGAGAGGAGTGATTTCCACTGCAAGGTAAGGCTTCTTGCAAAACTTACAGATTTGCCCCCCCCTTAGATCCGCCTCTGGCGTGCGCGTGCATGTTACAGATCTGTGCAAAACCAAAACAACCCTAACCAGGTAGCTGTTCTCTTCCAGCCTGTCTAAAGTATGCTCCATTATCTTCATGGAAACAATAATTTATTTGCATTTCCACGCCTATGACTATTTGTTCCATTAGCTACCTAACCTACATGCTGGCCCCTCTGCCAATGAGTCACTGTCAGATACTGGTGTGATTGTTGCTTTTCTCTGCAACTGGATGGTACAGACAGCTGGCAGTAAGTTGCTGCACACACATTGCATCACTTAAACGGAGAACAACCGGGTCATTGTGCTCAGGAAACAGGAACTTCCTACCTCTTCAGAAAAGACTCTGAACAGAATGAATTATGTGATTAAATTGATATTTTAAATCCTGTACTATGCGTGCAGCAACAAGTTATAAGATGTCCTGTGCATTTTGGGTAAATATAGGAGGATTTTTTTTTTTGCTTGCTTAAGGTTTTCTATGTAGCTTTAATTTAAATGTCTTTTTAGCTCATTTACATAGGTACAAAATTACATTAACTAGCTGTAAGTTCCTCTGGATATTTTTCTGTTTGCTTGTCAATTCTGTAATTCAAGGCCTTATGCTATATGTTTGTTCTTTTCAGTTTTTAATAGGTATTTGTGAGTGAATATGACAGCTAATTCCTGGGGTTAGTTTGGGTCATATATTATTAGGACTCCCCCCCCCCCTTATAATACTTTTTAATGGAGAAAGCACTTTATAGTGTATATATTTTGCTTAGTCACATAGCAACGAAATTTGGTCTCTGTATGGAGAGTGGGTTGCCATGGTGAAGCCACCCAAAATTGTATCCTTGTGGCAAATGAGCCTTGTCTATACTCTAAAAAGTAAAGGTAAAGGTTTCTCCACGACCGAATGACCAACTGTAGCGGGCAGTGCTCATCTCCATTTCAAAGCCTGTAGTGCCGGCGTTTTGTCTGAGGACAAGCTTCCGTGGTCATGTGGCCGGCATGACTATACGCCGTAGTGCACAGAACGCCGTTACCTTCCCACCAAAGTGGTCCCTTTTTATCTACTTGCATTTAGGTGCTTTCGAACTGCTAGGTTGGCAGGAGCTGGGACAAGCGATGGGAGCTCACTCCATCGCGCAGTCTTGAGCTCCCAGCCTTCCGGTCGGAAAGCCCAGCAGCAGCGGTTTAACCTGCTGCGCCACCAAGTCCCTTTGTCTATACTCTACAGCAGTGTTTTTCAAACTGTAGGTTGGGATCCTCCTGGTGGGTCCCAACCTGATGTCAGGTGGGTTGCTCAAAGCTTGGAGCAGTCATCTTGGAAGCTGCAGACCTTCTACTTGTTAAATTCCTTTTGTGAGTGTTAACAGTTCGACTGATCAAACGAGAGTTTTTTAAAAATTGTTTTTAGTTCACGGCTTTGACATAATATTTTGTTCTTATCTTGCAATCTGTTAGGGATGTTTCCTGGTTGTGCAAATTGCTGCGGTCCAAGAATGCCAGTTTGCATTCTAGGAGTGTCATTTGATTATGTCACAATGACGGCACTTCCTATTTGATGATGTCATTTCCAGCCATGGCATCACTTCCAGTGGGTCCTGACACAAGAGCCATTCTAAAAAGTGGGTCCCAGTGCAAAACATATGAGAACAACTGCTCTGTGGAATATTTCACTATGTGGACGAGGATCATCATATTGTGAATCTCTACAGACTCACGAGGTGAAGACCCCAAGCCTTGTGTTGAATGCTCTTACATGCTGCACCCCAGACAGGAAGGATTCACCACAAGCAGGCTGTGTGTAGCTGTATCCCTGTGGCAGGCTATAGTGTGTTCTCATTCACTGAGGTAATCAATGAGCATGGCAGGCAGATGCAAGATTTCACCAGAGATCTCGTGGTTAATAGTTGGGTACTGTAGAGTCAAAATAGATGGTATTTTAAGCAGTAAACAGTTGAATCAGGAAACCTCACAGATCAGAACTGTGGCATGGCCACTGCCCCCGGAAAAAAAAATTCCCATAGGTGCCAATTGGGTGCATAGAGTTGACACTTGTTCATCATTATTGGGTGGTCAAACCAATAGAGTTTGATAGAGAAGCAAAAGATGATGCCTGCCATGTACTGAACATTATTTTATTTATTTGAATAATTTATACCCTGCCTTTCCCATGCCAAAGCAAATGCCCAAGGTGGCTTATGGAGCTACATAATAAAAGTTGTTGTTGTTCAGTCGCTAAGTCATGTCCGACTCTTCGCGACCCGCTGGACCACAGCACGCCAGGCCTCCCTGTCCTCCACTAGCTTCCGGAGTTCGCCCAATTTTATGTTCATTGCTTCGGTGACACTCTCTAACCATCTCATCCTCTGCCGCCCCCTTCTCCTTTTGCCTTCAATCTTTCCCAGCATGAGGGACTTTTCTAAAGAGTCCTCTCTTCTCATGAGGTCACCAAAGTATTTGAGCTTCAGCTTCAGGATTTGTCCTTCCAGGGAGCAATCAGGCTTGACTTCCTGGAGGATTGCCCAATTGGATCTCCTTGCAGTCCAGGGGACTCTCAAGAGTCTTCTCTAACACCATAATTCAAAAGCATCTATTCTTCGGCGCTCTGCCTTTTGTATGGTCCAGCTCTCACAGCCATACATTGCTACTGGGAAAACCATCGCTTTGACTATGCGAACCTTTGTTGGCAGGGTGATGTCTCGGCTTTTTATTAAGTTGTCTAGGTTCACCATAGCTTTCCTCCCAAGAAGTAAACGTCTTTTAATTTCATGGCTGCAGTCACCATCTGCGGTGATCTTGGAGCCCAAGAAAGTAAAGTCTGTCACTGCTTCCATTTCTTCCCCTTCTATTTGCCAGGAAGTGATGGGAGTGGTTGCCATGATCTTAGTTTTTTTTAATGTTGAGCTTCAAGCCAATTTTGGCACTTTCCTCTTTCACCCTCATCAGAAGGTTCTTGAGGTCTAATAAAAGTACAATGAGTTTAAAAAACCACCAAAAACAAAAGCATTAAAAACATTAACATTAAACACAGACATTCAAAAAGCAGGTTAATGCCCAACACATCTTGTCAGGGCACCGTGGGCGCGGAGAGGATAACTGACTAGGGGAGTAATTACGCTATAGCGCTAGTTCCAGAGACACAAAGGGCAAACATCCACCTATCATCCAAATGCCAAGTGAAATAGGTATATTTTGAGCCCTCTCTGAAAAGCCATGAGGAAATGGGTAGTTCTTCTAGAAAGGAATACCATGTTTGTGGTGCCGCTACAGAGAAGGCTCGGCCCTGAGCCATCATCCCTTTAACTTGGGACAGAGGCAGCACTTGAAGGAGAGCACCTGCAGATGATCTAAGAGGGTGGCCTGGAATGTGTGGGAGAAGGCGGTCCTTGGACCTAAGTCATGAAGGGCCTTAAAGGTCAACACCATAATCCTAAATTGAGACCGGAAACGAATGGGCAGTCAGTGTAGCTGCTGAAGCAACTGAGAGCCCAGTCCTATACTATGCCGGCCTAGTAAGGCTGACATAGCAGGGCTGCATCCTAAAGCCCATTAGGAGGCAGCAGCAGCAACGACCAGGACAAGGGGAGGTTTTCCCCTTGCACCCGCATAAGCCCCAGTCACCCCTATCGGCCTGCTCAGATCTGCACCTGCTGTCTTGCAGGCGCAGAGGAACATGGACAAGAGCAGCCCGAATCAGGGCCACCCTGGCCGGAGACGGGCTTTAGGATATGGCACTACTGCCGTCCTGCATCACAACCGCCGTCTCTGCCTACTGCGCTGCCCAGTTACGCCGCCTGGAATTAGGCCAGCAAAGTTTGGCTGGCGCAAGGGCCACCATAAAGCGTATTTGGACCACTCTAGGAGTCAGGGAGGATAGCGCACGTCTGTCTGCTGGCCTCTCTGACTCCAAGACTGATCCAAACATACTTTATCGTGGCCCTTCTGCTGGCCAAACTTTGTCAGCCTAACTCCAGGTTAGGATTGTGCCCTAGTCTTGTCTAGTCCCTGTAACTACCTGGGCTGCTGCATTTTGCACCAACTGCAGCTTCCAAACCATCCTTGAGGATAGCCCCATGTACAGCAAGTTATAGGAGTCCAGTCATTAATGCATGGACCACCATGGCCAGGTTCAAACGTCACAGCTGGTGCACCAGTCGAAGCTGGGCAAATGCACTCCTAGCCACCACAGCTACCTGACACTCCAGAGAGAGCTGAGAGTCCTGGAGCACGCCCAGACTGTGTCCATGTTCTTGCAGGGGAAGTACCACCCTATTCAAATGGGTAGTGACTCAGTACCTGCATTGAGGATTCATGTTGTCATGCTGCTCCTGAGCATGATTGTGATGCAACAATGGGAATACCTCAACCAATGCCACAATGAGATAAGGCCCCTGCTCATAGGGTTGGGCGCTCAAGACTGTCATCTCAAATAGGAAACCGCCAGGGTGGGCAGGCATTTGCTCTTTGAACATGAGAAGAAGCAGTTTGGCAATTGCATTGGGAACAGTATTCTTCCTTCTCTTTGTGACGGCTGTCATTGTTATACTAGCACATCTCTACAGAAGACTGGTACAGCTGCCACCTCTGACACCAGTTGCTTCAGAGGAAAATGTAAAACTGATACCACCAGTTGCACCTGAGGAAGACATAAAACGGGTATCTCTAGTTGTTTCTGAGGAAGATGCAGAACAGGTATCAATAGTTGTTTTGGAGGAAGATGTAAAACAGGTATCCATAGTTGTTTCCAAGGACGATGCAAAACAGATATCACTAGTTGCTTCCAAGGACAATGCA
Source organism: Lerista edwardsae (assembly GCA_029204185.1). NCBI lineage: Eukaryota > Metazoa > Chordata > Lepidosauria > Squamata > Scincidae > Lerista > Lerista edwardsae. The sequence goes on along the minus strand of JAJKFI010000020.1, from coordinate 11,856,953 downwards.
AAATGGATACCGCCAGTTGTATCTGAGGAAGATATAGAACAGATATCACTAGTTGCTTCGGAGGAAGATTCGAAACAGACATCGCTAGTTGCTTTGGAGGAAGATACAAGATGGATATTGCTCACGGTTTCAGAGGAAAATACAACATGGATGCCGCCAGTTACTTCTGCGAGAGACTTCAGGGAGACGGAGAGGCCTTGTGAGAAAAACAGTAGTAGTTCTACTTCAGAGGAGAAAAGTAATAGTAGTTCTTGCACTTCAGAGGAGGTGGAAGAAAACTTGGAATCCAATTCAAGTAAAACATCCAGGCATGGATGAGCCAGATGAATTAGTGATAAGATTGTATACCTGTGTGCAAGGCCAGCTTTATTTTTTAAGGGTTTTACTGTATAGCATCTATTATCTTATTAGGATTTGTATAGTGCAGGGGTGAGCTGCTATTTCATGTAGTGGGCTGAATAGCATTTACGATGCCTGCTGAGGGCCGGAAGTGGTGTCATTAAGCAGGAAGTGGTGTCATTAAGCAGGAAGTGGTGTCATTAAGCAGGAAGTGGTGTCAGCAGGAATAAGCACTTTTTCTCAGGAACTTATTAGCTGCAAATAGAAAATAAAATATGGAAATTTTGATCACATTTTCAAGATATGGGAGAATCCAATTATCATATGGGCTACCCTTTCAGCAGTGAAACTATAGCACTGCTCAGCAACCGAGAGGAGCTGGTGGTGGTGTTGGGAGAGCCTGAGGGCCAGGGAAAGAGCTTCTAAGGGCCACATCCAGCCCCTGGGCCTTATGTTTGACGCCCCTGGTATTGTGCTTTGTGATTGTTCCAAACTTAACAGCAGCACTCTCTCAATAATCCTGAGAACAATGCCATAAAGTTGTATTATGATCCCCAGAATTGCAGAAATGGGCCTGAGAGAGTTTTTTTCCTTATAGCTGAAGGGAGCTCTGACAGGGATTTTTCTTGGTTTTACAGCTCATACTCTTGCCACTAAATGTAACTATACAAATTGTACTGTACATTGTCAGTATTGTTCAAATGTAATTTAAAAAAAAATTATTGCTCTTACGATCTCTAAGATTGCAGTCCTAACCCAGTACTGTTGCAAACATGCCATAAGGCACATTTTTTAAAAGAAGAGTTATTGCTCTTGTATATACTGTAAGTTATAATATATAATATACAAAGTACAAAATAAGTACAAAGTTAAAGCATACAAAGTATAAAAGAAGATGCTGTAGTAAAGCCCAAATTGTATGTATTTCACAGCTACAGAATTGCTACATGTTTTCAGAATCACATACCTGACAAAGACTTTGGCAACTTGATAGGGTCAGACTTCATTTTATTCTGTTAAAGTGATCTCTACGAGTGCAATTCTAACGCAGTACTATCGCAAACGTGCAATAAGGCACATTTACACTGATTTGGGAGTTGGCTGGGCCAGCAGGTTTGGATAAGATTTGGTGCAAATTTTTGAAACAGATCAGCAACTACTTGGGAGGTTAATAAGAACATAAGAAGAGCCCTGCTGGATCAGGCCAAAGGCCCATCTAGTCCAGCTTCCTGTATCTCACAGCGGCCCACCAGGTGCCCCAGGGAGGCACGAGACAACAAGATGCCTGCATCCTTTTGCCACTCCCTTGCACCCAGTACTCAGAAGTAAAGGTAAAGGTTTCCCCATGACCGAATGGTCTAGTCATGACCGACTGTAGGGGGCGGTGCTCATCTCCGTTTCTAAGCCTGTAGAGCCGGTGTTTTGTCCGAGGACAAGCTTCCGTGGTCATGTGGCCGGCATGACTCTACGCCGTAGCGCACGGAACGCCGTTACCTTCCCACTGAAGTGGCCCGTTTATCTACTTGCATTTAGGTGCTTTCAAACTGCTAGGTTGGCAGGTTAGGAACTTTCTCCTTTATTTTAAATAATTTTTTAAACTTACATTTATTGTAAACTTTTAATTTACTTGGTTGATTTTGATTTTGTTGTATGAGGGATTTTATAGATTTTCCTGTTTGATGATGCCGCTTCTGGCCACGACATCACTTCCAAATTAATGACATCACTTCCGGTGGGTCCTGACGAATTATCATTCTAAAAAATGAGTCCCAGTGCCAAAAACTACTGAGCTATTCTTTAAGCTGCTACAAGGCTCTTTGTTGGGTTTGCAGGAACACACTAGCACAGCTGATGGAAGATAATTTCTAAAAAAAATATTGCCATCTTCAATTTTAATTTTTTGGTAGATCAGGCTGAGGAAATTGATCTTTGGCACCTGTCAAAAGCTTTCTTTATAGTATCATTTCATTGTGCTTTCTTCACAGATGGATGTCTTGTAGCCTGCTGTCAAATCCTGCCACTGCTGCACACCAAGCAGCACTTCTACATGATCACATGACTCTTGATATGGACGCGGTCCTGTCAGACTTTGTTCGGTCCACTGGGGCAGAACCGGGTCTGGCACGAGACTTGCTGGAAGGTAAGCGCAAGGCTCCTCCTCTGCCTCCTCTTCCGCCTCTTCCCCAAACACTCTTTGAGGATATGATGGGATACTGAATGGTATAGATGTGCACCTTGATGCAGCCCAGTCCTGTCTCCCACCTTCCTATGCAGTGCTGCAGCCACACTGCCAGAGCTCATGCTGCATCCAGGGCTGGGAGGGCAACCAGGCAACCAGGTGATCTGGGAGAGGTCTTTTTTAATTTAACTCTCTGTATACTGCCTACCCTTCAGTGGGACGACTTGGAATGACACCAGCATTTTCACTGGCTTGAGGAGAAGCAGGGGATGTGTTCAGCCAGGAAAACGGATTTGGCATGCACTGTTGCGCCAAGATCCACCCCTGCCTGTTCTGCACAGGGCTGGGGTCCAGGAGCCATTGGTGCTCAAAGGGAGCACCTGGCTGTTTGTGCCAATGACCCCAAAGTGCATGATGGCGCCATGGCCAGAGGCAGATCTAAGGGAGGGCAAAGCTCTAAGTTTTGCAAGAAGCCTTACCTTGCAGTGGAAATCACTCCTCTCCTGCACCGTTTTAGCCAATCCTCACAGGGAAAAGCAACATCTTGGTGTTGCTTACTGGCTACAGCAGCAAGGGAGAGGAGGGATTTACATGACAGGGTAAGGCTTCATGCAACACTTAGAGCTTTGCCCTCCCTGTAGATCCGCCTCTGGCCATGGCTTTTGTGACAGCGCAGTGACACTTATGGCAGAAGAACCCAAGCCCTGCCATCATCATTTGTAGCCAATTAGGATTAGGCAGTTAAAAATTGTGGTGAATAAGTTTTATCTATGCACACTTCCTGACCAACCACTGCTATTCACTTTCAGTGAGGTTTGAGCAGGGAATTTTAGGCTGGGTTGTGCCATGTAAATTAGTGAAAAATTGTGGTTTCTTTGGGGTTCCATTTCAGACTCCAACGTGTCATATACTTTTTTGGCTATAATTTATGGCCCATAGATTAAACTGGAAAAGTCTTTTGAGTTCTTCGGAGCTAGTCCTCCACGGTGTGCATGTTCAAACATTTTAGCACTCTTAAAAATATTGTACTTGCTATTTACTAGTGCACGTGCTACTTACTAGTCTCCTGAGAAAGGAATTCGAATTGTTAATGGTGTTGCTTTGCTCTAAGATCATGTTTTTTCACAAGAACAAGGAAATGCATATCCATCGTATCATGTTAAATTGAAACACCACATCGTAGTTCCTATTTCTCATTTATAGTTTCAGGTGTTTCACAAAGGAAAACAAATCATGCAATAAAAACAGAGGGCAGGTGGAGGGTGGCAAAGAGGAGGCAGTGGTGGGCAGGCTGGGGGCGCAATCCTAAACTGAGTTAGGCCAGCATAAATTAAACCAGCAAAGTTTGGCCAGCACAAGGGACACTCTAAAGTATGTTTGGACCACTCTCAGAATCAGAGAGGCCAGCGCACAGATGTGAGCCATCCTCCCTGACTCCAAGAGTGGTCCAAAAATGCTTTATGGTGGCTCTTGTGCTGGCCAAACTTTGCTGGCTTAGTTTATGCCAGCCTAATTCCAGTTTAGAATTGTACTCTGGGCCTAGGAGGGGGCTGGATTGGTAATACAGATGCCTGCCTTATCCAACCCACCTTCCCGGACCTGATCCACTGGCACAGCGCAGGTATGAGTTGACCTGTAGTGCCTGCCAGGGCTTACCCTGGTGCAAGGGGACAAAAGTCCCCTTAATTCAGGGAGACCTCCTGCATGCAAAACTCCTCCTTGGGGTGCAGTGTGGCTTGCACAGGTGCCACTGCAGCCAAGTGGGGGAATTTAGTTGGGATTGGGCTGCCTGCCACCAGTGAATGTAGACAGTGATTTGTAAATGTAGTCAGTGATTAAACTAATATAGAAGTATTCTGGGAGATTTGTCAGCCATACACGGTATTAATGGATTTCCAACCGAGAACTTTGGTGACAACATATCATATACAAGGGGAAAAAAACATAAAGAAGCCAAACAAGTGAGATTTAAAAGGAAGGACTAATAGGAAAATCTTGTAAGAACATGGCCCAACATTGGGAGGTGGCATCTAAAAAAGGTACTATAAAGGGCATCAAGTGCACTTGGACCACAATAAAAGCAGCTTGGTTCTTGCCAGATGAAAGCAGACTGTGGGGGCAACAGACTGTGGGGGCAATCCTAGCCTGGAGTTAGGCCAGCACAATTAGGCCAGCAAAGTTTGGCTGGCACAGGGGACACCGTAAAGTATGTTTGGACCACTCGGAGTCAGAGAGGCCAGCAAACAGATGTGCACCATCCTCCCTGACTCTGAGAATGCTCCAAACATGCTTTATAGTGGCCCTTGTGCTGGCCTAACTTTGCCTGCCTAACTCCAGGTTAGGATTGTACTCTGATGAATTCATTAATAGCAGCATATTAGATGTTGACGTTTTCTGCTTTTGGAACTAGTCTTATTAATGTTTCACATGGTGCCAAGAACAGTTAATTGATGAAGATTACATAACTTCTAACTTACTTGCAAGGCTGATTCCGATATTACTGGTGGGACCCAGAGCTGGTTCTTAGAAATCTGATGCTTGCACATTTTCTAAACCTGTCAATATTTTTGGGTTTTGCACTTCTTCATTTCTGTAAACTGTCCAGGCCATGTCATCAGAGGGAAATTTGTACGCCTATATTTCATTCTACTGATGCATTGAAACCTGATTTTTAATGTCCATGAAACAAGTTAAGGAGCAGCATTTGATGTTACTGATGGATGATTTTTTTTAAAGCAAGAGTTCTTGTTTAGTGGCATGACCAAGTTAGATATTGCACAGAATGTAAATATAGACATGCCCTGGTATCCGCTGGGGTTCTGTTCTGGGCCTCACCGGGGATATCTGAAACTGTGGATAGTGGTGACGCCTTTTTATAGATAGGGGAACATCAGTGGTTTTGCTGCAACAAGGTAAAAAAAGAGATTTGTGTTAATGTCCCCCTATCTTTTTAATAGGCATTCCAGTATCCATGGTATCCGAGGATAACTGAAAATGTGGACACTGAATCAGTGGATACCAGGGCATGCCTGTATGGCACACTCTTTTATCTGAGAGTAGCTTTGTCTTGGGGTGGTTTAAAGCACAGCTTTAAGAGAAGCAAGCAACAGTAGTCTGTGCTGCCATGGTGGTGTCCTGCTCTTGGTATGTGAGAGGGAAATGTGTTCCTTTGGCTCACTTGCGAATTATAACCTCATTATCCTTGTAAAAAGACAGATGCATTATTCCACCCATATTTGGGTTCTCAGCTAGTTATCACAACCTTGAGATTGCAGTGTATGTGCAGTATTGCAGCTTTACCCTTGTAAGACAATAGTGGCTCTGTAAGTCGGGTTGCCACCCGTTTTCCTAACAAAGTTTCTCTGCTTTTAACTGCTGAATGATGGACAGAATGGAGCTTTCTTTTCTAGTATGGAGATGCAGTTTGACCTATAGGTTCAGAGGTAATGCTGACTCCGTAGTTTACCAGTCACGCTCCCTCTCCCTCCATTCCTCCCTTGGTAGCACAGTTTTTCCATTTCCTTGCCCTGCTAGCCTTTCCTGCCATTTGCCATTACATCTCCCAATTATAGGAGGGGACTCTTAGGTGTCTTCCTGTTCTCACTCCCACCATGGCAGTCAATCGTCTGCTGTTCTACACACTGCCCAGTATTATTAGACCAGTGCCTGTGGGATGGGACCCCGGTGTGGTTGCAGAGCCTTATTTGAAAAGTCACGGCAACCTTTCAAAGCCTGTGCAAGAGAGGGCTTGGGTCCAATCCAATAGTGGTACTGCCTTATGTTAGAACCCTGCTAACTGGGCAAGAGGCACTTTTTTAAGTGGTGTTTCTCTTATATTTAGCAGGGAGAGAGTAATTGTCCCTATTCACCCCTGTGCAGTGTCTTTTCTAGTGGCTGTTGTGGGTGGTGGTCTATATTTTTTAGATTGTCAGCCCTTTGGGGACAGGGAGCCATTTAACTTTATTATTTGCCTGTAAACCGCTTTGTGAACTTTGTGTTGAAAAGCGGTATATAAATACTTTTGATGATTGATTGATTGATTGATGGATGGATGGATGGATGGATTGATTATGGCCCCCTGCAGCTCCTAAGGCTGGCCCTGTTCAGGCAGCTAACCCACAGCATTGTTGTGACAACAAAAGAGGTAGGGGGAAATGGAGCATGTTGGGTGGGCATATTGGGTCTTACATTTTATTTATGGGCTTTCCAATTCAGAACTGTCTGACTGCCCATGTGAGCTGGCATTCATCCCCTTCTCCCACAGTGATGCCACAGGGCGGGCAATGGGTCTTCTCTGTGACAGCTATTTAGCCAGTGCAGTGGTGTTGGGCTGTGCAGACTGACATGGAGGTCAGGATCCAGTGATAAAGGTCGCCGCCAGTCCCCCCCTGCTCCCCCCTCCCCCCCCAGGAATTCCCTCCCGTCCCACCCAGAATCCCTGCAACATCGGCAAGGGGTAACTTTAACTCCTGGTGGCGAGGGGCCAGCGATGTCACAGCGTGGGCAGTAATAGCTTACCGCCCACCCTACATATGCATTGTGGCACATTTATGACACCATTGCAAGCAGTATGCTTGTACAGCTCACACTGGAGGGCTCTGGATTGAGCCCTTATTTATTTGGGTTGTGGCCCTAAAAAGGTTGAAGACCACTGTATTAGACAATTGAGGCATCTCATTTTCTTGGCTTAGGTTTGCCTGCTGTGGAACCTTTTCAGCCCAATCTTAACCGATGTTCCTGCACTGATGCAGCGTCACGGCACCCTTACCTTGAGGAGGCCTCTGTGATTGCCCATCACCACCACCACCGCCACAGAATGCAGCATATCCCCATTGGCACAGCTGCATCAAAGCTGGAAAGTTGATTAGGGTTGGGCTGTTCGTCACCCCTGGCATTTCTCCCCAACTTAGCGTCTTCCTTGAACGTTGACTTCTTTGTTGGTGGTGAGAAACCATGCCAAAATGTACAAGTAAGTGCTAATTGTGAACTGTGGAGGAGGAGAAATTTCATTTTCAAACACGCTTCATTTTTATAGGGGGAAAAAAATGTTTTTCGTGGAAGGAATTCTATTTTGGGATTTTACCTCCCTGACCCGCAAATTTTCACCATTGAATTGGTAGAATGAATAGGGCAAGCAATGAAATAATTGAGTGATAGTACATCACTTAAGTAATGGAACACTTGGCTTGCAAGAGGCTGTTTCATAGTGTCCAAATCTTCAAGAAAAAAAGCCTTGTAGCTCCAATCACAATCTCCTTTTTGAAATAATAGTAAAAGTGGAAACACAGTGCCAGAAACAATGTCCTATACTTATCCAAACGTGGGAAGGCTCTCTTTATTCTATCTTATTGTGGTGGGCAAAATTCTCTCTTCTCTCTTGCCTCCCACACTAGATGCTTTCCACATCTGATCCATATGTAGGGAATGCTAGTATAGTCAGGTTTGAAGAAAGCAAGTTATACATCCTGGTTTTCTGCTTTTCTGCTTTCCAGCTAGGCATTATACCCATTTATATTATACCCTGCATTATACACATGTACAGTATGTTTATTGCATCCTCTGTAATAATCACAGATAAAATACAGCCTGAAATAACTAAATTCTTCTAGAGCAGTGGTTCTCAAACTTTTTAGCACCAGGACCCACTTTTTAGAATGACAATCTGTCTGGGACCCACCAGAAGTGATATCATGGCTGGAAGTGCCATCATTGTGATGCCAGAGCCTGATAATACAGCAATAAGCTGAGCGATTTCTCAGCCATTTTCCGATAGCAAAATGAATCAGAAAGAAAAAAAAGCCTATTTACATCTTTGACACAAGCAAATCAAATACACAGCCCTCCCTCTTCCTAGCATCCCATCTTCCTATATTTTCAATATGGCTGCCCTAGCTGCTTCGTGACCTATCTGAAATGGGCTCGTAACCCACTGGTGGGTCCCAATCCACAGTTTGGGAACCACTGTTCTAGAGAATAAGCTGATATGTGTATATGGGACCAAACAGAATCTGTTAGCTCAAGCCTATACATGACTACTCAGAAGTATGGTTCATTATATTCAATAGGGCTTGCTCTCAGGTCAGTGTGTATGAACTGCAGCCCATGTTTCATAGATATACAGGCGTGCCCCAGTATTAACTGGTTTGGTATCCATGGTTTCAGTTATCCATGGATACCATGGATACTGGGACACCTATTAAAAAGATATGGGAACGTTAAACAAATCTCTTGTTTTTACCTTGTTGCAGCAAAACCACTGATGTTCCCCTATTTTTAAAAAGGTGTCTCCAGTATCCACGGTTTCAGTATCCATGGGTCGGTGGGGGGCTCAGAAACAGAACCCCACTGGATTCCAGGGCGTACCTGTATTGGTACTTTGAGATGGGTAGAATTTGTTTTGGGTTTTGTGAGTAAAGCTGTAACCTAATAAATTTGTTGAAAGCATCATGGTGGTAATACAGAATTTTTTTTTTTTAAAACCCCCCACTATTTTTAAATGGCAAAAAGAGCAAAAAATCAATGAATGAAATATTCATTCTTTTTTGTGGTAAGCCATCTGTATCAGAACTATCTCCCACCTGCCATTCGTAACAATTATCACCCACCTCCAGTTTGATATATTGCTTAATCAGGGCAGGTACAATTTGCCACTTGTATAAACCACAAGGGGATGGAGAAGAATGAAGTCTGAGGGACTGACTCAGCATTAATTAATACCTAAAGTAATCCATCTTTTCATACTTTCCAACTCTTACTCATTTAATACGTATATAGTTCTTTTATTCTACCCATGCCCTGTGTATGTCGAAGTGGTACCTAACGCTGGGATTTATCTGCTAGCTATTCAGAGAGCACAACAGTATTTTCTTTCTTTCTTGAGAAATCGTGTTAAAATTGCCACTCGTGAGTGCTGCCTATTGAATGTATGACATTTTTGTATTTACTTAAAAAAATACGCATCCTACTTTTCCCTTCTAAAAGAGACATTCAAGGCAGCTAAGAATGATAAAAACAGAATTCATATCGCATTTAAAGCAAAGAACAAAACAGCATCAGCCCGACGTCATCAAAGAAGAAGAATTCAGAGTAAATGCAGAGGAGAAAAGGAGAGACTGCAGACACTGCCAGAAGCCCTGCAAAGAAGGGGCCAGCCACAATTCGAGGCAGGGGGAGAGAATTCCACCACTGTGGTGCTGTCAGTCACGCCTCAAATGGTGGCAATACCTGCAGGAGGGTTCCTTTGGTTGATCTTAGGGGACACGTCACGTCATATAGGGAGGTGGGATACAAGTCATTTAAATAAATAAAATGTTGGGTTTTATCACCAGCGCTTTGAGCTTCACCTGGCAGTGGACTGGCAGTCAGAAAAGCAACAGCCTGGTTATCAAGGGCAGCCCTACGCTAGAACACATTATAGTAGTCCAGCCTTGATATCACCAATGCATGACTCACTGTGATCAAGTCTGACTGGCTCAGATATAGATGCACCAGCTTAAGTTGGGCAAAGACCTCCTGGCCACTTCCACCATCCGGTGATCAAAGAGTGGTGGCGGGATCTAGGAGAAACCCCAGACTGGGAACCCACTCCTTCAGAGGGAGTAAAACCTCTTACAGAACCCCTTCCAAATTGAAAGTAGGTGGGTTGCAGATTTCTGAACTAAGAGCAATTGGGTTTGATTTGAATTTGTTTGCCCTCATCCGGTCCCAGACCGCAGATTACAATTCATAACAACCACAGCATCTCTTGCATGAGACAGAATTGAAACGTAGACCTGGTTGTTATCTGCATGTTGATGACCCACCCCAAATCCCTGATGACCTCGCCTAACTGTTTCATAAGCATATTGAATAAAAGGTGGCATAATAGAGTCCTGCAGCACACCATAGGTCAAAGGCTAAAGATAAAAGCAGAATAGGAATGAAGCCAATGGAATACAATGCCCACAAATCCCAATCTAGCCAGACAAGGATACAATGAAGGATACTAGAAGGATACAATGGTCAATGGTGTCAAAAGTCTCCAGGAGATCCAGCAGGACCAACAAGGCCGTGGTTCCCTTGTCCACTTCCTGGTGTAGTTCATCTACTAAGGTGAGCAGTGATGTTTCCCAACTCCTGGCTTGAAAGCCTGATTAAAAAAGGTTCTGATAATCCATCTCATTGACAAAGCCCTGGAATTGGAATGCCAATGACAGAATGAGAAGGTGGATGACAATGCAGCTGCAAAATTTGTAACATCTTAATGTAAAATAGGGATGTGGTGGCGCTGCGGATTAAACCGCTGCTGCTGGGCTTTCTGACCAGAAGGTTGGGAGTTCGAGATCACGTGGCGGAGTGAGCTCCCGTTGCTTGTCCCATCTCCTGCCAACCTAGCAGTTCAAAAGCATGTAAAAATGCGAGTAGATAAATAGGTACCACTTAATGTGAAGGTAACGGCATTCCATGCACTACGGTGTATAGTCATGCTGGCCACGTGACCACAGAAGCTTGTCCTCGGACAAACGCCGGCTCTACAGGCTTAGAAATGGAGATGAGCACCGCCCCCTACAGTCGGTCATGACTAGACCATTCGGTCGTGGGGAAACCATTACCTTTTTAATATAAAATACATCATGCGTTTTGTAATGTAAAATACAATCTTCTTTGGAATGAAGATGAATTGCATCTTTGGAAACTCATGCATCAATTTTTTGTTGCAAAGAGATGCCTCTGAGGTTCACCCATTTTGTTTTCTCACAGGCATATTTTATGAAACCCATGTTCACTTAGAGGCCATCAGCTAAGATCTGTCATCATCCTGTTTCAACAATATGACAACTTCAGGAGTCTACAAATTGATATAGAGTGTAACTCTCGATTCCTTGCATTAGAAGTTATTTATCAAATATCTTGCAAGTTTTTCTTTTTTCTTTTTTTAGTCAAGACATAGTTAAGGTAAAAGCCCAGAAACCTTCATATACTGCCTGTTGGAAAAACTAGGGGACGTAACTTACGAAGTGCTTGTCCAATGAGCCTAAAAAGATTCAGAGCGCAATCCTAACCTGCACTGGAACAGGCAGGACGGACGGCCTGCACTGTATCCAAGCACAGGTAAGGACTGCACTGGAGCTCATCATGGGGCAAGGGGAATGTTTCCCTTGCCCCTTGCTTGGGGTAAGCCCTGACCGGGCTTCATTGTGCTGGCCTAACTCCAGGCTAGGATTGTGCTCCAAGTGAATTTGAATTCTAACCTAAAAGGGTCAGACGTGAAAAGAACAAGGATTGTTTCTGCGATAATCACCAAAAAAGTGGTATTTTTACAAGGGCCATTCATGTCATGATGCAGCTTGAAACCTGCACAATGTCAAATCCAGGGTCTTCTTGTCTGCAGCAGGGATAGGGGTATGTGTGTCATTACTGAGGCGTGGGTGCTGATATCTAGGGTCAGGATGACCCCAAACAGGAAAGAAGTTTTATATTAAGCGATGGCACTTGGCAGCAAGTGGCATAATTGCTTGACGTCAGCCAGCTTTCTGAGAAAGCCGCTTCCAAAGGAATATCAACAGCATCTAAGCAGGTCTTGTGGACTGCCTCCCTGGCAATCTGTTTGTGAAGACAGCGTTCTCAAGAGCATGTGTTGATGGAATCTGGCGCTATCTGACTGTCCCTTGCAAGATTGTCAAGTGCTTTCTCTTCCTTCTGGCGTAAATAATGCCCTGGTTCAATAGAAGAAAATTAAAGGCATTTTGCTTTGATGAAAACTAATAATCATCATCTGGTTCAAGAGCCAAGACTTGCTCATATGTCATTTTCTGAATGCTTTCTTCTGGCAGAGGTAACTTAATCCCATGCAACTCCAAGGATCAATATATTGTTCCATGAAATAACAATGCTACTGAGGTTTTGTGACTAGAAATAATACCACTCTTGCTGTAAAATAAAAAGACTGTAGAACTGCAGTAACTTGAATATTATTTCATGTACATCTACCCCATTTTTTAACCTCAAAAATTGGCTCTGGAATAATTCACATCGTCTTGCAGCCTTATTTTGTCACTAAGAAGGCCTTTGCTTTACAAAATGCTTTTCTGGTTTCTGCTGAAATTTCTTTTTAATGATGAGTGACACCCCCCCCCGGCTCAATCAAACTTGGAATTGAGCTCAGAAAATAGCTCATTTTTTTTTACAGCACAATTCAACCCCCTGCCTATGGCCAGAGCAAGCCTCTTGCCCCGACCAAGCGCTGTAACGCACATGCCATAAAGCACATGCATGCCAGTGCCAGAGGCAGATCTACAGGGAGGGCAAAGCTCTAAGTGTTGCAAGAAGCCTTACCCTGTCATGTAAATCCCTCCTCTCCCTTGCTGCTGTAGCCAGTAAGCAATGCCAAGATGTTGCTTTTCCCTGTGAGGATTGGCTAAAACGGTGCAGGAGAGGAGTGATTTGCACTGCAAGGTAGGGCTTCTTACAAAACTTAGAGATTTGCCTTCCCTTAGATCTGCCTCTGGCCACTGCTTCTGGTGCTGTGATGATGCGGGCACCTGCGTCGACGCCGCAGTGCCGGCACAAGGCCCCAGTGTACTGTTCCTGTGCCAGCCAAATTTGGCAGTTCTGGTCAGGTGGAAGGCAGGAGGGAGGGTGAAATAGGGCAGGGGTGGGCATTCCAGGAGGCTGGAAAGCCTGAGGAAGAGGGTGGAGGTTGAGCTGCATGGTGTGCTCTGCACCCACTATATAACAGGCGCAGATCCAGGTTTGCACCCCGATATTCAGTGTGAGTGAGGCTGAACCGATGGGGAGAGGTCAATGGATGCAGATCAGGCAGAGGTCTGAAGAACCAGAGGAACTGACCAGCAGGCCAGGACAATGGATCTGTATCAAGGTTCAGAGCTAGGACAGGAGTCCAGAATCGTCAGGTATAAGATTTCTCTTTGCCGGAGATCAAGCAATTCTGCAATATTGCAAAGGTCCCTTCTTTCTTCACCCCAGAATAGGATTACATTTGCTGGCCTTAGAATTAGGTTTTCTTCAAGGAGGTGATAACTGAGTGTTTCCGTGGCTTCTTTCTGCCATGTAGACAAAGAACATTTCCTGTGCTGTTGCCATCAGAGAGAAATCCTGTGCTTTGGGAAATTTTTGTATCGGGGTGCTGCACTCCCTTTTCAGCTGTGTAATAGGTATCCAAAATTAGATTAATTGGCAGCACAGAGAAATTGGGCGTACCAGGTATTAAGGTTTGTAGCTGCCCAGCATGTGCTCCAGTCCTCAGAACATGCTGTTTCATGAAGGGCTGTTTAAGATGACAATCTTGTCCCTTTGTTGTTCAAAATATATGTACATAAAATAGACATCCAGGGATAATTGGCTCTTGCACAGACCCTATTGAAGCAAAGCAGATTTCTGAAAAAAGGATCATTAGGTGTACACATTAAGAATAACTTCCATGCTGGAATTCTATGTACAGGGCCCTTTGCTAACTTCCATGAAATCCAAGTATTGGTAGCAATATGCCATGTGATATCAGAAGTTTTTATCACGGAGTCAATTAGGGTGCAATCCTAACCTGGAGTTAGGCCGGCATAGTTAGGTCACCAAAGTTTGGCTGGCACAAAAGACACCGTATAGTGTGTCTGGACCACTCTCGGAGTCAGAGAGACCAGCACACAGATGTGCGCCATCCTCCCTCACTCTGAGAGTGGTCCAAACATGCTTTACGGTGTCCCTTGTGCCAGCCAAACTTTGCTGGCCTAGCTGTGCCGGCCTAGGTCCAGGTTAGGATTGCACTCTTAGTATGATGTCCGGCATAACCATCCATTTTCAAAGCCAAATGAATAGGTGCTATAAAATAGTAATGGGAGTAGTGCTTGGAATCTTTCCACTCAGACTTTTTTGAAGTAGTCTTCCCCCCATCCCATCCTATCAGCAATAACTACAGTTCTTAGATCCAGGTTGATACAAAGGTATACACGTTCAGTTTGGTAGCATACTGTATGTTCACTTTTTTTCCTGTAAAAAGTATTATTTGCAATAGGACTTTAGGAAGAATTTTTCATTATCTCTCTTTATTGCAACACATAACACAGTGGTTTTCAAAGTCCTACTTGGATGCTGAAGCTACTGTAAGTGTTTGCAGGGGCTGGGATTGGGGCTGGGGGTTGCCCCAATGGCGTCACAGCAGTCGCGGCACTGTGGGGACCCAGAAGCATGGAAACATACCTGGGACCTGCGTGAAGCCTTCTGGAGGGTCCTGGACGAGGGAGGGAGGCCAACAGGGCGGAAGTTCCTAGCTGGTGTGTATTCTAGAGCACACACTAGAATCCTCTACAACATGCTGGGTCATTCATCAGCAGATGAGTCAATGATGAAAAGGTTACCCTAAAGATAGAAAATTGGAAATAGGCTATGATTTGAATGGTGTTACCTAGGTTATTTTGCCCTTTGAGGCCGCCTTAATAGGAGCATAATTTCCAAAACTATAAAAAATAATCACGACTGGAAAGATTCTCAGTACCTGAACATTTGTTGCTAGCTAGTGGGATGCAAAACCAGTATCCTGGAGCGGGCTGATGCATTAAGCTTCCAAGGTGTCTCGCCTTTCTGTGCAAACCGCTCCTTTCCCTTTCCGTCGTACCATTCCAGGCTGTGAACACAAAGCAGAGGCATCCCCTTGTTGCGTCTACTGCCTGGAAGGGCTACGATGGGGAAGGAGAGAAGGTGTTTACATGGTAAGGTAAGGCGCCTTGCTAAAATTAGCACACACAACCTGGGACATTACTGTGCAAAACCAATCCATCTTGATTTAGAATGGATTGGATCTTTTCAACTGCTCTGAAGAATTCTTGGGACACCCTCAAAAATGTGGACGAATCCAGCCTGGAGGAGCTCCACTATGATTGCTAGCTATACTGCTATTTTTTTTTACCCTTGCCCCCTTTCCCAAATTGAAAACTGGGAGGAGCAAATAGATGGAAACAGACAGCTGTGGGGGATTGCAAAATGTGGGGGCTCTCCCAGCGGTGTTATGCTGCCAGAACGCTGGGCAGGACATCCGGGTGATCGACAGCCCGCCTGTTGCGTTCCGGAGCGTTACGCCGTTTGCGCAACCAATTACGCCGCTTGCGTACGTTACGCAAATGGCGTAACGCTCCAGAACGCAACGGGCGGGCTGTCGATCACCCGGATGTCCTGCCCAGCGTTCCGGCAGCATAACACCGCTGGGCTCTCCCATGTTTTTACTACCCTACAAGGAAAATGTTTGAGCATGCTTGCATCTTCCATTGTCACAGGAACTCTGGGACTTGTTGTATTTATCCCTCCTAGTAAATAAGAGATGAGCTGGTGACCAGATACAATGGAGGACAGAATATGCCGCCTTGTAATGCCGCCTTGAGTGCCTTCGGGCGGAAAGGCGGGGTAAAAATTCAATAAATAATAATAATAAATAATATCTATACCTTTAACCATTGTACAGAAGAGGGAATTTTAGCTCCAGCCTTCCCTATGGGTTCCTTCGATCTGCAAGCGCAGATCCAAGGAAGCCATGCGGCCTCTGGACGGAGCCTTGGATGCCACCTAACGGCCGCTTCTCAACCCCACCCAGACCAGCACACCCACCAGCCCGTCCACCCCACCGAGTTCCGGGGGGCCACCCCCCCTTCCTCCTCCCAGAACTGCCCCTTGCACCAGCGGACTCAGCTGGTGCAAGGGCAGCTCAGGGCCAACACTCTCGAGCCAACACTACTGCTAGTGTCAGCCCAAGAGCTCTAGCCCTGACGCGGGAGTACCGGTCGGTGCCCCACATTGGTGCTAGTGACGTTGCACTGATGCTACCACGTAGTGTCGGTGCAACATCACTGGCTGGATTGCGCCCTCAGGCAGGTTTCAGACAGGATTCTTTCCTAGCCCTAATTGGAGATGCCATGAATTGAACCTGGGACCCTCAGTGTGCAAAATCTGCTCCACCACTGAGCTAAAATTCCATCACTGTGAAGATTCATTTGACATACTAGCTAGATCGAGGGCCAGATCCTACAGTGTTATTGAGTGAACAGATAGTTTAGTGCTGTGTGTTCTTGCAGCAAAACCCATCTGTCTACATTGTAGAGGCCTCTGATGCCATTTATATTTGCTTCTATTTTCCCTCTTCCTAATCAGACTTCTAGTGTGCAAAATTTGCCCTATTGTTTTAGAAATACTCTTTATTTGAATTAGAAAATAAAACCCTTTGGACTGATCAGATTTGCGAGCTATATGCTATATGGAAACAACTGTGTTTGCATTAAACACTGTTGTTCCCTCATCCTCTTCTTTTTAATCTTTTGATCAGAGGCATTTAGCTGCAGTACTTTTAGTTGTACATTTGCAAATTAAAGTATGAAAAAAAGCCTTTTGGTTGCATTCTGTCCTCGTGACAAATGTGGATAGTGTATGTCCAAAATAGATGTGGTCAAAACATTTTGGAGAAGTGAAGTATGATTTAGATCTGAACAATTGAGAGGATAATTAACGTTTCAGTTGTTGCATTTTTATTAGCATCACACCAACAAAACTAAATGATAAAAAGCTCGTGTGCTTGTGTAATGTTTTGTTTTAGCATATGAATGAAGCTATTTTCATACTGGAACGAAACCATTACACTACATGTAACTCGGTCAGGGCAAGGCAAAGAATTCTGCTGAAGTTGATGCATGAAATTCTATTATAGTGTATATATGTAGTATTTTAATTGTTTTATCGCTGCTCCTTGTTTTTTTACTGTATATTTTATAGCTTTATGGTTTTATTTTAATTGGTTTTATGGATTTTAAAGATAGTCGCCTTGAGTGACCTTTGGGGGGAAAGGTGGCTTGGAATGAATGAATGAATGAATGAATGAATGAATATTTAACTTTAAAGGACTGCCTCCTCCTGCATAAAACTGCTGTTAATTACAATGCTCTTCAGAGGCCTTTCTCCATGCAGCATCATGGTAGGCATGCAGCTAGACCGTTTTTCAGGGTGGTGCCCAATATGAAACTCTGGGCCAGATCCTATTTGGCCCACACCAGCAGTAAGTTCTTACTGCCAACGCCAGTGTCACAAAAGTGCCATAAGGCACTACTAGTAGCAGTGGTAAGGGCTTACTGCCACTGCTGGAAACTGGGCCAGTAGGCGCTTGGCCCCAGTACCAGGAGGACCCAACACCATTCTGTCTGGCAATCAGTTTTACTGCCGCTGGCGGTATGCTCATTTGAGGCATGGGGAGGGTGAAGCTGGGCAGGGAGAGGGGTGGAGCAGGCCATTGTGGGGGGATGGGACCAGCAGCTGCATCCTATTGTCCATTGTAGGGCTAGCACCCTTCCTAGCTAGCGGCATCCCCATGTTGGTGCTAGAGCTCTCTGGCCAACGCTATGAGTAGCGTCAGCCTGGGAGCGCCGACAGCGAGCCTCCCTTGTGCCAGCCGAATTCTGGGAAGGATGAGGGTGGGGAATGGGCAGTTCTGGGTGGGGGGGTGTGCCAGCAGGCATGCCAGCCTGGGGAGGAGGCAGGCCCAGCATGCAGCCATTAGGCTGCATCCTAGGCCTTGTCGGGAGGCTGTGCTACCCCGATTCAGGCCATGTGGCTTCGGTTCTGAGGAAGCCCATGGGGTGGCTGGAGCCTCCCCAGGGCAAGGGGACAGACATGCCCTTGCCAAAGGTGCGTTGGATTTGGCAATGGCCTGCCGGCCTCACCAATCCAGCGCACCTTACGGTCGCACACTGAGAGTGGTCCAAACATGCTTTACCGTGTCCCTTGTGCTAACCAAACTTTGCTGGCCTAACTGTGCCGGCCTAACTCCAGGTTAGGATTGCTCTCACAATTGTATCTATACCTGACTATTCTATTGACCATCAGTTTTTTTCTTTTTCAGCAGTCAAATATCTATCCCTACTATACGTTAGTAGCAACTGTGGACAACCACTATGAGTTCATGGTCTCATTAAAGCTAGTTCTACAACTGACACCTGTCAAAGCAGAGCTTCCATAGTAGTGGAAACCTCAAAAAGAGAACAGGGGTTCTCATAGTTGGCCACAATGTGCTTCCTTAACAGGAAGAACATTGGCTAAAGTCCCTACAAGCAGGCATTTAATGTACGTACATAACATGAGACCTTTTTTTCTCCAAAATATTAACCATTGCGAGCTCCCGCGATTGTTTTTGGTATTCTGAAACACGACTGTAAATTCAAATCATCGTAAATATTCATGTAGAAGTGGTTAAGAGGGCCCTATTTTGCTTTGTTCTTAGGCAAAAACTGGGATTTGACTGCTGCTCTGAGTGATTATGAGCAGCTTAGACAAGTTCATACTGCCAACCTGCCCCAAGTGTTCAACGAAGGAAAGTACCCCAAGCCGCAGCAGGAAAGAGAGCCTCCTCCACAAGTGAACAAGAGTGAACGGCCATCTCTTCAAAGACAGGATGACATTGCTCAAGGTACAGTGCACCCACCTCTGAGCCTGTCAGGGAAAGGGACTCCTGGGGAAGACCAGCTGCTCAAGGACAGCAGCGCCTAGTGGTTAGGGTGCACAACACACTACTTCCTGTTCACTGCTTTTCCTGTCCAGTCTTCTGTAGATGTTTTGTTGTGATGACAGGGGACAGCACTATGTTACATTTTACATGATCTGTTAAAGTTGGAAAGTGAAACTTTGAATAGTGGAATTGGATCATTCATGATCGGCTGGTATCTGCTTCGTCAAAGAGGTGGGGTAACTTTCTGAACCGGAAGTCATTTTTCCAGAAGCACTTTTCGTTTGCCATCTGAAGTTTAAAAAAAGGGTTTTGGTTTTGGTTTTGGGGTTTGTTTGTTTTTTTTGCACTTGTCCCCAAGTCAGTGGTTCTCTAACATTTTAGCACCGGGACCCACTTTTTAGAATGACAATTGGTTCAGGACCCACTGGAAGTGATGTCATGGCCGGAAGTGATGTCATTGTGACACCAGAGCCTGCAGTTTTCCTGAGAATGCAGCAATAAGTTGGGTTATTTCTCAACCATTTTCCACTAGCAAAGTGAATCAGAAAGGAAAAAAAGCCTTTTTACAACCTCAACACAAGCAAAACAACCACATAGCCCTCCCCCTTTCAAGCATCCCATCTTCCCATATTTTCAATATGGCTGCTCTAGGTGCTTTTCGACTCGCTGAAATTGGCTCACGACCCACTGGTGGGTCCTGACCCACAATTTGGGAACCACTGCCCCAAGTCATTCAGTATCTTCCTTGGCTTTTCTAATTTGCAAGTGTTGATGTGATAGTTTGCAAACATGGTTTCAGGTTTTCCATTGGGGGTGTCTTCTTGACTGGAGTCATGAAATATGTACTATACCCTCAGTTAAATACATAGGGAATGAGAATTCTTCATGTGCTCATAGTTAAAAGACTAGAATTCCATTTCTTCTTTCATTGGGTCCAATAACATAGGACCAATGTGAGAAGTTTGCCTCCACCAAGGTAAAGTGTCTTGAGAATGTTCCCTTACTGTCGTTTGACCCATCCTTGATTGTGTTCCTTCACAGAAAAGAGGCTCTCTAGAGGAATTTCTCATGCCAGCTCAGCAATAGTCTCCCTTGCTCGATCCCATGTGGCCAGTGAATGCAACAATGAACATTTCCCACTGGAGATGCCCATCTACACATTCCAGCTTCCTGATCTTAGTGTTTACAGTGAAGATTTCAGGAGCTTTATCGAGCGGGACTTGATTGAGCAGGCAACTATGGTTGCTCTGGAACAAGCAGGTGAGTATTTATTTTATTTACTCAACGTATATCCTGCTTTTCTCCCCAAGGGGCACTCAGAGTAGCTTACAAAATATGAATCTTTTGGGGCCACATAGTTTGTTACATTTTGATAGGATCTCCATCTTGTTATTGTCTGATTAAGGGAATCAATTAAGTCCTTTCCAGGAATTTCCAGCTTTGTCAAGAATCTTTCAATATTTCTATTATCAGGGCACAATCCTAACCAACTTTCCAGCATTGACATAGCTTTGCCAATGGGGCATTGTGTGTGTGGGGGGGGGGGAGTCACAGAGGCTTCCTCAAGCTAAGGGAATGTTTGTTCCCTCACCTCGGAACTGCATTGCCCTTACCCCGGGGCTGGAATGTTAGTTAGGATTGCGCCTTCATATATATAGCTTTGGGTCCAAAGAAATATAATCAAACTCTGGAATAAGATTTTCCTTCTAAACAGAAGGGAAATAGCAATTAGTGCTTTTCTGCAAAAGCTTAAGAGTTCACACAATGTTGTAGCAGGTCGGTTTTATATATTGGTTACCTTGCGTTTGCTTGTTCACACATCATCATCGGATTTAATTTCACTTTTCTCACACAACATTCTAGTGCATGCCCTCTGGGTTTACATAATCAGAAGGGCACGTTGGTATCCCCACTGAAAATGCCATTGGATTTCTTCATGGAGGGAACTGGCTCTGTCAGGGCCCAATCCTGAGGTGCTTTTCGCCAGCAGTACATGTCTACCACCGACTAAAAGTGTCGCAAAGGTGCAGTCAAGCACATTCATAACACCACGTCACTCGTGCTGGTTAGTTAGTGCCTGGCACTAGTAAGCGGGCAGATGGAATGGCTGGCACTTCAGCAGCCCATTCGGGGGGGCAGAGGGAGGCAGGGAGGGAGTTGGGGATGGGAGGAACTGGGCAGGGGAAGGGTGGAGCGGGCTTGCAAGCAGGTGGGAACTGTTTGAGCTTCTGCTGCCATATCCCAAATCCCCTCCAGAGCTGGGAGGCCTGACACAGGTCTCCTTGGCTCTGCACCTGCTCAAACGCAGGCACAGAGTCGAGGAGACCCGTTGCCACTGGTCGTGGTGTCCCCAGGGGAAGGGAACAAATGCTCAAACATGGGCACAGAGTCAAGGAGGCTCATTGCTGCTGGCTGCAGTCTCCCTGGGGAAAGGGAGCAAATGCTCCCTTCCCCCGAGGAGACCGCCACTGGTAACCCACCAGCGCCAGGATCCAGCGGTCGCCATTTTGGCATAGCTGGAGCCCTGGGCATTGCTGGAGTCAGGATTGGGCTGCCCATCACGAAATTGATATTTCCTGAGCCAGAGGTTTCCCAAATTCATTTTGAATACATTTGAGGCACTTCTGCTTTATAGTCCTATTTTAAAACCTGTTTCTACTTGACTAAGGGCCCCATCCTGATTTCTAGCACCAAACATTCCCTTACCTTGAAGCCTCCGTGACTGACCCTTCCCCCACCACTGCAGGATGCAGTTTGCACAGCTGCATCTTTGCTGGAAAGTTGGATAGGACTGGGCCTTCAACCTTACCTGCATTTTGTATGCGAGGCTAACTTAAGGTTATCTCCCATTTCTCCATTTCTTCTTAATATCTCTGATCTTCCATTTACCTTCAATTTTAAGATGTGAGCTGAAGCTGATAAAAGGTGCTCAAGAGCATACCTTCATGGTACTCTTGAGTGCTTCATGGTACTGTATCTTGAAACTCTGGAATAAGATTTTCTTAGAGGTAATAACTAATCTGATGAATATTTTGACAGCCACATTCTATTAAATGGGATGTTATTTAATCTCCAGTTAGCTCTCTTGACCTACAGCCTATTAATTTCTAGTTGAAATACATTGGAATCACATCCTGCAGATATCAGAGGGCCAAAGTTTCAATTCCAAGAGCTAATTACGATGTCATTTGAAACAAGAAAGTGGTTGGTCCTAGAACAGGAGTAAAGTCTTCCAGAATAAAAAGAGCAACTCTTGCCTCTAGTCATTGTTATAAAAAAAATTCAGAGTACTTGTAGATTATGTTTCAGGCTTAGCTCAAGAGCAGTGTTCTTCAGCCTGTGACTCAAGACCCCTGGGGGATTGTGAAGCCTCATGTTAGGGGTCATGGCAATCTTTCAAAGCCTGTGCAAGAGAGGGCTTGCTCAAATTATGGGACTGTCTTATCAACACTTGAGTTCTTGATATAATCCTGCACAGCCTCTCCTCACTGTCTTGTCATGCAAGGCCCCCGCACAGGGCTGTTAAGAAAACAAAAGAGGTAGGGGAAATGGGAAATTTGGGGTGTGGTCACCTCCTAAGGCCAGGCCAACACTGCTCAGGGTTCTACCTCACAGGGGTGTTGTAAAGGCACAAGAGATAGGGGAAATGGGGCAGGGGTAGGCGGGGACAGAAGTGGAATTCGCAGTGGTCCCCATTCTCAGGGCACAATCCTAACCTGGAGTTAGGCCGGCACAGTTAGGCCAGCAAAGTTTGGCCGGCTCAAGGTCCACCGTAAAGCACGTTTGGACCACTCTCAGAATCGGGGAGGGGGGGATGGTGCATGTCTGTGTGCTGGCCTCTCTGACTCCAAGAGTGGTCCAAACATACCTTACGGTGTCTCTTGCGCCGGCCAAACTTTGCGGGCCTAACTGTGCCAGCCCAACTCCAGGATGGCGCCCTCGTTATGTATTTATTGGGGCCATCTCAAGGGCTGGCGCAGGTCCAAGGAGACTCATTAGCAATCAGGAGGCATACCCAGGGGTGTTTTGCCTTCCCATCTTTGGTCCTAAATGGGTTCATCCACTGTTCTTGCACCTGGCTGAGGTGGCTGGCTTGGGAGCTAGTTCAGGAGGCCATTTGCTCCATTTGCATGGCTCTTGGACTGAATGTGGCAATGGCATTAGTAAGGACAGCTAGGGGTGGTAACATCTTGTTTGCTCCAAGTCAGAAAGCTTTTAAGCAGCTGCATTTGTTCCCACAGTCACATGCAGCGGCGTCATTCTGCCAGAATGCTGGGCGGGAGGAACGGGTGAGCGGCAGCCCGCCCGTTGCGTACCGCTCCGTTTTGCCGTCTTCCCCGCCCCCGCGTTCCGGCAGCATGACGCCGCTGGTCACATGTTCTGTGCAAGCAAGACGCCATTGTCTATGGAATGTTCCAAGGAGCAGGCAAGGCTTCCTTTAAGCCAGCCCGATAGAGTGAATGGGGCGTGTGTGTAATTGCGCTGACAATAAAATGTGTGGACTTCCTCCAGGCCTGAGGATCTGAGTCCTTGCCATCAGTCCTGCTGCAGAAACTACATTATTGGCCTGGCTTGTGCTTTCCAGGCAGGTATCCGGCATGACATACATGCTTCAAGTATTGTCAGCCAACTGCATCCAGATTTCTAAGTTTGAAAATATTTTTGCCATGTCACAGGAACCCGTGGGCCTTGCCTGTACTGTCTGATTGTTCTGTCAAGCTACGTCTGAAGATAAAACAAATCACTTATCAAAAAATGACAAATCACCTATTCAGAAATGTATATATAAGTATATGGATTTTATAAATCTCCTTTTAGTCACAACTTTTGATTTAACTCATCACTACATTATTGCCAAAAGGCACCCGCTCCTCTCTTCTTAGAGCAGGTGATAGGTTGTTATTTCATCAGGCACACAAGAAAGGAAATGCTAAAAATGAGAACATGTTATTTCCAATTTTATCTCTCCCAAAGGCTGTACAACACACTTGAAATTATGCTTCCCAAGTGCATTCCTAATTTAGATTTAATAAGACTGGTTTGGAATCTTAAGTGCTTATTGAATACATGCAGAGATTTCTATGTTATTTTAATAACCTAGACTATTAATATTTTTACAATTAATATATTTCACTAGGGTCTATTTCTGTTTGCATTCCCTTTTATCCCATTGTATTTCTTAATGAAGCTAATCATGAATTAAAACCGTGCAGCTCTCAGGTGTGTTACGTCCATCAAGAATTAAACTAACCACTTTCATATTATTGGAATTGCAGTGTGATCTTTTCAGAACAAGGCTCTGGTAATGAGTGGGAACAACCCCAACATGGTAGCCAGTTGTCAATCTGAGGAACTAGTTTGTGGCATTATGATACAAATAGAGTACAGACCACAATATCGATTGTGGCGCTAAGGGCTCGATCCTGTTCAATTTTCAAGCACCAATATAGCCACAATGCAGCCCCGAGGTAAAGGAATAAATGTTCCCTTACCTCGAGGAGGGCTCCTTGACTCCCCCCCCTCCACTGAAGAACACACCCCATTGGCACAGCTGTATTGACACTTGAAAGTTGGATAGGATTGGCCCCTAAGGATAAGAGTGCAATAAATCTAAAGAGTTGGGCTAGGTTTTGAAATCAAAGATTAGTCCATTCAAAGATGAGGAAAGAGATCACAGCCAGAACAGAGCTAGAAGTGAGATAAAAGAATGAAGGTGGGAGAATTTGTTTGGAAGAAACAATGAGCAAGCTGTATAGGCAGCAGAAATGCCTATCACTAATATTTAAAATCAGGCAGAGACATCACATACCTTGCCTGGAAGGCTTACAGACTTAGGGCTGAGTTACACTTTTGTGGCAAGGGATTTTGCTCAGTGGCATACAAGGGGAGGTCAAGGGGGCATTTGCCTGATGGACTGCAATAGCGGCGCTACAACCTCTCTTGCCACTGTGCATTTGCCCCCCCCTATCGTCTACCTCCCTGTAAAGGTATTCTGGGAGCTGGAGAGACCACATGTGGCCTTCTGGGGGGCTGAAAGTCTTTGCTTCCATTGTTTGGCCAAAAACTGGAAATGAACCTTCTGAGGGCCAGAGAGGCCATCTACGGCCGGCCCTCAGAATGAGGCAGTGGGCATGGGGGGGGTGGCACTTCCAGGTGGGGGGCAGCACCCATGGAGGTGTGCCTCTTGGCACCACAGTGACACAGTGGCCACAGTGGCCCAGAAGCTCCACAAGGGCCCCCGTAAAGTGCGTTTTGACCACTCTCGGAGCCAGGGAGGATGGTGCACGTCTGTGTGCTGGCCTCACCGATATCAGTGGGACTTAACAGTGCTCTGCTTTGACTGGATTGTGCTCTGTATTTCTGACGAATTCTTCCTTTTTTCAGGTCGTCTTAACTGGTGGTCCACAGTGTGTACAAGCTGTAAGCGGCTTCTTCCATTGGCAACAACGGGTGATGGAAACTGCCTGTTACATGCTGCTTCTCTAGGTATGTCTTCCACTTCTGATGCAATAAAGCAGTGGTCTTCAACCTTTCTCGTGCCATGACCCCAATATACAAATAAACAAACAAACAGAGTTGATGTTATATCCCAGCCACGGCTCCTGCCAGGGGCTGAAGGCTCTTTTGGTCAGAGGAAGGAATAAATCAAGTTCAAGGCTGACTTACGCAAAAAACCCAAACCTTTATCACAGACACATCTACAGAAAGCTACTGTACAAACACTAAGAGCGCAATCCTAAGCAGCGCTGGATTGGCAAGTCCGGCCGGCCAGTGCCAAATCCAACACTGCTTAGGATAGGCTGGAATGTTTGCTCCACCCTCCCCTATGCGGTCCTTGGATCTGTGCCTGCTAAACGCAGATCCAAGAAGACCTTGCGGCCTGAATCGTGGCCGTGTGGCCTCCCGACCAGTATAGGATTCAGCCATATGGCCAAGTCCTGGACCCGCCCACATCCCCCCCCCCCCCCCCGCCAATCCCTGTCCCAAAACAGGACAGAGCCTCCCTCATGCCGACCGGCTTCAGTCGGCGCAAGGGAGGCACTCCGTCAGCGCTCTGAAGCCGACACTACTTGTAGCGTTGGCTTGAGAGCTGTAGCGCCGATGTGGGGGTGCCACTTGGTGTCCCTGCGTCAGCGCTACATCCATCACGTCAACAGTATGACGTAGCATCGACGCAACGGGCAGCGTAGGATTGCACTGCCCTAGACATAAGACACAGGAGCACCTCTGAACCCCAGAGGTGCCTCCAGGCACAAATACTTACAGTTGGGCAACCCGCCCAGGCAACGCAGCCTCCAGCAAAATCTAGGGGAGTGTTCAGGCGACCCCCTGGACAACTCACTCTGCTAGCGTTCACCAGGTCCAGGGGCAAAGTAATGGCCCCAAAACAAGGCTTTAATTGGCCAAGATGCCATCTGAATGGCCATGAGTTAATTGGCCAGCCAATACTATACAGACCCTTACTTAAGTGCACCGTCCTCCCTGACTCCGAGAGTGGTCCAAACATACTTTACGGTGACCCTTGTGCCAGCCAATCTTTGCTGGCCTAACTGTGCCAGCCTAACTCCAGGTTAGGATGGCACTCTAGGAATGGTAAGACCTCAAAATGCCAGAAGAACTATAAAGAAATTTCCTTTTTTCCATTGTGGACATCTATTCTAAGGCTCAGTGTGGCCCAAAGCAAAGGCTGAAAAGATCCAACTCTCTGATCATCCATGGCCTTACTAAATAGCTTTAAGGAGGTGTCTCAGGGCAGAATCCTAACCAACTTTCCAGCACTGGGGTAAGGGTAATGCAATCCTGAGGGAAGGGAACAAACATTCCCTTACCTTGAGGAAACCTCCATGATTACTACTCCACTGTAGAAAGCAGAACACGCCCCATTGGCACAGCTATGTCAGTGCTGGAAACTTGGTTAGGATTGCACCCTCCATCACAGTTCCCATTCTGCAAACTGGGCACAATTGTGATCTACAACAGGGAGCAGTTCTATTGGTGAAATAAGGAAGTATTACCTTTCTTGAGACTTTAGATAAGGACAAAATTGAAATAAAATGCTGCAATTCTATTTCCCCCTTCAGTTATTTTGGGTATGTCATTGATCAGTGTAATAGATGACAGGTGTTTTACCAACTTGATGGCTGAGAAGAAGGTGCAGCAACAAATTTTAACATCCATGAAACATCCATAAAATGCCCAGTGTTTACAGCCTGATGAAGGAGCCTGATTCCATTAATTTTAATAAAACTGTAACTCTCTCCTCAATAGAGTTGTAGGCTAAGAACGCAATCCTAACCTGGAGTTAGGCCAGCACAGTTAGGCCAGCAAAGTTTCGCTGCCACAAGGGACACCATAAAGTATGTTTGGACCACTCTTGGAGTCAGAGGGCCAGCACACAGATGTGCGCCATCCTCCCTGATTTCAAGAGTGGTCCAGACATGCTTTACAGTGGCCCTTGTGCCAAAGGTGCATTGGATTTGGTGCTGGCTTCGCCAATCCAGCACACTTTAGGATTGCGCTCTGAGAGTGGTCCAAATATACTTTACAGTGTCCCTTGTGCCAACCAAACTTTGCTGGCCTAACTGTGCAGGCCTAACTCCAGGTTAGGATTGCGCCCTAAGATGAGTACTTGAGTACATTTAGTTTTCATCTTAAAGATCTATCCATCCTCAGATTTCATGCATTCATGTCTCTTTTAATTAACAATTAGTGAATAGGTTAATTGGAGATTGGTAACAGTGAAACCAGTTGAATAGAAGTGGAATAATAACTGCCATTGAGCCAATAGGAAGTCAGATTTGTGGTTTTTCAAAGTGCATATTATTGGTTCAAATCTTCAGGAATAAATTGTAGTTTAATATCATCATGCAATTCTTACACTAATAATGCATGCATTAGTCATGTTCCCAGTAATTCCTCTCCTAAGAACAAAGGCTATTTAAAAGGGTTATTTAAAAATGATTCAGAGTTTAAGTCAGTAAGTAATCAGAGTTTAAGTCAAAGTCTCCTGTGCAAGTGATTTCTCCTGTGCAAGTGATTAGATTGCTCTAATTTTATTTTATTATTTTATTATTTATAAGTGGTTTGTGCCACTTTTTTAGCAGGGAGAGCAGCTTAAACAAATAAAAAAAATAGGATAGTGAATTAAAACAGAATCAATGTCAAAACTTAAATGCAAAAATCAGTGCCAAAACAAACGCCAAAACTTTAAAAACTCGCATTATATTGTCTGTTAAATTACCTAATCCCTTCTAAACATGACTGACAATGCAACCTTATACATGTTTACTCTGAAATAAGTCTCTCTGAAAAAGTCTCAGTGAGACTTATTCCCTTGTAATTGTGTTCAGGATTGCAGCTTAAAGAGGAAGATCATTCTGTGACCTTGGAGCAATCACTGCAAAGACTGCTACAGTTCTTCTTTCATGCACTACCACAGCTGGCACAGAGGCTCATCATTCCTGGGGCGGGGGCGGGGGGATGCTAGGTTTTTCAGGAGCCTGAGCTACTATGTAGCGTAGTCCCTCCCCCTTGCCTCCAGAGCCATTCGCAGCTTGTTCTCTGAGCTACAAATCGCTCTGAAGGTAAGGAGGACTACATTACATAAAAGCTCAGGCTCCTGCAAAACTTAGCATCTTGCACGTCATCCCCCTGTACCAAGCACCGCCAACGCTTGACCAGTGCACGACCAGCGCCGCCGACGGTTGTGGCGGCGCCCAAGCATCGGCGCTGCTGCTTGCGCCGGTCCAGTGCACGACTTGCCAGCACAGATGTGCTTGATGGCACGTTTGCGAGAGCGCTGGACCAGCACAAGAGCGTAGCACTGGGGCAAAGCAGGTATAGGATTGCTCTCTCATTGTATGTACCGTATTTATATTCTATCAAGAAAGACTCAGGAGGCTTACAACACCAATTAAGAGCATTTATAAATGAAAATAAAACAACCAATTAATGACAAATAATAAACCAACTCTCAAAACAGGACATCCTTCTACAGAAAAGCTGTTGTGTATGAGGTTGCCTGGGGAATCATAGGAAGCTGTAGAAAGCTAGTGGAAAAGAATAGTTCTAGAAAAATGCAAGTGAGAGTACCTGGAGTTAGGCTGGCACAGTTAGGCCAACTAAGTTTGGCCGGCACAAGGGACACCATAAGGTATGTTTGGACCACTCTCAGAGCCTGAGAGGTCAGCACACAGACGTGTGGCATCCTCCCTGACTCCGAAAGCTGTCTAAATGCACTTTACAATGGCCCTTGAGCCGGCCAAACTTGGCTGGCCTAACTGTGCCGCCTTAACTCCAGGTTAGGATTGCGCCCTGAGCAGGGTGCCAGATGTACTTTCTGTACCAGGGATTTCCATAAAGTGGGAGCCACCACAGACAAGACTTTCACGTGCCACTACCAGCTGAGTTCTGATAGCAATGGAATATGCAAGAGAGTCTCCCGAGATGTTCTCAGGGATGGGCATATTTTGAAAGGAAGGTAATTCTTAAGGTCCCCTGGTCCTTTAAAGCTTTAAAGATGTCAAAGAGCTTCAAAGAGTTAAGGTTTACAGTTCTTGTGATGAGCCATGGTGAGAAACAGGATGCTGTATCAGATGGGACTTTGGCCTGATCCACTAGGGCTCTTCTTAAATCATGCCCAGAAGCACATTAGCAACCAATGCAGCTGGAGCAACAGGCTGCATCTCATTTTCATTTGGAAAGTGCTTCTCTATTTTGAGTTCACCTGCACAAGAGCCCTGTGTTTTAGCTCACTATTGTTTCTGTTTTAGAATTGAGGCTGAGAGCGGGATGTTGCACACAATTGGTCCATTGCAAATATAGAACAGGAACCACAGGGTCAGTTCAGCTCCCCACTACCAAATCACACTGCATTTCGTATGAATCTTAAGGCACAGTCCTAACCAACCTTCCAGCACTGGGGTGAAGGCAATGCAAATCCGAGGTAAGGGACCAAACATTCCTCAAGTGACTGCCCCCAACTGCAGGATGCAGCACATGCCCCATTGGCGCAGCTATGTCAGTGCTGGAAAGATGGTTGGGATTGCGCCCGCAATAAGCACAGGGGTATTCCATTTTGTATAAAATAGTCAAGACAATAGACAAAGACATTTAGGGAAAGGAGCTAATAGAACTGATTCACAGCTGTTGTCACAATTATAGTCCAGTTATAACCATGTTTGCTTTGCAATAAATTGCAGTGTTTTCCCATGGGATTTACTTACAAGTATGTATGTTTAGAACTGTACCTTTAATATTACAATCCTAACCTGGAGTTAGTCCAGCACAGTTAGGCCAGCAAAGTTTGGCTGGTCCAACGTATGGACCACTCTTGGAGTCAGAGTGGCCAACACATGGATGTGCGCCATCCTTCCTGACTCCAAGAGTGGTCCAAATGCACTTTATGGTGGCCCATGTGCCAGCCAAACTTTGCTGGCTTAACTGTGCCTGCCTAACTCCAGGTTACGATTGTGCCCTGAGTCATTTCTTAAGGAGGCTTCTCAAAGTTTCTTTTGTATTCAGTCTTGCTCCTTCATCTATTTAGCATTGGCAGCTTTTATTTGAAAAGCTTAAAAAGAATGAAGGAGAATCAAGAACTAATTAGGAGAACAATGTGAATGATTTATGGTATGCACAACCTTAATTATTCAGCGTATGTGTTTTCTACTGTTTCTGTTTTGTTTCTTGATCTGTGTTTCTTGATCTCACTGTGCTTTTGCTGCGTTTAGGAATGTGGGGGTTTCACGACAGGGACCTAGTGTTACGGAAGGCCCTCTACACCATGATGAGGAGTGGTGCTGAGAGGGAAGCCCTGAAGAGACGATGGAGGTGGCAACAGACACAGCAGAATAAAGAGGTTTGTAAGGCACAAAGCACGATCTTAATTATGGACCTGTGCTGGTTCTTAACATTTCTTTTCTGTGAAACATTAGTCCCCATTCCCTGTTGTAACTAAGCTTTAATACAGGTGTGCTGATCTACTGATTCGGTATCCACAGTTTCAGTTATCCACAGATTACCGTGGATACTAAATAAAAATAAATAATAATACTGGGGCACCTATTAAGAAGATAGGAGAACATTAAACAAACCGCTTTTTTTAACCTTGTTGCAGCAAAACCGCTGATGTTCCCCTGTCTAACAAGGTACCCCCAGTATCCATGGTTTCAGGTATCCATGAAAGTGGGAAGGGGGGTCCCGGAACAGAACCCTGTGGTTATTAGGCAAGGAATCCCACCTCCCTGGGAGTTTGCCTCTCTATTTCTCCTGCTCATCCTCTCCCTCCCCTACAAAAAAGATTAATAAAATAGTTTGAGAAGATTTTGGGTGTATGCAGTAAAATGTAAAAGGTTTCCCCCCCAGCCGAATGGTCTATACTAGTCGTGACCGACTGTAGGGGGCGGTGCTCATCTCCGTTTCAAAGCCTGTAGAGCCGGCGTTTTGTCCGAGGGCAAGCTTCCATGGTCATGTGGCCAGCATGACTACGACGTAGCGCACGGAACGCCGTTACCTTCCCACCAAAGTGGTCCCTATTTATCTACTTGCATTTAGGTGCTTTCGAACTGCTACTATGTTATTTACCTTACTCAGAAGTAAGCCCATTCCATTCAGGCTGTAATCCTGTCTTACTCACTGGTTGCTCATTATAGCTCTACTCGCATTTTTAGGTGCTTTCGAACTGCTAGGTAGGCAGTAAGCTGTATTACCCCCATATTGCATCTGGAGAGCACAGGGGTAATGACTTGTCTAAGGCCATCTAGGCTGCAATCGTATACACAGGGTTTTTTCCGAGCTTCTAAATTTCCAGAAATTTTTCATCTCTAATCAGGCTACACCATTGCCTCCCCACTTGATGGGCCCATCTTTGAGGGCTGGTTCAGGCAGCTGGCCTCTTTCCAGGTTCAGAGCCTATATATATAAAGGTAAAGGTTTCCCCACGACCGAATGGTCTAGTCGTGACCGACTGTAGGGGGCGGTGCTCATCTCCATTTCTAAGCCCGTAGAGCTGCTGTTTGTCTGAGGACAAGCTTCCTTGGCCTTGTGGCCAGCATGACTATACGCCGCAGCACATGGAACGCCATTCCCTTCCCACCGAAGTGGTACCTATTTATCTGCTCGCATTTTTACATGCTTTCAAACTGCTAGGTTGGCAGGAGCGGACCTGCCAACTTCTAGGTTATGTGCATGCGGACATAATGCTAAACTTTGGTGCTATAGAATGTGCTCTGGCTTGTGCATTCTCCTTTGTCTTTCCCTCCTTTCCCGCCACATGGAGATGAGTACATTCCAGTCCTTAGTTGCAGAAAACCATAATATGAATGAAATGGCAGACAGACCGGCCTTGGTTTGTGAAAAAGAATCGCACAGCACTCTGGGGTTTGGTCTTAATTTTCAAAGCATGTAGCAATCATAGTGTGCCTGTTCAGACAGAAGCAGCCAATGGTTTGCCACAAACTGGGATCGGAAGTTATTAATCTCCTTGTGTGACGGAAGGTGGGAGTTTGCCATTATTTAGATCTGAATAGTGCTACACTGCTTCGGTATCCACGGTTTCAGTTATCCACGGATACCATGGATATTAGGACACCTATTAAAAAGATAGGGGAACATTAAACAAATCTCTTTTTTTTTACCTTATTGCAGCAAAACCACTGATGTTCCCCTATCTTTAAAAAGGCATCTCCAGTATCCATGGTTCCAGTTATCCACAGTGGGGTCTGGAATGGATATATGAATCTGTATATGTATATATGAGAGGGATGTAGTGGCGCTGTGGGTTAAACCGCTGAGCTGAGCTTGTTGACTGGAAGGTTGACTGTTCGAGACCACACGACAGAGTGAGCTCCTGTTGTTTGTCCCAGCTCCTGCCAACCTAGCAGCTTGAAAGCACATAAAAATGCAAGTAGATAAATAGGTACCACTTCGGTGGGAAGGGAACGGCATTCTGTGCGCTACGGCGTATAGTCACGCCGGCCACATGGCCACGGAAGCTTGTCCTTGGACAAACGCCAGCTCTTCAGCATAGAAACGGAGATGAGTGCCACCCCCTACAGTCGGTCACAACTAGACCAGTCGGTCGTGGGGAAACCTTTACCTTTATATGTGTATATATACACACATATATATGAACATTTTAAAGCAAGACATTCTGCTTTTATATGCTTTAATAAATGACAATCAGGGTTATTGCTGTTCTTTTAAGTGATACTGTAAAGGAACTCAAAACAATGGGGCACTCGGCCTGTGTACAAGTAAGTCAGAAGCTCTCACGACTCAAGCAGTGAAGATGCAAATTAAGCTGCACCCACACTAAGCAGTATTAGTGGTGCTGGTTTCTTGTCTCTCAAAAATGCATTCTCTTATCTCTCCTAGTCAGGGTTGGTTTATACGGAAGAAGAGTGGGAGCGGGAGTGGAATGAGCTACTCAAGCTGGCTTCAAGCGAACCACGGTCTCACTTCAGCAAAAATGGAGGCACTGGTGGTGGGTGAGTGGATGGTCATGCCTTGTTTCTGCTTTGGTGGCTGGCCAGCAAGTTGGCGCAGAGAAATCCCTCTCCTGGGCTCGCCCCGTGCCTTTAAGGACAGCAGCGACAGCAAACTCCATAGCAAGAATTTCTGCATGCATCACCACCTCTCCTCACCTTGATTTTCCTATATGAGCTGCAGAATGACATAACCCACTCAGCAGTGGTTTAAACACATCCTGAGGCTGATCCAGCACCCTTGTGTGGCCTCATAAGTTGAATCACATTCATAGGCTTTATAGCACATGAATGTCCTGGTCCCTACCCTTCACTTCCTGGAGAGTCCAGGGCCAGTCTGCTTAATCGCATGTGGGGCCGGCGGTTTGCCTAAACTGTCCCTACTGCATGAGCCGATATAGTGTTTCTCAAACTGTGGGTTGGGACCCACCAGGTGGGTCATGAGCCAATTTCAGCTGGGTGGTGTAGCACCGAGAGCAGCCATCTTTGAAAATATGGGAATAGAAGATGGGACACTGGAAAGGGGGAGGGCTGGGTGGTTATTTTGCTTGTGTCCAGGTTGTAAATAATAATAATAATAATAATAATAATAATAATAATAATAATAATAATAATAATAATATTAATTGGATTTATATACCGCCTTTCTTAGGTCACCAGATTTCTCTGATGACTATAACTCAAGGCGGTTTACATGGGCAGACTTTATTCAGAAACCCGAAGGTTTTTACAATTTATACAGAAATGTTCTGTCTTTCAAGAACTACACACATACAGATGGATCTTTCTGGATTTAGTCCTTCTTTCTGGCCACCCGCTTATCTTCTTGCTACTAGGCTTTTTTCTTTCTGATTCACTTTGCTAGTAGAAAATGGCTGAGA
This sequence comes from Lerista edwardsae, assembly GCA_029204185.1. Classification (NCBI taxonomy): domain Eukaryota; kingdom Metazoa; phylum Chordata; class Lepidosauria; order Squamata; family Scincidae; genus Lerista; species Lerista edwardsae. The sequence continues at coordinate 11,822,603 of JAJKFI010000020.1, read as the reverse complement.
AATACCCCAACTTATTGCTGCATTCTCACAGCGCAATCCTAGAGGGGGCAGAGCGCTCTGCCATTAGCGCTGACTCAGGAGCGCCTAGCAGCACTCCCGCGTTGGCGCTAAAGCAACAGGACCGGCACCGCTGGCAGCGCCGGTCCTGTTGCCCCCGCGTAGTGCTTCCCTCACATTGGCTGAAGCCGGCCGGCATGAGGGATTCTCTATCCCATATCGGGACAGGGATTGGCGGGAGGCGGGACCTGGGAGGGCTTGGGAGGTGGCCATACGGCCACCTCCTAACCCCGTCAGCGAGGCAGCGAGGCCCCGATTTAGGCTGCGCAGTCTCCTCGGAACTGTGCCTGCTCTTTAGCAGGCGCAGATCCAAGGAGCACATAGGTGAGGCTGGAGCCTCCCCTATGGTAAGGGAGTGCACGCTCCCTTGCCGCGGGGAGGCTCCAGCCTCTCCTAAGCAGCATCGGATATGGCGCTGGCCCGTCGGCCTCACCAGCCCAGTGCTGCTTAGGACTGCGCCCTCAGGAAAGCAGCAGGCTCTGGCGTCACAATGACAGCACTTCTGGCCATGACATCACTTCCGATGGGTCCCAGACAGATTGCCATTCTAAAAAGTGGGTCCCAGTGCAAAAACATTTGAGAACCACTGAGCTGATTACTCTAATTTTAAAGTAGGTTTATCAGCGTAGAGGGATGGATTAGAGCAGTGGTTCTCAAAGTTTTTCGTATTGGGACTCACCTTAAAAAATGTTTCAGTGTCCCAGCCACTGAAGCCTCTGTGGCTATAGTGGTGATTGGGTAGCAGTGCTTCCCCCTCCCACAAGTAGCAGATTGTTTAACCCTTGATGCACATTAACAAGGTAGAGTAGACTGGTCAGATGCGGATCTAAGGGGGGGGGGAAATCTGTAAGTTTTGCAAGAAGCCTTACCCTGTCATGCAAATCCCTCCTCTCCCTTGCTGCTGTAGCCAGTAAGCAATGCCAAGATGTTGCTGTTCCCTGTGAGGATTGGCTAGAACAGTGCAGGAGAGGAGTGTTTTCCACTGCAAGGTAAGGCTTCTTGCAAAACTTACAGATTTGCCCCCCCCCTTAGATCCGCCTCTGAGACTGGTTTGTGATGTACCAAAAATTGTGATCCACTGGTGGGCCACCAACCCACAGTTCGAAAACTGCTGGTTTACACAAACCGTCCCTCACATGTGAGTAAGGGAATTGGCCTCATGCACTGGCACAATGTGGCATAGAGTAGGGACCAGATCACAAGCGGGCCGTGAGAATGCTTGTCTTCTATCCCATGGGGTTAGTCGAGCAGTTGGACCAACTCCATCTGAACAATATTTCTTATAATATTCATATGGTTTAGTGCAGTGGTTCTCAAACGTTTTAGCATCGGGACCCACTTTTTAGAATGACAATCTGTCCAGGACCCATCAGAAGTGAGGTCATGGCTGGAAGTGCCATCGTTGTGATGTCAGAACCTGCCACTTCCCTGAGAATGCAACAATAAGTTGGGTTATTTCTCAGCCATTTACCAAAGTGAATCAGAAAGGAGAAAAGCCTATTTGCAACCTATTTGACATAAGCAAAAGAACCATACAGCCCTCCCCCTTTCCAGCATCCCATCATTTATATGGCTACACTAGGTGCTTTGCAACCCACCGGAAATTGGCTCAGGAGCCACTGGTGTGTCCCGACCCACAGTTTGGGAACCACTGGTTTAGCAAATAGGCATCCATCATTTTAATGACTTAACATGATTCCTTGCGGTTATTTTTTAGCAATGTTTTATTGATTGCAAACTGTTTGTGGCAACTACTCATTGACATCTATGTAATTTTTAAAAGAATAATATTAGGTTATAATATGCCCTATCCACAGTGAACACACGGCAAGTAACACGTTTTATAAGAAGAAAGAAAAAAATAGCTACTTATAATATAATCAATAAAACATCATAGCTTGGGCCGAAGTTTTTGGGCTGCCTTTCTTATTTGTTACTTTCATCACCTCCAAATGCTGTGTGTGTTGCTTTATGATTTCATTTAGGAAAAAAAAAGATGGCTTGATAAATACTGCCTCTGTATTCAGGTCCTTATTAGCAGTTCTCCCAACCTCATTCTGTCCTCCTCAGACAGTTCCTACCTCGTGTTTTTGCACCACTCAGTGTACTCCAATTAGAGATGTGCTAAGATGTATTTGCCAAAAGAACTCACTCTTTAGAGAAGTTGCTTTTGACAGCTCTTGCTTCTCCAGAAATCAAAACACACAGAGGGAGCCGATAAATAAAATATTTTAAGTGCCGAACACCCCAGTTCTCAAGCTGCAAGCCACGCACAGAGGAGTTGCCTGTTCAGGATGTGCTGGGGCTTCCCCTACCCTGACCCTCAACAAATCTGTCTAGTGCATATTATATTATATAATGTTGTTGTTGTTCAGTCGCTAAGTCATGTCCGACTCTTCGCGACCCCCTGGACCACAGCACGCCAGGCCTCCCTGTCCTCCACTAGCTTCCGGAGTTCGCCCAATTTCATGTTCATCGCTTCGGTGACCATCTCATCCCCTGCCGCCCCCTTCTCCTTTTGCCTTCAATCTTTCCCAGCATGAGGGTCTTTTCTAGAGTCCTCTCTTCTCATGAGGTGGCCAAAGTATTGGAGCTTCAGCTTCAGGATTTGTCCTTCCAGGGAGCAATCAGGCTTGACTTCCTGTAGGATTGAGCGATTGGATCTCTTTGCAGTCCAGGGGACTCTCAAGAGTCTTCTCCAACACCATAATTCAAAAGCATCTATTCTTCGGCGCTCTGCCTTTCTTAGAGCTCTGCCTTTCTTATATAATGTACCAGTAATCTATAGCGGGGTCTCCAAACCCCGGCCCATGGGGCAGGTGTGGCCCTTGGAAAGCCTCTATCCGAGCCCGCAGCAAGGCTCTGGTCCGCAATGAGCCTCTGGCCCTCCTGACCTTGTGGAGATGGGCTGCACCCTCCAAGCTGTGCTCTGGCTTGTGTGGGGAGTGTTCTGAGGGGCAGGGGGGCCATGCACATCCTCTTAGTCCTCAGAATGCCCCTGGAAGGCTGAAAATGGTCATTTCCTGGTTTTCTCAAAGACCCAAAAGTGACATTTTTAGACCTTCTGAAAGACGGATTTTTAGACCGGCCTCGGCCCTCAGAACATGCATGCTCTGGGTGTTTCCTTTCCTGTGATCTGCTGGTTCTAAGATATTTTACTCCAGCACATTTAAGTAAGCTGCTTGTGGGATGGGGGAATGGGACTCTATTGTGTTAGAGCTGGGAGGAATCCTGGAACTCCTAGCCCATTCATTCATCTAAGTTCTGTCTCTAATGTGTTTATTTTAAATTTATTTATTTATTTTTACGGCCCTCGGCACTGCGCTAGATATTTGATGCAGCTCTGCTGCTAAAAAGTTCGGAGACACCTGTTCTATAGAAAACGCTCTTGCCAAAGTGCACAATGATAATGACCAGCGGTGTCATCCTGGCGGAATGGCCCGGTACGCCGTTCCGCTAGTTCCGCGGATGGGCCCGGGCCGCGCTGCCTCACCCAAGGACGGGCAAGCTGCTCCTGGGCCCTCCCTCCCTCCCGTGCATCCGAATTGCTCTGAAATGGAGCGATTCCAGGCGCAGGGAGGTGTGGCTGGCCTCCGCCATAGGGGCGGAGGGCTGCCAATCATCCGGGCGTTCCGGTTCCTGGCGCACCCAGATGACATCACTGATAATGACCATTGACATTATAGCTCATGAAACCAGCAGACAGGCTATTTAAAAACCAGTAACAGCTTGTTTAATCCTTCACTATATTAAGCCCTTCATAGCTTAATCTGCCCTGTCAGTTTCGCAAACCATGAAAAATTGGGTCACGGCCCACTGGTGGGTCCCAGACCAACAGTTTGAGAACGACTGATCTATCCCATTATGTGGCAAGTATCCCATAGTGCAAAGATATGCTAAGTGTGTGTACCGAGGGGGGGAAAGGCCTCTAAATGTGGCATTAATATGAGACTGCAGATTTTCAAGGTGAAAATCTGAGGCATAGATATGGGATTCTTCTGCTCCAATTCCTCCAATATTCATTTGGGAAATGAATTTTTCAAAGAACGAATTTGAGCTCTGTGCTTCCAAGTCATTCCACAATACTATTCCCGAGAAGATTTTGCATCTCATGGGCAAACTGGTAGATATGTAGATCTTCCGTGATTGAAATCCTTGCTAATCCTTTTCTCTTTCAACGCACAGCCATTGGAGGTATAGTAGGCCGGTTGGGAAAAGGGCTGCAGCAAAGGGGAATAAGGATTTAACCCTGCATTCCCCCGCAAATTGCCTAGCAAATCCTCTCCTCAAAACAGCTATTTGCCACCAGTGTTTATTGGCAAAACTGCTATTTATTGGGCAGTTTGGATTAGGCACATAGCATAGGAGAATTGTTGGGACCTGCTACCCCTGTGACCCAGCGCTGATCCAATTCTGCCCCCTCAGCGTCATTTGAAAAGGAAAAAGACATTGGGAATTCCAGTCCCACAACCCATATTTTTGTCTAGTTTGGCCCTCAGCCTTGAACTGTAGGATGAGGCACTTTTCTTTGGCACCAGAACAAACTTGACACATCCAAAGTTGCAGGAGCTTCAAAGCCAATTCCATTTCAAAAGACAAGAAGAAGGATCCTGGACTAGACTTGACTGTCACTAGAGTTTTTCTTTTCTGTAAGCAAACATGCCCTTTTTTCTAACAAAAAACAAATACAAATGTTATGATCTTTCAGAGTTCTGAAGAATTAGTTAGAAAGCGCTCTTTGTGTGTCAAGCTGCCAATTCTGAGGCTGCAACCAGGGTGCTTCTTTAGTACAGTAGTCACACAAAAATGTGCATGTGCATGTGCATGTTTCTTATTCCTTGATTCCGAAGAAAGGCAAGTATATTTCAAGAGGCTGTCAATTTTTTCGTGGCATTTCTGTGTGTGTGATTTTCATGCTGGATCTGAAGATCAGGAAGTAGTTTCACAATGACATGAAATGGTGAAGGAGTGTGGTTGACAGGGTGTTTGCCTAACCAAAGTGCTTCTAACCAATGTTTATCACAGTGCATACTCATTTAGGAGTGCATAGTCCACATTGGCTAGGCAGGTGCCTCCAGAGAGCTCACAGCAAATCAAGGTAGTTGTTTGCCTTAAACATCTGGAAATCAGAGAGCCTGTGGGCGCAATCCAGTGGTTGCATTGGCACCACATCATTAGCGCCAATGTGGGGGCACTGACCAGCACCCCTGCATTAGTGCTAGAGCTCCCAGGCTAACACAAGGAGTAGTGTCGGCCTGGGAGCATGGGCACTGAGCCACCCCTGCGCCAGCCAAACTTGTGCAGACTTAGACACAGGAGTCGGGATCAGCAAAAAAGGTTACCGCTGGTCCCATCCCTGCTCCCCCCCCCACCTCAAACTCCATCCCACCCCATCCAGAATCTCTGCAGTGCCAGGGAGGGGTAACTTTACCTCTCGCCAGTGGCGAAGGGCCAGCAGTACCACAGCACAGGTGGTAAGATCTCACCACCTTCCCTGCACATGCCTTATGGACATGTACGACACCAGCGCAAGTGGTAAGCTTGTAGCACTCATGCTGGGGGGGGGGGCTCTACATTGAGCTCATATTCTTGTTTTCCTGAATTCTGCATTTTTGTTCATTTTGTTCTGTTATATAAAAGTTCAAAAATTTTGATGACCTGAGTTTGCATCTTCTGGACACTGTAAAAAAAATATTTCATCAGACATTTGTTGTTGGGAATAAACATGGGGTCCCCCCCCTTGTGTTTTAAAGCGTTTGAGTTGCCTGCTTTATATACTGTTGTGTATGGGGGGGGGCAAAGAAAAAATTATTTGAATTTTTCTGAAGTCAACTTTAAGTGGAAGGTCAAGTGGAGGGTCAAGAATGTCTTCGATTCTGAATTGGATGTCCTTGTCCTTCTAGAGTTGACAATTCTGAAGATCCGGTGTATGAGAGTCTAGAGGAGTTCCACGTTTTTGTCCTAGCACATATATTAAGACGACCAATTGTCGTGGTTGCAGATACAATGTTACGAGACTCAGGAGGAGAAGGTGGGTCTTTTGTTACTTAAAAAAAATTAGCAGCTCATATCTGTAACGTAATTTTTAGTTGCTAAAATAATCTGTTAGTATTCTGATATACTCTATATCTGACACAAAGAGCTTGTTGGTTGCCTTGTGTTAATGGATACAAATGAGAGGAAAAATATGCACTTTGCACGTACACACCCAAGGTTTAGGGCAGACTTGCAAGACTTGGGACTCTCCAAGACCAGCACAGCACATTAAACATAGATTTGTTCAACAGGTCTGTCTGTCTCTCACTCTTGCTCTCTCAGTCTTGGAGTGCACTCCTTACCTGGAGTAAGGCTGGCACAGTTAGGCCAGCAAAGTTTGGCCTGCATCAGGGAAGATGGGACACGTCTCTGTGTTGGCCTCTCTGATTCTGAGAGTGATCCAAACATGCTTTACAGTGACTCTTGTGCTGGTCAAACTTTGCTGGCCTAACTGTGCTAGCTTAATTCCAGGTTAGGATTGTGCTTACACACACACACACACACACACACACACACACACACTGGATGGGTGCCAAGTACTGCAGATCTGACCTGGCTAGGAGCCTACTGAAGTGTTCTTGGTATTTGTTGCTTGCTTATTGCCTTTTCCAACAGTATATCAGCATTAACAGATACCCAGTTCTCTTAGTCCCAATTTGTTGTTTGTTTCCCAAATTGTGGTTTCTCTTTGCAGCATTTGCACCAATTCCATTTGGCGGAATTTACTTGCCTTTGGAAGTCATGCCTAACCGATGTCATTGCTCACCCTTGGTCCTTGCCTACGATCAAGCGCATTTCTCTGCCCTGGTATCTATGGAGCAGAAAGATCAGCAGAGGGAACAAGGTATGTGGCATGGAAAGCAAATGCTTCTGCAAGTGATGGGGATTGCTGCGCTTCAGTCCATGGGCATATCTTTTCTTATGTTCTTACTGACCCAGTGCAGAGTTAGAACTGATAGCAAAGAGGACCTGACCTGCATCATTTATATCACAAATGTTTATAGTGCTAACAAAATAAGTGTCTCCTTAGAGTAGGATAGTCCACTTCTGTGTATACAGAAGATTTCTAATTTAACAAGAATGAAGGCTAGGGAATCTGCACCATACAAATTGACATGAGAGTCAGCTACAATTTATTTTATTTATTTAGGAATTTATATTCTGCTTTTCCCATACTGAGGCAAATGCCCAAGGTGGCTTACATGTGTAGGCTAGTCTAAGCCACCATTTTTTCAATGAGGTTTTTAAACATACAGTATTCTGTGATTCAACAACTACATAGTCCCAGGTGTAGCCTTTACAGTGTGGTTCTCTCCGCTGGCTGCGTGCCATCAAGTTTCAGCAGGCAACACAAATGTACACAAGTATAGTTGACGTCCATGTTACTATGATAGGCCATTCTGGTGTCAGCATTACTTCATGAAAATATTGTAATGTGAATTCAAAAATGCATTATTTTATGGTAATTTGTTCCAAGACTTCAGAAGTTGAAATTTCTGGCACAGAACTAAATGATTTCTGTCTCTAAAAGGAATTTAAAAGGTGCCTACTACACTCTTCCGGGGCCATTGTTATCAGTTTACACAATGTTGTAATTACAAAACACAAATCATAAGGCTGTAAACTTTCCTCAAAAACAACACAGCTCCATGTTAAAAACACTACTACCAGCTGAGATGCCATGTATAAGGCTTGCGCACGCATCTGTATTGACTATATCCTTCCCTCCACTTTCACAGTTAAAAATTCTGCTGTTGGCTGAGATGCTACCAAATGCTTGCATTCGGATTGCTGATTGGCTTATCTATCACCCATGAGCTCCTGTTGGCAGCAGTTGTGAGCCCATTGTAAAGTGAATGACTTACCTTATAGAGAATCCTATTTTACTACAAAGATCCCATTGTAAAGTGAACCCTTTATTCTGAAGTATATTCGGACATGAAACTGCTTCCTTTTATGTGCTTTTGAGAAGCCGATCAAATGGGCTAAGCAAAAAGAAGGGAACTCTGTCATACATATGAAGAAGTACCTGTGTTGGAGTGTAGCAGTGAACATTATATTAACAGGTAGTAGGAAGTGTGTTGTCCCGTCTAGCTGCAGGCTGGCTGGCTGCTTGTCTGGCTTTAAGCTTTCTGTTTATAGCATCTGGTTAATGCAAATGCAGTAGCCCCCTTGCAGCTGTTTAAATCCATGGATTTTGGGGCCTCTAAACCAGTAGTGTCAGCCTACCGGTACGCTGGGCGTGTCTTCCGGGTGAGTGGCAGCGCGATCGCTGCGTTCTGTTGCATAACAGCAAAAGCCCGCCCGCTGCAGCGGGCAGGCTTTTGCTGTTACGCAACAGAACGCAGCGATCGCGCTGCCACTCACCCGGAAGACACGCCCAGCGTACCAGTAGGCTGACACTACTGCTCTAAACCCTCCAAACATGGCCAGTCTCATCCAGAAAGTATTCTGAGGGCCAGGCAAGGAATGTGGCTGCGCACTGCCTCCCCAACCCCCAAAATGCTCCCTGAGGCATCCGTTAGGCCATCTGTTAGGGGAAGCTGGACTAGATGAGCCCTTGGCCTGATCTAGCAAGGCTTTTCTTATGTTCTAAACTGCCTTGTGAGGGCCAAAAACCAGCACTTTTGGCCCTCAGAAGGGAGGCAGCACACCGCCATGCACTGCTTCTCCAGCCCTCAGAATATCCTCTGGACGCAACCAGAGCACAGCTGCGGGAAACAGGTGGGCTCTCCCAGAATACCCTTTGGACACACCCAGAACACAGCTGAGCACAGGGAAACAGGTGGGCTCTCCCAGGGGGTTCGGCAGATAATGCAGGCCCACCTGTACACAGTTCATGCGCATGACGATAAACAACATAAATGAAGGTAATGGCCATGGGATCGCAGAGGTAGGCTTGCATGGTTTTCCTGTATCCACAGTGGAGCCAGGAACACACCCAGGAACACAGGAGGGATGAGTGGACATACCTGTAATGTCCAAGTTGAAATAATGAGTGGTTGTGCATTATGGAGTATGCAGTATGGAGTATGAACTGTATGCAGTTCAAAGCAACAAAAAACAGAAGATGCGGCACTCCCACATGAAATTGCTTTATACTTTCTATCAGATTTTAAAATTCTTTTGAAGACGTGTTTTGTTTTGTTTTTTGTTCCCGTGGAAAGCAGAAACAGCTAGAAGTGGGCCTTTTGATTTTGAGACCTTGTTGAATGAAGTAAGAACTGCCACGCTGAAAGTCTTTTAATCATTGGGGTTTTTTTTCGCTGATTTATTCCTAAAAGCCTTTATTCATGAATTTGTCAGTTCAAAGGCACAAGTTACTCTTTTTTTGTCAAAGGACCGGTTTCCCATAAACGGATAAGTGTAATGGCTCAACTCCCAGCACTGCTCAAAGCATGCTTTGATTTAAACAGTACAAGGAGACACTATGAACGGAAGAGATGCTGCGATTGTGGGTTTGCCTACTCAGTAGACATTTCCAGATCCATTTAGTAAGATTAGATATTATTCCCTGACAGGTTGTGGGAGATTCTAAAGAAAGAACAAAGAGTGGGGAACAAAATTCATTGCACTTTTTAATTAGTTTGTGACTGTTTGCCACCCGCTTTCCATATCAGATTGTTGGCCTTTGTTGCACACCAGTATTTGCAAAGGTATTTAGTAAAAAAGAGGGGACCAAGCTTCTCCATGTTCATATCTAGCTCTCTAGTTAAAAATTGATCTATAATCTTCCTTCAAATGCTGTAGATTAAACTGTCAAAGTTTTTGCTATTGCTGCTTCTTTCCTAGAAAATGTGTAGACCTTCCAAAATTTATCTTTTACCTAATACAATTTGGTTCTGCTGCATTCATCTGGATGGCTTTGAAGCTCCTCTGACTTTTGGCTAATTCTCAGAGATGAGCGCTCCCCCAGCTAGCTGTATCTCCGATTAGTATAATTACTTCTGTGAAGGCTCCACTGAATATGTATAAGATTAAAAGGGGGCTACCATAGCCTTTTCCCCTCTTACCTCCTCTTCAAACCAACTTTCAGGTGGCTACATCTACATAGGGTTGCCACCAGTGGTGTCCCTATAGGGGGGCGGAGCCCTAAGTTTTGCAAGGAGCCTGTAGCAGGAAATCCTCCTGGAGCATCTCCAGCATGTGCCTGTCAAGCCTCTGCTTGAAGGTCTCCAGTGAGGGAGAATCTACCACCTTCCTTGGCAGACTATTCCACTGTCGAACCGCCCTTATCGTCAAGAAATTCTTCCTGATGTCCAGCCGGAATCTCCTCTCTTGCAGTTTGTGCCCATTGGACCTAGTTCTACTGTCAAAGGCAGATGAGAACAGATTTGTCCCTTCTTCCTTATGACAGCTCTTCAGATATTTGAAGAGTGCTGTCATATCCCCTCTCAGTTCTTCTCTTCTCCAAGCTAAACATACCAGGTTCGCTCAACCTTTCCTCATAGGACTTGTTTTCCAGCCCCCTGATCATCTTCGTTGCTCTTCTCTGAACCTGCTCCAATTTGGCTGCATCTTTCTTGAACTGAGGTGCCCAGAATTGAACACAGTACTCCAAGTGAGGTCACATCAATGCGGAGTAAAGTGGAACCACAACTTCTTGCGACTTGGACTCTATGGCTCTATTAATACAGGCTAAAATTGCATTAGCCTTCTTTGCAGCTGTATCACACTGCTGACTCATGTTCATCTTGTAATCCACTGCAACTCCAAGATCCCATTTACATGTTGTGCTGCCAAGCCAGATTTCCCCCATTCTATACCTGCGTCTTTGGTTATTTTTGCCCAAGTGTAGAACCTTGCATTTTTCCCTGTTGAACTTCATCTTATTCTTTTCAGCCCAGTATTCCATCTTGTCAAGGCCTTCCTGAAGGCTTTTACTGTCTTCTGTAGTGTTTGCTACTCCTCCCAGTCTTCTGTCATCTGCAAATTTGATGAGGTCCCCTTATATCCCTTCATCCAAGTCATTGATGAAGATGTTAAAGAGAACCAGGCCTAAGACAGAGTCCTGGGGCACACCACTTAAAACTGTCTTCCAGGTTGAAGCAAAACCATTGACAATCAGTCTTTGTGTACGGTTATCCAACCAGTTGCAGATCCACCTAGCAATGATTTCATTTCACCCATATTTTTCCAACTTGCTGATTAAGATGTCATGTGGAATCTTGTCAAATACTTCACTGAAGTCAAGATAAATCACATCCACAGCATTCCCACCATCCAGTAAGCTAGTCACACGATCAAAAAAGGAGATGAGATTTGTCTGCCAAGATTTGTTTTTGATAAATCCATGAGTTCTGTTAATCACAAAGTTGTTGTCTAGGTGTGTGCAGATTGAAAGGAAGGAAAGAAGAAGGTGGTAAGGGAGGACAACAGAGGAAGGCAGCTGCTAAATTAAAATATCTCTACTAGAAAAAGGCATGGGAAATGGTTATATCTTGAGGCACTTCTTAGAGAGTGGGAGGGACTGAAGCACATGAACATCTGGAAGCAATAGTTCCAAACCCTGCACTAAATGCCAGGTTTATGTCATTATTTATTTGCCACTAAAACATGTCACAGAAGTAGGGTTGGAAGCAGATTGCATTAATGCATTTTCCATCTCTGTGATTTTAAAATTCTGAATGCCAAGCCACTGTCTGGTGGGATTCCATCAGCTGTTGCGGCCAACTGCAAATATGGCCCTGTTATGAAGCTCAGTGTTTGGGAGTGCCCTTAGAGATGACAGTGAGAGAGCAGGGACATGCAGTCGGGAAACAGAGCTTCACTGACCAGACAAGTGAGAAAGTACCTTGCCTTTCTGCTCAGCTCCTAGCAGAATGAAGACACAATCGTAACCACCTTTCCAGGACTGACATAGCAGTGCCAATGGGGCATGTGCTACATCCTGCAGTGGTGGAGGGCAGTCATTGAGGCCTCCTCAAGGTAAGGGAATATTTGTTCCCTTATCTCAAGCTGCATTGGTGGAAAGTTGGAAAATTATGCTCCAGGTTAAGCAGCACATACACATACACACACATACACATTGCACAATGCACAGGGAAGCAGCTAGCAACCAAATCACTGCTGTCACGGCTGGCTTCCAATGAAAAACAGATACAGTGCCAGCATCATCAATCGCTGGGGAAGCAGCAGGCAGAACTGCCTCAGCAGATTAGTAGGCTGCAATCATGGCTGGCTTCCCATGAAAAACAGGTCAGGTGGCTGGCTTCCAATGAATAAAAGGCTGGGCTCCTGTGTTAGCAATTGCTGGTGAGGCAGCAGGCAAAACTGCCTCAGATCGCTCCATATACATAAGTAAAGCAACAGGGAGGCTGTGCAAGCTAGCCTGCTGCTGTATAGTTCACCAAGGGAGGCAGGCATTGCCTTTTATCCTTGCTCTCCACAAGGATTAACTGGAATGGGGGAAGAAGAGGTGAGGGTTTTTTTATTTATTTATGGAGGGATATGTGTATGTTCTTGTGCGAGCACGTGTGTGTGTGTGTGTGTGTGTGTGTGTGTGTATTCATGTGGCTGTGCCTCCCCACAGTGACACAGCATGTCACTATGAGACGGAAAATCTAATGTAGGGGGGGCCCAATCCACAGAGAAGATCTATGCAGCCCCCCACTGAAATAAAGGGAAGCTCCGCATAAGCATGGTAGTCCACTAGCCCACTTCCCCTTCATTCAGTTGCAGTCCTCCCATTAAGAAGGTGGGGGCAAATGCCCCAGGCACAGCGCTGGTGGAGCGGGAGGAGGGCGGTGATGAGAGAGCCTGCCTCTGGGAGAGGTGAACTGTGTTTGGCCCTCCCGTGCCTCCGTACAGCTCCAAAATGGAGCCTGTGGGGGTGTGGTGGAGCAGTGCGAGGGGTGGGGAATCAGAGGAGGGGGCGGCACTCCTCTGTCTCTACCCCGGGTGGCCCATTGGCTGAGTCCGCAACCGCCTTCATTTCAGCAAGACTTGCACAGATTTTGTTTAGGGGCAGCGCAATCCTGCACTGCCCATCGCGCCGACACTATGTCATAGCGTCAGCACAACGTCACAAGCGTCGACATGGGAGCGTCGAGTGGCACCCCCGCGTCGGCACTAGAGCAGCAGGACTGGTGCTGCTGCACCCGCACTGAGCATCTCTTGCGCCGACCGAAGCTGGTTGGCACAAGGGAGGCTCCATACCGTTCCAGGATGCAGACTGGTGGGGGGGAGGGAGATTGAGGGCGGGATGTGGGTGGGCTTGGAAGGTGGCCATAAGGCTGCTTCCTAAGCCCGATCAGGAGGCCGCGCGGCCCCGAGGAGCACATAGGGGAGGCTCCAGCCTACGGTAAGGGAGCACACGTTTCCTGGCTGCGGGGAGACTCCAGCCTCCACTATACTGTGTTGGGAAATGGTGTTGGCCAGATTGCGCTCTAAAGGACAGTGCCATTTAGATTTTCTCTCTCAAGGACCAAAATGTCCTGGACAATCACCAGTTAATGAATAATTTTTTAACCTTAATTTTTTAAGGTAAAAGGTTTCACTTTAGAAAATTGATTCAAATGTTAGATGGATACAAATTAGAGCTTCAGACTCGCTAGATGGCTTCCCTATCTACCCTCAGTAGAGCGAAGCTGCATAAATTTAAAGTCAAGGCACATCAACTCATTTTTTTTTTACCTATCACATGCTGTGAATAAATCATGTCCCATTAAGCTTCTGGTTCTACTTTCAGATCAAAATCACAGCTAATCAGAATGCATATCAATTTAGGCCAAATCAACACACTTGACAGTTTCTGAAGATGAGAAGAACAAAAGAGCTATCTGCTAAGCTGGAAGTTATGAAACTTGATCAAATCAAGCCTTTACAAAACAGCAAAACAACAGTTTAATGTGCCTTTTGGACACTACAGTTGCACTGTCAGAGACAATTTTCCATAGATTCATCTCGTCCCATGGAAATTGGGTAGAAATCAAAGATTCACAAATAACTTGCCAATTGGAACTTTAAATATTGTGACCCTTAAGGACTAGCACTTCCTACTGTGCTCCTATAATCTTGAAAGAACACCTAAGACAAAATAAAAGAAGTTGTTGCCTAGTAGGATTTGATAAATTTTTAACAATCATTTTACTTCCTTAAAACTTGCAATGTCTGGGCCCCTTCCCTTTATCCCCAGATAATAACAAATCCTACTAGGGGATACTGATCTCAGTATTGAAATCCTACTAGGGGATACTGATCTCAGTATTGAAAACCTTCACGATGGGTAAGCCTTAATTTTTTTTCCATTTTCCCTTTCAAATGCAGCCTGCTTGTTGTTGTTCAGTCACTAAGTCATATCCAACCCCATGAACCTCAGCATGCCAGGCCTCCCTGTCTTCCACTAGCTTCCAGAGTTCGCCCAATTTCATGCTCATTGCTTCGGCAACACTATCTAACCATCTCATCCTCTGCCACCCCCTTCTCCTTTTGCCTTCAATCTTTCCCAGCATGAGGGTCTTTTCTAAAGAGTCTTCTCTTCTCGTGAGGTGGCCAAAGTATTTGAGCTTCAGCTTCAGTATTTGTCCTTCCAAGGAGCACTCAGGCTTGACTTCCTCTAGGATTGGCCAATTGGATCTCCTTGCAGTCCAGGGGACTCTCAAGAGTTTAGAACTTGCATAATAAAGATGAGGATGAGGAGAGGCAGACTAGCAACTGCTCTGGTGTCTGGAAATTAATTAGTATTTAAATAAAGTTCCTATATTTATTTTTGTAACAACTGAACAGTGCAATCCTATACAGCCATGCCCCGGTATTCGGTATCCACAGTTTCAGTTATCTACAGATACAATGGATACTGGGACGCCTATTAAAAAGATAAAAAAGGTAAAGGTTTCCCCATGACTGAATGGTCTAGTCATGACCAACTATAGGGGGTGGTGCTCATCTCTGTTTCTAAGCCAAAGAGCTGGCGTTTGTCCAAGGACAAGCTTCCGTGGTCATGTGGCCGGCATGACTATACGCCGTTTCCTTCCCACCAAAGTGGTCCCTATTTATCTACTCGCATTTTTAGGTGCTTTCGAACTGCTAGGTTGGCAGGAGCTGGGACAAGCAACAGGAGCTCACTCCGTCGCATGGTCTCGAACTGCCAACCTTCCGGTCAGAAAGCCCAGCAGCATAACTCGCAGTGCCAACATGTCCCCTATTAAAAAGATAGGGGAACATTAAACAAATCTTGTTCTTTACCGTCTTGCGGCAAAACCATGGATGTTTCCCTGTCTTTAAAAATATGTCCCCAGTATCTACGGTTTCAGATATCCTTGGTTGGGTCCAGAACAGAACCCCAGCAGATACCGGGGCATGCAAACAACAACAACAACACCGTTTTCAAACACCCCCATATATATTTAAATGCCTTTTCTCCTTCATGAGTGTTATATGCTCCCTCTGACAACTATGTGTCAGCCTTATTATAAGTTTTTGAGAATCATTGCCCTTCACAGCCATGTAAGTTGACCAGATTCAGAACTGGAAAAGGTTCTACAGTATCGTCTTTCGTAATTATGTAGAACAAAGAATTTCGGCAGCCAGTGCAACTTCCCACCTTATAATGCTATAGCTGGTCAGTTATCCTGACCTGCAAAATTATCCTGTTGAATATCTAAAAGTCCTGTCTTGAGTTGCAGCTCCATTGCCAAGAATTATTAAATATCATCAAGGAGAAGTTGTAAGCTAATAAAGCCAATTATATGTGAGGGTGCTACATCCACAGCAGAAAATGCTAGACAGATTTGTAATTGCCACCCTAACAAGTACCTTTGGGATATTTCCAATGTGATTCTGAAAATATGTTGCATCTTCTCCAGCCAAAGTGATTAGTTAAGAGGTACTAGAAGAGGAACTTGATTAGGCCTGCCTTAAAGTTGGAAGATCCTGGGCCACATAAAACCTATTAAAATCAAAACAGGGGAAAATGAGGTGCTCTCTGCGTATGTCATTAATCCAGAGATTCAGATATCCAATTTCAGTTTTCAGTCAACCAAGATATTTGTCAGTGAATCAGAACTTCCATTAAGGGGCTAAACTAGGTCTGATACAGAGTTCTGTGTATCTCTGCCCCAACTCTATAAGCACAATCCTAACCTGGAGTTAGGTCGGCACAGCTAGGCCAGCAAAGTTTGGCTGGCACAAGGGACACCATAAAGCGCGTTTGGACCACTCTCTGAGTCAGGGAGGATGGTGCACGTTTGTATGTTGGCCTCTCTGACTCCAAGAGTGGTCCTAGCATACTTTATGGTGTCCTTATGTCGGCCAAACTTTGCTGGCCTAACTGTGCCAGCCAAACTCCAGGTTAGGATTGCACCCTGTGTGTGTGTGTGTGTGTGTGTGTGTGTGTGTGTGTGTGTGAGAGAGAGAGAGAGAGAGAGAGAGAGAGAGAGAGAGAGAGAACCTCAGAATATTCTGTTGGATACAGAAAAGCAGGGGATGAAGGACTCCTTAACTTGCCCTCCTGGTTCTGCCCATTATTCTATTAAAATATTTCACAGCTGTTCCTACAAGGGAACAGATATAGGCAGTGGTGTCGCCCTACCGGTTCGCTGGGCGGAGTTATCTCGGCTGCAGGGAGGGTTTCCACGGTGATCGGCAGCATGCTCGCTGCCTCCCGTTGCGTAATGGCGAAAGCCCGCCCTGCAGCGGGCTTTCGCCATTACGCAACAGGAGGCAGCGAGCACGCTGCCGATCACCGTGGAAACCCTCCCTGCAGCCGAGATAACTCCGCCCAGCGAACCGGTAGGGCGACACCACTGGATATAGGTGAGGAAGATTTTGAGCACCACATGTCAGGAAGGGAAAGAGTTAAAGGCAAAGGCCTTACTGCTTTGCATTTTAAAAATACACTATAAAAAAAAATCAGCCATGGAGCACCATGTGTCTCAGAGGCAGTAGTATAAAGGGGGTGGAATAGAAGACTTGACCTTGTCAAAGATTGCATTAAATGTGATTAGAGCTTTGCCATTGAGCGTTCACAGCTGTTTAACACAAGAAATACTGCAATACCCAAAAAGCCACTTAAATCCAGGCAGAGTTAGCTGTAGTTGATTCTATGCTTCAAGCAACTCCACTGTACACTCCAACTGTTATGTTCACAGGTCCTTTGCAATGTCATGCAAGTTCCTGAGGATGCAAGTTTCAGTCTAGAAAAAAGGCACTTGAGGGGGGGACATGATTGAGACGTACAAAATCATGCATGGGATAGATAGGGGGATATTCTTCTCTCTCTCTCTCTCTCTCTCTCTCTCTCTCTCTCTCTCTCTCTCTCACACACACACACACACACACACACACACACACACA
>JAJKFI010000020.1:11757493-11805205 GCA_029204185.1 Lerista edwardsae | reverse complement strand
ACACACACACACACACACACACACACACACACACACACACACCAAAAAAACCCAAAACACTAGAACCAGGGGACATCCACTAAAATTGAGCGTTGGGAGAGTGAGAACAGATAAAAGGAAATACCTTTTTCCCTGCGGGTAATTAATCTGTGGAACTCCTTGCCACAGGAGGTGGTGATGGCCTCTGACCTAGGTGCCTTTAAAAGGGGATTGGACAGATTTCTGGAGGAAAAGTCCAGCACAGGCTACAGTCCGTGATGGACAGTGCAACCTCCATACTTTAGAAGTGAGCTACCTCAGAATGCCAGATGCAGGGGAGCTACAACAAGATGCAGGTATCTAGTTGTCTTGTGTGCTCCCTGAGGCATCTGGTGGGCCACTGTGAGATACAGGAAGCTGGACTAGATGGGGCTTTGGCCTGATCCAATGGGGCTCTTCTTATGTTCTTAGGTTACATGCTGCTTTGTTGACATCCATTAAATAATTCCCACCCCAAGCAATTGCTTTCAGTTGTTTTTGTGCAGTTGTGCTGGTCCTGAATCTAGATGGCAAATATTGCTGTTTGAGGATCCAAGCCAACTCTAAACTGAGTGGTTCAGTAAACCAAGCACTTTGGTGCCACCTAGTGAAACACTGTTCATGTTACAAGCTCTGATGCCTTTCCTCCTTGTGCAGTGCCTTAATTGATCCTGCAAAATATTTCCTGTGCTTGTACATGGATTGCTAGGGGAGAACGTTTCCTCTAAATCATGTAGCATGGTAAGCAATATTCCAAGATTCTTCTATCTCCCCCATAGATTTAAATGAGATACAAATTCCCTGTGGAAAGAAACTGTGTATGATTTTCCAAATGGCTTATCATCCCTTTTGTATGATGATAATGTGTGATTTGCAGCCAGACAGAAACGATAGTCTTGTGATTGTATTTGTCACTTATTATATGTGACTCTGAGGAAGAAACCTAGGAAACTGCCATTTATTGTGTCAAACCATTGGTCCATCTACCTAAGTATTGATGATATTGATTGTTGGCTGTTCTCCAGGGTTTTAGAGCAGTGGTTCCCAAACTGTGGGTCAGGACTCACCAATGGGTCGCAAGCCAGTTTCAGGTGGGTCACGAAGCACCTAGAGCAGCCATATTGAAAATATGGGAAGATGGGATGCTGGAAAGGGGAAGGGCTGTATGGTTGTTCTGCTTGTGTCAAGGTTGTAAATAGGCTTTTTTCCCTTTCTGATTCACTTTGCTATTGGGAAATGACTGAGAAATAACCCAACTTATTGCTGCATTCTCAGGAAAGCAGCAGGCTCTGGCATCACAGTGATGGCACTTCCGGCCATGACATCACTTCTGGTGGGTCCCAGACAGATTGTCATTCTAAAAAGTGGGTCCCAGTGCTAAACAGTTTGAGAACCACTGTTTTAGAGAGAATTTTTTCCTCTTACCTACATTGAGATGCCAGGGATTAAGCATGGGACTTTCTGTAAACTAAGAAAATGCTCTTCCCTTGAGCTATGACCCTCCCTTCTTGAGGAAGGGCATTGATCTGCAATGTATATATCACAAATGTAGAGGTTTTGAGTATGTGCGTAACCAGTGTTACATCGACCAGGCACATACAGGCATGCCCCAGTATCCACTGATTCACTATCCATAGTTTCAGTTAGGGGAATATTAAATCTTTTTTTTTTACCTTCTTGCAGCAAAACCACCAATGTTCTCCTATCTTTAAAAAGGTGTCCCCAGTATCCACTGTTCCAAGTATCCATGGTGGGGTCTGGAATGGAACCCCAGTGGATACCGGGGCATGCCTATACTTCCAGTGCAGCACCAGCAAATCCTTAAGAAGCTGAGCTTTGAATTCTACTTTTAAAAGGCGTCCGTCTTTCATCATACCCAAAAACAAAACCAGCAAACAAAGAACCCAGAATGTATGTGGGAAGTTTCTGCTAAGAGCCTAAAAACTGGAGATACCCCACCCTCGATCAGTATTTTGTAAATGTCAGTCTTCCATGTTCAGTGCACACTCATGTTTTGGAAGGAGAAAAATCCAAATGCAGTAGAAACAAGCACTAGCAGCAAATTGTGCAATCAGGATCAAACATTTAAATTTAGCACATTCTGTTGACTGTTATAATCGGCATTTAAATCAGTTCTTCTCTGTGGCAGAAACTATTAGAAGGCATGGTATTATTCATCAAATCTTCCAGCCAGAGGAACTGTGAGATTATGCTCACAGAAGGTGAATGTTCATTAGCAGACGGAAGGACACATTTCAATGCTTCTCTGTTCCATTGCCCAATTGCTGTTACAATTATAAGAGTGCAACCCTAACCTGGAGTTAGGCCAGCACAGGTAGGTCAGCAAAGTTTGGCCGGCACAAGGGCCACTGTAAAGCCCATTTGGACCACTCTCGGAGTCAGGGAGGATGACGCACATCAGTGTGCTGGCATCTCTGTCTCTGAAAGTGATCCAAACATACTTTACAGTGTCCTTTGTCCCTGCCAGATTTTGCTGGCCTAAATGTGCTGGCCTAACTTCAGGTTAGAATTGCGCCCCAAGTGTGTTCTGATACATTAAAATGAATTCTGTTTTTCTGCAGTAAAGTTTTGTTCATCATTCTCTTTGACCAGTAGGTGGTGGTGCCAGTACTGTTTTATTTTTGTCTCTCCCTGACAAAAGTTTTGCTCCCAGTCATAGGAAAAAAATGCTAACAATGAAAGGGAAACAGTTTGTAAGCAATTTTCAATCCCACTTCATCCTGGAAGTATAGAAAAGATATAGCATGTTATTAAACAACAAAACAGAAGTATGAAATTTAATATTCAAGCCATTCAGTTAACTCCATCCATCAAATAGCTGCCCAGAATGAAACGCTTTGCACTATTACCGTAATATATGCAGGTTAGGTATGTAGAGAGTCCATGAGAAATAAAATTCCATAAAAAACTATCAAGAATGCTTTCTCATTCCTGGAATGATACATTCTAACACGTAGTATTTGCTCAGTGTACAGTATTCTGAACTTTGCTCAAAGGGCATAAGAAACACTTTGTTTTTTAAGTATTGATTTTTAAAATATACTGGACCCAAGGATTGGACCCAAGGAATCCCAATTTTTGAGTTAAGGTGTTCAGAGCAAAAAGTCTGGCAATATGCGCCTTAGAGCGCAATTCTAACCGGAAGTTAGGCCAGCAAAGTTTGGCCAGCACAAGGGCCACCATAAAGCGTGTCTGGACCACTTTCAGAGTCAGGGAGGATGACGCACATCTGTGTGCTGGCCTCTTTGATGCCGAGAGTGGTCCAAACATACTTTACGGTGACCCTTGTGCCAGTCAAACTTTGCTGGCTTAATTGTGCCAGCCTAACTCCAGGTTAGGTTTGCACGCTTAGGATCGGGTTCTGAGGCTGATGTTCTATAGAACGTTAAGGCAAATGATTATAATTAGCTCTTGCTCACCAAGATGACTCCTCAAACCCTTCAGGTTCCCTTCAAAGTCAAACTATCTGAATACATATTGAGAAGGTGAAAATATTCTTAGCAACCATTTCTTCCACCATATTTCTATTTAGGTAAAAATCAACAGGCTGAAGTCATGAAAGAAGTTGGCACAATTAAGCAATAATTAAAGGGTTTCTCGTAGTAGATGGAGAGGACAGTTTTAGCATAAATGTATGTTGTAAAGGATCATATCCTACCCCCTTACTCTTTCATGTCTGTAATTTTTCCCATATCTCAAAGAGATTAGAATAGAATAGAATAGAAAATTTATTTGTCATTGTACATGTGTACACATGTACAACGAAATTAGGTGCTTTTGCATGGTAAAAACAACACAATACACCACAATAAAAACAAAAACATCACATACAATCCCACTTTGCTTAAACTCTACTCAACATGTCGCTATACCACCACATTTAGTCTAGACACTGCACTAGGATAAAAACTGTGTTTTAATCTGTTTGTTTTTGTTCTAATCGCCCTGTATCTTCTGCCTGATGGCAGTAGTATGAGAAATGGTATGAGAAATGTTTGGAGGACAGAGCCAAATTCTACATAACTTGAAATTGAAGCCATACAGATATACACTTGTATGTAAAATGATTTGTTACTGTATGGTGGGCATGATGTGACAATGATAAGTTTGAGTAAGCAGAGTGACCAGTCGCACAGACCATTGTGAGAACGAAGGCTCAATCCTAACCTGGAGTTAGGCTGGCACAGTTAGGCCAGCAAAGTTTAGCCAGCACAAAGGACACCGTAAAGTATGTTTGGACCTCTCTCGGAGCCAGAGAGGCAGCACACAGACATACGCCATCTTCCCTGACTCCAAGAACGGTCCAAATGTGCTTTACGATGGCCCTTGTGCTGGCCTAACTGTGCAGGCCTAACTCCAGGATTGCGCCCTGAGATAAAGAAATGCCATATTACCGTTCTTGGGATATAAAGATGAAATGATAAAAATTATTGTGACTAAGAGCCCCAATTCTGAGGGCTCTATTGCCAGTGGGATGCATGTACCACCGGCTAAAAGTGTCACAAACAAGTGTCACAAAATGCCATAAAGCACATTCGTGGCACCGCGGGAGGCGGCATTGCCGGTGCTGGCCTAGACTCAGTGCTGAGCAGGAGACTAGCTGGTGCTCCAGCAGTGCTGGCAAGCGGTAAGTCTATTCGGGGCGGGGAGAGGCGGAGCTGGGCAAGGGAGGAGAGGATTGGGCACAGGATGGCGGAGATAGCAGTGGTCTCTGCTACCATATCCTGAACCCCGTCCCAAGTGGGCAGCCTGACACAAGCCTCCTCGACTCTGCACCCATTCAAAGTGCTGCTGCCTGCGGTCTCCCCGGGGTAAGGGCGCAAGCGCTCCCTTCAGCCGAGGCGACCTCCGGCAGTATCCTGGTGGGCTCAGGATCCTGCAGTCGCCACTTCAGCGCGGCTGGAGCCCCGGGCGCTGCCAGATCCAGGATTGGGCCGTGAGTCTTGGCCAAGTCCACGTGCTTAAATTGAAGAGCACAGAGAGAAGAAAGCACTGCAACATGGTCTTGAGTCTTGGGGGTAGAACATGGGGAGGAAAGACCTACCAATAAAAGACATGAATTTTCATCTCTGGCCACTGGTGACTTCTTTTTTCCCCCATCATAAGCATATGTACCATAAACAAATGCATAGCAGTTTGTGAAAGGAGCATCTTTTTCCAAGGCAGTTGAGAAAGGAGCCTTGTAATGCCTCAAAGGCTGCGATCCTATATACACTTTCCTGGGAGGGGCAGCCCAGTCCTGAACTGCCCGACTCCCATAGGAATCGGTACCAAAATTGCTACCGCTGCATCCCGTGCAGCCAGGTAGCCATCGGAAGCTGCTCTGGAGAAGGGGATGTTTGTTCCCTTCCCCCAGGGAAAGCCCCACTGCCTACAACGGGGCTCCTCGGCTCACTGCTGGCTGTTTTGCCAGCGGTGAATCAAACAGCCCCATGTGTGGCTGCCTGGGTGAGGAGAGGGGATAGGATCTGGCAGTAGAAGCCACCACTGGGTCCAGCCCAGTGGTGGAATTCAGCCAGTTCTTACCTATTCTGCAGAACCGGTAGCTAATTTGTTGATATACAAAAAGTAGTGCTGTAGTAAGAAGCAGTACAAAGAAAGGAGGACATAGAACCGGTTGTTAATGTATTTGAATCCCACCACTGGTCCAACCCCCTCGCAGGGCGGCTCCACCCCTCCTTCCGACCCCACCCCACTTCCCCCTGCCCCAAACAAGCCTACCAGCAGCCGGTGCTGCTGGAGCACTTGCCATCCCACCCATCCGCACTGGAGCGTGGCGCTTACTGAGTGCCAGCCCAGCATGGGCCACGAGGTGTCGCGGATGTGCTTTACGGCATGTCCTCGACACTTTTAGCTGGCAGTGCACACGTACTGCCGGCAATAACAGGCTCAGAATTGAGCCCCAAGTCTCATTGAATGCTGCATGACTCAGGGCACAATCCTAAGCAGCACCGGACTGGCAAGGCTGGCGGGCCAGCGCCATATCCTAGCGCTGCTTAGGAGAGGTTGCAGCCTCCCTGTGGCAAGGGAGCATTCGCTCCTCGTATCTGTGCCTGCTAAATAGCAGGTGCAGATCCGAGGAGACCAAGCAGCCTGCCTCGGCACCGCGTGGCCTCCTGGGTGGGCTTAGGAGGCAGGTGTACGGCTGCCTCCCAAGCCCGCCCTCGTCCCACCCAGTCTCCCTCCCGCCGTCAATCCCCCTGCCACCTCCACGCAGAGCCTTCCTCGCGCCAGCTGGCTTCAGCCGACACAAGAGAGGCTCAGCGTGGGTGCAACAGGATCAGCGCTGCCTGCAGAGCCAGGCCCGTTGCTCGAGCGCCGACACAGGGGTGCAGATTGGTCCGTCCCCCCCGCCGGCGCTCCGCCCCTTGCATCAACGCTGTGACACAGCGTCGACGCAACAGGCGCAATAGGATTACTGTTACTGCTGAGTAGATATTCATAGGGTTGTACTGTAAAATACTTTTCCGCACGCTCTTATCCTGTTCTTCTACCAATTCTTATTTCTTTTCCTCCTTTTCCCAGTTAAAT
This sequence comes from Lerista edwardsae, assembly GCA_029204185.1. Classification (NCBI taxonomy): domain Eukaryota; kingdom Metazoa; phylum Chordata; class Lepidosauria; order Squamata; family Scincidae; genus Lerista; species Lerista edwardsae. The sequence goes on along the minus strand of JAJKFI010000020.1, from coordinate 11,798,635 downwards.
CATCTCTTCTCTTCTGACCTTCTCTTCTTTTCTTCAGCGGTGATCCCTCTGACCGATTCTGAACACAAGTTGCTACCTTTGCACTTTGCGGTTGATCCAGGGAAAGACTGGGAGTGGGGGAAGGATGACAATGATAACTCCAAGCTGGCCAAGTAAGACTTCTTTTTAACAACTTAAGACTTCATCATCAACTTATCTATAACACATCTCTGTACTGTATTTCAAATGCTTGGATGCCAAGCTGCTGCTTAGCTGTGATCTTTTGTCGCAGTTCCACAGCAGATAATTCCCCTGAGTTGTTGAACCATCTGCAGCTCACGCATAGCTGGTTGTGCAATTTCATTCTGTGTTACAGTTCTTATAACCTGAACCTAAGTCCAGAGATTGGCGAGAATGAAGCTGCAATCCTAACTTGGAGTTAGGCCCGCACAGTTAAGCCAACAAAATTTGGCTGGCACAAGAGCCACCGTAAAGCATGTTCGGACCACTCTCGGAGTCAGGGAGGATGGCGCACGTTTGTATGCTGCCCTCTCTGATGCCTAGAGTGGTCCAGACATACTTTACGGTGTCCCTTGTGCTGGCCTAACTGTGCTGGCCTAACTCCATGTTAGGCTTGCACCCTAATTTCAAGAAGCTGCTGCTTCTGAATGCCAGGTCGGTGAATAACAAGACCTCTCTTATCCATGATTTAATCTTGGAGGAGAAAGCCGACCTGGTATGTATCACGGAGACCTGGTTGGATGAGCTGGGAGGGGTCAATCTTTCCCAGATTTGTCCGCTGGGTTTCCGGGTACTTCAGCAGCCACGATTACAGGGGCGGGGAGGTGGGGTTGCAATGGTCTATCGGGATTCCATCCGTCTCACCGGATACCCTGTCCAGCAGTCCACCGGGTTTGAGTGCCTTCGCGTTGTGTTGGAGGGGCGAGACAGAACAGGGATTCTGCTGGTGTACCGCCCGCCTTGCTGCCCTGCAGTCTCCCTGCCTGAGCTGACGGAGCTGGTCTCAAGCGTGGTGTTGGAGTCCCCCCGCCTTTTGGTGTTGGGAGACTTTAATGTCCACACCGAGGCCCCGGGAACACCTGCGGCTCAGGATTTCATGGCCTCCATGGCAACCATGGGTCTGTCTCAAAGAATATCTGCCCCGACGCATGAGGCGGGACACACGCTGGACCTGGTGTTTACTGCGGGGCAGGTTGATGGCAATCTGGAGGTGGAGGAGATCAAGATCACTCCTTTGTCATGGACAGATCACTGTCTGGTGGGATTTAGGCTTGTTGCGGCTTCTCACCTCTGCAATGGCGGGGGATCACATTTTATGATCCGCCCTCGGAGGCTGATGGATCCAGATGGATTCCTGAGGGCTCTGGGGGATTTTCCTGTTGCCAGAGTTGGAGATCCACCCGGCGCCCTGGTCGACCTCTGGAATACAGAGATGGCCAGGGCCCTGGATGAGATCGCTCCTGAGCGTCCTCTGCCCAGTCGCAGAATCAGAGCGGCTCCTTGGTTCTCTGAGGAGCTGCGAACGATGAAGCGGCAGAGAAGACGACTAGAGCGTCGGTGGCGAAAGACTCGTGCCGAATCTGACCGGACACGGGCTAGGGCCCAATTAAAAGCTTATTCCAGAGCAGTGGTGGCGGCTAAGAGGGCACACTTCTCTGCCACCATTGCATCTGCAGAGAACCGTCCGGCTGAGCTCTTCCGTGTGGTCCGCAGTTTTTTACATCTTGCCCCCCTTACTGGTGGGGAGGAGCACACGGAGGCTCGCTGTGACGAGTTCGCTAAACACTTTGCAGATAAGGTCGATCAGATCCGGCATGACTTGGACGCCGCTGTGGGCATATCTAGTGATGTCCCTGGGGAACCTGTCTATCCTATAATTTGGGATTCTTTTCAGCTTGTAGAGCCTGAGGATGTGGACAGGATTCTCTGGAGCGTGAGACCTGCTGCTTGCCCGCTCGACCCTTGCCCGGCGTGGCTAATTAGAGCTGCCCGGGGAGGGCTGGCCGAGTGGACGGGGAGGGTGGTGAATTCATCTCTGAGGGAGGGGGTGCTCCCGCCTGCTTTGAAGCAGGCAATGGTGCGCCCCCTCCTGAAGAAGCCCTCCCTGGATCCCACAAATTTAAACAACTTTCGGCCAGTCTCGAATATCCCATTTCTGGGCAAGGTGATTGAGCGGGTGGTGGCGTCCCAGCTTCAGAGGGTTCTGGAGGAAACGGATTATCTGGACCCATTCCAATCTGGCTTCAAGCCGGGGTTCGGGACGGAGACTGCCTTGGTCGCCTTGGTGGATGACCTGCGCCGGGGGATGGACGGGGGAAGTGCGACCCTGTTAGTCCTGCTGGACCTCTCAGCGGCTTTCAACACCATCGACCATGGTGTCCTTCTGGGTCGGCTGGCCGGGTTGGGGCTTGGAGGCACTGTTTTGAAGTGGTTCCGCTCCTTCCTGGCTGACAGATCCCAGAAGGTGGTGCTGGGGGAGGCTTGTTCGGCACCCCGACCTCTTAGGTTTGGGTGCCGCAAGGTTCCATCTTATCCCCCATGCTGTTTAACATCTACATGAAACCGCTGGGAGAAGTCATCCGGGGGTTTGGAGTGGGGTGCCATCAATATGCTGATGACACCCAACTTTATCTCTCCTTTCCCCCTGATTCTGAGGAGGCGGTTGAGGTCCTGGATCGCTGTCTGGAGGCGGTTGGGGGCTGGATGCGGGCGAACAAGCTGAAATTAAATCCGGATAAGACAGAGGTGCTTTTGGTCCGGAAATCCACGGCTCGAGTATTGGACTATCGTTCTGCCCTGAATGGGGTCGCACTTCCTCTGAAGGAGCAGGTTCGCAGCTTGGGGGTTCTTCTGGATTCACAGCTACACCTGGAGTCCCAGGTGGCGGCTGTGGCCAGGGGAGCCTTTGCTCAGCTTCGGCTGATTCGCCAGCTGCGGCCGTACCTGAGCTGTGCGGACCTGGCCACAGTGACCCACGCCCTAGTGACATCTAGATTAGATTATTGCAATGCGCTCTACGTGGGGCTGCCTTTGAAGACGGTCCGGAAACTACAACTAGTACAGAACGCGGCGGCTCGGGTGGTTGCTGGGGCACGTCGGTTTGACTCTGTCGAGCCGTTGCTTCAGCGACTACACTGGCTGCCGGTTCTGTTCCGAGCCCAATTCAAAGTGCTAGTTTTGACTTTTAAAGCCCTTTACGGCTCGGGTCCGGGGTATTTGAGGGACCACCTTCTTCCATATAATCCAACCCGTACTCTTAGATCATCTGGGGGGGCCCTTTTGACTGTGCCGCCACCAGGAGAAGTGAGAGGGGCGGCGGCCAGGAAGAGGGCCTTTTCGGTGGTGGCCCCCCAACTCTGGAACACCCTCCCCTTAGAATTGAGAACTGCTCCCTCCTTGTTTACGTTTCGGCGGGGGCTGAAGACCTTTTTATTCCAAAAAGCTTTTAACTGTTGACAGGCTGACTGGTTATTATGATCCACGGGGCTTGTTGTTTTAAACTGTTTTTAAATTTGTTTTTAATTGTGTTCTTAATTTTTTTGATTATATTGTTTAATACTGCTTTTAATTGTTTTTAATGTGAATTGTTATATTGTTTTTATATATATATTGTAATGCCGCCTTGGGTGCCTTCGGGCACAATAAGGCAGGGTAAAAATTCAATAATTAATAAATAAATAAATAAATAAATTTCAGAGCTAGTATAGGCTGCGCTTTATGTACAGCTGAGTTTATGTACTCCTGGTTTAGCCCAGGAGAAGCACTCTTTGGTTTTCCTGGGATATTTCTTTTGGAGAACCAGGGGCATGAGGGCCTGTATCTGAAAGTGTCATTAAGACTATATGTTGCTGTTTTTCTTGGCGGACTAGAAGCATTTTATGCCTGGATTTGTTTGATAATTGTGTTGTGTGTGGTTTTTCTTCTCTTTCTCTTTTCGCAGTTTGATTCTCTCTTTGGAGGCAAAGCTTAACCTTCTGCACAGTTACATGAATGTAACCTGGATCCGCATACCATCGGAAACACGGGTAACCACTTTAACTTTGCATAAGCAGCTTCAAAGAACTAAGCCCTAAGTATGCCAGTTTGGGCCCATAGTCAAGATTCTGGAGCAAGAGGTCCCCAGGCCCCTAGCATCAGTGTGCAGGAACATATTGTGTCCTTTCTCTGTTGTTGTTGTTGAGATAGCACTTCAAGGAAGTCGTGGCACAGCATGGGGAAGAGAGGCAGCTGAAAGTCCCTTGTAACTCATCTATAGCCTGCCCTCTTACAATTTAGTGCAGCATTGTACCTGCAATTTCTTACAGCAAGCGTGACTTGCACTGCCGCAATTTAAGCACTAGCATAGGATTGAGGGAAAGAAAAAAGAGAAGCAAGTGGAATTAATTGTTCTAATGCAGTGGTTCTCAAACATTTTAGACCAAGGCCCACTTTTTAGATTGGCTCTCGTGTCGGAACCCACCGGAAGTGATGTCATTAACCTGGAAGTGATGTCATAGCCGGACGTGCCATCATCAAGCAGAAAGTGCTGTCTGTGTGATGTAATCAAATGACACTCCTGGAATGCACACTGGCATTCTTGGACTGAAGCAAATGCACAACCATGAAACATATTTGACAGAAAGCAAAATTAGGACAAAACATTATGTAAAAGCACTGAACTAAAAACAATTTTTTTTAAAAAAAAACCCTCACTTGAAAATTCAAACTGTTAACACTCACAAAAGGAATATAGCAAGAGTAAGGTCTGCAGTTTCCAAGATGGCTGCTTCCAGTTTTCTGCAACCCACCTGACATCAGGTCACGACCCACAGTTTGAATAACATTGTTCTAATGTATACAGTTTTTTAATCCAGCCATCATCCACTAACTCCCAATCTATATTTCCTATTCTCTCCACCCCATGTTAAGGTAACTACCCTCCTTTACTTTTCATTGGCTAGCAAGGTGATCCCTTTTATATAAGGGATGAATCCACATTTCCAAAACATCTTCCTTCAAAGCCGAACAAAGCAAATTCTCACCTTAGTGTGCACTTGGCATTTCGTCAATGACCGGGCATTACACGGATATTTGTTGGGCACATCTCAGTTAAGAAATGTATGAAATACAGCACACGGAGAGATCTGATGTCACCGCAGCTGTCATTGCTGCCTGCTTTTGGCTGGAAACGCCACCCTCTCCATCCAGCCAAATGAGGTCAAGGTGAGCAGCTTTGGAACAACAAATGAATCAAGACAAAAGATTAATTGACCAGCCCACGTATATCCTGGTCAGGCAAAAAGACTACAGAACAGTGTGTTCTTGTCTGTGAATAGCCTGACATTGTGGAACATGCATGGTCAGGCTCATCCCGTCTAGAAATTTCTCGAGCTGTGTCACATCATACACATCCTTTCAAATGTGCGGCTGAAATGTAGGCACCCAAAAGCATCAGCTCACATAATTTCATTCCATTGTCCTTTCTTTGAAGCAACCAATGAGGAATCATGTAGGCGTCATGAAGATGCCATAATACCACATAGCCAAACTGATTGGATGACACTATGAAGCCAAATGAGAGGGTAATTCTTCATGCTCTTACTTCGAACAGGAGAATATATGTCGCATTTACTCCTGTTTACCGTTCCCTAAATGCAGATGTGTGTTATCATTTCTGCACAGTTTGAACAAAGTACAAGGCAGATTCCATACAGAGCGCAATCCTATACTGCGCTGGAATGGCAAGGCCGGCCAGCCAACGCCATATCCTAACACAGTATAGTGGAAGCTGGAACCTCCCCATGGCAAGGGAACGTGCACTCAGCGGTGTTATTCTGCCGGAATGCTGGGCGGGACATCGGGTGATCGACAGCCCGCCCGTCGCGTTCCGCAGCGTTACGCCGTTTGCGTAACCAATTACGCTGCTTGCTTATGTTACACAAATGGCGTAACGCTGCGGAACGCGATGGGCAGGATGTTGATCACCCGGATGTCCCGCCCAGCGTTCCGGCAGAATAACACCGCTGCATGCACTCCCTTACCATAGGGGAGGCTCCAGCCCCCCCCCCATGTGTTCCTCGGATCTAAATAGCAGGCACAGATCAGAGGAAACCACACGGCCTGAATTGGGGCTGCGTGGCCTCCCGGATGGGCTTAGGATGCGGCCATATTGCTGCCTCCCAAGACTGCCCACATCACGCCTTCGTCCCGCCCACAGTCTCCCTCCCGCCGTCAATCCCGCTGCTGCCTCCGCTTGGAGCCTCCCTCACGCTGGCTGGCTTCAGCTGACAAGAGAGGCTCAGCGCGGGCGCAACAGGATCACACTGGCTCTCCGTCCCTTGCATCAACGCTATGACGTAGCGTCAATGCAACGGGTGCAATAGGATTGCGCTGTCACTTACCAATACCAATACCATTTTGTTTACATACCAATAGGGACGTGGTGGCGCAGCGAGTTAATCTGCTGTTGCTGGGCTTTCCGACTGCAAGGTTGGGAGTTCAAGACTGCGCGACGGAGTGAGCTCCCGTTGCTTTGTCCCAGCTCCTGCCAACCTAGCAGTTCGAAAGCATCTAAATGCAAGTAGATCAATAGGGACCACTGGGGTGGGAAGGTAACGGTGTTCCATGCGCTACGGCGTAGAGTCATGCCGGCCACATGATCACAGAAGCTTGTCCTCGGACAAAACACCGGCTCTATAGGCTTTGAAACGGAGATGAGCACTGCCCCCTATAGTTGGTCACGACTAGACCATTCGGTCATGGGGAAACCTTTACCTTTTACTATTTTGTATCAGTTTTAACACTGATTGTGCCACTCAACAAAATTCTATTCAACTGTCTTTTCTCATACATTGGAATGGCATTTTTTTTTTAAAAAAAAAATGATACTTCTCTTGCATAACATCAACAAATTTTGCAAATCTGTGGGGGAGCAAGAATTGTGCAAGTAAAAACAAGCTTATCCATCTCTTCCATCTGGAAGAATATCTGAACATCCTGTTTAGGAGCCTTTGAACAGAATTTTATGAAATGTACTGTTACGGTTTCAGGGGCAACTGCTTACGGCACATCCCATACTTTTAGATACAGATATGAATTTCAGTGGTTGTGTTGCAGACAATGTAAGGAAGAGATGAATTTTTGCAAGAGTTTTGACTCAGATTAATTCTTGCTGTCCTGATCCTTCAAAATAATCTTTGGAGTTACCTTTTAAGATGATTGCCAGAACTTGCCAGATATCCAAAGGAAGGTTTCTGAGGACGCAATCCTAGACTGGAATTAGGTCGGCACAGTTAGGTCAGCAGTGTTGGCCTGGCACAAGGGACACCGTAAAGTATGTTTGGACCACTCTTGGAGTCAGAGAGGCCAGCACACAGGCGTGCACCGTCCTCCTTGACTCCAAGAGTGGTCCAATCACGCTGTATGGTGGCCCTTGTGCCAGCCAAACTTTGCTGACCTAACTCCAGGATTAGGATTGTGCCCTAAGCTGTGCTATCCTTAAATTTCATTTGATGTGTACAGTACGTATTATGCAGGAATGAATTCAACATGACAGCATTACCACATTGGGGTGACCAGATGATCATCAAGTTCAATTTGATTAAAATATGGGTCAGCCCAATGCTATGGAGGTTGGGCCCCATAGGCACAGGAGCAGCCAAGTGGCTACCACCGCATCCCACAGGTGCTGCAGCAGCCATAGGAGGGACCTCAGCAGTAGGAGACATTTGTCCCTCTTTGCCCAGGTAAGGGGGCAGGCCCAACAATGGGCCTCTTCAAGTCTGCGCCGGCTATTTTGCTGGTGGATACTTGAGAGCCTCCATGTCAGGCCATGCAGCCCAACATAGAGGTTAGGATCCAGTAATGGAGGCCACCATTGCTCCTATCCCCCATTCCGCCCCTCCCCCCACCCAGTTCTGCCCACCCCACTCACCCAGAAAGAGTGTACCGCCAGCAGCTATGTTACTTACCACCCTCCAGCTTCAAATGGGCTCCTCTCTGCACTGGGGCCTGGCACTGGGCTGGCAGCAGCAGTAAGTCCATATTACCAGCGGTAGAAGTGTCCTAAGGAATTTTCATAACACTGGCGCCGGCAACAAGGGGTTATGTCTAGCGTCCTATAGATTCGGCCCTCTTAACATCATCTAAAACACAGTGTGGGCACAATCCTAACCAACTTTCCAGCACTGACATAGCTGTGCTAATGGGGCATCTGCTGAATCCTGCAGTGGAATAATAGGCCTCCTTGAGATAAGGGAATGTTTCTTCCTTTACATCAGAGCTGCATTGTCTTTACCCCGATGCTGGAAAATTGGTTAGGATTGCCCCCTGTATCATGAGCATTGAGCAGAAACAATAGAGGCATAAGAGACTTATGGTTGTTAAGGGTATCTCAAGCAAGTGAACCAAAGCACATACTGCTGGAACACGTTCAGGTTTACTACTCAATTTGATTGACATTAGAAATGTCTTCCTAAGCCAGTTAAATTTCCTCACAAAAAATTGCTAATGCAACGCGTATCCATTCTGCCTAAAATATAAGTTGTTACAATGGTCTCTGAGGCGCCACATGTGAGGATGCATGCAAAACAGCTGTCGTCCTTTCAGATATGATCACCGCCATCTTGGATGTGATCTGGCATGCATCAGCAATAAATATAATAATTTCCCAAAAGAACAATTTGCTGAGAGGTTGAGTAAGCCAAGATCTCAAGGAAGTCTCTCACAAAGAATGGACAACCAGTATATCTAACTGTTGGATCTGGGCCCATCAGTGCATTAACCTCATGCACACAGCTACGATTTCAAAATATTATTTCAATTTTTAAAAGCTCCTGAAAAGTCCAGATCAAAATGTAGAGAGAAGTTTCTGGTCCAGGCTTAGAGCCCAATCCTAAGGAGTTAGAGCAGCACAGTTAGGCCAGCACAGTTAGGCCAGCACAAGGGACACCACAAAGTGCGTTTGGACCATTCTCGGAGTCAGGGAGGATTACGCACGTCTGTGTGCTGGCCTCTCTGACTCCGAGAGTGGTCCAAACATACGTTGCAGCAGTCCTTGTGCCGGCCAAATGTTGCTGGCCTACCTGCAGGCCTAACTCCAGGTCAGGATTGCGCTCAAGTAACAGTAATAGGAATACTCATCATTTCTAATTGTCAACTTGCTTTTTCTGATAGGCTCCTCTAGCTCAGCCAGAGTCTCCTACTGCATCTGCGGGAGAAGATGTCCAGTCTCTGGCGGACTCCCTGGACTCTGACAGGGACTCCATCTGTAGTAATTCTAATGGCAATAATGGCAAAAACGGGAAAGAAAAAGAAAAGCAAAGGAAAGATAAAGATAAAAACCGGGCTGATTCGGTTGCCAACAAACTTGGGAGTCTTAGTAAAACTCTTGGTATTAAGCTAAAGAAGAATATGGGTGGACTTGGGGGGCTGGTACACGGGAAAATGAGCAGAGCAAATTCCGGAAATGGGAAAAACGGAGAGATAATCGAGAAGGTGAAAGAGAAAAAGACCAAGTCGCGGAAGGGAAGCAAAGAGGAATCGGGCCAGTCTGCGAGCACTTCCCCCTCCGAAAAGACGACTCCCTCTCCCACCGAGAAAGCAAGCATCTCACCGATTGAAAAAATGACCTCGAAATCGCCTTCGGATAAGCAATCAGACCCTTGGAAGTATAGTACTGATGTGAAGCTGAGCCTCAACATCTTGAGAGCGGCCATGCAAGGGGAGCGCAAGTTCATTTTTGCTGGCCTCCTTCTGACCAGCCATCGACATCAGTTTCACGAGGAGATGATTGGTTATTATTTGACCAGCGCCCAGGAACGCTTCAGTGCAGAGCAAGAGCAAAAGAGAAAAGAGGCAGAGAAGAAGGCCACTCTCAACGGGACATCCTGTAGGAAACTGGAGCAAGAAGCGTATTCAAAAGAGAAGCAAAACTCATCTCCTCAGGGAAGGGCATCACCAGACTTGCCTCAAAGCCATACAACGCAACTGGTTTTAAAGTTTAAAGACCGCACCAGTCCCACGTCGGGGTCATTTTCTTCACCGAGCAACAGCGCAAAGAAAAGTGGACCCATTCCAGTTTCCGCCCACTATAGCCATACGCCCCCCGTACAAAGGCAAAGTGTCATCCATTTGCACGATGTCAACGCCAAGCCATCAAGCTTCCAAGACAATACGTACAAGCCGGTGGTTGGGACCTTGAAAACCTGTGCCACGTACCCCCAACAGAACCGGTCGTTGTCTTCACAGAGTTACAGCCCAGCCCGAATAGCAGGCATCCGAACGGTCAACACGGTGGAGTCGCTGACCTACGCCATGCCCACGGACCATAAGTCGCAGACGTACACTAACGGTTTTAATACCAGTGACATTAGAGACTGCTTAGAATATGCCGATGAGGAAGCACCTCAGACCTGGTTGAACAATGACAAAAATCGGGGCAGAAGCACAGGTTGCCCCATATATTCTATCCAGCAGAACCGCTGCAGGAAGGAGAACTGCTCCTTTTACGGTCGCCCCGAAACTGAAAACTATTGCTCCTACTGCTACAAGGAGGAGTTGAAACGCAGGGAGCGAGAAAACAAAGGTCACCGGCATTGAAGATGGTGGGGCTCTTTCCGCCAATATTTATTTCCTCCATTTTCTTACTTATTCAGTCTGTGGCAATGGATTATAGGAGGAAGGAAAAAAGGAATACTATAAGGGGATCTATGGGGAGAAAGGTATAGCTTGTTTTTTTTCTGGGGCAGTGAAAAAAACAGGAGTAATTTATCATAAAAGAGTTTATTATTTTCCATTTTGTCAATGTCTTTTTTTACATACACTGGTAAGCTGAAAGGTTGTTTACTCCTTTTGTCAGTGCTGTGTATATGTGTGGTCAAAATTTTACTAATGGTGCCTGAATTTACACTGACATCACTCAGGTAGTAGAAAGATAGGGAAAAAGTCATAATAACGAGATGTGGTATTGTAATAAGATTGTGTCTGCCTCATATTATATAGAGCCATCTCAGTTCTCAATAAAATGTAACTTTTCATCTCTCTTCCCCTTTTCCAAAAAAATGGGGGGAATTGTAATTTTACATATGGTGCAAAACATACTAACATCCTTAGTTTGCTGTAAGCTCTTTAAATTAGTTTAGGCGTAGTTTTTCCTCAGATACACAAATGAAAGTCTGGATTCCCTAAGCAGTGGTTCTCAAACCTTTTAGAACCAGAACTCACTTTTTAGAATGGCACTTGTGTCAGAACGCACCAGAAGTGATGTCATCAACCTGGAAGGGATGCCATGACCAGAAGTGACATCATCAAGGAGGAAGTGCCATCATTGTGACATCATCAAATGACACTCCTGGAATGCAAACTGGCATTCTTGGACTGGAGCAATTGCACAACCATAAAACATCCCTGATATAAAGCAATATTAGGACAAAATACTATGTAAAAAGACTGAATTAAAAACAAATTTTAAAAAATTCCTGGAAAATTCAAACTGTTAACACAATATAGCAAGAGTAAGGTCTGCACCTTCCAAGATGGCGGCTCCCAGCTTTCCATGACTCACAGGACATCAGGTTGCACCCCACAGTTTGAGAAACACTGTGCTAAGGTATCACAGAACCTGATAGTTTAAGGTTAGGGTTAGGGACTTCAAACTTCTTAGCGCTGGGACCCACTTTTTAGAATGACAATCTATCTGGAAGTCACCAGAAGTGATGTCATGGCCGGGAGTGTCGTCATTGTGACACCCGAGCCTTCTGCTTTCCAGGAATGCAGCAGCAAGTTGGGTTATCTCTCAGCCATTTTCCAATAGCAAAGTGAATCAGAAAGGGAAAAGGCTATTTACAATCTTGACGCAAGCAAAACAACTACACAACCCTCCCCCTTTCCAGCATCCCATCTTCCCATAGTTTCAATATGGCTGCTCCAGGTGCTTCATGACCCACCTGAAATTGGTTCATGACCCACTGGTGTGTCCGGACCCACAGATTGGGAACCACTGGTTTAAGGCTTTTTAGAGTGGAAGCAGAGCTTTCAATTAGAAACAACTGGTGAATCCAACAAAGCTGAAAGTACACAACGTCCTGCCTGGATGTCTAATAACCTTCAAATCCAGGCGCACTCCCAAACTGAGAGATTTCTCTTTAAGTTGTACTCCCAACAAGAACAGCATACCTCCCATATTGAGGGACCCTACATATCGGCAAGGCCCATACTCTTCCCAAAATAATTGGTCATTTTTTTGACCAATTTTCCCTCTGGTCTGGATCAAGTGTCCACACCTATCCAGTCTGTTTCAGTAACAATCATTCATGGAGGACCGTGTGAAACCTAAGGAAGAGGGAAAGAAGAAATATACTGCTGTACTGATGACTGTCTTCCAAAACCTCACAGTGGCATCACCTCTCCTTATTAGGAAAGCTCTTTGCTTAGAGTGGTCCATGGTCAGGACTCCATCTTTTAATTCCTGTATTAACAATTGTTCCTGGCCACTCCTCACTTTGCTGTTGATTCATCATAATTGAATACTGACTACTTGTGCCTCTTATCAGAGCGTTAGCGCCTATGCGGGGGTGCGGCTGGTGCCCCCGTGTCAGCGCTAATGCCGTAGCACTGATGCCACGACGTGGCATCAGCGCTTTGGACGAAATAGGATAGCACTGTGAGAGCGGTCCAAACATACTTTACGGTTTCCCTTGTGCCAGCCAAACTTTGCTGGCTTAACTGTGCCAGCTTAACTCCAGGTTAGGATTGCACCCTGCATCCATGTTGAAGGATGCAATAGTGACTACCCCTTGGACAGCCAGAGTGAAGTGAGAATTCATTCATTGGCATCTCCCAAGAAGAATATCTAAGGGAGAGGCAGGAATCAAACATTATTTGTTGACCACTCTTCATGAATCCAGGCTTGTTGTTTGTGTATGTTTGGGGAATCTACAGAATGTGTATTATTTCTGAACTAGCATACTTTTTTTTTTCCTAGCAGAAGCTGTGTTACCCCACCTAAGGGCGCACTTACACCATAAGATCTTACAAAGATATGCACAGAAGTGCTGCTACTCCACTGGTCTCCTGTTATGGGAAGTCCTTCCTGGAAAGAGGATCCAGCTGCACAGTAGTGTAGCTACAGGGAGGCTGGCACGGTAAGTGTTGCAGGCACCACAATGCCCCATGAAACCGTCCCCCCTCTCACCATCAGGGCCATTCTGGGCAATGACAGCAATTCTGTTGTTATTGCTTCCCAAAATGGCTCCAGTGGCGAGAGGCAGGGGCTGGTTACACAACGCATTGTGGCGCTTGCAGTATTTACTGCGCTGCCCTCCTGTAGAAGATCTCCTGCCCTCCTGAAGTCGCTACTGCAACTGCAAAACAGGTTTTGCAGCCTTCTTGACCAGTTTTGCCATTTATTTCAAAGCAAGGCGAAAGGACACCTTCCTTGTTCTTTCTGTGCTTCCAGTTTAGAACCAAGGCGCAAAACTACTGTGCTGGGCAGCTGCTATTTGGGTCAAAAACTCAACCTTTACCCTATGGTGTGGTTCGCTCAAAAGATGCTTCAGTTTTGTACCATGTACAGTGTCTTGACATTTATGGTTAGTTGTGACAATTGCTCATATGTTTCTTTTGGCCAAAGAAAACTATGGTACTAGACGGAGTTTGCCTGTGATTGTATTTGCTAAAGAGAGAGAAAAATCGGAAACGATACAAATGTTTTAAGACAGCAAATATTAGTAATTACTAATGCATTAGTGTAGGAATAACCGTTGATATTCCTATGAATACTTACGTAGGTGAAGTTAGGTGTGAGAAAATTGCTGTCAACAATTTCTGCTTTTCCCTTTGATTCAGGTACGATATATCTGAACAAAAAGCTTTTTTAAAAAATATACATATTTGTGCTACTTTTAAAAAGTATTGCAATGTAGTACGTAATTTTTTTATATATAAAACAGTCCTTATCAGGAGATTATGTTTTAACCAACAGAATAATTCTATAGACAGATACTGTCCTAGAACCTTTTGAAATTATAAACAGAACCAAATGAAAGTGAACTCTGCCCTGAGGGTTATTCAGACCATAGACTATTCAGTGCTGTGATTAGCTGCTTAACTCAATACAGGCATGCACTGGTATCTGCCAGGGTTCCGTTCTGGATCCCCCCTTTGGATACCTGAAGCCGCGGATACTGAAATACTTTTTTAAAGATAGGGAAACATCAATAGTTTTGCTGCAACAAGATAAAAAAAGAGATTTGTTCCCCTCTCTTTTTAATAGTATCTGTGGTATCCGTGGATAACTGAAACTGGATTCTGAATCAGTGGATACTGGGGCATGCCTGTACTACATCGGTGTTTTCTAACCATTGTTTCCTTTTCTGGCACCTCACTCTGCTATGCTCCTTGTTTGACAGTGCAACCCTAAGCATGACTACTCAGTGGTATATCTTGTTGAACTCTGTGGGATTTGCTCCCAGGTAAGTGTGTATAGGATTGCAGCCTGAAACCCTAAAAATGGAAATATTTCAATGAGGGGTGGGTGGGATTGGCAGAGGTGTCTTCCACCATATTGTCATCCCCTTCCCAAGCCAGTCGGCCCAACATGGGGCTGGAACAGCTCCAAGAAGTCCCATGTGTTGGCTGGGGCATTACTCGGGGTAAGAGGAAATACATCCAGTGATGTCATTCAGGGGGAACAGACCAGAACGGGCGTTCCGGATCCTAACGGGCTCCGTGGCTGCTTCCGGGTTTTTTTTTTGTGTGTGTGTGTTTTCAACATTTGAATTTGAACTCAAAAGTGAGTTCCTGTTCCTAAATCATTTGAATGACACCACTGAATACATCCCCTTACCCCGAGGAGACTTCCTGCCTAACCTGCACTGGATATAGCACAGGCCATGTGCTGACCAGTTAGGATTGGGCTGACCAATGCTTGGAGATGATGACAACAAACTCAAGTTCACATATTCAGATTGCTTCTATTCTCTTCGCTGGTTTTCATGTGCTGTCACCACAAAATGGAATCTACTCTGCCCCAGGACAAGCAGTTGGGGACGTAGGGGGTCCAGGGGGGTGCAGCTGCACCGGGCAACAAGCTTTAGGGGGGCAACAAGCTGAGCTTGGCACTGAATGAATCATTTTGTCATATGGGGCGGTATTAAAAATGTATCAACTGACCTAACTACACCACTGTTGGGGTGGTGACTGCGGGCTTGGGGGTAGCAGGAGGGGGTATGCTGCTGGGGGTGGAAGCGGGTTCACCCCATTTTCAACTTCCTTTAAAAAGTCTAGGTGTCCTGTCACTTCTGGAAGTGATGTCACTTTCAGGACATCATTTTGCCTTGGTACCGAGTTACACTTCCATTAGCTACACCAGTGCAAGCAGCAGTAATCAGAGACATCCAGTGGTGTCATCCTGGCGGAATGGCCCGGTACGCCGTTCCGCCAGTTCCATGGACGGGCCCGGGCCGCACCGCCTCTCCCAAGGACAGACGAGCTGCTCCTGGGTCCGTGCGTCCGAATCGCTCTGAAATGGAGCAATTCGAGGTGCAGGGAGGCACGGCTGCCCTCCACCATAGGGGCGGAGGGCTGCCAATCATCCGGGCGTTCGTGTTCCTGGCGCGCCCGGATGACATCTCTGGAGACGTCCCCATAGTTCACACACTTAGGCTGCAATTCTGTGCACACTCTCCTGGGAGGAAGTTCCATTGAACTCAGCAGGACCTAACTCTGAGCAGACTCACATAGGCTCGCACTGTTGGGCTGTCAAATGCCCACGTTGAAGAGGAAGCATTCGGTGGTTTTGAGTGATCTCACCTTCAGTGTTTGTCAGGTTCTGCCCCTGTCTGTCTTTTCTGAAAGGGAGAAAGCAGTTGTTTGTGAATTGAACGAAGCAGCAATAAAACTACCCAGTTCTCAACTTCCTTCTCAACAGGAATTAAATGTTCACGGAACTTAGCCGCTCCGGGGAGGTTCTTGTTGTCTTTCATTTTTCCAAGCCGAAGCATGTTTTGCCTGGATTCTCTCTCTCTCTCTCTCTCTCTCTCTCTCTCTCTCTCTCTCTCTCTCCATATAGAAAACACATGATTGTCTCATTCAGATCCGCATTTGTCTTGCTTGTGCCAGCAGTTTGTGGGTTGGTCACTTGGTGGGTGGCAAGTGGATATTGTAGACAATTCAGTATATAAAGGGCTACGGATTTATAGGAGAGGGATTCTGAGTTGGGAAAGCAGGGCTAAGCTGTTGTAGATACGGGAATGTTGAACTTGTATCTGAGAGTCCCTGTTTTGCAAAATACAAGTATAATCCACCAAAGCACTCTCCTACACAAGCCCCCTAAAATGAATAGGAGCCACACAAGCACATGATGTGTGCAATCCTAACCTGGAGTTAGGCCAGCCCAGTTAGGCCAGTGAAGTTTGAATGGCACAGGAGACACCGTAAAGTATGTTTGGATCACTCTCGGAGTCAGAGAGGCCAGTACACAGACATGCTCCATCCTCCCTGACTCTGAGATTGGTACAAACGCTCCTTACAGTGGCCCTCGTGCCAGCCAAACTTTGCTGGCCTCACTATGCCAGCCTAACTCCAGGTTGGGATTGCGCCCTATGGAACCAGTCCTATCCAGCACTGACGCAGCTGTGCCAATGAAGCGTGCTCTGCATTCTGCAATGGAGTGACAGTCACAGAACGTCACCTTAAAGTAAAGGAACATCTGTTCCCTTATCCTGGGGCTGCATTGCTGCTACAACAGTGTTAGAATGTTGGATAGGATTGGGCTCTCAGACTCTTGCACGGCTTCCATTCATTTTAATGAATGCTTGTGCAAGGGAATTTCTGGTGGGTCGTGCTCCTTGTTTGTTTGGTGTATTAAAAATACAAAACATGGAACAGTGGTTGAATGTAATAAGTGTTGCTAACTGTTCTGGGGTGAAGTGATGTTTTACAAATAAAAAAATGCTTTATGGTTAATATATATATATACATATACATACACACACAGTGCTAAAAGGGATAAGAAAAATGTGTGTTGGGGGAGGGATAGAAAGCTATTTGCTTCAGTTGTTAAAGCCACTAATCCAAAACTTGTACAAAAAAAAAAGAATCCCAAGAAAATATATGCAAAATGTTTAGCCTTTCTTTAGTCTGTGGAACAAAGGGTCTAAGGGTAATGTTAAGAAAATGATACATAGGCATTCCTATACTTTGTAATAATGATGCATTTAAGAGACGTATAAAAAGGGCTAATGAATGAATAAAACATGATACGCTCGTGTTTACAGATAAGATGTGTTGTGTGTTGTAGGTGGTTTTAAGCTAAGTCTTCAGGAAGTTCTACAGATGGCCCTAAGCCGCTACAAGGAAACATTCAACTCTGTGGTGGTAGCTCTCTCTGTCGTTGCAGGGCTGCTGGTTGAATCAGTGACTCAGGGTGCAAACTTAACCTGGAGTTAGGCCAGCACAGTTTGGCCAGCACAAGGACCACTGTAAAGTATGTTTGGGCAACTCTTGGAGTCAGAGAGGCCAGCAAACAGATGTGCACCATCCTCCCTGACTCTGAGAGTGGTCCAATCACGCTTTACGGTGTCCCTTGTGCCGGCCAAACCTTGCTGTCCTAACTGTGTCGTCCTAACTCCAGGTTAGGATTGCACTCTCATTGCTGTTCATGTAGGATCATGCCCCCCCTTTTTTTGTAATTCTACGTGCATTAAAATTGATGGCAACACATCCTATTCCACTTCAGTCAGGCCCAAGGGGGAAGACTAGCATAATGTGGCCTGGGTAATGCATGCTGTATTTCCTGCAAAGTGTGCAGAAGCCCCAACCATGACTTCTGAACTTTTGCTCTGCACCAATCTTCCCTTGAAAAAAGATGTGGGTTACCTTTCCTGCGTTACAATGTGTTTGGGGAGCACAGTTTATACAATTCACAAAGTGGAGAGGTGGAAAAAATAACCAGAAACTGTGCCGTTACTCTTGTTTTCTCCTCCCCCGTCCACTTTGTCCTGTTTCTGTACTTAAAATAATGAGCATCATAATTTACATCAGTCTTGCCTTCTGAAAAATAGATGCTGAGTGCTAGTAGAAATGTTAATCCCAAGCAGTGAAGGGCAGCAAAGCATCCTACTGAAGGTGTAAGCTGTTATCCTGTGAAAGTGAGGGCACAATCATAAACTGAGTTAGGCCAGCATAAACTAAGCCAGCAAAGTTTAGCCAGCACAAGGGACACCGTAAAGTATGTTTGGACCACTCTTGGAGTCAGAGGGGCCAGCACACAGATGTGCGTCATCCACCCTGACTCTGAGAGTAGTCCAAACATGCTTTATGGTGGCCCTTGTGCTGGCCAAACTTTGCTGGCTTAGTTTATGCCGGCCTAACTCCAGTTTAGGATTGCGCTCTGAATTATGTAGCACTAGGAACAAAGTTCAGCTTCCTGAGAATCACCACTTCCATTTATTTATTTATTTTAATCCAAGTATCTTGGTCTTCTGGATGCAGTGACATGCTTGAAAGCATGTAAACAGAAATCTAAGAAGCCAGAGAGGTGGATTCCTTGCCATGCAGCAAGCAGAAATACAGCAGCATAGCCTAGTGGCTCTCAACCTCCTTGGGAGTTTGAGAACCACTGTAAGTTGTTGCAGGAAGATTGCGCTGCTGCTGGGGGTAAATAATCTTTTTGGGTACTTACAGTGGTGGGATTCAAATCAATTAACACCGGTTCTATGTCCTCCTTTCTTTGTACTGCTTCTTACTACAGCACTACTTTTCGTATATCAATAAATTAGCGACCGGTTCTGCAGGACTGGTGAGAACTGGCTGAATTTCACCACTGGGTACTTACCCCATGCAACACTAACCTCCTGGGGGGGGGGTGGCCATCCGAGGAGCCTAAAGACCCCTCTTCCAGGCTCCCCAAGCCTCCTAACAACTAAAAACGGCTTTTAAAAAAGCAGCCACATGTGCTTTTCATTGTGAAAGTGGCTGGGTTTTTAAACTTCTTTTGTTTAGCTGTTAGGCGGCTTGGAGAGTCTGCAGCCTCCCCACCGCAGGAGGCTGGAGCTGCATCGGTAAGTACTAAAAAGATCATTTACGCTCAGCAGCAGCATGATCTTCCTGATCGCATTGATGCCTTCCCCCCTCCCACCTCCCCAGTGGCGTCATGCAGCCAGAACGCTGGGCGGGAGGAACGGGTGAGTGGCAGCCCGCCCATTGCGTACTGCTCCATTTCGCGGGGGCGGGGAAGACGGCGAAACGGAGCAGTATGCAACGGGCGGGCTGCCGCTCACCCATTCCTCCCGCCCAGCATTCCGGCTGCATGACACCGCTGCACCTCCCCCTAATGGGCCAGTGACAGGCCTTTTTAGGCTGGGGCATACCTCCATTTGAAAACCTCAGGCATAGCCCTATACATATGTGTTCAGAAGTACTGGTAATTCCTCCTGTTTTCTGTGGTGCTCACTCACAGATTTGTATAGGAGAGCAGCCTCGTTCATGCCAAATTTTTAGAAATGCTGAATACATTACATAAAAGAAGAGTACGTGCTCCGTTGGCCTAATTTTTGTTTAAGGACAGTTTGTTTTGTTTTTTGAATGTAGCATTTGGCTTAGTTGGGCACAGAATTTAAATCCTTTTGGCACAGAGTACTTGCGGCCCTCGTTAGAGCTGAAATAAATACGCTTAGGGCCTAATTCTACTCAACTTTCCAGTGCAGATGCAGCCGCAATGCAGCCCTGAGCTAAAGGGACGAAACATTATCTTGAGAAGGCCTCCGTGACTCATGACTCCATCCCTCTCGCACGATGTAGAGTGTGTCATGTTGTCATGGCTGCATCTGTGCTGGTATGTTAGATAGCATCGGGCCCTTAAACAAGTGCAGGGCTGCATCACCTCCATGATGATAAATGAGGTTGCCACAGGGGGCCAATTTCCAGGGCCACACCCAGAGGTGTTTCTACAGGGAGGGCAAAGCTCTAAGTTTTGCAAGAAGCCTTACCTTGCAGTGGAAATCACTCCTCCCCTGCACCGTTTTAGCCAATCCTCACAGGGAACAGCAACATCTTGGCGTTGCTTACTGGCTACAGCAGCAAGGGAGAGGAGGGATTTACATGACAGGGTAAGGCTCCTTGCAAAACTTAGAGCTTTGCCCTCCCTGTAGAAACGCCACTGGCCACACCTGTCTTCATTGCTCCTCTTTTTGCTTCCTGGCTTGAAAAAGGTATGGAATGGAGCTCTAACCTACTGTAGCAGTGGTTCCCAACTTTTTAGATGCACTAGAGGCTTCTGCCTGATTTATAAATGCCAAGAGGTGTGGCTCTAATGGTGATTGGACAGTAGTGCTCCCCTCCTGCAGGTAGCAGCTTGTTTAACCCTTGATGCACATAACCTGATCTGCCATGTCAGTTTCGGGACCCAACAAAAACTGGGTTACGATCCTCTAGTGGGTTCTGGCCATGGTGGCGTTTGGGAACCACTGCCATACGCTCCTTCTCCACACTTATTTATCCACTCTGTTGCCTTCTTTTCCAGTTCAGGAAGGTGGAGCATTGATTCACATCCTATCAAGTAAGGGTGCATCATTTGGCTCACCACCACAGATGCCAGAAGGTCTTGCAGGCCCAGAACAAATGCCAGTATTTGTGCCATCTGTGCCCACGCTAAGCAAAACTAGAGATTTGTAGTGTTTGAATGCAGGGTCTAAATCTGGAGTAATAATGCCTTCAGAACAATGGCACTATGTCGTATGATGGCTCGATCTCTTGTTTCTAACGATCATCGTGATTATTTTCCATAATGTTGCCCCAATATAATCAGCAAGTCATTTTGAACTGGCTTGTCATGACATTGTTCCCTAATGCAGATTGGAATAATGACAGGCAAGAGTGTAAAGAGGGAAGGGCTCTTCTTCAAATGGAGGAAAGACCCTTTAATGGCAATGTTTAGTGTTGCCCATTGGGTCATTCTACTCATGCAAAACAAATAAGTCTAGCCTTCATCATCCCAAGATGAAATATATTTTCTCCCAAACAGAATGTGCTTTAATGTATGCAAAGTGTATCATGATATAATGTATTACATTGGGAAACTGGGGAGGATGAATCTATGTCCTCAATGGAAACTGCATATTCTTGCAATGGCAAAATCAGAGAGAGGGAAAATAATAATAACTGACTTTGATTGTAAGTGGCTTTTCAGCTCAGACCATGTTTCAATTTTTGCAATGTACAACTGTGCTCATCTTTATTTGAAAGTAGGAGGAAACTTTGTAAAGTGAATTGCAAAACAGAACATGGCATCGATTTTAAATGGACTTCAGTAACCTGTTTGCACATTTACTTTTCTGTGTACATGATTGTTGTTGCTGTTTTCTTTTACAAACAAGAATTAGTAAATGGGTTTCTTTTTTAAAATTCCTAAAGAATGGTGTTTGTAAGTGTGTTCTATTTGTAGACATAACAGGCTGTATTATGTTGGAATTTTCCAAGCCAAGTTTAAATTATAATATAGAAATTATTTTTATATTATTTTCAAAATATGCTACAAAGCAATATTTTGCGCCTTTACTATAGAGAGTTGTCATCATTTTAATAGGTTGATGTGGAAAATGTGGTAGTACTACCCATGTAAAGAAAGCTTTGTAAATGTTCTGATACATTCTGAATGCTCTTTGTCTGTGTATGCCAATGTCTACTGAAGGTTGGAATACAGAATGATTTTTATTGAAAGGCTTTATATGGTGGTTTATATATTTTGGTAAAAATACAGTTCGTCCCCTCTTTATTTCTCTATCGAATCCTGTTTTATAAACAGATTGTATCATAAAATCTTCCGGAGGTTATTCACATGATTCAGCAAAAAATAAAAATAAAAAAATTCTTGCATCATGAAAATTCCCAGTGGCAATTTTATGACGCACAATGGCCTGATTTTTCCAGAGCAAAGTGATACTGAAGGTTGACAATACTTTAAAGCAGACTGGTTACAGCTATCGCTGCCTACAAATTGCCTGATAGCCAGCATTCTAGAATTCCTTCTGCAAATGAAAGAATTTCCACTGAGACAAGAGGAGAGGAATTATTTTTAGAGCACAATTCTAACCTGGAGTTAACCAGCAAAATTAGGCCAGCAAAGTTTGGCCAGCACTAGGGACTCCATAAAGTGTGTTTGGACCACTCTCGCAGTCATAGAGGGCAGCCCACAGGCATGCTCCGTGCCCCCTGACTCCGAGAGTGGTCCAAACATACTTCACAGTGTCCCTTGTGCTTCCGCTGCATCCCTCAGGAGCCAGGCAGCCATCAGTGCAGTGATGTCATGCAGGGGGTACGCGGGGGTACGCGAGTACCGGTTTCTAGGATTACAGCTGGCCCCGCCCATTCGCCCGCCCACTCATCAACTCCGCCCTCTGCAACGTTTGAATTTCCTGCATGTTTGAGTTGCCTGCATGTTCTCAGAGCCAGGCAGGCAGGCAGCGAGCGGAGCCTTGCCTTTCCTTGCCACTGAAAAATGAGTTGCTCTGGGGTTTTAACATGATGCCAGTCCTCCTTAACATGTTCTGGGGGTGCTGTGGAATACTGTTGCAACTGTTGGGTCAGTTTAAAATCATCTGAGGCCTCAAAAAGGGCTTTTTTCATGTCACTTCCTGCCACGACCTCACTTCCGGCTTATGATGTCACTTTCGGTGGGCGGGTCCCGACACGTGCCAATCAAAAGTGAGTACCTGTTCTTAAATCATTTAGATGACACCACTGCATCAGTGGAACCTCGAGAGAAGGGAATGTTTGGCCCTTCTCTGGGGTAAGCCACCAATGCGCCTGCTCAAGTCCGCGCTGGCTTTTTTGATGGCAGAGACTTGAGGGCCTCTGTGTCATGCCACGTGGCCTGACAAGGACGGTAGAATCCAGCATTGGAGGTCACTGCTAGTTCCACCCCCTCTCCCCCCCTGCCCAGTTCTGCCCTCTCACCACCCTGAAGCGGATGTCTCGCCTGCTGGCTGTATGTCAGGTCCACACGGCACAGGGGCCTGGCACTAAGCCAGTGCCGGCAGTAGAAGTGCTGTACGGCACTTTCACGACGCTGGCACCAGCGGCAAGGACTTCCCATTGGCGCTAGTGTCTTTTGGATTGGGCCCTCAATCACATTTATTGTTGAAATCTAGGCCACGAAAGAGCAAAAAACGCAATCAATATTGTCTGACTCGATAAAATGATGACTTTGTTTTCAGATTTGAATGTAGTGACTCACAGCCCTATCCCATACCAACGGACTGCCTGTATTGGAAAAGGCAGGAGCCACCCCGAGGATAGGGAGTGGTATCAGCAAAGGCCCCTTGTCCCAGATAAACCAGGGATTATGGAGTCAATCCCAGAAGGTATTTGCAAGCCTTGCACAGGTGCAGATGGGCATGGCTGATGAATTAAAGCCTGCCCACTGATTGACCTCAGTATATTGGCCCAGGTATAAAGCTGGGGTGAGAGATAGAGAGGGAACTGAAGGGATCTGGGATGGGACCTGGGAAGGTCCTGGAGGAGGGCACCAGGTAGGTGCTGGACTGCAGGCTGTTTAGGTACTGGAGGATGGTACCTTGGTAAGGAGCTTGGTAGGTACTGGAGGATGGTACCTGGAATGCAGTGCTGGATGGACGGATTGCTGACTGGCTGAAAGACTGGAGAAGGGCGGGATTTGATGGAACACTGCCTGGGAGTGCAGTGGTAGCCAGACCACTACCTGCTGCATCCTGTGGCAGCCAGGCTGCTGCGGGAGCCTCCATGAGGAAAGGGGACATTCATCCTCATTCCCCGCGATGGGGGGGGGCAGGGCGGGCGACAGGTCTAATAGTCAGCCGAGTAACGAGGGCCTCCTAATAAGGCAACACGGCCTTACTTGGAGGTCAGGAACCAGCAGCGAGAGGACTCCCAGCCTGCAGACCTGCTCTTTCAGAGGGAGTGCTACCCCATCCCGAGCAATTCGGGGTCTCATACCTGCACAGCTGCCTCTGTCTTGTCTGGATTTAATTTCAGTTTCTTAGCCTTCATCCAGACCTGGACTGCTTCCAGGCAGTGCACCAGAACTTCAACAGCCCCCCTTGGAACTTGGTGGAAAAGAGAGAGAGAGCTGGGTGACAGCCGCCTATTGGTGGCACCCAACTCCAGCCACCCCCAGATGACCTCCTGCAGTGGTTCCAGGCAGGCGTTAAACAACATGGGGGGACAAGATGGATCCCTGAGGCACCCCACAAGTCAGTGGCCAGGGTGCCGAGCAGGTGTCCCCCAGTCTCGATATCTGGGTCCGATCTGCTAGGAAGGAATGGAACCGCTGCAAAACTGCATCCGAGTTCCAGCCCAGCCCACCTGTCCAGAAGGACACCATGGTCTACGGCAGTGATGGTGAACCTATGACACACGTGTCAAAGCTGACACATCACAATGTTTGGGTCGACACACCAGCATTCACCAGTGCCTGACAAAAACTGAGCTTGTTTTACTCAGTTTTCATGTTTGTAATTATTTGCTGTTTCTTTATACAGTATAATACATAGCACCACACGTGATTAGACTGTATTTTTGGTTTAAATAAATGAATATAAAGAATGGTTTCTCTTTGGTTTGGGAAGGGTGTTGACACACCAGCAGAGTCAAGTTAAGCATGTTCCTAAGTGTTGACACACTCTGCCCAAAAGGTTCACCGTCACTGGTCTATGGTGTCCAGCAGGACCAACAGGGACTCACTCCCCCGTCTAGTCACTGGTGCTGGTCATCAACCAAGGCAACCAAGGCCATCTCCATCCCAGAGCCTGTCCCAGAGCCGTTCTCGGCTCGAAGTGTGCCTGGGCGTGGCCGCCCCATCCCCATGCGTTGCTCAGCCACACCTCCCTGCTCCCGGAATTGCTCCATTCAGGAAGAATCTGAGCACAAGGGATGGCGGGGGCAAAAAGTGCATGGGTTTTTCCATGCTGCTAAGCAGTGGTGTCATTCAAATGATTTAGGAACAGGAACTCACTTTTGATTGGCACTTGTCGGGAACCCGGAACCAGCCATGCAGCCCATTAGGATCCGGAACGCCCATTCTGGTCCGTTCCCCCTGAATGACATCACTGCTGCTAAGCCTTCTGCAGCCAGCACCCGCTGTGCTCACCTCCCCCCGCTGCACCCTCTCCCCGCCTCTGGCCTGGCCTGAAACCAGACTGAAACCAGCTTTAGATATATGCCTTGAAAAGGCATTCTGAGGCCCAGGGAAGCCCTCCTGAAGGAAAGCCCTCTGAGCTCCTCTCTCCTCCAGAGACTCCAGGTTGGCCAGCACCATGGGCTTGGAACCCGCAGGTCTTCAAATGCAGATGCCAAACCCACAGGTAACATTGGCGGCCTGTATTTGGTTTAGCTCGGCTGTCTGTAATTCATTTGATCGATAACCTCTCACAACCTATGAACTGAAAACCTGCAACATGAGCAAATGAATGCCACGTGGCCGGTGTGACTTTACCTCCGCATCAGTCCTTTGAGTTTATAGCAATGTGTTCCCACTCACATGAAAACTGGGCTTGCTCGGGGACTCGGCCCCTCTCCTGTACTTTTCTGGAGTCTTCCCAGAGTCTGTTAAATTACATCTTTGCTATTCAGTCCCCTTAATTGTGTGTTGTTTCAAGAGAATGTGCTTTGGAAGCTAGAGATCTTTGATGGCTGCCAGAGTGGCTGGGGACTCTCAATGACAGGGAAGGAAGGTGGAAAGGACTCGAGATAATTAGATAGATTATTGAGTCCCCATGGCAACACGGACTTTTAGTAGAGGCAATGTTCTCTATATCAAAGGCCGTTGCTTCTTCTGGCAAAATGGGCCCTAGACGAGACTCATAACATCTCATTTTAGCTATTCCTCTATTTAGTTGTCTTTATTTGAAGTCTGTCTTCATAACAAAGATTTGTTTTAAGGGGGGGATGGATGGATTCAATTGATTTATTACAGTCTTTTGGGAGCAAAGTTAAACATGATTTCATCTGGAATGCTTTTGTGCACCTGGGTTCATATGTCCCTAGGTATCAGTTTAGAATCGCAATTCAGTTTCTGAGGGCGCAATCCTAACGTGGAGTTAAGCCGGCACAGTTAGGCCAGTTAAATTGGGCTGGCACAAGGGACACCGTAAAGTGGCTTGGACCACTGTCGGAGTCAGGGAGGATGGCACACATCTGAAAAATTGAGCATAGGTGCCTCTTTGAGATTTTGAAAGACGTATGGGAACTGAAAAGTCCTGTACCAAGTGTTTTGGACGAGAAAGTATGTATCTCCTGCACGCACGCCACAAGAGGAAGTAGTATTAAAAAGCATATCATAGAGGAGGAACAGGGCAACCAACATAATTGGGGGGGGGGAGCATCTTTCCTATGAGAAAAGACCAAAGCATCCAGTGCTTTTTTGTTTAGAATTTTTTACTTGGGTGTCTATTAAATAGGGAGGACCTGAGAGAGGTTTCTAAAATTGTGAATGGTGTGGAGAAAGTAGATAAATGTGTATCTCACAACACTGGAACTCAGGCTCACATTGTGCTACTCAGAATGAAGACTGTTCTGAGACATGCACACACCTTTGAGAGTTGGGAGAGTTAGAACAGACAAAAGGAAATACTTTGTTACCCAGTGGGTAATTAACCTGTGGAACTCCTTGCCACAGGAGGTGGTGATGGCATCTTGCTTAGGTGCCTTTAATAGAGGATTGGACAGATTTCTGGAGAAAATAGTCCATTGTGGGCTATAGGCCATGATGGGTGGGGCAACTTCCTTACTTTTAGTAGTAGGCTACTTCAGAATGCCAGGTGCAGGGGAGTGGCAACAGGATGCAGGCATCTTGTTGTCTCGTGTGCTCCCTGAGGCATGTGGTGAGCCACTGAGAGATACAGGAAACTGGACCAGATGGGCCTTTGGCCTGATCCAGTAGGGCTCTTCTTATGTTCTTAAGGCCCAGATTGGGTTTCAAGTTATTATTTACCTCATAATTTTACCTCAGAAATTTACCTCAGAATGCCAGATACAAGGGAGTGGCAACAGGATGCAGGCATCTTGTTGTCTTGTGTGCTCCCTGAGGCATCTGATGGGCCACTGAGAGATACAGGAAGCTGGACTAGAGGAGCCTTTGCCTGATCCAGCAGGACTCTTACTTTTATGCTTCTCACATCGTAGCCCAAGCAGCCATGTCAGTATATCAGTTGAACGCCGAAGTGGGTGGCCATGATGGATGCTGCAAATCAATAGCTAGTGATTTTGTAGTTACAGGCATGCGCCTGTCCACTGATTCGGTATCCATGGTTTCGGGTATCCACGGTGGTGACCAGAGTGGATCCCTAGCTGATACCAGGATATGCCTGTATTCTGACAGCAATGATGAAGGGAATCACACAAGGAGGGAGCAGGAGGCAACTAGGGACAAAAAACATCAGAATTATCAAGAATTATCACACTTGTAAACATCAGAATTATCAAGATTTTGAGGTCAAGGGATCTGGCACAGAACAGACCCCCAAGACTCATAAGATGGTTTTTTGTTCATTTGGGACCTTTTTTCTTTTTTTTACAACAGCTGTAAGGAACTCTAACAGGAAATCTTTGCTTGGGTGGAGTTTCCATCAGAGAAGGGAGGGGAAATGCTTCTGGTTAACAGGCTCTTTGTGACGTGGGAAGCTCGACTTTGTGTGTACAAACCACACATGTTTCTGCTTTTGCTCCTTCACAGCTTCATGTGGTCGTGCACTCAAAACAGAAATCAAAGATGTCGGAAACCTGTGTAGATTCCAGCTTTTTATAGCTAGCTGCAAGTTGTTTGCTTATGTGGGCCAGCTATCGGTGCTTCTCTCTGATCTATCCACCAACCAGTCTAGTGTATGGGTCAGTTGTCTCTCCGTCACAGAGCGCAATCCTAACCTGGAGTTCAGCTGGCACAGTTAGGCCAACGAAGTTTGGCTGGCACAAAGGACACTGTAAAGTAGGTTTGGACCACTTTTGGAGTCAGAGAGGACAGCACACAGACGTGCACCATCCTCCTGACAGCACCTGACTCCATTCAGAGAGTCCAGGGTGGGTCCAAATCCATAGGTTCAGAACCCACGGATTCTGAAATCCACGAGTCTTGAATCCACGGATATCACAGGCCCACCAGTATATGATAGTAATTTTTATATGACTTTTGCAGTGTTATCGTATTTTCGCTTTTCCACTTCTATCTGTCAAAGCGAAAGTATGAATGAAGTGCAAAAGTAAACAAACAAGATTAAATACAAGTGATGAGTGTGCATGCATGTGCATACACGCATGCTCACGATCTCAGACTATGCTCCTGTCCCTTTCCGACCATGCTCAGTACCCTGTCCTAGCCATTCTTTGCTGTCTGCACAGTACGGGGACACAAAAATGCATTGCACCATCAAGAGAAGAGAGACGGCTGCCTGCTTTACATTGAAGGCGGAGTGCGAGATACTCGAATGAGTTAAATGGCTGCAAAGCTTTACTGGGAGGGTTCTGTTTGGTGCACGGAATATTCCCTTGAGGTATACTCTGCTAGGTTGTTATTAAAGTGGTGCCAGAAGACTTTCCAATTCACTGCAGATAAAGGCACCAGGAATTAGCATCAAGCCTATGATCAGATGACCTGCCTGGATTGCTGACTGCAAAGGAAACCTCCCTTTCCCCATAAAGAGCTCTCTTGTTTGCTGTGTCTTTTTTTTATTTTTATTGAAGATTATATATTTGTACTGGGGAAGCAGAGCAGAGGTGAGGCCAATGTTTCTCTTTTGAACTGTTTTGGGTTCGTCTCATGTGGGGCAGGCACACGCTGATCTGAGTTTTTTCAGGTGCTATAAACTAGTGACACTCCAAAGAGATTTGTGGGGCTGTGTCACATTCCACAGCTGGGGATCCACCCTGTTATGGACGAAACTGGTGTTTTGGATGAGCAAGATTTACGCATGATGGTGATGGAGGAGGAAAGTGTATCGTGCAGCCAAAGATCTGATCGTGGGCCTAATGCATTCCATGCTATAAGCAGCTTTTACAAGCAGAATTTTTGCAAGCTAATCTACGTCCGTGCATTTTGGCCTCTTTTTACACTGTGTGCCGGTTGGGCAGCCCAATCCTAACCCACACTGGAATGGGGAGGCCAGCTGGCCTGTCCCATATCCAATACGGGGTTAGGGCTTACCCCATGTCACGCTGCAGACTTCCCAATACGGCTACTCAGATCCGCACCAGCGAAATCACTAGTGCAGATCCAAGCGGCCCGTGTATGGCTGACTGGGTCAGGGCTGGGGATTAGGATCCAGCCTAACTGCTGGAGGCTGGTCCCAACCCCCTCCCCAGGCTGGTCTGCCCATGGGTCCACCCTCCCAATGCCCCAATCTGACTGCTCTCCATCCATCCATCCATCCATCCATCCATCCATCCTCCTCCTTCTCCTCCTCCTCCTCCTCATCATCACCACAACTATTTCTAAAAATAATTTTCTTATGGGGGCTGTCAAAAATGTACAGTATGGGCCCCGGGTGCCAAATGACCTTGGTTCTGTGCTTTCCCTACCACTGTCCCAAGAAGAGCTGGTTTTACTGCTGCCTAATTAACTCTTCCCTGCCCCTTGGCCCAGCTAGTAGCACCTGATTTATTACCCCGATTTGCTGACCTAATAAAAGAGGTGTGTGCTTACGGCCATTTATAAAGCTTGTTTACAGCAGGGCGAGTGGGTGTGTGTTGCATTTGTCTCCAAGTACACAGATGACTCAGTGAAGTTTGCTGAGCTTCCTGTGGAATTGGGAAACTTCCCTCAGACAGAAGCTTCCTTGACTCATCCTCAAGTTCGTGCCTGGCCTTGCCGAAAGCTGTACGAAAGGAGAAGGAGAAAGCTTCATCGGCAGGAGACATGAAACTTGGAACGCGCTCCTGTGCACAGACCATTCATAAGGGCTTGTTTACAACCAATTATCTCAGAATAAGAACCCTGGAATTTCACTCCCACGTCTGATTTATTTTCTACGCCTTCAGTAACGGCAGGCGGTGTGCAGTGTGCAAACTGTCTTTCAGAGAAAACTTGTTTCTTATTACTGACCTTCTTGTTAAAGATCTCCTTGTGAGCGGCAGAGGAACCGGTAAGTAAAGGTATCCCAGAACAGGTTTTAAAACTTCTGACAAGAAGATTATCTCTGATACAGCCAGCCTATCCAAAGAAGTCGTCCAAGCAGTAGCGTAGTTAGAGGGGGGCCAAAATGGTAAGTATTGCAGGCACCACAATGGGCAATGTAGGTGGCCCCTCCCACCACTATCAGAGCCATTCTGGGCAGTGACAGCAATGCGCTGGAGACACTGTTAAGTTTGGTGAGCGCTGGCCATTGCTGTCGCTGCCCAGATGGCTCTGATGGCAAGTGAGAGGAGCCTCTTACATGGCGCATTGCAGCACCTGCAGTACTTGTACAGTGTACAAGTGTAAGAACTTACACTTACATACAGTGTAAGAATGCCAGGTGCAAGGATGCAAGCATCTTGTTGTCTCGTGTGCTTCCCAAGGCACCTGGTGGGCCACTTTGAGATACAGGAACATAAGAGAACGTAAGAACATAAGAAGAGCCCTGCTGGATCAGACCAAAGGCCCATCTAGTCCAGCTTCCTATATCTCACAGCGGCCCACCAGGTGCCCCAGGGAGGCATGAGACAACAAGATGTTTGCATCCTGTTGCCACTCCCTTGCACCCGGTACCAGTAGCCCTCCACCTTTGTAAGGAGGTTGCACAATCCATCATTGCCTATAGCCTACGATGGACCTTTCCTCCAGAAATCGAAGCTGGACTAGATGGGTCTTTGGCCTGATCCAGCAGGGCTTTTCTTACGTTCTTAAGTTCTTACTTATCTTTTTGCCCTTCCCTGCTACACCACTGCATCCATGAAGTGGAGAATGCAGTTTGTGTTGAGCACCAGGATTCAGGGAGCAGCAAATAGACTCCCCATACAATCCTAGGTGTGTCCACTCAGACAGTAAACACCCTTTAGTTCAATGGGACTTACTTCCAGGTAAGTGCACATAGGGTTGCAGTCTCAGGGCCAAATCCGATCCAACTTTCCGACTGTGATGAAGCTGCAATGCAGCCTCAAGGTAAGGGAACAGACATTCCCTTACCTTGAGTCAGCCACCATTACTGCCCCCCCACATTGTAGAATGCAGTACATGCCCCATTGGCATGACTGCACTGGTGCTGAAAAGATGGATAAGTTTGATAAGCTGTTGGATAAGTCGGATAGGAAGGGGCCCTCAGAGTGCTGCTTACCCCCAGTCTGTTGCCAATATTCCCTCCAATTTGCTGTAGATTGCGCCTCTCTGATCTGCTTTCCTACCCCCTTACCTTGCTCCTTGTGGGATTCTTGCTGGAAAAAACATGGGGAGCTGGAAAAAACGAACATGCCACTTTCACAGAGATCACTACAACGGTGTGTCTCAGCTGCCTGATTTCAAGCTGCCTTTAGCATGGAGGCTGTTGCAATTGTCCTCACTTAACCCCATAGTTTCTCCATACCATGGTTGTGGCCATGGTTCCTTGGTTGTGGCCAAGATTATAGGAACAAAACGAGCATGGCTTTTTGTGCATGAACCAGTCCTTCAGAATGCCTCCAACATGGAGAATATGGCCAGCCAGCTGGCCAGCCAGCCCAGACTGGGCTCCCAGGGCTAGCCTTAGGAGGTGCTGGGCCCAATTCCACACAGTCGTTGCTACACAAAACATTTTTTTTGGGGGGGGGACCCCACTGACCCACAACAGGTGGCGGCGATGGTGGCTTGAGCCAGGTGCAGCACCAGATGCCCCTGCAGCACCCAGCAGTAGTTTGGCGATGACACACTAACGTTGTCACCACCAACTGCTTCTAGAGTGACCTGATTTGGGGCCAATCAGAAGCAGAGGTGGGTGGGAGCTGCTCTCGGAGTGGCCCGATTGGGGGCCAATTGGAAGCAGCAGCGGATGTAAGTATCTCGCAAAAGCTCCAGGAGAGGTGCCAGCTGCAGCTGCTCCCAATTCAGGCCTGTGCCCAAATTCTACCCACCTTTTAATACATGCATACGTGTGCCCCTTGCCCTCCCATCACTGTCACCGCATCTACCTCGCAACCTCCTTTACCATTTGGATGGGCCATGGATCCATGGATGGTCCAGCCCTGCACAAAGCTATAGGCTGCAGTCTAGTTCCTGGGAGTAAGCTCCATTGAACACCATGGGACTTACTTCCAAGTAGACATGCATAAGCTTGAGCTAATAGATGAGCTACAACCCACTTTGACTTCTGTGGTGGTCAAATGACTTCCCAGATACTGAACGTCTGGTGTCAGATGAGATTGGCGTGATGTTTAGCGGTTTGTCTCTCCTCCAGGGAACTGCACTGCAAGTCTTTCCTCTGAGATCTTCCATGACATCTTTGTTTTCCAACTTTAAAGAAGGGCCTTTTATGTCTGGGGAAAACGGACGATCCTTATGTGACCTAGGGCTAGCTGGGGCTTACCCAGGAGCAAGGACAAAATCTCCCCTTGTTCTGCCGTGCTTTGGGTAGAGTTGTCTCTGCTAGGACGTCGTTACATGCAAAATGGTTTGTGCTCTCCACAAAAAGGTCTGCAATGGCAAAGCTAAAACACTTTATGCGTATAACAAACAAAACCTCAATTCACATGTGCTTGTCTTGTATTTGTTTGCTCTGGCTATGATGTGAGAAGGAAGTGGTCCTGAAGCGTGTGGCAAGGCGTCCTCTTTCTCAAGAGAGGAAGAGGAAACCAATCTAGATGGTCCAGGAATTATCAGAATCTCTGTGAAATGCCGCCTGCCCAACATTGCAGACTAGCAGGAATTCATCAGAATTGTGCGTGCTCTTAACATGAATGAATGAATGTCTGCACCAAACAAGCAGATGCGGTCCTAGCATTTTGTTGGGAGGGGGGCATATGCCCCAGGCAGCATGCTGCTGGAGCGGGAAGAGGGCAGTGACGAGGCAGCTGAAGAGCATTTTTGGCCCACCCACCCACTCTCACCAGAGGCATATCTAGTGTGTAGCATGGGGTGGCAAGAGCCATGGGCGCCGTTTCCTTGGGGGCGCAGATGGCCCTCAGCCCCAACATGCAGCACCTTAGAAGACATGCCCTCCCCCTTCTTGCCGAGCAGGGAGATGCACGGTTTCTCCCTGCCGCCACTCCGGACACAGCAGCAGCAGAGGAAAGCTGCACCCCAGGGGGAACACGTGCACCCTCCCTGCTCAGCCCCACCCCTGATTCCTGACAAGGAGGAACCGCGCCTCCCTGGCTGGGCAGCCAGGGAGGCACGGTTCCTCCTGGTCGGGGATCAGAGACGAGGGAAAGCCCAATCAGAGGCCAAGGGAAGGCACACGCCTCCCCCCCTCCACGCCTGAGGCCAAGAGGGTGTGTGGCTTCTCTCTGCATGGAGAGAATTCACACCCCTCAACGTCATGATGTCACAACATTGTGACATCATGACGTGTCATGGGCGCAATTTCGCCCTGGTACTCCTCTGACCCTCGCTCCCGTACAACTACGAAATGGATCCGTGCATGGCGGGGGGTATGTCAGTGGGTGATGAAGGGATGGGGAGCTGGTGCTGGGGGGGGGACGCTGAGCATCGACCTGGCCCCAGAGCAGTGTGTGGGCTGGGCTCACCACTACTAAAAAGCTTGGATTCTGTCCCTGCAGGTGGAGCCAGACATTGACCTGGGGCATGTCTGTGTTGAGTCCTCCTCCCTCTCCCATAACGTTCACGATCATTGTGTCCTGCATTAATTAATAGGCTCTGGGTAGCAGCATCCACTTGTGTGGGTCATGGAAATGTACAGTGTGATGTCACAATGCAGGGCTAGAGATCGACACATTGTGAAGAATGGGAGACATCAAATATCAGGTGCCATTCTAGGAGGGTGGACATTGTGTAGCCTTGCCTTTGCAGAAGATGTGGAAAAGAAGAAGCAGTGCCTATGTGAACATGTTTTGCACAACATACTCCATTTCTATGGGTGAGAGATGCTGGGCACACCAGATCTAGTTTCTGATCTCTTTTCCCTGCAACTCCTTCTGGGGAGTGTGCGGAGCTCTATGATGGCTGCTCAGGGGTGGCTCGGTAGCTCCAAAAGAAGTTGCACAGGATCTCAGGGTGCAATCATAATCTGACATTGCGCTAGTGCAGTAATGGCATCTAAATGATTTAGCAACAGGTACTCACTTTTGATTGGCACTTGTGTCGGGGCCTGCCCACCGGAAGTGAGGTCATAGCCAGAACCCAGGAACCACCCCCAGGAACAGCCGCACCTCCTCGGGAGGGAACCCCAGGCAGCCTACCTGCTCACGCTGCTGCCGCCGTCGGTCTCCCTCACTCCGCTGCCTGCCTGCCTGGCTCTGAGAACGTGCAGGCAATTCAAACGTTGCAGGGGGCAGAGCGGAGCACCGATGGAGTCGACGAGTGGGCGGGCGAATGGGCGGGGATTAGGATTTCCTAATCCTAGGAACAGGTACTTGCGTATCCCCGCGTACCCGCTACATGACATGTCTGTAGCACTCTTGCTCTGGACCAGCTGTTGCAAACATGTGTGCTGCTGCACCCACCGTGCACCAGTTTAGTTCTGCCAGAGCGCACCGGCTTAGTTCTGCCAGTGCAGAGTTGCGCCAAGGGCATGCCGGAGGCAGGCGGGGGCGTAACAGGGCAGCACATTGAGCAGAGAGAAGGCAGAGATGTGACACGTCCATTGGGCTGTATCCTAGCTCCTGTCCTTTGTCTGGGCAGCCCTAATTTGGGCCGCTTCTGGCTGCATGAACTAGCGCCTCCTATTTTTTGGCACAGATCCAAGCAGCCCCCTAGGGCTAGCTGGGGCTTACACAGGAGCAAGGAAAAAAATCTCCCCTTGTTCTGCGCAAGTTGCTGCTGCCTCCTAATGTGTGTGGATGCAGCGCAGGTAAGCCGGCCGGCCTATTCCAGTGCAGGTTAGGATTGGGCTGTTAGTTGCAGTTTAGGGGAACAGTGCCTCTGATGCCCTGCAGGTCCAGTAGTGCCCAGTCCCAGTTTGTTTGCATGTTGTGCTCATGAAATCCACATAGCCCTTCCCATAGTCATTTCTTTGGCTTTGTGATGTGAGAAATGGCTTGGAATCTTTGGCAAGGCATGTCTGGACAGCATTTTGGTGCAGCATTCAGGTGCAGCATTCAGGTGTGCAGGACGGATTTAGGGAAAAGACGTCATACGGGAAACAAGCCAGAGGAATGTACAACTCTGGTGGCCTTGAGGAGCTGTATGAACTTGTGGGAGAACTATCCCAGACTGAGGAACCTGTGCTGAGACTGCAGTCACCTGGCCATAGACCTAGAGGAGGCATCTAAAGAACATTGTACCACTTTTTCCAAAGAATACAAGTGGCTTCGATACATTTTCCAAAGCACGTTAAACTGCAAATTCGGCAGTACCAAGGAGCCTTGATTTGGGCTACATCATATTTTTATCCATCTACTGTAAAGTAGCCACAAGGTAAGTGAACAAACGTTCCTTTCCCTTGAGGAGGCCTCCCTGACTCCCCCTCCACCACAGAATGCAACAACCCCCCCCCCACTGGGGCTGCTACATCAGGGCTGGAAAACTGGATAGGATTTGACTCTGATATGAGCAAACCGAGTTACCTGCTGGGATCACAGCCTTAACATTCAACCAAGAGTGAAGCGTTTCCTTGTTCTGAGTCTTGTCCAGCAGGTGGCGCTGTTAGCCTCGTGCATGGTCCTGGGGAACCCCTTTGGCAGCTGAGCCTTTTGTTGTGCTCCTGTTTTTCCTTTTGTGACAAGAAGTTGCCTTGTGTAACTTCTCAGGGTAATCAGGTGCTCTTATGACTCAATCTTCCTTGAAGAAGTGACTCCCTCTAAATGCAAAAGTTGCTTAATCATGGAATGAGGGGGGATTCCCTCCAACAGGATGCTGTTTCCTCCATTGTGATCATCATTGTGAAAGGTTTCTTCAATGCCCCCTTTTTGTTTTTGTGAATACCCACTTTATGCCGGCCCGGAGAGGGGCCTCGTCTCCAGGCCACACAGCCCCGATTCGGGCCGCATGGCTTCCTCGGACCTGCACCCACGATTTCATGCGCTTGCGCAGGGGAGGCTCCAATGGCCTCCCAAGCTGCGCTGGATATAGTGCAGGCCCCCCAGCCTGCCTGCTCCAGTGTGTATTGGAAAAGGCAGGAAAAAACCCCCAGGAGTTAGGAAATGGTATCAGCAGTGGCCTCTTGTCCATATCAGCCAGAAATTACAGGGTTAACCCCCAAGGTCTCTGCCTGCAGCAGGAACACAGCTGCAGGCTGATGAGGGCTCTGGCTATGAAGGAAGGTTAGCACAGGTGCAGATGGGTGTGGCTGATGAGCTAGAGCCTGTCCAGCAACAGACACCGATTGGCCTGCCTCAGTATAAAGGTGGAGGCAGGAGCTGCAGTAAGGCAGCACCAGGTAGGTGCAGCACTGGGCAGGTGTAGGAAGGAAAGTGGCAGTGGACTGACGTATGGACTGACTGAAGGACTGTTGGATGGATGGAGTGTTAAAGGACTGGGTAAAGGAAGGTAAGAAGGCTGTGGGAAGTTGTTGTATGGCTGCCACACCTCTGGAGCCACCAAGTGAGGAGGCAGGTGTGGCTTGGGTAAGCTGACTGCCTGTTGTTTGGTGGTGGGGTTTTGTGGTGCCAAGTTAGACTTAGGGTATCTTGAGCTAAGCCGGTGATGAGGGCAGTCTGGAGGAGGCTGGCCAGCCAGTGATCCCAAGCAAAGCTGTTGAAAGAGAGGAGCCCCAGTGGATGAATGAACCCCCTCCCACTTGCCTATCTCTGAGGCTGCTCTGGAGGGGAAACTAGTTAGCCTAGTGTGGGCATTGGGGCCCTTGGGGAGGCCCAGCAGGGAATTTGGCAGAACACAGTGCAGCTTAAGTTTGGCTTGCTCATTTTGGTTCTGAGTTGCCATCTCCTGTTGTGTAGGCGTTGTTGCTTTTGTTTTAGATCTCATAGTATTTTCACATTACTTTGTTGGTTAGCCATCCTGGGCACCCCTGCGCTAAGGATGAGGGCACAGTCCTAACCTGCTGTTGTGCTGGATCAGCGCTATTGTGCCAGACCAGCACTGTCACAAATGTGCCGTAAGGTATACGTGTGCCGTGGATTCAGTCGCAAGGTCGGCGCAAGCAGCAGTGCCAGCTCACGGGCGCCACTGTGCCTGTCAGCTGCGCCAGTCAAGCGCTGGCTTAACTCTTCTGGCACAGGGCCACACCGAGGGCATGCCAGAGGCAGGCGGGAGGCATAAAGGGGTGGTGCTGTGGGTGGAGAGGGGGGTGGAGACGGGACACGGCCACTGGGCCATATCCAACCCCCCATCCTTGGGCTGGGCAGGCCTGATTTGGTCTGCTCTTGGTCCTGTGGACTTGCGCCTGTTATTTTGCTGGCGCAGATCTGAATAACCCCATAGGGCTGGCTGGAGCTTACACCGGGTTAAGGGGACAATATCCCCTTGCCCCACGCTGAGCCTCTGCTGCCTCCTAATGTTAGGCCTTAGGCCTGCCTATTCCAGCACAGGTTAGGATTGCGCCCTGACAGGTTGAGAGTGTGGCTGTTTTGCAGTCCAACAAAGAGACTAACAAACTCCAGCTGTCATGGAGGCCCATTGGTAGAAATCAGTAGCTCAGAGTCCAATTCTTGAAAGGAGTGGAGAACCACATGAGAAATCAGTGGACAGATAGTACAAACTGATCTTGTTTGTCCCTTGGCCAATTGCCCATTGCCGGCCAATTGCCAGGGGGAAAGTCGAATAAATAGAATGAGAAAAATGTAAGTTGAGTAGCTCTTGCCGGTCTGACGCTGGCTTCTGTTCCACTTGGAACACTCGGTTGTATAAAGAGCATTTATGTAAAATGCGTGTGTAGCAGAGGAAAGGAGAAAGGGGAGGAGTTTCTGGGCTCCAGTTGCTATTGTTCTCTTCTGTTTGGTGTCCATGCAATTTTGTCTCCAGGATCTCACAAGAATGACTCATTTGGTGAGTTCCCCACAACGGCCGGCCGAGCCTGGGAAAGCGCAAACATTCACCTCTTAAAGGCACATGGACTCATTGGTTCAGACACAATGAAACCGAGTCCTGTGCTTCAAAACTGCATCTCAACACGCTCACAGTGCTGTTGTCCCCATCAACTACCAGCATTAGGGTTTTGGCTGCCCAGCATGCAATCCACTGTGTTAAAATTCTAACCTTCCAACCACAGGACAGGCAGATCTCTGACAACAGAAACCAGGCGCGACTGGAAGCAATGATGCCTTTAAGATCAGGTTATTGGTGCATGAATCTTAAAGTAGTCAGAACATGTGGCACATGCAGTGTCATTTTTCGGTCACAAAAGAGCTCCCCACAGCAACAGGAGAGCACCGCTTGCTTGCACAACACCACCACAAGCACATCACTTGTTTGTGTGCTAAGGTGCTTGCTGTATGACTCATGCGCCCGGTGCACCAGTGTGTGTCTAGCACCTTGCAGTGGTTTCGTTCTTGTCCTGGTAGACGACTGCAGTAGCAACTGCTAGTAGCTACTGCTAGAGGGACAGTTTGGTGCATGACAAGGAGGGCATCCAAAGATGGGCCTCCAATCTCAGCCTACATCATAGAGAGATGACTCCAGGGGTGATAGAGGACAGCGTTTAAGGCAAGGCTTTGGCAGTGCCATTCTCGGCTTGCAGCATGCCGGGGGGCAAGGCGATGTCACCCCAATGTGACTGCCCCGCCCGCTTGCGTCGCCCAGCCACACCTCCCTGTCCCCGAATCTCTCCATTTAGGAGTGATCCAAGTGCAAGGGAGGATGGGGGGATGAAAAGTGCGCTGTTTTTTATGCGCTGCTGTTCCCTGCTGCAGCCAGCACCCACAATGCTTGCTTCCCCCGCGGCACCTCCCTGTGCCCCTGGGCTTTGGAAAGGGGGAGCAAAATCAATGCTCAGATAAAGGAGGATGGTTCTGAACAAGCTGTGCGGAAGAAATGCGGCTAGATGGGTAGTGATTTGAGGTCGCTCAGGATAAGAAGGAGTCGCACAGCTGTTGGGACGCTAAGGCCACAGTTTTGTGTGATACCTGCATGTGGGTGCTGGCCTTGAGTAGGCTTTGCAGTCGCGGGTGCCTAGGATCGTGAAGTGGGACCACTGCTGCTATGTTGTCTGAAGGGGAAGTCTAAATAAATGTGGTGATGCTTCCACTGCAAGGGAAGCCGATGTAGTTTCAGTAAGTTGTTTGCGGGTGCAACCAGTGGGGTCATTCAAGTGATTTAGGAACAGGAACTCACTTTTGATTGGCACTTGTCGGGAACCCGGAACCAGCCACAGAGCCCGTAAGGATCTGGAACGCCCGTTCTGGTCCGTTCCCCCTGAATGACATCACTGGGTGCAATCCTATCCTGCATGTCCCCTGTGCCGGCCTCGGAATGTCCCAAACGTGCTGCACAGCCTATTTATGCCACCAGAGCGGGCTAGGCTGGCATGAGGACATCACTGGCCTGCCTGTGCCCTGACTCAGCCCCAGCTAAGGCCAGCCAAGATAAGCCCATGAGGGGTGGGGAAGGTGGAGGGAGGGGAGGGGAAGGCGGATCAGGGTGGAGGGAGGAGGGACCCATGAGCAGGCCAGCCTAGGCAGAGTGGGCATAGGATCTGGCACTTATGATGGATCCTAATGCCAGTCCCCAGTCCAGTTGGCCTTGCAAAGGATGCTTGGAGTTGTGCCAGCTATTTCGCTGGCTCCAGGTAGCTCCAGGTAGCTCTATTGGGGCTGCTGGGGCTTACCCCAAGGCCTGTCAGCCTGCCTGTTCCAGCGCAGGTTAGGGTTGAGCTGCCCATCCGTGTGGATTTGGATTTGCTCTCTTGCTTTGGCCGTGATTTGTAACTGGCCTTGAGGGCAAGGCTGTGGAGTTGATACACAACCACCAGCCTCCGACTCTGACCCCACCCGGACATGCTTCTGACTCCACGACTCCGAATTCACGGCCTTAAGCTGGGCTGCGGAGTTGGAATTGTGGAGTCAGACGCAGTTTTGAGTGGAGCTGGTGGTTTTATGTACTGACTCCCCAGCCCTACTTGAGGCTCTTGCTGTAACAACAACAACAACAGAAAAATATGTTTTTACAACAATGAGAAAAAGCCTCAGAGAATTCCTTAGGAGGGCTCCACACATTCCTAGATGGTCACCATATTTTTTTTCAAGCAAAGTGCCAAGAGAATGTGGAGGTTCCTCTGGCAAAACTTCTGGCATTTTGACAAGGTGGGTGAAATTTCAAAGGGCAGAGGTCCATTGTGCATCCAGCAATGCAAAGAAGTTCCCAGTGATGTTGATGTAATTCTTATGAGCAGAAAGGGACGTGGTGGCGCGGCAGGTTAAACCGCTGTTGCTGAACTTGCTGACCAGAAGGTTGGCAGTTCAAGACCACGCGACGGAGTGAGCTCCCATTGCTTGTCCCAGCTTCTGCCAACCTAGCAGTTGGAAAGCAGGTAAAAATGCAAGTAGATAAATTGGGACCACTTTGGTGGTAAAATAACGGTGTTTCGTGCACTACAGCGTATAGTCATGCCAGCCACATGACCACGGAAGCTTGTCCTTGGACAAATGCCGGCTCTTCGGCTTAGAAACGGAGATGGGCACCGCCCCTTACGATCGGTCACAACTAGACCATTTGGTCATGG
This sequence comes from Lerista edwardsae, assembly GCA_029204185.1. Taxonomy (NCBI): domain Eukaryota; kingdom Metazoa; phylum Chordata; class Lepidosauria; order Squamata; family Scincidae; genus Lerista; species Lerista edwardsae. The sequence continues at coordinate 11,757,956 of JAJKFI010000020.1, read as the reverse complement.
AGAAACTTTTAGCTTTTTATGAGCAGAAAAGGGCACATTAGAACAAGTGGGAGTTGTTTTTTTGCCCAATATGCATCCACACACCCCTTGTCAAGCCGCATCAGGAGCAATTGTTTCTTCCAGGTGAGAGCAAAAACGAACGGCAAGCCCCAAACAAGGAGCACTCCTACTGTAATCAGGTTGGGCAGGTTGACATTTGAGTTCACTGTTCTGATGAGACAGCTATTACACTTTATAGATGTTTTCATTCCAGTTATGTAGAGTAATTAAGTTCTTATTGATTATTATGTAGTCGTCCTGAACAGTGCTGTGTTTATAGGCCTCCAGGGCCTCTTCCTCTCTGAAATGCCGAGAGAGAGAGCGAGAGAGCGAGAGAGCGAGAGCGAGAGCGAGAGCGAGAGAGCGAGCCCGATCCCGTGTGTGTGTGTGTGTGTGTGTGTGTGTGTGTGTGTGTGTGTGTGTG
>JAJKFI010000020.1:11711454-11757483 GCA_029204185.1 Lerista edwardsae | reverse complement strand
TGTGTGTGTGTGTGTGTGTGTGTGTGTGTGTGTGTGTGTGTGTGTGTAGAGGCTCTCTTTCCCGCTTAGCTTGAGGCAGCTTCCATCCTGGGTTATCACTACCATTGAGCCTTTCTCATCTACCCCTCCTAAGAAACATCCATTGTCATGTTGAGGCTCCCCACAGCCAGTGGTGTTCCTAGAGGGGGAGAATGTTAAGTTTTGCAGGAGCCTGAACTCCTGTGTAAAGCAGCCCCTCCCCTTCGCCTATATTCACCCCCTCACCCACTGCCATTCGCCCACTGTCTGCCCCCATTTGGAGCAACAATTAAGGAAATCCATTAATGGCTCCCTCTCTTCAACATTTATCTCTGTTAGAAACATGTGATTTTATAAATCTGTTCCCTGCCAACAAGCCAACACCTTCCCTGTGCAACTTTTCATTATCTCCAGCTTCTTTCATTGAGAAGGCACTCCTCATACACTTTCCTGAGGCGAATACAGTCGGCCATTTTCCCTTATTGCTGTGTATGCAGGCTCTTGATAGATCCGTTGCCTGAGCCAACACGTATGACTGATTTACTACACATTTAGCCATATATCGGCACCTGCTATCCGGTTAAATTGTCTTTACCAATCAACAGGGTAATATAATAAAGAGAGTTCACCTCAGTTCAGCCATCTGTGGGCTTCAAAGCCACAAAATGATAAGGATGATTTTACCTCATATCAGGTGCCGATGTGTGTCAAACTGGCCGTATTTTTAAATTGCATTTCATAGAAAATTAACATCTATACATGACAGTCACATGTTGATGTGCAGAAAAAATAAACTCTCTGTATGTCTCTGTTCACATAATCACTGAGCACGTGGGGTATTTGTTAAATGGAGTAATTGTGTGGGAAATATGGCTTTAAAAAATTCTCTGGCTTCCTCTGAAACCATCATCAGGAGCTTTACTCTCCACTGGGGGCAGAGCCAGAAACCATTGGCTTTTATCACAAGGAAAGAAGAGTTAGGAAAACGTTCTCATTATAACAATTATTCAGTAATGGAAAGAGTCATGTTGAGCGCTTGCAGGGTCCCTACTTCCAGAACGTTCTCAGAAAAGATTCTTTCAGGCATTGGTCAGGAGTGCTTTATATAAACACTGTCAAGGTCAAAGGACCACGGACTAGTGCAACATAATGGATCCTTTTAAATTCTGCGGTTGCTTCATTCGTGTAAACTCCCTGTTGTGGTCAGTGCATACCACAAAATATCCAAAGAGTTGTGCAGTTTTGCTCTGGGGGATTTTTGAGCTGAATTTTTGGCCTCTGCAGGGGAGCTAGTTTCTGCATGTCCTTTGCACATCATCAGGTACGGGGCACAGTCCTGTTATTGTGCTGGGCCGACGCAAGCCGATTCTGTTGGCCTGGCACTGCTGCAAATGTGCTGTAAGGCACATTCACGCCAGCGTAAGTGGCACTGGGCCGATGCAGGCATTGGCCCAGCTAAGCTGAGAACAGGCAGAGGTAAGCCACTCCTGCACTGACCGAGTTATTGCTGCATTCGCAGGATAGCAGCAAGGCTCTGGTGTCACAGTGACGGCACTTCCAGCCATGACATCAATTCTGGTGCATCCCGAACAGATTGTCATTCTAAAAAGGGGGCCCCAGTGCTAAAACGTTTGAGAACCACTGTATTAGAGAATTCTCAGCATTCTCAGCAACTATATGATTCTTTGCAGGACGCCAGGATGCTTTAACTGGTAGAAAGTTAATATAAATTTGTAGCACCAATGACAGTTGGTATGAGATAAAGTTAAGTGCTGATGAAAGACTTAAACCAGTTAGTGGAACCTGTTTGCGATGTGTTAGGGAGTAACATCAACCGTGTTACATCACGTACTGTGATGTTTCCATTGTGTTGCAGTCTCTGTTCCATCACCCTTTCCTGCCCTGTTGGGTTGTTGCTGCTCTAATTAGTCTCCAGTGATCAGTAGGTGGACACGCTGTGCAGTGGTTTCCTTGAAAACCAGAGGCGTGGTTAACCTCCTGGAATGCCCCATTGTCAATCTCACGTTCATTATCTCCAGCACAGATGGATGTACGCCAAGTCTCTTTGGAGTTAATGATAAAGTGTTGAGTCAAAGGCAAGGCAGAAACTCCCATTAATCTACCTGCCAACAGCACTTGCATTCAAATGTGTGGGTGTTTGGGCGTGCCAACCTTTACCATTATCGTATCTGAGCAGCAGCAGAAGAGAAAGCTGGAGACTCTCCGTCTCCATAAAGTCGTGTTCTCAAAGGATGGTTGCCGCTTGCTTTTATCAACTAACGTCACAATCCTAAGCATGCTTATTCAAAACAGTTTTCCTGAGTTTGACAGAATTTACTTCCTAGGAAGACAACACAGGATTGCTGCTTAAGGTCCTAATTCTATACTAGCCAGAGCCAATTTACCACCGGCACTGGTGTCATGAAAGTGCTGTAAGATACTTCCACTGCCAATGGTAATGGAAGGCCTTACCAGCAGTGCTGGCCCAGCACCGGACACCAGCTCCCGGAGGAGGTCACGTGGAGCTGGTGGGCAATAAGTAACACCGGCGGCAGTTGTACGCTCCTCGGGGAGGGTAGAACTGGGTGTGGGAGTGGAGGAGTGGGGGTGAGATTGGCAGTGTCCTCCACCACCAGATCCTAACTTTCATGTCAGGCCAGGCGGCCCAACACAGAGGCCCTCAAGACTGTCCCAGCAAAATAGCCAGTGCAGGCTTGAGGAGACCCATAGGCAGAGGCGGATCTACAGGGAGGGCAAAGCTCTAAGTGTTGCAAGAAGCCTTACCCTGTCATGTAAATCCCTCCTCTCCCTTGCTGCTGTAGCCAGTAAGCAACGCCAAGATGTTGCTCTTCCCTGTGAGGATTGGCTAAAATGGTGCAGGAGAGGAGTGATTTCCACTGCAAGGTAAGGCTTCTTGCAAAACTTAGAGCTTTGCCCTCCCTTAGATCTGCCTCTCCCATAGGCCGGATTACAACCTTGGGAGAAAGGAGAATGTCCCCTTCTCCCAAGGTCCTCTGGCAGTTGCCCAGCTTCCGTCGAATGCAGCAGTAGCCGTTCGGCTACTACTGTGCCCATGGCACCCAGGCAGCTTAGGATCGGGTTGCCCATGTTCAAATATGGTAGGAAGTTCCATGAGGGATTGCATCCTTTCACAGTAATTTTCTGCAGCGGAGAATATTTCGTTCTGGTCCGTAGGCCCTCTCCCCAGAGAACTCCAGTTCCCAGGATCCTTTGGAAAGAAGGAGTGACTATTTAACCACACAAATATGCTCTGACTATTATATAGAAATACATCAATACAGGGCTTTTTAAAATCATTAATTTTATTTAGAAATGCAAACATCACTAATCATGCATACAAGTTGACATTTGACATTTGTTGGTTGTCTGTCTTCCCTTTTCGGTTTGTTGCATAGGAACATTGTCACAATATATAAATCTATGCAGTACAAAATACATTTAAAAAAAAAAGATTACAGCAGAGCAAGAAGAGATCAACATATGGCTATACAACTGCAATACTTCAATGTAGTGATTCAGTTTTCAAAAATCCAACAAAGTGACCCATGAAAGCACTGAGCTTCTGTTGAGAAAACGGATAAAGTGAAATGATGACAAGAACTGCCGTCTGTCATCTTAAAGTGAAAATATGTATGTAAACACGTGTAACATCCACATACTTCCATTTGTATACTCATACACAGGGAATCTATCTCTATCCATGTATGTGTAAGCAATTATACAATTATAGCTTCAACAGGAATGAGACTTGGGGATGGTCTACTCATTGTATTTGCCATGCAGATATGCCGCTATGTCAGGGGTCGCCAGACTCCGGCCTGCAGGCTGGATCCAGTGTTCACCCTTTCCTTCCCCCCACGTGAACGGCTTCTGCCAATCCACCGGGGAAGATTGCGAAGACCAGGGTGCAATCCTAACCTGGAGTTAGGCTGGCACAGTTAAGCCAGCAAAGTTTGGCCGGCACCAGGGCCACCATAAAGCGCATTTGGACCACTCTTGGAGTCAGGGTGGATGGCACACATCTGTGTGCTGGCCCCTCTGAGAGTGGTCCAAACATACTTTACATTGTCCCTTGTGCCGGCCAAACTTTGCTGGCTTAACTGTGCCAGCCTAACTCCAGGTTAGGATGGCGCTCCCAACTACAGCCCCCATGGGTCTTTGCGGTTGGCCGCTTCTGTGCAGAACTCCACATGAGAGGCATGCTGGGGTGGCAGACCCTAAAAGCAGCTCACAGCAAAGCCCACTGAGGGCTGTATTTGGGGTCTTTACTATTGTCCCCGGAGGAATAGCTGAACCTGGTTGCACCAGTGGTGCAGCAGTCTCCAATTAGGAGACTGCTGCACTGTGTGGTAACCTGTCCCAGTTTCCTTCATAGCCAGGACTGGCCTTAGGAGCTGCAGGGCCCAACTGGAAACACTGCTTGCAGGGCCCCAGGTTCACAGCCACATTCTGTAGAATCTTAGAGTGCAACCCTAATCTGGAGTTAGGCCAGTACGGTTAGGCCAGCAAAGTTTGGCCAGGCACAAGGGCCACCGTAAAGCGCATTTGGACCACTCTAGGAGTCAGGGACAATGCTGCATGTCTATGTGCTGGCCTCTCTGACTCCGAGAGTGCTCCAAACACACTTTATGGTGGTCCTTGTGCTGGCCAAACTATGATGGCCTAACTGTATCAGCCTAACTCCAGGCTAGGCTTGCGCTCTTAGAGTTATAAATAACATTTATTATAGACGTTATATCTCTGCGGTAAAATGGAAAGCAATCCAAATGTGCACTTAAAAAGCACATGAGAGTTAATGGACCAAATGGATCTAATGCTCATTTTACTATAAAATTGCATACATGAAAGCCTACAAGTAAGCAAACAAAGTGTGTAGGTTATCTTTGAAAAAAAAAATAGTTATAAAACCACTTGTTTCAGTGACTGTGAAATGACTTAGTAGAAATACTACATTTAGTTTTTGTTTACGAAAAAAAATCAAAATGTCTGTTGCAAAGTGTTCTTATATGTACTTGACAAGACTGAGATTACTGGAACGTGGGGCTCCCTTAGGCATGGGGCACAACTGGGACAATTGATCCAATTGGCTTCAAGCCAAGCCTGATCATAGCATTGATGATGGTGCCAACTGTGTACCCTTGCATTTTACAGAGAAACAGATGGATCTCTGCCCCAGAGAGCTTACAATATAAACTTTAATAGTGAGGAAGATACCAAAGAATAGGGAGAGGAAAAGGATGGACATTTCAGAGAAAGCAAAGCTAGGAAGAGATGAGTACAATCAAAGTACTCTTCCTTAGATGAATATCCGTCACATGGAGGACATCTAAGACGGCACCACATGTTCCTGGAAGGAACTGATGCTGATGTGGATGTACACCAAATGGCAAAGAAATATGATGTGTTTATCAGTGGTGCTACATGTACGTATATAACATATGTATTGGAACAAGTTATTTCATGGAGACATTTCCATGCATTTAGAGCGCAATCCTAAACTGGAGTTAGTCTGGCATAAACTAAGCCAGCAAAGTTTGGCTAGCACAAGGGCCACCATAAAGCGTGTTTGGACTACTCTCAGCGTCAGGGGGGATGGCTCACATCTGTGTGCTGACCTCTCTGACTCTGAGTGTGGTCCAAACATGCTTTATGGTGTTCCTTGTGCTGGCCAAACTTTGCTGGCTTAGCTTATGCTGGCCTAACTCAGTTTAGGATTGCGCCCTTAGCCTAATAAGTAAACCAGCCTCAAGTCATAGAGGAACACTTCACTTCTCCAAAGTTCAAAGCTGTTTTTGGCCAGGCTCTCCCCTAGCTATATTGATGTGAATACCCATATTTGTCCTGAAGACATTCCCCCCTTTCAAGAGAGTAGATATATGGATATGTTGCTGCATATACTGTACTTGGATACACTGGGGAGAAATAAACACAGCTCAGCTATTCTCTACACCATGCCTGGACTGTATTGCCATCTCCAACATGTAAGAGGCTACTATACTGCTCTCGGCCAGACAGCCCGCTACACAAAACAGGTGCAATGCATTGGCAATTCCACCTGCACTTGTCCATTGAAACAAACGAGAGTTGGACAAGACAGCAAATGTGTATTTAATTTATTTAAAAATCCCTTGGGGGACCAATGGATACAATCAGCATGCTACAGTGGTACAGTTTTCCTGGACTGTACCACTTGAGGCTATGAGTGCAAGGGTTGTGTGTTCCAACATTCCCCTATGAAGCAAATCCCTTGCGCATAGAAAAAGAATATTGCAAGAAGAAAGTTAAGTGGAACATGAAAATGCAAAAAGGGAAGGGGGTTTCCCATGGTGAAACTTTTAGTCATTCAGAGTACCTTCACTACCACCCCCGGGCACCCTGAATTGGTACTGTCCAGGAAACTCTTTACCACTTAATTTTGCTGATTGTATAAACTGGTCCCCAGTAGTAACCAGCACAGAAATTCCCAGTGGATTGCTCCCAATTTTTTGCATTGTTCAAGTTCTTCATGGGAGGAATAGCACATCAGGAAATCGGCGCGCAGGTGTCATTTGCTTAAATTAGTAAACGAAATGATTATGAGAAGGCAAGCATTTTTATATACAGAGTTTGTTTTGCTTATACTGGGCTACATAAAACATGTTTCCAAAAAGAATGCATAACCACTCACACTGTTTAACTTTAGAACTTCTATAATTGCCTGGACAAAGCTAGGCATGAACGTAAATCCCTTGAAGTGGATGAGGGCCTTATGTGCCCGTGTTCTGCAACCTGATTCTGCGCTTGAGACTCAGCGTCTATATTACAAAGCACTCAATTTGTTTTAAGGTAATGAGGTTTTCAAGGCCCAAAAGAAGGCTGCCAGACTGGGGCACAATCCTAATCTGACTTAGGCCAGTATAAACTAAGCCAGCAAAGTTTGGCCAGCACAAGGGACACCGTAAAGTATGTTTGGATCACTGCTGGAACTAGAGAGGCCAGCACTCAGACATGTGCCATCCCTGACTCCGACAGTGGTTCAAACACACTTTACGGTGGTTCTTGTGCCGGCCAAACTTTGCTGCCCTAACTGTGCCGGCCTAACTCCAGGATAGGATTGTGCCCTGGAAATTATTGTAAGACAAAAGCAGTTTTTTTTAAGGCCACTGTTACAGTAAAATGTGTGTAAAGTACAAAAAAATTCCATCAAACACAGATGTGTTTAGTTATAAATATACATTTTGATACACCTCTCCCATGTCACAATTGTAAACAGCTACCAAGGAATAAACAGCAAAGGCAGAAGCAAGGAGAAACTAGGCATCAAAGGGGGAAATGAGGCCAACTAGTATGCCAGAGCTCTCCTCCTAGGGCAGTGATGGAGAACCTTTTGGGTTTGCCATGTCAAAAATGCCGAACTTGACTCCGTCGGCATGTCATTCCCCACCTCCAACAATTATTTCCATATTCATTTATTGGCCAAAATACAGTCCAATCATTTGTGGGGCTGTTCATTATATTTAAAAAAAATCAAATCATCTAGATGTAATTACAAATCATTACAAAAAAAATCATTAGAAAGAAATCCTCAGTTGTTGGTGAATCCTGGTGTGTCACTCAAAACATCGTGGTGCGTCACAAAGGACACGCGTATTGTAGGTTCGTCACTGCCCTAGAGTTTAGCTAGGTGACTTGGGGTCCACAACAGCACACTACTGGCAAAGTTTTCTGATGCTAGATTCACATGAACAGGTGATGATGGAGGAGAAGAGGAGACCCCATACCAATTGGTTTGGGGGAGGTTGTTTTGGGGGCACGTTTTTGTGATGAAGAGACCCAGCACAATGATGGTTTATCTCAGCCGCCGCCAAGCCACAGCCTACGGCCCAGATCTGGCATCACAACTTTACCTTTCTGGGCAAGGTACACTTTCCATTCCACACGCAGCCTCTACAGCTGATCGTCTCCAAACCTCGCACAGAGCTAGCCACGTCCACCCAGAAATTAGGGCACAGGGCCTGCTGGGACAATGCGCTGTGGAAGCAGCCACCTGCCATGAGGTTCGTGGACGATCGGCTGCAAAATGTAGAGGCTGCAGTGAGGAACGGAAAGCCTTCTCCCAGGCCGTGCCCAGAAAGGCAGCATTGCAACACAGCAATAGTCTGAGGTTTGGAGGATCAGATTGGGAGGAAGGTGAGGGGAAGGCGAGCCAGTAAGTGGACCTGACTGGGGATGGGGTGGGACCAGCCTGGGTGATGTAGGCTGGATCCAAACCCCCGTCCCTCGCCATGTGCCCAGCACACAACAGACTTTGCAGGGGTGTGCAAGAGCAGACATTGCCAAAGAAACAGGAAGCTGAAAGCCCCAGTGAGCAATGTGTTTTCTTTTTTTTTCTTTTTTTCTTTTGCGCAGGAGGTCATGATAGCTTTACAAATAGCTATAGAGAAACAAATAGCTGGATATACAAAGAAAGACAGAGAAAGCACAGAGGAGCAAAAAATGTCTGCTCCTGTGCTTTGTTGGTACAATCCAAAAGAGAATTGCATCAAACTGGATGCTGCTTCCATTAATAATAACTAGTCAAACAGTTGCCAAAGGTTAGACCCTGTGTCTTCTCTGTCAGCAGAAAGAAGACTGTTATTAGCAGATCCTAACTATGCTGTTTTATGTTTGCTATTTATGAAATTGCAATAAATGAAAAATAGTGGGTTGTTTTTCTTAATCTCAGAGGCACGTCGGAAAAATATTCCATACTTCTTCCAAATAGTAATGCCCCAAATACATCAGTGATAGCTTCCGTTGTGTTTACATGCCCAGAGTCACAATCCTGACCCCTTGGTACTTGTGTTTTGCATTGAGATTAATACAATTCTTAGTAGTTTTAAGAGGAGAGCCCGTATCCGTTTGCATCAGCAGCCCCTATGGATCAATAGGTAAGGGATAAAACACTCACTTTGCTTGTACAAAGAACCAGGTTTAGGATCTGGCAAACCAGGTAGCAGGCTTGGGGAAGGATTTGATGGGTTGGGACCTGGCAGGGATCTTGAAAAACCACTTCCAGCCAGCACAGACAGTGCTGGGCTAGGTAGAACAAAGGCCTCACTCAGTACAAGGCAATTTCATATGTTCATATAAGGACGCCATAAATCAAAACAGGGTAAAAATATTCTTCACCAGTACTTTTGAACTACCACCACCACCACCACCATCTCTTATGTGTAACATGAGTGGCATATTGCTAGGCAAATCAAGGCTGCTTGGATCAGTCCAAATCTGGAGGAACATTGCTAAATGTGTAGGACCAGTGGTGGGATTCAAATGAATTAACAACCGGTTCTATGACATCATAGCCGGAGCCAAAAAAAACCCGAAGCCAGTCGAGGTAAGTGAGTGGGCGGGCCTGGCCATTTAACAACTGGTTCTATAGAACCTGGGTGAACCCCTTGAATCCCACCACTGTGTAGGACCATTCATGATTGCTTGTGTGGGATGTGATTTCCAACTGTTCATGGTAGGGAGATAAGAGAAATAGCATTTCTTAGAAAAGTCAGGGAACTCATAGCAGAAGGTTATGTTAGATTAAGGGTGCAAGATGCCCTTGGACCAATGCAAGCTGCTGTACAGCATGTGCCATAAAGCACACCTGAATCAGTGCAAGGGGCATGGGGCCAACACAGACAGTAGCGTTGGCCATGCTGCGCCAAAGATGGGCACAGGTGAAGCACCTGTGGGCTGACCAAATTATGCCAGATCCAAACCCCTGTCCTCGGGCCACACGGCCCAAATTTGGGCCACAGCAGCCCGCTCAGACTTGTGCGTGCTAAACAGCAGGTGCAGGTCTGAGCAGCCCTACAGGGGTGGCTGGCACTTACCCCAGGGTAAGGGGGCAAACGTCCCCTGGCCCCATGGGGGCTCCTGCAGCCTCCCAACCTACGCTGGGCACAGTGCAGGCCAGCCGGCTGGCCTGTTTCACTGCAGGCTATGACTGTGCTGTCAATCTTGCAGTGCTTTTCATCCTACAGGCAGTCCAATCCTACAGTCCAGGACCTGTGCTGGCTCTCAGTGCACAACCGTGCTGCAAGGCAAGTTTGAGCCAACGCGAGAGTCGGCTGGGCCGGCGCAGAGGGCTAAGCTGGCTCGCCCAGGCCAGATCCAGACCCTGCGTCAGCCAAGACAGGTAGGTTTGTGCTGGGCAGCGCAAAGGATGAGGGCGGGTGGTGGGAGGGCATTCCAGAAGTGGGGAGGGGGAGTTTCTGGGTGGGGAAGGATCAGGCCAAGGAAGGGGCAGGATCAGCAGCAGCAGCAACACAGTCATAGCCTGACCTTCACGCCTGGGTCTGGCAGCTGCTCAAATCTGCATCAGCTGAACAGCTGGCACAGATGCAAGTACCCCACAGGGCAGGCTGGGGTGTTTCCCCTTAACCTGTGCAAGGGAAGATATCCCCTTACCCAGTGGTGTCATTCAAATGATTTAGGAACAGGAACTCACTTTTGATTGGCACTCGTCGGGAACCTGGAACCAGCCATGGAGCCCGTTAGGATCCGGAACGCCCGTTCTGGTCCACTCCCCCTGAATGACATCACTGCCTTCGCCCCCCTAGGAATCCGGAGTCGCTCCCTTTAACCCTCTGAGTGCCGGCCAACCAAGAAGAAAAGCTCTTTGTAGAGGAATTGGGAGGGGGGAGGAGGGAGAGTGAAGTGGGCGGAGTCAGCCCTAATTTTAACTAGTGGAACTGAGTTCCCCTGCGTTCCCCCTACATGACATCACTGCCCTTACCCCAAGGTGACCTCCAGTTGCCTTCCAACCTGCATAGGATACAGCGCAAGCCACTGCAGCCTGGCTTTACTGATGGGGGTCAGGATTGTGCCCTTACTGTGTCAATCCCTGTTCCTAACAAATCATCAATCAATTCCTATTGCAAGCTGTGTTCCGAAGAAGAATGGCTTTCTACCAGATAACTAAGGTGCCTTCTTCAACCACTGGTATCCACGTCCAGTCTTAACTATTAAAATTATTTGGAATGTGATTTTTTTTATTTTATTTTTTATTTTTTGTAATCTCTGGATACGCACCCAGGCTCACTGGATATCTGAACAGCATTATTGCCATTGCTTCCGAAACAGAATGGTGTGTCCTCCTTCAAATCTACATGAGTCTGGAGATTCATTATGCAAAACCAACTGACCTCCAGGAACCGGTGGCCAAATTGGTCCATTGTGACTGCTTCCGGTTATGAATCCACATCAACGAGCTTTGCCAAACCCAGCTTATAGTTGTGGATAAAGTTGAAAACATTCATGTAAAGATGAACTTTGGAACCATTGCTCATAAAATACTGAAATATCTACATTTTGACCTTTGTTGATATAACAGGCAGCTGTACAATGGAGACGGTGCCTTGTACGTAGAACAATATTTGCATGTACCTAGAAACTACTTTTCAATTGCCGACGTCTTATTTTCCTCTGACCATTCATATACAGTACAATTGGCTTTAAAGCAAGCTGGCCAAACGGAATCATTGCAAAGCAGGAAGGAAGAGCTTGGTTAAGACACCTTTGAAATGTAGAAAGGATCACACTGGCCATAAACAGCAGTTTGGGATTATGGAGATTTACTGTGCTACAGTCGGCTGCATTTATCACTTACAGTAATTTTAAAAGTGGAACGTGATTGCTGAGAAAAGCACCTGAACGTTCAACATGCAGCATTTGAACCAACAAGGTTCCGGACACCCCCAACATTGGCTTTTTCACTTTGCGATTTCTAACTGCAATTCCTAGCGAAAGCACAAAGCATTCCTCAACCTCTGCCTTGCTCCTGCCCAACGTCCATTGCCACTGGTGATCCCAGAAGCAAATGTTCATTTGCGTTCAAAAGACACATGCACGCTACCCAGGTGCACACGAGCAGTACATGCAGATGGCTGGTGATGCACAGAGATCTCTCTTGTTGCATTGAAGCGCTAATGTTTTAAAAATGGTTATCAATCCTTTTTTTTGAACATTGTCCATTTTAGGATACAGGCATTGTTGTTTTGACTCAGTGCAGATGAGAGATTCTCTCATGAGCTGTAGGCAGGTGAGACCTTTTGCAGCATGAGAGGCCAGTGGAAGCCTAGTCTGGGGACTCTTGACTTCCTTGTTAGGGCAGGAGATTCTCTTATGTCCAGTCAGACCCTGCACAGTGCTAAAGGTATAGGAGAAAAATGAAGTACGGTACTGTTGAGCTAAAACACCATATTGTAACACTTTCTAGATGCAAGGTTTTTTTTCCCAAGAAGAAAACATTTTCTGATTACAACTACTTGGTTTTGTCTTGTTACTGACCATAACTACATTACAGTGTTGTAGAGAAGGTTTCTGCACTTACGTTCAGCTTACTGGGATCCAGAGTTTTATAACAGACAAGTACCTTGATATAGTTTAGATGAATTTGGATACATGGCTTCCCCAGTTTCTTTATTCTTTTTACATAAAACTGTTCAAGTTGATAAGTCTGTGTGCCTATCGTGATTAGTCACAAAATAGACAAGCAGCGCAGAGACTCAAGGACATAGGGCACAATCCTCAGGAAAGTCTCCTGCACATACCCCATTTGTTTCAATGGGGCTTCCACGAGGGAACTCCCTAGAGAGGACAGCATGTTGTCCTGCCTCTAAGCTGTGGTCCGACCATTGTGTACTGCTTCCCAGTGTAAATACATTTCCCTATATTGAGAAAATTTGATTAAGGCATCTCGTTTTCATTTTATTTTTGTTTTTACAAAATATTTCCCACCCACCTGAAAAAGAAAGGAAAAAAAAATACCCCACAACTCCCAACATATCAAACTTGGTAGACAAGCTGTGTTTTGCCACAGGAAGCGGGTGTGGTAGAACTGTCTCCGTACAAAATGACATAAAAAAAATGAAGAGCAACTAAATGCAATGGTATTGGGGCATTTGCCATATAAGGTCCTGTTTCCCCAAGTGCATTTATACTAACTGTGAAACCAGACCATCTCAGCACAAAGTCCGTGTCTTGGTTTCCATCTTGAGGTCTGAATGAGCTCAACACCACGGTTCCGAGTGCAAATCTGTTTATCGAACAAAGCTGCTGGAAAGCCTGTGTCTTCATTGTACTTACTGCGTTACATAAATAGGTATCCCTGAGAAAGGTGAAAGGAGGTGAAAAAGAGGAAGTTCCCAGTTTGCAATCTCTTTCTACAAAATTTGCTTTGTCACCTGAGCAAAAGTCTTTAAAAATATTTCTATGTAAAAAAAAAAAAACTACAAACAGGTACAGGAGCATCTTCTTAAGGCTTGTGGAGCAGGAAACAACCACCCAAAACATGTCGGCTGGAAAAGTGTTGCCGGCAGGAAGACGGAAGGTCCATGGATGTATGAGGTTAGTTTTTGCTGTGCTGGATATTTTCTGCTTGGGAGTTGCAGTGAGAGAAGAAGAAGTTGTGTTGGTTTTTTTTAATAAAGCAAACGATTATGTGAAAAAAGCAAAGTGTGCAATGCAAATAAAACTCCAAAAAAAAATTGTATATAATTATACATATCAAAACATGATAGAGCAAAGTGCTAGCATCCAGTGCAGGCAAGTCTATGGGGAGCTTGCAGGACTGATGGTGGGGCTGGAAGCGTCTGACCGACTGTAGTCACTCACGGATCCTGTCCGGGAGCTGCTCCCACTCCTCCTCTTCAGCATGCTCGGGTGGAAGTTGGCGTGCCGGCGGGCATGCTTCGTCAGGTGGTCGCTGCGCATGAAGCGCTTCTCGCAGAGAGGGCAGCCAAATTTCTTCTCCCCCGTGTGGGTGCGGTAATGCCGGGCTAGCTCATCAGAGCGGGCAAACTTCTTGTTGCACTCTTCCCAACGGCATTCAAAAGGGCGCTCACCTATTGAGAGAGAGAGAGAGAGAGAGTGCAAGACGGTTACATTGGCCATGGATTTCTCTGGGGAAATGCTGCCATGTCGTCCCAGGAGGTTGTCTGTAGAAGCCCCCACTAAGCAAGGCATTTCCCTGTCCCTTTTCAGGGTGCAATCCTAACCTGGAGTTAGGCTGGCACAGTTAGGCCAGCAAAGTTTGGCCGGCATAAGGGCCACCATAAAGCGCGTTTGGATCACTCTTGGCATCGGAGAGGCCAGCACACAGACATGCGCCATCCTCCCTGACTCCGAGAGTAGTCCAAATGTGCTTTGTGGTGGCCTTTGTGCTGGCCAAACTATGCTGGCCTAACTGTGCCAGCCTAACTCCAAGTTTTGCTTTCATTTTGCATGACTTGAGAGTGTGACCCCAAACACACCCAATGCTCTCCTGTAGCTGCATACTGCAGGGCCTGATCAGTAGAAGTGGGCAAGTTGTCTTTCAAGAAATCTTATCTCCCAAACCCATGACATGTTTTCAGAGTATGCCAGAGTTACCTAGGAAATAACAAATCTAAACAAGGCACTCAGAGCTATTTCAAGGAAACAATGACCAATATAGTCAATCCGATCTTCTGAAGACAGCTAGGAGGAAAAGGCAATTGTCCTTGTGATTCTCATGTATTGAGAATACAGGCATGCCCCAGTATCTGCTGGGGTTTCGTTCTGGAAACCCCAGCATATACCTGAAACCATGGATACTCACTGTGGATACCTGAAACCATGGATACTGGAGACACCTTTTTAAAGGTAGGGGAATATCAATGGTTTTGCAGCAAGAAGGTAAAAAAAAGAGATTTGTTTAATGTTCCTCCATCTTTTTAGGGGGTGTGGTGGCGCTGCAGGTTAAACTGCCAAGCTGTTGATCGGAAGGTCGGCAGTTCGAGACCACACAATGGAGTGAGCTCCCGTCGCTTGTCCTAGTTCCTGCCAACCTAGCAGTTCAAAAGCACCTAAAAATACGAGTAGCTAAATAGGGACCACTTCGGTGGGAAGGTAACAGTAGTTCCATGTGCCTTGGCGTATAGTCATGCTGGCCACATGACCATGGAAGCTTGTCCTTGGACAAACACCAGCTCTTCGGCTTAAAAAAAAGAGATGAGCACCGCCCCCTACAGTCGGTCATGACTAGACCATTCGGTCGTGGGGAAACCTTTACCTTTATCTTTTAATAGGCATCCCAGTATCCATTGTATCCATAGATAACTGAAACTGTGGATATTGAACCAGTGGGTATTGGGGCAAACCTGAACATAAATTCCATGCACTGGAGCCGCTCCTATATAGTGCGCAGGGGGCTTTCACAGCAAACTCACCCCCTCTTCTGAGCCCGTGTTAATATTCTTGTGAATCTTACTGTTTTGTAGAGCAATGGCTCTCAACCTCACATCAGAAAGGCTTGGTCATTGAGGAGCATAATGAGTTCTAATGGGCAATTTACTTCTTTGTCTAAGGCCATACTGGGACAGGTGAGTCACACACACCTGCAGTGTTTCCTGGCAGAGTTAAGTCGAGCATAATTTGCTGTTGGGCGTGGCATTTTGTGCCGGTTACTATTTGCTGGCTGGCAAGAATCTTAGGTTTAACAAGCTGGGACTTTGGCACACTTCTTTAAACAGGCTTAAGGTCACAGAAAGACTGACCATCCTGAGAAACTGAACCCTGTCAGAATTTTTTGTTAAAATAATTTGGAGGGGTTAGGTGGGTGTCAGCAGAATTTAGTCGTGCTTGAAAAAAAAAAAGTAAAGGGTTTGAGAGATAGAAGGGTCCTTCCCGTTAGATCAGGCTTCGGTTGTTGCAACTTTGCCTATTGGTATCCCTGGATGTCGTGATTTTGGCTACATATATATTTTAAAATCCCATCTTGTATCAGTGAGCTCCACAGGCAAATGGGGTGATTAACAAAAATCTGCACCTTAAATCCACAAGCCTGTTTTGGGTTACTTTCACTGGATGATGCTGCAGCTCATGTTAACTAACAGGTCATAAAACGACTGCCTCTTCTTCCAAGCCATTCATTAAACTTATTCATTCATTGTATTATATTTATACCCCACTTTTCATCCAAGATTGGCTACAAAAGGCAATTAAAGGGCAGATGAAGATAAAATTGTAATACCTGAAGGTTCTGGCCCCTGACAGTTCATGACATAATCCAGAGGCTCTCCAACAGAGGATATTCCTCTTCTGTTTTTGTCAGGGAAGATAGCTACCATTTAGCTATTACTCCTTTTTTTACTTTTGTTTAATTTTTAAAAATGTATACCTGCCTCGCTTGCCACTGTAATGCAAGGCAGCTTACAGCACCAGTGAAGCAAAAATCAAAACCAACTACATTAAGGGCACAATCCTATTGACAAACGCTGGCTCTTTGGCTTAGAAACGGAGATGAGTGCCACCCCCTACAGTTGGTCATGACTAGACCATTCAGTTGTGGGGAAACCTTTACCTTTACAATAGGCATCCCAGTATCCATTGTATCCGTAGATAACTGAAACCATAGATACTGAACCAGTGGGTATTGGGGCACACCTGTAAATAAATTCCGTGCACTGGACCCTTGGGTTGACACAATGTGCTTGTGTCTGCTCAACATCACTCGTGCCGATGCAGGGGCGCCAACTGGCAACCCCGCATCACCACTAGTGCCATTGGGCAGATGCAAGCAGTAGCGTTGGCCCAAGGGCGCCAAGGAGAGGTGCTGCAATGGCACTCCTGTGCCAGCCGAACTCCGCTGGCACAAGAGCAGATCTAGGCATGGGGAGGGCAGGCAGGAAGGAGGAACTGGGTGGGGGTGGGTGGGGGTGCTGGCCCTGGGAGGGGCTGTGGTTGGGCTGTGGCTGGGAGGCCACATCCAAGCCTCCATCCCTCGACCGCGCAGCCCCAATTCAGGCTACGTGGCCTCCTCGGCTCTGTGCCTGCTATTTAGCAGCTAAGCTGAACACCTAAGCTGCCCACCTGAGCTTGCCACTCCAGCTCGGCCTAGGTTTGCGCTCTAACAGGCTATAGCCGGAATGCAAAACTGCCAATCAATAAGAAAGCCCCCTCCCCAAAAAGAGCAACATGTAGAATCAGCAGAGACAAGCAAACATCATCCTTTTACAGCACAGAACCAGCAGCTCATCCCAAAGCAAAATCTAGCAAAAAAAACCCACTGCCCTATACAATCTATAGGATTGTAGCCCTAATGGGGAGCCGCTGCTAATAGCCCAGTAGGTCAAGGGAACTGCCAGTCAAAAAAGTTTGGGAACCACTGGTTTAGGGCTTTAAATGGAGCAACCAGCCCCTGGAACTGGGCCCAGTGTTTGAATTATTGGGTGGGACATTAGTCCTTCATAAGTTCTGCAAGCTCCACCCCGACTCCCCCAATTTAGCCATATCATGCCCCCCACAGCCTTCTAAAAACAGTAACTAAAGGGCCACATCAAAGCCACATCAAAGCTAATGGGGTGTGCCCAGAGGCGTCATCCTACCGGAACGGGGCGGTACCCCGTTCCGGTAGTTCCGGGAAGAGCGGGAATGGAGCAGCAGCGCGTGGCAGACTCTGCGTGCTGTTTTTGCCCGCCTGCCCACCCCTGCACCTGGATTGCTCTGTGAGAGAGCTCTTCCAGGTGCAGGGAGGTGTTGCCAGGCACCACAAGGGGGCGGTGAGCTACAGCGCACCCGTCCGTCCCCACGGCGTTCCGGATCCTGGCGCCAGCAGCATTCCGGTTGCTGGTGCCAGTGAATGATGTCACTGGGTGTGCCCCCCTCCCCGCTCTCCTCCCACCACTGTAACTCAAGCACTGCTTGGACCCGAACACAACTTCGTAGCCCAGGGCCAGCCTTAAGCCAATGTGACCAATGTCATCGCATTGGGCACCGCACTTTAGGGGGCCCCACACCAATGCAGTGAGCGGATCATCTGCTGCAGCAGCCGGGATCCCTGTGGGCTGTCAGTCAGTGGGGCAAGCAGAGCAGCTTTGCCTCGGGCCCTCCTATCTGCCTCTGCTTCCAAACAGCCCCAAATGGCTTTCCTAGAAGCAGTTGGCAGTGATGTCTTCATGTCACCACCAACTATTTCCAGGTGCCATGCTTCGTGTGCGGCCCCACTATACTTGGGATGTGTGGGGACCTGCAGGGAGGGTGGGGGGCCATGGGGATGCCCCACATTGGGCCCCGCTGCCCTTAGAGCCGGCCCTGATGTAGCCAATGGAGAGCCAATAAGATTGGGGAAATAGGAACGGCTTGCAGGGCTGCCTCAATTCGGCACCGCATGGTGTTTCTGCATGTTCTGCAAAAGCAGCCCCAAAGCACATCCTGTTCCCGTGGCTTAGCCCAAGATCCCTACCCATGGAGCTCCTCCTTTGCAGAGGAGGTGAAATAAGACATGTGCCCTCATAACCAGTTCTGTGGGTTTGGCCAGGGAGATGAATGAGGAGGCGTGTTAAGGCTGTCAACCCCTTTCTGCCCCTTGAATTATATCAGGCGTCCTCCTCGTAACAGAACAAGGCGCTCCAGAGTTTTAATCAAATCAGTCTGCTTAAGTACGTCAAGCCTTAATAATGCTAAATGTATGAGAGGAGAATCCCAGTCAGTTTTGCCGGCGACGTCTCCCATCCACAAGACAAACGGCTAATAAAGAAATAACTGGAACATTAATGAGTCCAGCTTGGCCACTCCTACACGACTACAGAGCTCCCACTTCCTCCCACTATTCATCATGTGCGCATTGGTCATGAAGGTTCAGTCACCCTGTCTCAGCAAATTCATCTGGGTCTTTCCCATGCCGCTGTCCTTTCCAGAAAATAGGAGTGGTGCCTACTTACTCTTTCACTGCACTTGCTGTTACTAATTACCCGGGTGCAATTATGTGTAACAAGAACTAATGGCTTAACATTTGAATGGTGATTTCTGAATATGCTCCACCTGTGTGATCAGGGGCATGGCTAATGAAAATGTAGCCCACTACAGAGGGCAAAATGTTGCCGGAAGTGACATCACAGCAGGAAGTGATGTCACAATTGTATTTTCGTTTGCTCTCTTTTTTTGGCCATAACATTTGATCAAATGAAGATATTACACTTCAGTTTGTTTCATTACATTCTGCATGAAATTCAACATCAAATGATATATAGCATGACAGTATTATTCCTAATAAACACAATTTTAACACATCGCTATTTTTATATGACAGTTGTATTTTTGTTTTCAGGGTTTGGGCCATAACTTTTGATAGAGTAGTAATATTACATTCTGGTTTGTTACATTGCATTCTGCATTAAATTACCTTTCCAATGATATATAACATGATGGTATTATTAATACATACCGAGGTTTCCACAATTTTGGCCACTAATATCAAGCGCAGCTTGTTGCCCCCCTAAGGCTTGTTGCCCTGCATTTCTTTAGGTACGCCTGTGTGTGTGATCAACTGACTAATGATTATTATACCCATACTACAGGGAAGTAAAACTGAGGCTTAGCAGCTTGCCTCAGGCCAGCTAGTGAGTTCATGGCAGAAGCAAGGGAAAAAAATTTTTCTGGTGCCCGAGACAGCATGCTTAACACTGCCCCACCTAATTTGGTGAACATGCCAGGCTCTGTTCTTCCCACTCCCTGGACCAGCACAGGAACAAGATACTCTAGCCCACCAAACTCCTCTGCTCCAGACTGCCTGTCCATCCCTTTCTTGGGAGCGGGAGCAGTATAAGCGAGCAGGTTGATAGAGGTGGGTGCACCTCCACCAATCAGCTGCCTGAGGCGACAGCTTCAGTTGGCCTCATGGTCGGACCGGCCCTACGTACAGAAATATTAAACATTGCATTGGATAGGGTTGCTTGATCTCTTCTAAGAGGTCAGGCATGCTTCAAATCCCACAACCACATCCCCCCAACTCTGATCCCCTATGAGTTGGGGCCTATTGTTAGATCTTCCTGCAATATAAGTATTGCCTCCAGCATCCAATGACCCCTGCACATGTCAAAGGAACACTTCAAAATTTATCAGTCAAATGCATATATGACTGCAGCTGCCTTTTCCCATTTGCATATGACATATCCTTAACTGAGGAAGGACAGCGTCTGGGCTTTGCAAAATCCATTTCAGGTGATTACTCCATCTAGTCATCTTCCATCAAGCCACTGCTCTTTCAGACGCCTACCTTCTGCCAGGCAGGAGGGGCTAGAAAGAGGCTGATTTATGGTCTCATGTGACCCCTGTGCAGACTGTAAAACGTTCTTAGGTTCGCTTTTCCCCTGAGTGCAATGCACACATGTTATGGTGATGGATATACTTGAACTTTTCCATTAGCTCAAGATTCCATGTGTAAGAGAGTGTAAAGAGAGCGCTTGGTTTTCTCCCTCTGCTTAGCCACATGCTCAGGGGAGCTTCTGATCGTTTTATCGACCATGCTAATTATCAGGTTCAAATGTGTTTTCATAGCAACCACAAATACTGGCGGAGGATAGGATTTTTGAAAACTGAAATTGATGGGGGTGGGTGGGAAATTCTCAGGGCACAATCCTAACCTGGTATTAGGCCAGCAAAGTTTGGCTGGCACAAAGGCTACCGTAAAGTATGTTTGGACCACTCGTGGAGTCAGAGAGGCCAGCACACAGACGTGCACCATCCTCCCTGACTCCAAGAGCGGTCCAAACATGCTTTATAACGGCCCTTGTTTCAGCCAAACTTTGTCAGCCTAACTGTGCCAGCCTAACTCCACGTTAGGATTGCGCCCTCAGTCTCCTAATTGTTTCACTTAGCAAAGTTTTGAATTTACATTCCTATCACTTGTTTCTAGTCTAACATTCCCAATTATAGGTATTCTTGGATTCAGGGGGCTTTTCTTAAGGGGCAGGAAAAAAAAAGGTACAAGTCTCAAACTTGATATATAGATGCAGAGTGCCCCAGTATCCACTGACTCAGTATCCACGGTTTCAGTTATCCACAATACCATGGATACTGGGACACCTATTAAAAAGAGAGGGGAAACAAATCTCTTTTTTTACCTTGTTGCAGCAAAACCACTGATGTTCCCTTATCTTTAAAAAGGCATCCCCGTATCCACGGTTTCAGGTATTCACAGTGGGATTCGGAACGGAATCCTAGCGGATACTGGAGCATGCCTGTACTCAATATGAAGTTATTACCTTAATATTCAGCAATAGGTTTCATAGGGTGGTAGTTTTATAACTGTTCCTCTGTGTTTATTTCTAACTATGAAAATTGATGAATTTAAAAAAAATTTAAGACATTATGCAACATTTCGAATTTATGTGCAAGTGTGTATCCAATTTTCATTCATTAATTCAGCCACAGTTGTTAAAGGAGACAAGTTAAATGCTTACCAAATTAAACTGAGCCCCTAGCACTGTGGTCCAAAAACAAACCATGGTTATACCAAATTTTAGTAAATGTTCATCAAATGTATTACATGACATTTACACAACAATACTATTATTTAGCTAGCAGAATTATACGCCCCAAACACGGGATTTGGGCTAGGCTTTGGGTTATATTATGAAAATTTACTGTTTTTGGAAGACAAACACATTTCTAAACTGTCAAATACTTTACGAAAATGACGAGAACTCAATATGTGGTTATCCCTTTAGGAATATTAGGTGGTCTAAAATTTGGTGAACATTTACTATTTGGGGGGAAACAAGTTTTTGTTTTTAAGGAACGTTTTCCTTCAATTTGGTGATCACTTAAACATGAGCCATTGTTAAATAGCAGAAGTAGACGTCACTCTGCAAGAGTTCCTGTTTTCTTAGTATTGGGAATTGTTCCCCAGCTCCAGTCCATTTTGGACTGCAGGTTCACCTGATGCCACTTTATTCCAGCCTTCCAGCAGTGTCAGAGCCAGATATTTCTGAACGGCCTTGGACGGTGGTTCCCAAATGTTTTCACCAGGCAGCTCCCTTGACCTACTGGGCCATTGGCCATGGCCCCCTGCAAGGGTTACAATCCTATACATCAGTGGTTCCCAAACTGTGGGTCAGGACCCATCATGCTTGCGAACCAATTTCAGGTGGGTCACGAAGCACCTAGAGTAGCCATATTGAAAATACGGGAAGATGGGGTGCTGGAAAGGGTAACGGCTATGCGGCTGTTTTGCTTGTGTCAAGGTTGTAAATAGGCTTGTTTCCCTTTCTGAGTCACTTTGCCTTTGGAAAATGGCTGAGAAATAACCCAACTTATTGCTGCATTATTAGGAAAGCAGGAGGCTCTTGTGTCACAAGTAATGACACTTTCAGCCATGACTTCTGGTGGGCCCTGGACAGACTGTCATTCTAAAAAGTGGGTCCCGGTGCTAAAAAGTTTGAGAACCAATGCTATACATTATATAGCTTGATCAGTTTTTCATAAAGATTCTGTGGCTCCCCTGGGTGGTTTCCACATCTCTCCGAGGAGCCACGGTGCACCGTTTGGGAACCACTGGCCTTGAGGATTGCACCTAGTGCACTAGTGACAATAGGGATAGTTGTCATTTTCTTTCCCCAAAGGCATTGTATTTCAATTTCCAGGTCTTTGTGATCTTCCCAGTTTTTTAAAAAATTTGATTATCTCCTGGAAGAGGAGGATAATGATGATCGTTTAAAGCCAGGCAAGCCATTTGTCTTTTTCCTTTTGAAAAATAAATTAAACGAAATGTGAATGCGGGTCATATAGCATAGAGTGTGGAAAACAGATTTTTTTTAATTGTTTGAAAGCCAGCCACTAGAAACATAGCCATGTAATTTAAATGATATGATGGGTTTTCCAGTCCCTCTGAACAGATGAGGACAGATGCACAATTGGCCGTCAGTTGCTATTTTTGCTACACAGGTTTGGTTTTACTTGGTTCACACATGCATACCCATCACTTGACACAAGTGGGGGAAGCTTAGAGTGGTTGCTTGCATGTGTGAGTGATCTGCAATGTTAGTTCACACAGCAAAGACAGAACTTTCACATCATCTCCAGGCATAAGGTCTGAGCCCGTAAGCAACTGTCCAAACCAAACCAGAAGCTGGGAATCAGAAGCCAGGCATTATGCCAGGGATCAGAACTGAGAGGGTTAAATCAAGAATCAGAACAAGTTAGAGTCAGGGAAGGCTCTAATTGGCCAGGTCAAGCAACTGCTGGTCAGAAAAAGGAACTGCAAGCGGTTTGAACCAGGATACAAACTCCACTGACCAGAATCCTCCTGGTCTTGGGGTCAGGTGACCCTGAAGAGCCAATCCAGAAGCACTGCCTGCTATATAGTTCCAGATTCTGATGGGATCCCTCATTCTGGGCAACTAGTCAAGAAGAAGGCATTGGGTTGTCCCTCTGTGTTGCCAGTCAACCATTTTCCCTCCATGCTTCATGTTCTTGGTACCTCTCCAGCTGGTGGTGGTACTTCCTTTTTTTTGTAAAGTTTTTTTATTTTATATATAAATATGGGTAAGGTAATAGGGAAAAGGATACAATGGTCAACACAAAAGGTGCACATTGATTACAGCCTAATCATTTCCACTTAATTACTGTTTGCATACAATCTAATTCATCGTTTATCATCTTAAAAATTATGTATGCAAATCTTAATAACTCTTATTCCTCTTTCTTATTTACAAAATCTTTTTTCTCTACAACCTAAAATTTTCTATACATAGTACCTAACATCTAATCTTTATTTCATTTCTTCTATCCAGTCATAAAACAATCTCCAATATTCTTGAATCTTTGTTATATCACCCCTCTTTCATCCTTTCAGTTAACCAGCCGGTGGTGGTACTTCCAAGCACACCAAAGTGTGAACATTTCAACATGCACAGTGTGTGTGGGGGTGTAATGCCATTATGCCCTTGTGGGAAGTGCAACAACTTATTTAGGTGTCTCGCAGAAAGCAGCCTATAAAGTGGACAACTTGAAGCAAGAACAAACCTGCCTGAAGGTATTCGTTAAGATGAGACGTTACTCTCATTGTATCGCACCAGTGCCCTGTAGGGAAACTCAAAAGCGGTCACACCACCCCTGTCTCGCAAACTGGGGGTGAGGATGTGGTTTTTCTGGTGCAGCATAAGTGCCCTTTTACTGGCAGGAAAGAAAGCAATCGGGAGAAAGAGCATTAGGAGAAACTCATTGCCTCATATTTCTGAAGGAACCTACAATGTGGCAAAGTTTTCTTGCATCAGGCTGAATTCTGCAGATGTTTTCTGCCACAAAATAGCTGCTAAGGAGCAATGCTTGCAATAGGGGTCTGCTGAAGACCTCCTGAAGCCAGAGGCAGCACACTAAACGTTGCCCCCTTATTCAATGATGCGCCAACCTCTGCCCCTCTCATTCTTATAAGAACATACAAAGAACCCCACCGGCTCAGGCCAAAGGCCCATCTAGTCCAGCTTCCTGTATCTCACAGCAGCCCACCAGATGCTTCAGGGAGCAGACAAGATGACAAAATGCCTGCATCCTGTTGCAACTCCCTAATGCTCCAACTCCAATGCTGTAGCTCAGCACTCTCTTCCCCTTTGCATTTCCTCTTCCTTTCTCTCCCCTTTTCCTTTTAGCAATCTAGGGAGTAGAAAAGAAGGAAGACCAATGGAAGGCAAGTAGGTCGGCAGAGATGAACATCCCCCACCAACGCATTGCCTGAGGCGACCACCTCAGTTGGCTTCATGGATGTACCTGACTTGAGAACATGTAGTCATGCCTGCTTGCTCATCCCCCCTTTTTACAAAAAGTGTTGGGTGCTAGCAAAATTTATAAAAGGCAGTCCTGTCCTTTTGCTGAGGCAACACAATGCACACCTTGGTTGCGCGATCCCCTTCCAGACAATTATGCGGTTGTATCAAAGGCAAGGCAGTCCCAGGAGGCTATTGCAGCAGTAGAAAACTGTAGCAACTTTCTACCTGCAGTGAGACAAAACTGTAGCAATCTTCCAAGAAACACCTCCCTGCTCTGTGCAAGAGCACCGCCTGTTTGATGCATCAGCCGATTTTAGACTTTTATGTATCATTTTATTTGAATTTTCTACAACGTGTTTTGGAGCAAGGCAACTCTGCACTGATGTCTAAACAAGACAGACCTGTTTATGGTTTAGATCTTCCCTCTAATGCCGTGTTCTTTCTTTTGCTTATTACTCAGTATTCCGTGTCTTTTAATTATGTGCATACCCCTCCAGGCAGGCATACAGTTAAAACACATGTCAAAACATAAAACAATAAAAATTTTTTGCAAAGGCATCAACAATTGTCTTGAACCCATCAGTGCGGCAGCAGTAGCAGCAGCAGCAGCAGCAGCACACATGGCACAAAAGTACACACTCTACCCACCTATTTCATTTATACTGGATCCCTGGGGGTTGCTGGTAGCTGGGACCAGGGGCATAGCTAAAGAGGTACAGGGGGGTGCAATTGCACTGGGCAACAAGCTTTAGAGGGGCAACAAGCTGCGCTTGACACTAGTGGCCAAAATTATGAAAACCTTGGTCTATATGAATAATACCTGGCTTGCCAAAGCCCCTGCTCCAAACTTTCCTCCCAAATGCTATGCCCGCTTAGGCTACTTAGTCACCCCGATACAGACAGT
Organism: Lerista edwardsae; assembly: GCA_029204185.1. Lineage (NCBI taxonomy): Eukaryota > Metazoa > Chordata > Lepidosauria > Squamata > Scincidae > Lerista > Lerista edwardsae. The sequence continues at coordinate 11,732,019 of JAJKFI010000020.1, read as the reverse complement.
CCTGGCAATATCTACAAACTACCGGATGCCAGCACCAACAGAGAGCTCGCCCCACTGAGTGGCTTGCCTGTAGGCCACAGGTCTCCTCCTGGAGCTTCAGAGCAGGTGCCCTTCAATAATCACCAGTCCTCAGTCCAATAGTCCTTAGTCATTTGTCAATCAGTCAAGCCAGTAAGTCAGTCCATGTATCAGTCCATATATCAGTTCACCACACCAGTCCATTGTCCAGTCAGTTAGTCAAGCCAGTAATTCAGTCCAATATGTCAGCAAAACCTCCACTCCTTCCTCCGCTCTCTCCACAACTACAACCCACAGCTTCTCCTTCCTCCAGGTGCTCCTTATATCCCTGCTACAAGCTCCTAAGTGGCTGTAGCTGTGCAGCCCAGCCTCTGCTACTTCCCTGGTGTTAATCCTGCACTTTCCTGCACCAAGGGCCACTGTCGGCACCATCCACTGCCTCCTTGGGATAATCTGCCACATTTTCCCATACAATACCATCATGTTCTATACCATTTGATGCAGAATTTAATGCAGAATGCAGTGAATCAAACCAGAGTGTAATATGTTCATTCTATCAAAAGTTATGGCCAAAAAAAGAAAAGAAAATGAAAATAGAACTGTGATGTATTTCCAGGGCATCGTTTTGCCCTCTGCACTGGGTTACACTTTCATTAGCTATGCCAGTGGCTGGGACACCCCCACCATGGCAATAAGGGTTTGTTCCAAAGCAAATGCTGATGATGTAGCCAGCATTGCACCGTCTTGAAAGGAAAGGGAGACATAAGTTCATTGTATCAATAATAACAGGAGACTCAACATTGGCCTGGCGAGTTGACCAGGCACCGGGTGATAGTATGCAGCCTGATTTCCAGGCAGCCTAGATGTCGCACAGAGATGTTAATTCCCCCCAACCAAAGGACAGTTTGAATGTTATGTTGAAAAGAGAATGACTCAGGGTGCAGATGGGTGGACACACACCTGTTGTGATTAATCTGGGGAAACTTGGTTAGTACTAGTGATAGCCTGGCGCTAGTGACAAGGAACTTGTGAAGGCTCAGCAAGCATCTGGCTCCAGGCAATCAGATTCTGAGCTCCAGCTGGCTGGCGGTGCCACTGGGTCAGAAGCAGGTGTGTGGTGCAAACCAAACCCTAAAGTGCCAATCAGAGAAAGAGAACTTTGCTAAGGCCTCATCCAAGAGAAAAAGAGGAAGGTCTTTGTCAAGGCTAGGGTTTCATAGGGTCTGGGGTGCAGGGATTGGCCCCTTGGAGGGGTCACCTGATGCATATAGGCATGCCCCGGTATCGGCTGGGGTTCCATTCTGGACCCCACCGTGGATACCTAAAATTGTGGATATTGGGGATGCCTTTTTAAAGATAGGGGGCATCAGTGGTTTTGCTGCAACAAGGTAAAGAAAAGAGATTTGTTTAATGTTCCCCTGTCTTTTTGATAGGCATCCCAGTATCCATGATATTTGTAGATAACTGAAACCATGGATATCGGATCAGTGGATACCGGGGAATGTCTGTACTGATGATGCAAGAAGTGAGGGGCCAGAGCTTGACTTCTGGGAGCCCCAGTCTCTCTCTCTCTCTCTCTCTCTCTCTCTCTCTCTCTCTCACACACACACACACACACACACACACACACACGTTCCCTTACTTCAGAGCTGCATTGCCCTTACCCAGCGATGGGATCTACAAATGAACAAGGGGAACGCATGATTGGCTGCCCGTCTGTAGCGTTCCGCAGCTGTCCTGGCCTCGGGGGGGCTGCCCCCGGTTAGCGCCCCCCCGCTGCTCGCCCAGGCACCCAGCGCGACCCTCACCTGTTCCCCGCGGCGAGCAGGAGCCCCCCCGAGGCCAGGGCAGCCGCGGAACACTACGGACGGGCTGCCACTCAAGCGGAAGTCCTGCCTACATCCCGCCCAGCGTTCCCCTTGTTCATTTGTAGATCCCATCGCTGCCCTTACCCCAGTGCTGGAAGCCATCATGCACATGGGCCTTTCTGTGCCACACCTGTCTCATGCATGGCGTTATGTGCACGGGCAAGGCAGAAGCCCAGTCTCTCCATAATAGGAATGACTGCACAGGTCTGGGAAGTGTATAAATGGGTCCCGGCTTACTCAGATGACCACGTAAAAGAGTAGCCAGTCTATTTTCCTTTTTCGTTTCCTACAGAATAAGAGAGGAAGAGAGATTTCCAAAGATAGCCCGATTGCACATGATTTCTTGGGTGGAACTGTGGTCTTCATCTGACTGAGCAAATGACGGAGTATTTTTGAACAAGGCATCCTTAAATAACGCTTGGCGTGGCTTGAGAAAACATTTCCACTTCCACTGTTTTGATTCAGGCACATCAAACTGACCAAAAAGCCAAACCCCGAACCGTCCTCAAGGCAACAGGGGCATTAAAACCTTAGGCTTGGCTGGATAAAATCTTTCTCTGCAGCATGTGGAAAAGAAACACATTTGGAGGCCCTAAGCAGAGAGCAAGACTATTTTCAGCCCTGTAATTTATTTATTCCCTGTAACGTTTTCATTTATCCTTCGTTTTTCTCCCCTTACAGTTGTAAAAACTCCCAGAATCTCCAGCCAACATATGTGTCATCATGACCTGATCTCCGTTTAACTTTGGTGTTGGCTAGGGCTATTTTTTACTCCAAGATGTGTGCCACCCCTGAAGATGGAAAGACGGCTTGGAATCGATCTTCTGCTTTTTTCCATGCAATGTCTGAAAACGAAACTTCACCCTCCCTCCCACCCAGCTCTGAATTACTCATTTTCTCTGGTTATTCTGGCTCCCTCGTCCTCTACTCTCTGCAAATAAGTAAAGTTTCCTTGACATCAGCCCTCTTCCAACAGAATATGAGATGGTTCCATACTGGGTGATTCCTGACGGCTTGTTTTCCTGCCAAAGCAGGAGCAAGAAAGAACAGGAACTCTGAAAAAGAGCCGACTGAGCAAACCACTCCCGCAACCTCTTAACACGGTATCTTCCAATGTCAGGAGCAGAAATAGGGACAAACAGCAGAAGACAGGGGTGGTTGGAGCATATAGAAATGGAATGTATTCCAGGGGCTCGATCCCGTCCCCAAGTATTTCCTGTTCTGCTTGCAACAAAGCAACTAATCCTTGGCATACAGCTGTTCCCTCATATTCTCGGTTTCAAGTATCCACAGTTCATAAATTCCCCCCATCGTGCAAATGACTTATAATTGTCTGATTGCAGCCCTCCTCCTCCTCCTCCTCTCTCTCTCTCTCTCTCTCTCTCTCTCTCTCTCTCTCTCTCTCTCTCTCTCTCCAGCCTTCAAAGGCTAAGAGGAAACAGGTAGAGCTCATAGGAAGTGGGTTGGAGGGCTAAAAACAATGCAACACTGTTGTTTTCAGCCCTCCAGGTAGCTTCCTGTGATTTCTTTCTGCTTCTTGTTAGCCTGTAAAAAAAGGTAAAGGTTTCCCCATGACTGAATGGTCTAATTGTGACCGACTGTAGGGGGCAGTGCTCATCTCCATTTCAAAGCCTGTAGAGCCGGCGTTTTGTCCGAGGACAAGCTTCCGTGGTCATGTGGCCGGCATGACTATACATCGTAGCACACGGAATGCTGTTACCTTCCCACTGAAGTGATCCCTATTTATCTACTTGCATTTAGGTGCTTTTGAACTGCTAGGTTGGCAGGAGCTGGGACAAGCAACGGGAGCTCACTCCGTTGCACAGTCTTGAACTCCCAACCTTCCGGTCAGAAAGCCCAGCAGCAGTGGTTTAACCCACTGCGCTACTACGTCCTGTGTTAGCCTGTGCAGCGACCAAAAGACAGCAACAGGAGGGCTGAAATCAGACAAAGACGTTTGCAAAATTGGGGGGGGGATTTGTGAACTGCTTCTTGTAGGGTTCACTATTATCCACAGTCGCAGTAGGAACCAATCCCACGCAGATATGGGGGACACCTGTACTCAGCCACCGTCTTCTATGGGAGCCAAGACAGAGGCAAATGCGTCTATAACAGTATCCAGCATCCTACAAAGGAATGACCAAAGAGTGGTCTCTCTGTGTTGTCCCTCTGTTAGCGCCTCTTCCTTTATGTTTCTCAGAGTGCAAACTTAACCTGGAGTTAGGCCAGCAGAGTTAGGCCAGCAAAGTTTGGCTAGCACTAGGGACACCATAAAGTGCATTTGGACCACTCTCGGAGTCAGAGAGGCCAGCACACAGGCGTGCGCCATCCTCTTTGATTCCGAGTGGTCCAAATGCGCTTTATGATGTCCCTGGTGGCAGCCAAACTGTGCTGGCCTAACTCCAGGTTAGGCTTGCGCTCTGAGATGCATAAGGGAAGAGCATTACCAAAGATCTCTGTTATTGTCCCCACTGCAGTGTCCTTTGTTGGCAGATGGGCTTATGCGACAGTGGAGGGAGCCAATGCTGCAGCCGTTCATTTTTTATTTTTATTTTTTGCACAATTCAAAATACAACCCATGTTAAACAAAACAAAAAATTAGCAGCCAATCCGGCCCATAGAATCTGTGGACTCCGCACATGGTCACCTGTTCTGGGCAGCCACTGCCCAGAATTTCTGGGTGTGTAACCAGTCCCTCGTGTTGTCCTTTCCACCAGGCCGTTAACTAAAATTAGCTGTGGCGTGTCTGGCAGCTTGGGATGATTCAAGAGTAAATAAGACGGTTAATGGAAAAGTTATACAGACAAATAAAGCCAAGAAAGGCTGCCCCTGTGTCGTTTTTCACACATACACATCAGGCATGGAGGAAGCCCTGCCAAGCTGATGAACGCATTATCAAGGAACCTTCTGGCTGCGGAAACCAGCAAGCACACAGTTTCCATTAATGCTATTACCCAAGACCACAACCAACCAGGAAGTTCCTCTGTACACACTCTTTTTGAATGAACCACCATGCTGTTGTGTGGCTTCCATTATGGGGCTTCTGCTGGGGAACGTCCCTGTGAATTTTGACCAATGGCTCTCCTGCAGTGGATTCAGCACCTCCGAACGAAGGAAAAATCTGAATTCTTCAGTCCGCATACATTATTATCATTTGCTTGTACTGGCTTGGTTTCAATGACACAGATAGGCAGTACAGCTCTGATGCTGGAATTCCTACTGCAAGCATTCCCCGGTTGGCTCATCCATGAGGCCAACTGAGCAATCTTCTCTCCAGCCAGAGATTGGCAAGACATCCACCATTTCAATGAACTCACCTGACTCTACTATTTCCACTCCTGGGATTTGAAAAGGAAAGGGGGAGCAGAAATGCATCTGGATACTCTAGCCCACCATTCTCTACTCATCAGCATTCCCTCTCCCACCCTTTGTGTCTAGGGAGGAGATGACAAAGCCATAGCTCGCTTGCTGGCAGGTAGGAGGGTGGTATTTGAGGGCACTGTCTCAGGCATGGAAAGTCTTGGACCAATCCTGCCCTCACTTGGCTTCAGGGTCTCACCAGAAATTTCCAACATCATTTCAAGCTCATTTTTGCAGCCAGAGCAAGCACCAATGGAAACGGACTCCTTTTTTCCAAGGAAAGATTCCAAGAGCAGATTCAGGAAGAATATCTTGATGATAAGGGCGGTTTGACAGTGGAACAGATTGCTGAGGAAGGTGGTGGATTCTCCCTCACTGGAGATCTTCAAGCAGAGGCTCAACAGGCACCTGCTGGAGCTGCTCTAGGAGGATTTCCTGCTACAGGCAGGGGGTTGGACTAGATGACCTTGTAGGTCCCTTCCAACTCTATTATTCTATTATTCTTAGGACGCTCACTTCTACAGGATTTTTTTTTGCATTTGCATAGAACCGAGGAACACTTATAGACACACCTACCACTGCATTAGAGTCCCCTGGACTGCAAGGAGGTCCAATCGGTCCATCCTATAGGAAGTCAAGCCTGATTGCTCTCTGGGAGGACAAATCCTGAAGCTGAAGCTCAAAGACTTTGGTGACCTCATGAGAAGAGAGGACTCTTTAGAAAAGACCCTCATGCTGGGAAAGATTGAAGGCAAAAGGAGAAGGGGGCGGCAGAGGATGAGATGGTTAGATAGTGTCACCGAAGCGATGAACATGAAATTGGGCAAACTCCGGAAGCTAGTGGAGGACAGGGAGGCCTGGCGTGCTGTGGTCCATGGGGTCACGAAGAGTCGGACACGACTTAGCGACTGAACAACAACAACCACTACATTTCCTTAGCTCAGAAACAATATCTATGGTGTCTGGCTGTTAATAGTTCTACCATGGACACCAGAAAACTATGACGTGCCTTTGTCCTCTCTCCAGTGAATTCTGCACAAATTTCGCATCATGTTTAGCTTGGTCCATACTTTCTGGACCACCAGAAGAAGGAGGAGCTGTTTGTTCTTGAGTGTCACTCATGCCCAGATGGCGAGGAGGTGGTACTGCAGCTTCTAATGCAGCTGTAATCAGGTGACACACGATGGCCAAGAAGTTTCACTTGGCCCAGGCCTCAAACTCTGCAGTTTTAGCAACGTTTTCAGTGCAGAACAAACTGCTTTCAAACAATGCCTGCCTGCGTTGCTTCCAGATTGCCAACAGTGCCAAAAGCTGGAGCGAGAAAGAACAGGGTACAGCAAGCCAGAAATGCCTGCAGCTATATCTTGCTTCTTAAAGCAATCCAGATGACACAAAGCCAATCAGAGCATGACAGGAGAAGACAAAATCACAGGACATTCTAAAATGATTGACCCAGAGAGGCCATTGGAAGGCACTGGTCCCTTCTGAATACTCTGAATACTGAATACACAGGAATGCACCTAATTTCCAAATGGCCACTTGGAAATTCAGGGCATTGCTAAGGCTGTTTGGAAGGAATACAGGCATTTCAGTGGCTATTTGGAAGGTACCAATGCACTCCCATCTCAGTTCCTATAGACAGTGCATTGCATTGGCCATTCTCTGCCATTTGTGCTGCATTTCCTTCCCCCCCCCATTTCTCACATCCCTTCAACAACCGGGTGCTGGACAATATTCCTTCTTGAACCCAAATTAAGCTATCAGAGCACAATGAGGTCACAAGCTGTCAGGTCACAATGCGTTGACCACATGCGAGTGAGGTCTATCTATGGAAGATTGTACAACTTCAGGTGAGAGTTCGCAACACACACACACATGATTTAATGTAGAAAACTATCAAATAGGCTGGTTATCTCTTATCCTGAGTGCTTGCAGAAATGTTACAGATCTGGACGTTTAACAAGCTATTACACGTATGCTTTTGACAATGATAATCAATGGTGCTTACTCCCGGGAAAGTGTGGCTAGAACTGCAGCTTTTGGGATGTTTGGGGATTTTTTTAAAAACAGCAACTGCTTGGGAGGGTTCAGAGGGATCTTCATTTTAAATAAATTTTTAAATTTAGACTTATTGCAAACTTTGATTATTTCAATGTTGTCATGTGGGAGGTGTTAAAAATTTCCTGCTTGATTTTGTCACTTCTGAGCTAAGTGACATCACTTCCTGCAAGTCCCCAACTGACTGTCATTTTAATAAGTGGGTCCCAATGCGGAAGAAGTTTGAGAACCACTGATTGATGACCTGCCGTTTGACCGCTTAATCTGAATGTATGCTTATGATCAGAACCTCAGAATGGGTGCCTGTTTGCAACAACTTAGAATTCAGAAAACAGGTGCTTTAAGTTAAAGCTCATCTCAGCTATTTCCCATTCTTTTTTCCCAGCAGGGCTTATAGACTGTATATCAGAAGCTGCATGAAACGGAATCAGACCGTTCATGCTCCTAGCCAAGAATGATCTGCTGTGACTGACGGCAGCTTCCCAAGGTCTCCAACACAAACTCTTTCCCAGCCCTGCTACCAGATGTCCTTTTACTGCTGATGTCAGCAATTGAACCTGGGAACTTCAGCCATGTGCTCTACTGCTGGCAAACTTCAGCCCGCATGACAGTAACACACTGGAAACAATATAGCCTCAGAGAGAAAAGAACAGAACAAGGTTTTCCTTAACCTTAAGTCCCATCAATTGAAATTTGCCCTCGCCAATGAAACTCGTGTCCTCAATCAACCAACTAAAGGTTGAGTTGATTAATCTGCCAATTAAACTAATTACGTGTGCAGCCTTTTTTTTAAAAAAAAAAAAACAGCCTCTGACAATACAGTTAACAATCACAGGAGAGTTGCTTAGCCTGTTGTTCGTATCAGAGAAGATCGAGGCATTTTTTCCCTTAATTTATTCAAGGTGCAATCCCAACCTGGAGTTAGGCTGGCACAAGTTAGGCCAGCAAAGTTTGGCCTGCACAAGGGCCACTGTAAAGAGCATTTGTACCACTCTTGGAGTCAGGGAGGATGGCACATGTCTGTGTGCTGGCCTCTCTGACTCCAAAAGTTGTCCAAACATAGTGTACAGTGTCCCTTGTGCCAGCCAAACTTTGCTAACCTAACTGTGCTGGCCTAACTCCAGGTTAGGATTGTGCCCTCAGACTAAGCTATCAAGCCAGAATTCCTAGGGATGGGGGAACAACTCTAAACCTGAAGCGAATATGTTCAATCCCTTTCTCCTCCCACATCTCCACATTTCTAGCTTACCTGCTGTGGCTTCAAAAGCAAGAGTCTTTTTGAGGCTGCAGAAAACTTTAGCCAACAGGTGGAAGCAGACTGAATTTCTGAAACAGGTGTCTGCAAATGTTGCCCTAAGCGCTTACTGCCAGCAGCATCTCTGGCTACAAGTGGGCCTCGCAGGGGTACCCCAGAATCCTCACTATACCTGCCCTGAAAACCTTGGATCAAGTGGGTTAAAAATCTAGAATATGCCTTGATTCTTTTATGGCCCGTCCCCAAATACGGCATACAGCTTTGTCAGCAACCCATTGCATCCTTGCTTTTTCTTTTTCTTTTTTTTTTAAAGTGTTGCTTGGGAAATGGCCAGAAATGTGGAAAAACAAAGAGCATGGCCCCAGCATATCATTAGGGCTTAAATAAATAAAGGCATGAATGGGAAATCAAATGTAAATGCTGCAGGAAGACTTTGTTTTCTGTAAAAGCACTGTAAAAAAACCTCGTGGCGTTTTGATATATACCATGAAATATAGGCAATTCCTGAAGAGGGCCTCTGTATTCCAGAAGCAGCCTACGTGGTTCTACAGTAGTATGGCTGCCATGATGAGCAGCCCACTACTAAGTACACAAGAAGATTATTAATGGCCAAAGCATAAATTAAGGGTGCCCAGGGTCCATTTCGTTCATGCACTGCTATAATCCCATGGCTTGTAAAAAGTATGCATCCGTCCTGTCCAATGAAGCATGCCTCTTGCACATTATGGGGGCTGGGGAGACAATGGTTTCAATTGACTCTGCTAAAATACATTCTGGACCAGATGACTTGTCTACCACCATGAACCTTCCCATGCAATTTTCAAAGTCAGGTGGACATGAGATATCCAGGACATTCATTGACATACTTATGTTTCTTTTTCCTTTATATCTGTTTATTTAGATACGCACGCCTATAGTCAGTTATGCACATTTTTCGTCAGCCAAAATAACTTTGCAAGCTAAATAAGACTACGCTTTGACTTTCGTCCATGCGCTGGTCCCTAACCAGACAAAGTGCAAGGTATTGCTGTACCTCCTACATCGTCAGGCTCCTGCTTCAGTTACAACTCTGGCAAGCTGAGCTCTGTGCTTGAATGGTGATATCTGGGCTGCAGCATCAACCTGTCTGAGTACCTTGTCAGCTGACTGTAATGGCCAATCCCTGCCCACCAGCACCTATAAAGTCTGGCCCTGAGGCTTGCTTCTCAGAGTGGACACTTGCGTGAAGGCTCTGCTGAAGTTCTTGATACGTGTCCTTTTCTGTTCCTCTGGAATTCATCTCCTGCCTGATTTGGACCAGTTCGATAGCCAGTCGTCATCCCCCCCCCACTCCTGAAGACAGACCCTTGTGAAGAACTGACAAATGTGGAAAGGTTATGTGGCAGAAAGCGTTCCTTGAAAGTAAAAAAGTTTGAAAACCTTTCTTCTTTGCTATTGCATTTTTTGTTTCGGCATGTCCCTAGAACAGTAGTTCCCAAACTGTGAGTCTGGGACCCAACAGTGGGTCAACTCATAACCCTATTTTTGTTGGGTTGTGAAACTGACAGGGCAGATTAGGCTATGAGCATTAAGGGTTAAATGACCTGCTGCTTGGGGGTGGGGGGAGAGCACCGCTACCGGGTGGCGGGGCACCATTGCGCGGAGTCCGCAGACTAACCCGCACGCTGTCTGGCCCGCCCGCCCACCTTCCCTCGTGTCCGTTCTGCTCCAAAATGGAGCTATTCCGAGCGCAGGGAGGCGTGGCTGGGCGACGCACAGGGGTGGGGCAACATGCTGGGGGTGCAGTTTCATCGCCCTGCCATGGGCGCACTCGGGGCTCCGTTCGTCCCTGAGCCTGGGGCCTTTAAAGAGTCTGGGAAGCACACCCCTAGAGAGTCTATCGAAGTCATTCCTGGCAAGCTCTCACGTATTAACTAGAAGATATAATACAGCTCCATAGAGATATAAAAATAAACGCACTGTTGAAGCAAGATGATTTCTCTTTGATAAGATAAGCACTGTTTTCCTCCTTGAGAGCAGGCAGTTCCTGCTAAAATCTTACAGGCACTCACATGAGGTGAGGCCGAGGTGGGATCAGCCCCATGGAACAACAGGCCATTCCCTGTCTAAGACTCCCTGGTATGACTGAATCCCCTTGAGGCCTGGTTTAGCCTGTTGACAGAACTAAGTGGTAAAAGTAAATATCCTTGTATGGCACCCACTTCAGGCTGCGAGGTGGGGCAGGTTGCATGTTCGAATGCTCCTCAGTGTAAAAAAAAATATCCTCACCTGGGAACTGAACCCTTGCAGAGAAAAAGGCCCCACCCAAGAAGCTTTTATACACTGGAGAAGGCATGACATCATTTTCTTGAAGCCATGGGTCACACAATATGGCTGACTCAGATCATCGCCGCGAAGGAGGAGGATTGCCGCGAATTCAGGAATTAAAAGCTCCCTGCACGCGTGTAAAAGTTAATCTCAACGTCTTTAAGCATGCCTGCGTGTTCTGCATACAGGTGTGCGAATCGCTGTAAGAAAAATGAGATTTAATTTCCGCGGAAAGATTCATGTATTCACATTACATCGGTTCAATAAAACTACTGTTCAGTGAGTACAGAATTTTTTTTTATGGGGCATGACTGTTTTATTTTTGCTTGTGTAGATTTCAAAAAATAAGTCTGTCAAAATAGTGCAATCCAAGCCGCGGTGGTTGTGTAAGCCGGCAGCAACCCATGCGTAAACCGGGGCTGAGATTAGAGAAATGCCGCTCACACGCCTTTTGCGTGCCTCGGTTTCAAGCGGCGGCTCAGCTCTTGCACAGGCGGCGTAGTGGGCTACGAGAATAATACACGTTTTTATTTTGGTAAGTTTTTACTTCAGGAGTAAACTATTCAGTCCTAAACAGTACACGCAAAGCAATCTGAAATGCTTGGAATCAGCATTGTTTTGAGTTCAAAAACATGGCCGCTAAGCCTGCCCCCTGGCTTCAATTCGCTCCTATTAATTCTTAAGGCAGGGCCATGGGTTGGCCCCACCTTTGTTGTTATTGTTGTTAAGCCTCTTCAGACTACTACAGTACTGGCTGGTTGGCAGCCTTGGGTGGGTAGATGGGTGGCCAATTATGCCTCTTGCCCCTCCTCTCCAGATTGGCCAAAACAAGTGCCTGTCACCCTTGTCTGTAAAGTGAGTAAGTTCCTGCAGAACTCCCTTTCATTGTGAGCAGGAGAGCTTGCCAGTGTGTTGTGCTCCATGTTAAAGGGTGGGAATCAATTTGGATTTGCTACCTCTGGAAGCACAATTTCTCGGCCAGCTCTGAGTTAGCTGCTGTAGAGATCATTCCTCTCGTGCCAGCTGCAGAATAATTTCCTTTTTAAAAACAAACAAACCCAAGTCAATGTTCCCAACACAAACTGCTGAAATGGCAAGCTTTGAAAAACACAGGATACGTTTGTCTGGCCTCTGAGCCTGCACTTAAATAACCCTCATTGTCTGACTGTTGTCTCACAATGTACAGTAAGATAATGATCTCACCCACCAAGTGAGCAAATCATCTCTAGCAAAAGCCAAATGGGTGACCAGCGAACAACAAAAATAGAAATGTACACAGAGGAGAATTCCTTCAAGAAAAACCTTTGAAATGGTTGCCCTTAATTTGGGCTGTGGTCTCTCTCTCTCTCTCTCTCTCTCTCTCTCTCTCTCTCTCTCTCTCTGGCTCCGTCAGCAATATCTGACCTCCAAACAGCTGATCCAGGATTATTTGGAATGGAGAAGGAGGGGAAAAATTGAGGCCCACTTGGAGTTATAAAACAGAACGACAAACCATGTGGCCAACACAGACAAGTTCCAGCTTTCCAAGTTTCAACATGCCACAACCGTGAACAGCCAGACAAAAAAAAGAATACAGCAGCATGGTATTTTGAAAGGTTATCATGATGCTTTCTCCTCAAATGGATTCTAAATTGTTTTGTATTGATGTTTTGGACACCGCATTGGCGGCTGTTTTGTTCCCCTCCCTTGCGATGAAAAACTCAGCACCCAGGAAACTCCGTTGTTCTTAGGCCTTGCAGGGAAGTGAGCATGCCCCAGTTCTCGCAGTCAAAACTTCTGCAGTGCCCTGCTCCTCGACATTTATACTGACACATCTCTGCCTTCACTGCTGGTATGTTGGTGGCAAGGTCTGAGAGTGCATGATACAGACACCTTGCTGAAGGCAAACAGGTCTGCTCCTGGCCAAGGCTGGATTAAGCTAGTTCAGGGCATGTAGCATATGTTATAAAGGCAGTGATGTCATCCAGCAGGAATGTGCCGGAACGGCCATTCCTGAACCTAATCAGGGCTGGCTCCGCCCACTCGACGCCATTTGTCGCCGGCTCCGTGATGGACGTGGCGCAGAAGGCGGCGGAACCAAAAGAATGGCGGCAAAACCAAAGGGACGGGCTGCAGGGCGCGGACGGGCTGCTTTGAACGGTCCCGACACGTGCCAGTCAAAGGTGAGTCCCGGTCACCGTTCCGGTTCTTGGATCCGTTAGATCCCACCACTGTCTAAAGGGACCCACATCGCCACCCTCCCCCTGCCCCATTACACCCTGCCCCACCCTACTCCTACCACCCTGCCAGTCTGTGTAGAGCTTATCTGCTCCAGCACACACTAGTTTTTCACAGTAGGCCAGCATAGGTCATTAGCATGACTGATGCATCAAAGGGTGCAGTCCTAACCAACATTCCAGCACTGACATAGCTGTGCCAATGGGGCATGTGCTGCATCCTGCAGTGGAGTAGTAGTAACTGAGGCCTTCTCAAGGTAAGGGAATGTTTGTTCCCTTACCTCAGAGCTGCATTGCCCTTATCCCGTTGCTGGAAAGTTGGTTAGGATTGTGCCCTGCGTTAGTGCATGAGGTAGGTAGAGCCTTTAAATATCCATCCATCCATCCATCATCCATCCATCTGAAACAGCCAATCCAACACCATGTCTTGATAAGGCACTGCCTGATATCACTCCCCCCTACTGAGAAAAAAAAATCAGTTCCTTGCTTCAGTTCCTTCCCTAAAACAGGGCTTGCTTGTCATGCTGATATGTCCCAGCATACCCTGCACATTCAGTTTTACTTCAGGGAACGGTAAGGAAGGAGCTAGGTAATCCAATATCTAAGCTAGGTAGGTGAATACCTGCATTCTGAAGACGTACAATCCAGGAACAATTCAACCAGGGTCAACTGTAGCAGCGATGGGGCCCAATGTGGGGCATTCCTGGGGGCCCCCCAACCCTCCCTGTGGGGATCCCCACTCGCCAAGAAGAGCTCTGTCCGTGCCACGTGCAAAGCATGGCATGTGGAAGTGGTTGGTGGTGATATCATAACATCACCACCAACGGCTTCCAGGTGGCCCATTTTGGGCTGTTCAGAGGCAGAGGCAGGTGGAGAGACCAAGGTAAAGCTGCTCTGCTCGCCCCACTAACTTACAGCCCATAGAGATCCCAGCTGCAGCCACAGGCAATATGCTCACCCTGCTAGTGCGGGACCCCCTGATGCGCGGGGCCCGATGTGACGACATTGGTCACATTGACTTAAAGCTGGCCCTGACCATGCGATCTGCTGTTTGTATAATGTAGGTTGGTCCTGGGTCATTGTTCACATTTATATACCAGCCTTCCCCCAAGGAGGCAGTGTACAGGGCTCCTCCCCCTCTTTTTATCCTCACAATAACCCTTGTATGATCATAAGAACATAAGAAGAGCCCCACTGGATCAGGCCAAAGGCCCACCTAGCCTAGCTTCCTGTACGTCACAGTGGCCCACCCCAATGCTTCTAGGAGCACACAAGGCAACTAGGTACCTGCATCTCATTGCCAATCCCCTGCATCTGGCATTCTGAGGTAGCTTACTTCTAAAGTATGGATGTTGCACTACCCATCATGGACTGTAGCCTGGGATTGGACGTTTCCTCCAAAAATCTGTTTGGTCTCCTTTTAAAGGCACCCAGGTCTTATGCCATCACCACCTCCTCTAGCAAGGAATTCCAGTTTAATTACCCCCTGTGCAAAAAAAAAAAGGTATTTCCTTTCATCGGTTCTCACTCTCCCAACACTAAGTTTTAGTGGCTGTCCCCTGGTTCTGGTATTGTGAGAGATGATGGCTGAGCAGGGCTTTGAAGCCAAGTCTTTCTGGCCCCCATCTAGCACTCTAACCATGACACCACAGGTGGGTGTTTAACAGCGATGGTATCTGGTAATGAAGATCCGGAACGCTGGGCAGGACTTACATGTGATTGGCAGCCCGTCCGTTCCGTTCCGCCGCCTGCCCGCCCGCCGCGTGGGCTGCCCTGGCCTCGGAGGGAGCGCCTGCTCACCGGGGGAGGACAGGTGGGGGCGCGCCGGGTGCCTGGGTGAGCAGCGGTGGGGCACACCAACCGGGGGCAGCCTGCGTGGTGGGCAGGCAGGCAGCGGAACGGAAAGGGCGGGCTGCCAATCACACGTAAGTCCCGCCCAGCGTTCCGGATCTTCATTACCAGATACCATCGCTGGTGTTTAATGTAGACATAGCACAGACCTAATACATGTATCACTCACAAATCCTGCATGGTCAGGAGAACTTCCATTTCAGAGGCAAAGCAAAAGAGATGCCCTTTGCTTTTGACCAAGCTGCTCAGAACATATTTGAGTCACTTCCATGGCTTTTCCTACCCTCCCATATCCAGCTGCTTGGAGAGAAGCCTCTGAGCTCGGCGACGGCAGTTTTCCTCCAGTCATCCACGTCAGATTAAATGCACCTTGAGGGTTAGGTTAACCTTGTTAAACCAGCTTGCCTTTACTGATTGGTGAATTAATATTAAAACGACATGAAATGTGAACACTGGAATACAGTCCAACTCCTCCGTAGACTGCTGGAAAGTAGAAAAACAAAACCTACTGCACGCCTATCGTGAGCTCGATACGTTGCAGGGCTAATTAGTCGCCTGGCACTCCCTTGCCATTATCTTCCGCTAATGTTGCCAGGGAACTGATATGAAGCCATTTGGCTCATTATCAAGAAGGGATTGGAAAGGGGAATTGTGGGGTGTTGTACAAACATAGGCCCAGAAAAACCCTCTATCCATTATTCTTTTGTCCAAAGGCCAGTTTATTAAAATGAGAATCATAATTCAGGGCAACTGACACAAGAGAGCACAGTGGGCTTGCCTTTGGGGAATTTTGATTTAAACAGGGAGCTAATCCATTTATGCCCTTCCTAGGGGTCTTATTCGTTGGGAGCATTCATCTAAACATCTGAAGGGTGAATGCTCCCATTCATCTACAAATATGAAGCGTGAATGTGACAAACAAGCATTTTGGAAACACAGGTATCATCCTAGTGAGATTGTGTATGTCTAGGACCAACGCTATTCTTTGTAGCAACATCTATGTTTGTTGCTCTGCAATGTACGAAACATCCCAGGAATTCTATCATAGATCAGCCAAATGGGGCTCATTTAGATGGTAGTCTATGGACTGCTTCACACCTAAGTATGTATTTAAAAGCTCAATCCTAACCTGGAGTTAGGCCCATACAATTAGGCCAGCAAAGTTTGGCCGGCACAAGGGACACCGTAAAGTATGTTTGGATCACTCTTGGAGTCAGAGAGGCCAGCACACAGACGTGCACCATCCTCCCTCAATCCAAGAGTGGTCCAAACGCGCTTTATGGTGTCGCTTGTGCTGGCCAAACTTTGCTGGCCTAACTCCAGGTTAGGATTGCACTATAAAACGTATTGTATGAATGTGGCGACTGCACACTTGGAAACAAATGTATCTTACGGGTACAATCATCAGAGAAACAGGATTGGCTGTGACTCTCTGTCACTCATCTGACCTCTCGGTTAGCAAACCTGGGTCTGCTACCATGTAATGTGTGAAGTGGTCCTATAAAGTCTGGTTTAAAGTCCCAAATCCCAACAGCCTTGTTGATAGCATTGTCCATTCCCTTTGTTTGCCTTTAGTCAATTCACACATGTGATGTCCCAACAGTGTTTACTTCATAGAGAGTGGCATTTGGAGGAACAAATGTCATTAAGAGCAAAGGAGGAATGTATATCTGCCAGCACACCATGGACATGCACCAGGGAGAAGGAAAACACGGAGCCCTCATCAACTTCTCCCAGCTGTCCAAGCCAAAAGATATTGCTTGAGTTGCGGAATGACAACTTTCTATGCCTGAGAGCACTAATGGGAAAAAGCATTGATCAAAGTCAACATTTTTGAGCCTAAAGAGCTGGCCCATTCCATTCCCCCTCCCCATTAAAAAACAACATGGGCCAGAGGATGTGGGAGTGTGCGGAGGGGGTTAGAGGAAGAAAATTAAAACAATCAATGGTGAAGTTCTCCCTGCCCTTTAAGAGGGCAACAAGGGCCCTGAAAAGGTTAATGAATTTAGATTTCCATAGGACCAAACCAAGAGAATACTGTGATGTTTGGACAAAGCAGAAAATCGAAGGGAAGTCCTTACACACATCCATCTGCCTAGCCCAGAGGTCTCCAAACTTTTCAGGATGAGGGCCACATCATAAAGAGTTCAGTTTTATGAATGAATGGATGGATGAAATTTAAATGAATAAATAAGTTTTACTTGGATCTTTTTTGTAACCAGCTTCAGAACAAAAGTGAAATGTGACATTCACAAAGAAACAATACCATGCTTAAACAGAAATGACATATAAAGAGTAAAAACGTGGAATATTTTTAGTTGCTGTGGGTCGGATAACATCTCATGGTGGGCCGGATTTGGCCAGATTTGTAGACCCCTGATAAAGCCCAGTGGCTCCCAAACTGTGAGCTGTGGTTCTCCTGGGAGCCGCAGAAACCAGCCAGGGAAGCTGCAGAATCCTAGCAAAAAACCCACTGCCCTATACCACATATAGGATTGTAGCCCTAATGGGGAGCCAGGGCAAATGACCCAGGATGCCAAAGGCAGATGCCAATCAATAATGTTTGGGAACCACTAATCTAGCCCTGGTCTTGCTACCCACATGCATCTAGCAGGCCCCTAACCAGGGTACGACAGAAAAAGCACTCCTGTTACTTCATAACTGCCTCTGCACATGGAGGTTCCACATAGGTTTACCAGAATGACCAGGAAGGCTCCTTACAGTATGTTGGCTTCATTGAAATGAATGGAAACGGCACTCCAGGCCTTCTGCACAAACCGTATTCCTTTCAATGAGGTTTGCACGCTTGAACTTCTTGGTGGGTTCCACTCTGTGTCTCCAACTGTTCTCCATTCCACTTAGGGCGCAATCCTAACCTGGAGTTAGGCCAGCACAGTTTGGCCAGCACAAGGGACACCATAAAGTTTGCTTGGACCACGCTTGGAGTCAGAGAGGCCAGCACACAAATGCCCACCGTCCTCCCTCACTCCGAGAGTGGTCCAAATGCACTTTCTGGTGTTCCTTGTGCCGGCCAAACTTTGCTGACCTAACCGTGATGGCCTAACTCCTGGTTAGGATTGTTCCCTTAATGTCACCCAAAAGTTTCATCTGGTCTGCTTTGAAGACCACCTGGAACAGTAGATGCAGAAATGAGGCTTGCTGTCACATGAACAGACTGAAATCATGGGCTGTGTGCTAAGAAAGTTTGGATTGTGAAGTCCCATTGACATTAACATGCCTTGAGTCACCCACAACTAACTTGTTTTATTGATTTCTCTGGAACTTAGTCATGAGTCACGTTCATATCAAATTCCTGTTAATTATGACATAAACCCAGGTTGTTCTAGTGCCTTTCAGTGGTGAATCAAAGTTCACTCCTACACGCTAAAATACATTCACTCCCTTGATTTACAGACCTTATCAAGATTGCTGGTCACCTCTGAGAAACCCTGGGCTCCTACTGAAAGCAAACTCAAGAGGAAGAGAAAAGAAACTCTTGCCAGGTAAATTGACTGCTATTCTGGTTGAACTTTATCATTTATTTTTATGATTGCTGTAAAGCATTTCAGGGAAACGCTGAGAAAACCTTTCTGGAAGTATAGACATCTTTAACCCTGTACAGCCATCTGAAGCCAATTTGATTTGGATCAATGCTTAACTTTCAAAAGAGAAAAGGGGAGAGGGCCTTATGCACCCCTCTCCTCTTCCTGAGTTGGAAGCCCTAATTGCAGACTGGCATTAGCAGGAAGCACATGCTCAGAGGCAATCTTGTCATCTGGTGTGAAAGTGGAGGAATGCTCCAGTGATGTCATTCAGGGGGAACGGACCAGAACGGGCGTTCCGGATCCTAACGGGCTCCATGGCTGGTTCCGGGTTCCCAACAAGTGCCAATCAAAAGTGAGTTCCTGCTCCTAAATCATTTGAATGACCCCACTGGAATGCTCTGAATACAACAAAGGCCTTCAGTAAGGGGAGCAGAAAATCATGCTGTTAATAATGGCTTGTAAATAATGTTTTCGTCTTGGTTTATGCTACTAGTGTGTTTCTGCCATTGTGACTTCCTTCCACAAATGATTCTCCTGGGACAATAACAAAATATGCTGTTGACATGTGAAAGATAGAAAAGATAGTTTGTATGTTTTGTTTTTAAATCAGGGTATGTGCACACCCAACGCGTGCAGTAGTCTTATGATGGTAAATGCTGTAGGGTAGCATGTGACCCCTTTGAAACTGTTTGATGTGACCTCTTTGAAACTGGCAAGGAAGGTGGAAGGCTAGGACCCTGGGGAATCCAAAGTCTCTTCTGACCCATTGGTATGTAGAGCAGGACTGTGGCTAAAACACATTTCAAAAGGATTCAAATTCTGACCAGTTTGCCCAGTTTGGATTTTAATGAGGAAATTCCTCCACCAAATTTTGCAATTGTTAATTCTGCTATCACAGTTTGGCTGGTTTGGAAAGGTTTTTATTTCCTCGTGTGCTAATTACTTGAATCGATGTTGAAAATGTGCTAAACGTGATTGCAAAGCAGTTGCAATACTGTCCAGGACAGTGCTACTGTCTAGCTACTGTCTAGGACAAATATTTTAGCACCAGGACCCAATTTTTTAAACCACACTCTATTGGAACTTTTAAAACAGACTTTTAAAACAAGGAGATTTAAAAAGAGATTTTATATAAACCAGAAAAAAAGACTCTCAAACATTTATCTCTCTATATTTACATGCTTACCAACTGCAGGAGCTCAGTTCTCTGAGGGCAGTTAGCAGATTCCTTGCAAACTGCAGGAGCTGAGCTTGAAGTGGCTACCTAATCTTTCCATCACCCTTTGGCAAACCCACCCCTGGGTTCTGACCTGTAGTTTGGGAACCACTGGTCTAGGACAAGTTGTGCATCATAGGATCTTGCTACATGGAGATCCTGTCAAATGCTAAATGCCACTGCAGTGTCATCCGAAAAGTATTTAAGCGGGTGTGCAGAAACATTTAGTCACATTTCCAGCCACCCCCACCTACAGTTGTCTGAAACCCTCAATGGGGCCAGTAGCCCATGAATATAGTACAGTGACATTTCTAATGCTTTGGCGGCATTAAAACATAGCAGCCTCCATAAGGCTATAATTTGATGCTAAATTTAAAAGCACTGCCAGACTACCACGTATGATCTCGCACAAGATTGCCCTCCTTTTCCCAACCGTCTCTGCAGAGGTGGACCGTCTGTGGGGCTACGTGTGGCAGCTGCCTGGGGCACCATTTGTAGATGGGTGCTGGTGCTACCATGTGTAGTTGCCCCCCCCGTATCTGGTTCATACCTAAATGGAGCTATTATGGATGCTGGGGATGTGGCGGGGTAGTGCAGGGGGCGGGGCTATGGTATTAGGGGCGTGGTGATGCAATCATGATGTCACCCATCCCAGGAGCCGTTAAAGCCTGTGATGGCTCTGTGGGCACAATCCTAACCTGGAGTTAAGCCGGCACAGTTAGGCCAGCAAAGTTTGGCTGGCTCAAAGGCAGTAGGGTTGTCATTCAGCCGGAACACTGGGCGGGAGGAACGGGTGAGCGGCAGCCCGCCTGTTGCGTTCCGGTCCGTTTCGCCGTCTTCCCGGGGGCGGGGAAGATGGTGAAACGGACCG
>JAJKFI010000020.1:11658919-11704689 GCA_029204185.1 Lerista edwardsae | reverse complement strand
ATGCATTACCCGTGCACACCATTAAATAGTAAATTAAAACCAAATACAACAGTTTTTGTAGATTTGAGGTTTTTGTTTTACGAAAATGAGAAGCGCAGAAAGCAGTATTACGCCTTTTTATTTTGTTATCACCATGTCCAATCACCTCTGTGCATCCAGTATTAACAGCAAGAGAGACGGAGGGGGGTTGGACTGATGGACGGGGACCCTAACCCACCAACGTATTGGTGTTTGCTTCCCGGCACTCTAACCCGCAGTTTCCTTGATAGGAGCAGAACTGAAATGACAAGCCACAGCCCTGGGTGGTGTTAACAAGTGGCCATACCATTAATACTTTCTACCGCTAACATTTACTTTCGGTGTCTAGCAGACTTCCAGGAAGATTCTTTTTTTCTGCCTATGTGGAAGGAAGGACAAGAAAGAGGGCAATTCTTGAAAAAGCATTGCCACTGTCTGCTTTAAGGGAAATCAGGGCACGCTTAGCTCTCAGCCTCTCAACTATGTGGAGGCTGTTCTCCTTTGTGTCCTCTCCTGTGTACAGATTCTGATTTTTTAAAAAAATCTTTCTCCTCTCCTTCTGCTATATTTAATTTCTAGTCTACCTTTCAACCAAATCGGTCCTCAGTGCAGCTGACCAAGTCTACGGCTGTGTTTTGCTGTGCCACGCACATCCTACAAACAGACACGGTACCAAATTACTGAACTTTTGGAGCAGAGTGTTCCAGAATAACCGACACTTGGGCATCACTTAAAAAAAACAAAACTTCATTTGGCATAGACAGGGCTGCTCTGCTGACTTTAAGGCAGCACCAGAAACAAAGAAACTGAATCAGTGCCTGGAAACAGGGCAGTGGGTTAGAAAGGAGAAGGCAAAATCAAAGATGACAAGGAAAGGGTTTAATTACACATCTGTGTTGGTTAAGTACACACTGGGTTAAACTACCTGTTCAGGCAGCAAGAGGTGTTAGCGTTTACGATTGATGGTATTCGCATTAACTTGTCCTGGACTTTAGTTCTAGCTACGCACCAAATGTGGGTCATATCAGTTTTGTTTCTGCTATGGAGCTATTAGAAATCAGCCTTCAGGCCAGCCAGTAACTAACCTGTGTGGGTCCTTAGGTGGGCTTTCAGATGGGAGGACTTGCCATAAACCTTTTCACATCCCACGTAGTGGCACTTATGCTTTTTCAGAGGTAATTCAGGGTCAGGCCGGCTTCTCCCTCGCCTGCTCCTTTGTTTGGGGCTTGGCTCGTTCATTGCCACCAAGCCGGTAGGTGTGGCTGCTTTCCCTTCTCCACATTTGCCAGCTGGCGAGATACTTTCTTCCCCAAACTCCTTGCGAGAAAGAGAGGGGTTTGGTTCCTCCCCTCCTTCGACACACACAGTCTTGTCCACCTGGATCAAGGAAGGATTTGAGACATGCTGGTTTAAGTCCGCTAAAATGCTGGCCACGACGTACGTGGAAGATCCACCTCCACCGTCTCTTCCAAGGTCTTTTGCTTCGTGTTTCTGGTCTCGAGTTGAGATGGCCAGGGGTGAAGCCCCCCCAACAGGTTGAGGAGCCACTTCCCCCGAGGGGCTGTGGATTACGGCACAACTGGCCATCGAGACAAGGCACTCGGCGGCAATGTAGGCGGCTGTGGCCATCTTGCACACCACTTGTGGTGTATCAGTCGGCGGCAGTCTTTCCTGTGGTGGGCACTTAGAAAAATAAATTGCACCTGTAAGACTCCTGCACACGTCCACCCACTTCTGCAGAAATGATGGAGACGGGGTTTCACGGCGACCGGAGAAGAACTTTGTTTGGAAGAGTCACACCCAATTTCTCTCTTTCTCAGGAGCAAAGACATCCAATGCAAGACTCAAGCAAAACCAATCCCGTCCAGTACAGCTTGTGGCTTGGCACAGAATTAATGAAGGTCCACGGTAACCAGCCGGCAGCCCCTCCAGCTTTTCCATGACATTCTGACGGCAGAACCAAGCGTGTCCGTTATTGCTCCTTGGGTTGTCTCAGACCCCTGGGGGGTGTGGCTTTGCCAAACATCTGGCCATGATGTCACAGAGAAGCCACATCTTGGGCTGATCAGGTCAGCCGCAGAGAGAGAGAGAGAGACTTCAGCTGCTGCTGCTGCTGAAGGAGCTGCTTCTGCTGTTGCTGCTTCAGCTGCCACGAAAGGAGAGAGGCGGCAGCAGCACTGTGTACAGACAGCAATGTGGCTGTGAGCTTGGGCTTGGCAGGAGCCTAAGAGCAAGTCAAACGAAAGGAAGGAACTGATTGGCTCGGCCTGGGCCAATCAAAACAATGTGCAAATTTCCACAGGCTAATGAATGTCTTTTTCCTGTATGACCCAACAGAAGGCAAGAAATTCAAGATTACTCCTTGGCTGTCTTTGGATGAAAAACAAAATCTCTCTTTTGCAGAAGGAAGCTGCTTTTACTTTGATCGTGACAATGCAAAGCTGTAAAAGTGCAGCTGGAAAGCTCTCATCCAGGCGCATGTTTCATGCCCAAGGTAATGTATGATGCAATTTCATGGTGGACTCGTTAACCCCGGGTTTGTTTTCAGACACATTCCTTCTGCAGCACCTTAACAACTCCAGGGCACAATACAGTAAAAGCTGTTTACTAGGAAAGGGCAAGCTAACAGGCCAGGAATTCTCCAAGGCACACACTGGGCCCAGCATTTGCAATGGAAAGGTGACACTTGTAACGCCGAGCCAGGAATGTTTCACAACGTTGTGGAATACAAATTAACTCAGTGCAAGAAACCGGCCTCTCAAGGGTGAAGCAGAGACATAACACACAAGAGACCTGTTGTAAATTAACTATGTTAAAAGCCAACCCTACCAAATCCTGTTGTCTGCTGGCTGTCAATCATCTATAGCACAGTCACGCTTAAGCCCCAATGGCACTTCAATCAAACTTTTAAAGTGCAGTAGTGTGTTGGATTCTTGGGTACTTTTGTGATCAGTGTGAAAATTGTGCACACATTCATGGCTTTGGTGGATGATAACATGGACAGACAAAGGCATCAAAAATTACTCAAATCATTTTGGCTTCTTTCAAAATACCTACATTTAGGCAAAAAAAAAAAAATTCAGGCATGTCTCAATTCAGCAAGCAATGGGCCACACACCGAACGTTTGTGTAAATCAGGCCTACTTTTCTCACTCCTTGGAGCACACAGCCCTCTCAGTGTTAACTTGATGAAAGGAGCACAATGTAAGGGTTGAGGGAAACACAGACCTTGTAATTTGAAACGCCACTGCAATTTACGAATCCATTCAAGCTGACTGATCTATGCACCCAGAGTTGTTCAGAACCTCGGCAGGGCCAAGCTTAATCCTAGCTTCCTTGTACCGATTGATTACACTCATTAGCGCATGCGATGGCGACGGGATCACAAAGAAAGAACATATAAAGGCAAAGTTATGAAGAGGGGTGGAGGGTGATCAGTAATGCTGTTTCGAGGAGCCCTACAAACAGTCCCTACTGTAAAAATTTATATGAAAAATGAGCATTTTCTATGCAAACGTTTCCATGTACAATATTGATGTTATAAGACACTCTAGTGTTAACTGTTGGGTTAATTTACCTATCACAGCGCAATCCTATGCATGTTTATTCATAAGTACGCCTCACTGAGAGTGCAATCCTAAACTGGAGTTAGGCCGGCATAAACTAAGCCAGCAAAGTTTGGCCAGCACAAAGGCCATTGTAAAGCGTGTTTGGACCACTCTTGGAGTCAGGGAGGATAGCGCACGTCTGTGTGCTGGCCTCTCTGACTCCGAGAGTGGTCCAAACATCCTTTATTGTGGCCCTTGTGCTGGCCAAACTTTGCTGTCTTAGTTTATGCCGGCCTAACTCCAGTTTAGGATTGCGCTTAGTTTATGCTGGCCTAAGATTGCGCCCTGAGTTCAATCGGATTTACTTCCAGTTAAGTGCCTGTAGGATAGCAGCCTTAGAAAGAGTTCTTCCTCTGTCTTAGATTAGCTAAAACCTAGATTACTTATTAAATTCTCCTTATGCCCTCTAACCATATCCCACCCTCTTGCCAGCCAAAGTCTCTTTCCTATGTCCTGTCTACAGCCCACACATTCCTAAAATGCCAATGACTTGGCCTTGTTTCCGTAACCCACAGCAATCAGTGCCTTCTCTGGCCAAAACTAGTCGCATGAGCAGGACTTTACTCTTATTGGCAGCACCAATCATAATATTCCCCCTCCCCCCACCCCACTTGTGTGACATTGTCACTTGGAGCACTGGCTGTGTGTACATAAGCTTCAGATTGGCATGCTCATTTTAAGGCCTGTTGCTACCTATTCACAGTTGTCTGAGGGGAAAGAGACTTCCTATACCAGGATTCCCAACCTTTTTTGCACCAGGACCCTCTATTTAGGTACAACAATTTGTCAGAACCCCCCTGAAACCAAGGGCAGGAAGTGAAGTCATTACGCAGGAAATAGGAAGTGACACTATGCTGGCAGGGCCAGAAATTAGGCATTAAATAGGGTTACCAGATACCAGCTGGGACAGTGCCTATGCCTTTAACCTTTGTATAGAAGAGGGGATTTTGGCAGGGGCAGCTTTTGAAACCCCTCCAATGATTAACGACATCTGCCCAAATTCCCTGTCCTATACAATGGTTAAAGGCATAGGCACTCTGTCCCAGTAGGTATCTGGTAACCCTAGCATTAAAGAGGAAGTGATTGTTGTTAATAAAACACACTCAAAAGTCAAAAGCACTCCAAATCCTTTTTTAGAATGTTCTGAATTCTTTGTTTCGAGTTTGGCCGGCACAGTTAAGCCAGCAAAGTTTGGCCGGCACAAGAGACACCGTAAAATATGTTTGGACCACTCTTGGAGTCAGAGAGGCCAGCATACAGACGTGCGCAGTGGTGTTATCCTACCGGTACGCTGGGCGGGACGTCCGGGTGATCGGCAGCCCGCCCGTCGCGTACCGCAGCGTTACGCCGTTTGCGTAACGTACGCAAGCGGCGTAACCGGTTACACAAACGGAGTAACGCTGCAGTACGTGATGGGCGGGCTGCCGATCACCCGGACGTCCTGCCCAGCGTACCGGTAGGATAACACCACTGGACGTGCGCCATTCCCCCTGACTCCAAGAGTGATCCAAATGTGCTTTACGGTGGCCCTTGTGCTGGCCAAACTTCGCTGGCCTAGCTGTGCCGGCCTAACTCCAGGTTAGGATTGCACTGTGGGTGACGTTTGAGGTTTTCCAAGCATCCAAAATGGTAGTGCCAGCTTTTCAAGATGACGGTACCAAGCTCTCCACAACCTCCTGAAAATGGGCTTGCGAAACCAAACCAATTTTCAGGAGGTTACGGAGAGCTTGGCGCCGCCATCTTGAAAAGCTGGCACCACCGTTTCGAACGCTTGGAAGAAAAACGTCACTCACAGTGCAATCATAACTTGGAGTTAGGCTGGTCCAGTCCACACACTGCTCCCCTTCCCCATTTGCTCAAGGTGAGCAGGAAGAAGACCCAGGCAGTAGCAGCTGCTTGGTGAGGGAGCATGCTGGGTCATGCTCCAATGTTCTGGGTCATTTTAAACCAGATCTGCTGGGTGGTGAGGCGTTTGCTCCCAGTGCAGCTGAAATTATTGGTGAGAGAAAGGAGTGGGTGGCTCTGCAGCTTAGTTCAGCTTGGCTCCCTCCCCACAGCCAACCGAGTTGGGGGAGAAGCAGTGTGTGGGCACGCATTAATGCATACACATTTTTTATTTGGAGAAGAGAAAGGTCGCATTTTGTGGCTGGCTTGAGCAACAACAACGCAGCACTGATCAGGATTGGTGGTAGTGCAGGAAGTATCTCTAACCCCTGCTAACTGGGCAAGAGGCACTTTTTCAAGTGGTGTCCTCTTATATTTAGCAGGGGGAGAGCAATTGTCCCTCTTCACCCCAGCACAGTGTCTTTCTCGTGGCTGTTGCTGGGGGTGTTCTCCATTCTTTTAGATTGTGAGCCCTTTTGGGACAGGGAGCCATTTAACTTTAATGTTATTATTTGCCTGTAAACTGCTTTGTGAACTTTGTGTTGAAAAGCGGTATATAAATACTATTGATTGATTGATTGATTGATTGATTGATTGATTGATTGATTGATTGATTGATTGATTGATTGATGCTGCCAAGCCAGGTGGAACAGTGGCAATGGGCTGACAATGGACACTTTCATGCCCACCAAGGGAAGCATGAAGAAATAATGTTGTGGGCTCATGTTCTTCAGCAATAAAAAGATGCTCCAAAATAACACGTCTGAGACCGACTGAGGGCACAATCCTAACCTGGAATTAGGCCAGCACAGTTAGGCCAGCCATGTTTGGCTGGCACAAGGGCCACCAAATGCTTTTGGACCATTCTCAGAGTCAGGGAGGATGGCGCACGTCTGTGCGCTGGTCTCTCTGAGAGTGGTCCAAACATACTTTACGGTGTCCCTTGTGCTGGCCAAACATTGCTGGCCTCATTGTGCCGGCCTAACTCCAGGTTAAGATTGCGCTCTGTATTTCACGGAAAGCAGAATTTCAAGGTTGATTTGGAGATTGCAAAATATCTCAAGAACTTGGAAGGAAACAGAATTGCACTGCAATTAGCTGCGCAATTGAAATCCACTGTAATTAGCGAAACAGTAGGGTGGGGTCATGCCGACCCTGACATTGCTATTTTCATTTAGAACAAAATGTCAAGGCAAATTTGGAACTACTTGTGAGACACTCTGGAAAGAAGCGAAGACTAATTTTGACAAGATCGGTTTTGACGAAATCAATGATATTTTTGGGATGTTCTGCACGTTGCTCAATTCCTAGAAAGGTTTATAGTGCTTTTCATTTGTATTGCATCAGCCAGTGCAGACCAGCAGTTAGACTGTTGTACAGAGACTATGGAGAAATGGTGTCCTCACCTTGCTGTGATGCTCACTGGGTGACCTCACTGGGTGCTCACTGGGCAAGTCATACCCTCTTAACCTAACCTACCTCATAGGGTTGTTGTGAGTATAAAAGTGAGGGTGAACCATGTTCACCACCCTGAGTTTTAAAGAGGAGGTGTGGTATATGATTGAGACATACAAAATTATGCATGGAAGGGATAAAAGTCGATAAAGCGATGTTCTTTTCCCTCTCTCAAAACACCAGAACCAGGTGGCATCCACTAAAACTGAGGGTTGGGAGAGTTAAAACAGATAAAAGGAAGTACTTTTTTACCGAGCGGGTAGTTAATCTGTGGAACTCTTTGCCACAGGAGGTGGTGATGGCATCTGGTCTTGATGCCTTTAAGAGGGGATTGGACGGATTTCTGGAGGAAAGGTCCATCGTGGGCTATAGGCCATGATGGATTGTGCAACCTCCTTACAAAGGTGGTGGGCTACTTCAGAGTACCGGGTGCAAGGGAGTGGCAGCAGGATGCAAGCATCTTGTTGTCTCATGCCTCCCTGGGGCACCTGGTGGACCTCTGTGAGACACAGGAAGCTGGACTAGATGGGCCTTCGGCCTGATCCAGCAGGGCTCTTATTATGTTCTTATATATGAACAGCTAGCCTATGGTAACCATGGCAGACATGGTAGCAGCTCAAAACAGTGGCTTGAAAAATCCTGAATCAAGGAAAATCAATATAGTAAATCCTCTTTATATGTGACCTCGCTATCTGTGAGGGGCAGAATTGCTACTTTCCTCGTTATCTGCGCTTGTGTCCTCGTTATCCACTATGCAGAGATCTTTCCAAGTCTGCAGGGACCTTCAGAATGGCACCCGCGGCCAGCACGGACCCCTTCAAAATGTCTGGCAGATGCATCCACCAGCCATGTTTAAAGGGTCCGCACTGGTCGCAGGCGCCATTCTGAAGGTCCCTAAAGCCTCTGGAAGGTCGCTGCAGCATTCCGAGATCTTTTGGCACTTCCTGCTGCACTCTGCTGGCTTCCTGAGGGTCTCTGCTGGATTCTTCTGATGGAAGGAAAGGTACCCCTTGCACCTAGGATCAAGGCAGAGCATCCAGCAGAGACCCTCAGGAAGCCAGCAGAGCAAGGACACACATAGGATCAATGGCCCATTAAGTGTGAATTCATTGTCTGTGAGGATTTTCAGGCACCAACCCTAGCGGATAATGAGGATTGACTGCATCATAAAAGGGAAAGGAGATAAGAATTTGGGGGCTGGTCCATTCACTCCAGTTGTCAAGGACACACGGTCCATTCACAAGGAAAACCCAGGTCTCCCTTTGCCCTTGGGCTGCCACACATCGTGTCTCTGCTTCCTAACACACCCTTCCCTTGCACCACACCTATAAAACCACTTGTTTGTGGAACTCCCAAGAGCATTTCATGCATTTCTCTTTCCTGTGCTTTGTTGTTTGCCATTCCTCGGCAACTTGCTATAGTCCAGAGCTGCAAAGAAAACCACATATTAATGAGACCCAGTGTGTGGTCCAGTTTCGATGGTACCCGTCGGGGGTGGAGAGAAGGCATGATTCAAACTGCAACTCAGGAGCAGCTTCCCAGGACTGAGGGCTCGCTTTTTCCCAGTCTCAGTTTTCCCCACCTATAAAATGGACATAATTGGGTTGAATGAGGTGAAAAAGTAGCAAACAAATGTTCCTTCACCCATAGGAGACCTCTGCAAGCCCCCTCCCTTACAGGCAGCAGCAGTAGCCGTTTTGGCATTACAGCATCAGCAGTGGGGGAAATAATTGGATTGGGTCATTACATACTCACAATCCAGTCCTATTGGGCTTATCACCTGTGCTCTGGGCTCACTGCTGGCTCTGAGTGTCCTAACAAGTGCTGTATGGCAGTGGGTCCGCTGTATGGGTGGAAAGACCAGCGCCAGTAGGTGGTGGGCCTCAGCACCAGGACAAGCTCCCGATTGGCAGCAAGGCTGCTTGGGATGGGGGGTGGGGTAAGCAGAGCAAGGCAGGGAGGGGCAAAACTGTGCGGGAGGAGGGAAGATTGCTGGGAGGTAGAGTCTGGAGCAGGTTTTGCTGCAGAGTCTTATACCCTCTTCCGAATCAAAAAGCCCAACATAGGTCTCCTCAGTTCTAAAGGTAAAGGTTTCCCCACAACCGAATGGTCTTGTCGTGACCGACTGTAGGGGGCGGTGCTCATCTCCATTTCTAAGCCTGTAGAGCCGGCGTTTTGTCCGAGGACAAGCTTCTGTGGTCATGTGGCCGGCATGACTCTACGCCGTGGCGCACGGAACGCCAGTCCCTTCCCACCAAAGTGGTCCCTATTTATCTACTTGCATTTAGGTGCTTTCGAACTGCTAGGTTGGCAGGAGCTGGGACAAGCCACGGGAGCTCACTCGGTCGCGCAGTCTTGAACTCCCAACCTTCCGGTCGGAAAGCCCAGCAGCAGCGGTTTAACCCGCTGCGCCACCACGTCCCTTCTCCTCAGTTCTGCACCCACTCAATAGTGAGTGCCGATCATAGTAGACTCACTGGACTGGTTGCTCAACACGGGGTAAGGGAACATTTGTTCCTTTCCCCAAGGAGACCTCTGGCTGCTTCCCTCTTCCCACAGGATACAGCAGCTGCCATTTTGGAGCCACTGCAACCCTGGGCGCTTTGAGTCCTTAGGAACTCATCTCTCTTCCCTTGAGAATTATCTAATGCGTCTTGGGATAAACTGTGACTGAGGGCGCAGTCCTAAGCTGCGCTGGAACGGGCAGGCTGTCAGGCCTGCACTGCATCCCGTGCAGCTTGGTAGCAGGCTGGAGCCTCCACGGGGAAAGGGCAGGTTTGCGCCCTTACCCCAGGGTTTAGCAGGTGCGGAGCCAAAGATGCCGCACAGCCTGAATCGGGGAGATGCAGCCTGGGGAGGGGAGCTCCCCTCCCCAGGCCCACACGCCTGCTGGCCCACCCACCACACACCCAGAAATGCCCCTGTGCCAACCAAACTCAGCTGGCTCAGGAGCATCACACGGCTGGCTTCGACTGGCGCTATAGGGCCAATGCTGCTGCCAGCATTAGTCCAGCGGCAGCAGTGAGGGTGCTGGTCAGCGCTCTCGCACCTGCGCAGCTGCTGTTGGGCCAACGCTATCAGCTTGTCTTGGCCAAACATAGAGCCTTGGATTGCATCCTGAATCCCACTTTCTTGAAATTTTGGTGTAAGCCCTCTTTTTTTTTTTTTAACTGCAAGTTGTTATCCTGATTTACAGCACAATCCTAGAGGGGGCAGAGTGCTGACGCAACGTTGCATCAGCGCTCCGCCATTAGCGCCGCTGCGGGAGCGCCTAGCAGCACCCCCATGTCGGCGCTAAAGCAACAGGACCAGTGCTGGTAGCAGCGCCGGTCTTGTTGCTTCCCGTATTGGGATGGGGATTGGGGGGAGGTGGAGGCGGGACTTGGGCGGGACCTGGGTGGGCTTGGGAGGTCTTCGGTCAGTGCAAGGGAGGTGCTCCGTTGGCGCTCTGAAGCCGATGCTGCGAGAAGCATTGGCTTCAGAACTGGAGTGCCGACACAGGGGTGCTGCTCAGCGTCCGCATGCTGGCACTCCGCCCCTTGCGTCGATGCGATGATGTCACCTGACACAAGCGGCACACTAGGATTGCACTGCCTGAGCTGAAGCCTATCCAGACTTATTCTCAGTGGGCGGCCAGTCATGGAGTCTTCCTCGAGGTAAGGGAATGTTTGTTTGCTTACCTCAGGGCTGCATTGGTACTGGAAAGTAGGATAGAATTGGGCCCTGAGTCAAGGACTCTGCCTAGATCAATGATGGCGAACTTATGACAAGCGTGTCAAAGCCGACACACCACAACGTTTGGGGTGACACGCCAGCATTCACCAATGCCTGACAAAACCTGCGTTTGTTTTACTCATTTTTCATTTTTGTAATTATTTGATGCTTCTGTATATACTACACAGCACCGTACATGATTAGACTGTATTTTTGTTTAAATAAATGAATATAAAGAATTGTTTCTCTTTTGGTTGGGAGGGGTGTTGACACACCAGGAGAATCAAGTTAAGCATTTTCCTAAGTTTTGACACACTAAGCCCAAAAGGTTCACCATCACTGGCCTAGACAATTCTCAAGTCATCCTGTACCTTAGGAAATTCTGTAATCCGCTCACCTCTTGTAAGCCAGAGGTAAAATTGCTGTTGATTTGACGTGCTCGTTAATTTTGCCGAGAGTCTTTAACCCTCTTTCAATGCACTGCATCCTCCAAGTAAGTGATTCTCAAAAATTTAGCACCAGGACCCACTTTTTAGAATGACAATCTGTCCAGGACCCACCAGAAGTGATGTCATGGCCAGAAGTGCCATCCTTGTGACGCCAGAGCCTGCTGCTTTCCTGAGAATGCAGCAATGTTGGGTTATTTCTCAGCCATTTTCCAATATTCCAAAGTGAACCTGGGTGCAATCCAATGAACGCCCTTGGGCCGACGCTGGCAACTTGCGTTGGCCCAATGGTAGTAGAGCCTGGTGCAAGGGCACCAACCGGCACTCTCGAGTCAGCGCTGCTGCCATTGGGCTGACGCTAGCAGCAGTGTCAGCCCAAGGGCGCCAGCCAAAGGCCACACTGCACCACTCCTGTCCGGTTCTGGATAGGGGGAGGGTGGGAGGAAGGGTGTTTCTGAGTGGACCTTTTGATGCCTACTGTAGCACAACATCCAACCAACGCTTTCCCCACACCCATGCACTCTAACAAGCCATAAGCCAAGCACAGCTTGCTATCTCAGGATAACTGGCCACCTAAACAGACCCTCAGGGATGTAACCTTGGCCCAGACCTCAAGCTGATTCGCTCTTGTCCTGCACGGTGCTCATTATTTATGCCTTTCAGTGCTCGCCTCCGACTTGCAGATCAGTTCTCATTTGTGAAATGAACCTTGCAGAACAAAGGCTTCAGAATCTTACTCAGCTGCAGTTTGTTGCAAAGATTGAAGACAATCCTGTTTTCTTGACTCATCTGGACAAGCAAAGTTTTATATGGCTGTATTAAAACCAGAGCAGCCCTTTATTGCGAATATTCTCCATGTTTACATTTGTGGTTTCCTCCAAATTCTAGAGAAAAAAAACACCATTGCGAGTGCAGCTCTTTCTCAATTCTACAACTGCAGTTAAATATGTGTTGTGTACAGACGGCAACGCGGCCTAATCTGGCAGAGCATCCAAATGTCATCCCCCACACCCTTGAACTCTAATTAACATGTGATACAATGGCTCCCATTGATTTCAGTAGGGTACTTGCAATTAAACTTCCTGATGGGTTACACTCAGTGGTGTCATCTGTGAATGAACAGAGGGAATGCTGGGCGGGACTTACGCGTGATTGGCAGCCCATCCGTTGCGTTCCGCCGCCTGCCCACCCTCCACGCGGGGTGCCTCCGGTTGGCGCACCCCACCGCTGCTCATCCCGCGGCGAGCAAGCGCCCCCTCCAAGGCCAGGGCAGCGCGGGCAGGCGGCGGAATGCAACGGACGGGCAGCCAATCAGAGCTTAAGTCCCGCCCAGTGTTCCCTCTGTTCATTCACAGATGACACCACTGGTTACACTCCAGGAAAAGAAAAGTGCTTGTGGTGCTGTACATGGCACTTGGAAATAGTTGGTGGTGACATGATGGTGTCACCATAAACTGCCTCCAAGAGGCCCATTTTGGGCCGTTTGGAGGCAGGGGCAGGTGGGAGGGCCCAAGGTAAAGTTACTCTGCCCTATTTACTTACAATGCGTACAAATCCTGGCTGCAGCAGCAGGCAATATGCTCGCTGCACTAGGTGTGGGGGGGGGGCAAACGGCAGGGCCCAATGTGACAACATTGGTCACATTGGCTTAAGGCCGGCCCTGCACACCATGGTTCAGACCTGTTTGGTTTCCATTGTCAGTGGCACCCAACTTTCACCACCAGAGGTGACCCCCTTGCCTCGCCTACATTCGTGAGACTAGCTTAGGGGAATTTCCCCGTTGCCCAGTGGTCTGTGCTCCTTGTAATTTGTGGGTGGGGAAGGCTTTACGTTGTCAACCAAGGAACCAGAATGCGTTTGGGCCAGCCTCATTCAACACTGATGCCAGAATATTTTATGAGCATCGCTAGGAGCAGCGGCACCCAGGGCGGAGAGGACATCGTGAAGTTGCATGACATCATTATGTGAGTAGTCACATGACTTCCAGTTTCTCCTGGAGGAGGTGGCGGCGGCAGCTTTGCAATGTGGCCATTGTCCCCAGTCTGCCTCTGTTACGAGAGCTTCCAAAGGAGGAGGAAGGGGCCGGCAGCCAGATTGCAAGGCCGCTGGCACAGGAAGAGGAGGAGGCAATGGTGGCGGTGGACACATGGTGCCCCCTTATGCCTGGTACCCAAGGCAAGCCAGTCCCACACCTGCTACACCACTGAGAGGTGGTATGTGGAGACAACCATTATGGAATTTTATGAGAACTGTTTTAGGAAGCTATTTTTCCTGTGATGTCCATTGGATATCTTAGAGCTGTTTTCCTTCCGTTATTACATCTTGACAGTCTGCCTCTGGGAAAGACCTCTCATACCGCAATCCTCAATCCACCTCCTCCCCTCTCATTTACTTTTGTAACCATCTGACCACATGATGTGTTCCTGTTGTCCTTGCCGCATGGTGATGTCAACGATATTGTATTATAAAGACTAGCCATTCAAAAGGGAGTCAGGTTGTGTTGGTCTGTGGATTAGTGTCGGCAGAACCCTAGAAGAGAGAAGTTGGCCAGCTTAGAGATTGAAGTGAATTTGGTAATAATTATCCTGGGGTTGTGTGTTCAGTTACAGCCTGGGTGGGCTTGACTCAAGATGCAGCGACTTGTTCAACGTACATCTAAAAGCATGCTTAGTTCAGAAGCTGTGACTCCTGAAATTGATCTACGAAACCATCCTTTGGGGCTCTGTAAAACTCATTTTAATGCTGTTGGTGTTGGCCCTCGGTTAGCCTCCCACCCAGAATCCTGTGTTCTTGTTTTGTTTTAATATTTTTTTTCCTCTTTTTTACTGGACTAACGTGCTGCATGCCACCAGCTATGCACAAATGCATTTCATTCGAAACTCGGAGGGAAGAAAAGACAGCCAGGTTTGAGAAAAGCACAGTGATCCAGCTGGTTTAGGTCTTCAATTATTGGATCATCCTTCAATCCGTCTTGAACGTAGAGTTGTCGATCTGGTTTTGAACTACCTGCCTTGTTCAGGAAATTCCATTTCTGTACACATTCATTGCCTGCGCTTTGGTGATGTTTGTGGTGGCTTTTATGGTTATTGTGAGTGACTGCGTGTTTTCATATTTCTCGCTCGCACCAAAACCTCTTTAGGTAGGATGGATACAAATCAAAGGAGAGAGAGTGTTTATTATGGTTTAACTGTGGAGGAATGTTCTTGCCCTGTTGAATCCCCTTGCCCAAATCAATCCTCCTCCCACATTCCAGTCCCATCTCCTTCCTATCTCTTTCCACCCTAACCCCACACCTCTCCCAAGATACCTCTGGGTTAAAATAGTAGCAGCGATTGGGGCATGGGGCTGTAGCTCTGTGGGATCACACTGTGGTGTTACTAGGGTTGGTGTCATCCAGTGCAGGGCAGAGAGAGGTGGCTACAGAATAGGGTGGGGGAGGGCAGCTTGGCTGGAAAAGTCTTCGGAGCCGAGGTCTACCAGGCTTCCTGATGCAGAGCCCTGGTCTACCTACCTGATCTACCTGGCCTCCTGGTCAACCCAGCCAGAAAATTTCTGGTTCCCCTCCTTTGGTATCACCCCCCAAAGGTATCACCTGGTGCAATCCACACCCTGTAGTGATGCCACTTTGTATGCAGAAACGCCCTTTTTCAATCCCAGTGGCCTGATTCAGGCAGGTTCATGTGAGGGAGGAATGTATGAATTTGGCAGCAGGTGAAATGGGAGGCAGAGGAACTCATTGGCCCTTTAATTAGGGCCTAGGCTGAAGATAGGTTCAGGGCAGAGGCAGATCTAAGGGAGGGCAAAGCTCTAAGTTTTGCAAGAAGCCTTACCTTGAAGTGGAAGTCACTCCTCTCCTGCACTGTTCTAGCCAATCCTCACAGGGAAAAGCAACATCTTGGCGCTGCTTACTGGCTACAGCAGCAAGGGAGAGGAGGGATGTACATGACAGGGTAAGGCTTCTTGCAACACTTAGAGCTTTGCCCTCCCTGTAGATCCGCCTCTGGTTCAGGGATAACTTACCTGGAGTTAGGCCCGGCACAAGTGCTGGCCCAGAAGAGTCGCAATTGCACCGTAAAGCACATTTGCACCACTCTTGGACTCAGGGAGGCCAGCGCACGGATGCTGCTAAAGGTTAGGATTGTGCCCATAGTTGTATTTCAGGATTTAGTCTTTTGAGCTTAAAGGGCAGGAAGGGATAGAATGACATTGATCCCAGCAACAGCATGCAGTGCCTTTCTTGGGGTCCTGACTGGCATCAGCAAGGTGTTAATCTCCTTGCTGAAAGATCACATGGCCAGTTACTTCTAGAACCAACTGGGTTAATTTGCTCTAATAGGGACCATGCCCAAGAATGTATTACATAAAGCATATTCCATTTGGACTTGGGTGGAACCTCCCAAGGACTGCCGGATTTAAACTTCCTTGTAAATATTCCCAATCCACCTGCTCTTCAAGCTGCATTTATCTTCCCACAGCACATAATGTGCTTGCGAAGCCCATTATGAGATCAGCATTAACCTCCCCACCTAGCAAATTTATGGGACTTTCTTAGAAACAAAGGAACACGTGGAATGAGGCAGAGAAGATATTCCTGGGGGTTTCTGGGCAGTCGGTGATTAGCTGCTGTCACCTCACCTTTTGTACTGCTCTGTGTCAGGTAGCCTGTGCTCTTATACGGCCCTATTATATATTCAGATCTGCCATAGGGCTCCCCGTCCATATGATTTTGGGTGGTGGTGCTCCAATACCAGATCAAATGCATTTGGCGTCTATCAAAATCAAGAAGATCTAAATGTAGTCAAGGAAGGAGTAGCTTGACCTGCCACTCAGTGACCTGCCACTCCTCTTTCCTTGACTCCCACTGTAACTCTGATGTATGTCCCTAATTCATTAGTAGATTGTTGGGGGAGGACAAAACCCAGCCTCTGCCTTCCCAGAAAGACCGCCTTCCTCACCCTTGCTGAGGGTCCTTTGCTGTCAATCAACGAGAGGAGTCTCCGTCTAATTAAGACAGGGCCTGACATTCAGCTCAGTGATCAAGGCCCTGCCTGAGTGCTAAGGTTCCAGCCAAGCTCTATTTTTGTGTTGCTTTCCAATTTGCATCATGTCCACATTCTGCCCTTTCTGTTAGCCTGATCAAGGCAGCTAAACAGGACAAGCCTTGCACAAAGCAACCGCCGCAGATCATTTGAGTGGCACAGGCAGTTTGCGTCCTGACACTGGGAGCTTTGTTATGGCACAGTGTGGGGACCTGTCGGCTGCTATCACACACACACACACACACACACACACACACACACACACACACACACACACACACACACCGTTCCTCTTGGCCTCTCTAGCTTTGGTTTTAAAAATCAAAGAAGAGTCCTGCTAAATCAAGTCAACAGTTTCTCGAGTTCTGCACCCTGCTTCCTGGTTGTCTTGGCGAAGCCACAACCCCTGATTACTTTAATTGAGAAATGAATTCACAACTCCACTGGGTTTCCGACCCCAAGGCTGAAGAACACTGGTTTATATTATTCCGTCAAGTGTGCTGATGGTCCTGCATGCATAATAAAATAATAGGAAGACCATCAGCAGTAGGTGAGGATTTCGTCACGGGCAGTGCCATCCTACGGATGATGCAGCGCTGACGCAACTTAGTTGGCGCTACATAATTGCCTCCAACGTGGGCGCACTGAGCGGCACCCCCGTGTCGGTGCTAATGCTCCGCGCCGGTTTGGGAGTGTCGCCCTGCACATCCACTGCGCTGGCTGAGCCCAACTGGCGCAGAGATGTGCCAAGGCAGGTGGGAGGGAGGGAGAAGGCAGGGGGAGGGAGTTCCTGGGCAAGTGGTGGCAGGCTGGCAGGTGGGCTGGCCTGGGGGGGGCGGGCTTGGGTTTTGGCCATAAGGCTGAATCCTAAGCCTCTTCCCCAGGCCGCTGACCAGTGGTGGAATCTACCTGCGCTAACAACTGGAACGCAGGAAGTAGCTACCGGGACACATGGTTAATTGGCAGTTCCTCTGCACGTCCTCGCTTCCCCTGCAGTCCGCTGCCTGCCTGCCTGCCTGCCTGGCTGAAACCTCCAGCTGCGGGCGTGCAGGGCACAGGTGCGGCCAGCCCCATTCGTGGATTGCAGGGGTGCGCGGCAGCGATGACTGCAGTGAGTGGAGCCAGCCCTACATGGAACAACCGGAACGGTGCTCCGGAGCATCCTGGCTACATGACATCACTGCGCCTGACCCTGAATCAGGCCGTGTGGTCTCCATCCAAGGAGCCCATACAGGAAGCTGGTACTTCCCCTTGTGCAAGGGCACAAATGTGCCCTTGCGGAGGGGAGGCTCCAGCCTCCCTCGTACTGCACTGGATACATCACAGGCCTACAGACCTGCCTGTTCCAGTGCAGTATAGGATTGCACCGCTGTGGCAGAGCTCTGGGACTTGGCTGTGGGGGAAGCTGAAGTTTGCTTTCCAAATCAGTAAGTGCCGAAATGCAATCAGGTGCTTCAAATACCATCTTGTGCTGCTGTAGTTCTGAGGCTTCACCTGACCCCCCGGACTGGTTTTTCCCTTGGGGTGGGGGGGAAGCTACAGCTTGACGGCCAAGAATCATTGACTAGGAATGAATGTGGCTGGTGGCATTTGGTTCAGCAGGTGCTGGCTAATTGCATGTGTTCATTTGGCAGCTGCCATGTGGCCCCAACGTCCAGCTGAGGCAGACCCTGAAAGTTCATCTGAACCCTGGCGTTGGCCAACAGCCCTCCCAAACAATGGTGCCATTGTTCTTGCGCAGGGGCAGAGAACGCCCAGGGGCAATGCTCAGAGATTAACATGTTTAAATTATTCTGTGCTGTACAAATGCCTAACAAAGCGCCTTAAATGAGTAATAACAGAATGTCATGGATTTTTTTTTTTTTTTTGCTTTTGTTTTTGAAACGATAGAACAGAACAGATATTTTTTTGTACAGGACGATGAATGAAAAGGTGGGGCGTGTTTTTGTTTTTTTCCTGGTTGCAATAGAAGTGCTCAACCCTGTGATCTCATTACTGTTACACTAAGATGGAGAATTACATTGCAGCTGCATGGAAGCAGCATATGTATACGTTGCTCATTAATGTGAGCCGTTTCCCCCCCCCCTCTATTTTTGTGCCTAGTAAGCCTGTTTTGCTTTATTTATTTATTTTTAGCCGGATCGAGCAGGAGGGCTGGAGGAGTGATAATAATGCAGATCTTGGGCAGGAGTCGAGAGATGGAAGTTTTAATAACTTGTTGTGCTGCTCGTTAGCGCATCCCACTCGCAGCAGGGGCCTGCCCGCTTGGACTTTGTAAACACACATTGTGTAATCTGGTTGGGTTCTGATGACTCAAAACGTGCCACCTGTGTTTTCCACCACGGCTCCGTACAGTAGCTCTCAAAGGTAATCACACACAGGCTGCTTGGATTAGAACCCCATAATATGTAATGCTCTCTGGAAATG
This sequence comes from Lerista edwardsae, assembly GCA_029204185.1. Classification (NCBI taxonomy): domain Eukaryota; kingdom Metazoa; phylum Chordata; class Lepidosauria; order Squamata; family Scincidae; genus Lerista; species Lerista edwardsae. Next base: position 11,686,098 of record JAJKFI010000020.1, on the reverse strand, counting down.
CTTTATTGATGACATGGGGGGGGCGGGGAAATAACATGGGAAAAATAATAGAGGCTGCACCAGGTGTGGCTAGCATTCTGTGCTCCAGTTGGTGTGGCTTGGCAACCTCTTTCTTGTGGCACGCTTGCCTCACGTAATGCTGAGGCTGGCGCGATGCCTAAGCCATTCCCAGGAGCGGAAGCTCCCGCCCCCGCTCGCAGCATGCTCTGATGACACTGTGCATTGTAACTCTGCACTGCTTGGGATGAGCATGATGTGCCCCAGGCCTGGCTCGACAGGGTGTTTGGCATTTAACCGTGCACAAAGCGTGCACGATTTGTAGATGTGTATAGCATTTTCCACTTTGTCTCTTCCTCTCTTCCGAATTCCAGAGGGATCCTGCCAGATTGGAGGGAAGGCATGATGCACTAGGCCTATCATCAAGGTGGCCAGTGAAGGCCACGACAGTCACTTCCAGACCCCTGAAACGACATGCGCCCATACCCGTCAACCAGAACTGATATCCCGTAGCATCTTCTCTCGGCTACAATCAGTGATGTCATGCACCCACTATGCACCACTACGTGCGTACCGGTTCCTAGAAGTTGAGCTGGCCCCGCCCACTCGAAGCTGGCCCCCTCGGCTGGTTGGCTCAGCAACTGCCCATGCGTACTGCACGACCGCAGCCGTTGCCTGCCCTTTCTGTGAGGAGGCAGGCAGGCAGGCAGCGTGGTGGCGGCGGCATCATGACATCACTTCCGGCTATGACCTCACTTCCTGCCATGACATCACTTCCGGCTTGATGTCACTTCCAGTGGGAGGACCCCGACAAGTGCCAATCAAAAGTGAGTACCTGTTCCTAAATCCTTTGGATGACACCACTGGCTACAATATTTGGGGAGGGGGGAATGTTTCAAAGGCAACACATGAGCATTCCTATTGATGCCATCACTGATGAAATGCCCCCACCCTCCCTGTGTGCACTATGATCCCAATCCTGGCTGTTGTTTAACTTTAAATAAAGGAAACAACCATGGCGACAAACCACACATTCAGTATGGCTGCTCGGGTGGTTGCTGGGGCACATCGGTTCGACTCTGACAGGCCGTTGCTTCGGCGACTACACTGGATGCCCATTCCTTTCCGGGCCCGATTCAAAGTGCTAGTTTTGACCTTTAAAGCCCTTCACGGCTCGGGTCCAGGGTATCTGAGGGACCGCCTCCTTCCATATAATCCTACCCGTACTCTGAGGTCATCTGGGGGAGCCCTTTTGACTGTGCCGCCACCAGGAGAGGTGAGAGGGACGGCGGCCAGGAAGAGGGCCTTCTTGGTGGTGGCCCCCCAACTTTGGAATACCCTCCCCTTAGAGTTGAGGGTATACTCCCTCTTTGGCGGTATTTCGGCGGGGGCTAAAGACCTTTCTGTTTCAGCAGGCTTTTAGTTGTTGACAGGCTGGCTGGTTTTTGCATTCTCTTTTTACACTCTTTTTGTATACTTTATGATGATCCACGGAGTTTGGCTGTTTTAAATTTTAATTGTTTTAATATTGTTTTAACTATTGTTTTTAACTATCTCACACAATGATTTTACTGTATTTTAATTGTTGTAAGCCGCCTTGAGTGCCTTCGAGCAGAAAGGCAGGGTATAAATTAAATAAATAATAAAAAATAATATATATATTAGGGTTCAATTCTAAGCTGAGTTAGGCCAGCATAAGATAAACAAGCAAAGTTTGGCCAGCATAAGGGTCACCGTAAAGTAAGTTTGGACCACTCTTGGAGTCAGGGAGGCCAGCACACAGACGTGAGCCATCCTCCCTGACTCCGAGTGTAGTCCAAACACACTTTATGGTGGCCCTTGTGCTGGCCAAACTGTGCTGGCCTAGCTTATGCCGGCCTAACTCCAATTCAGGATTGTGCTCTTAATGTATTATAGAAGCAAGCCATTGAAGAAGCAAGCAATGGGGATTAGATTTCTGCAAGAAATAGTCCTAATAACCAGCAGGAGCAACCACAATGCCAGACAAGCGTGGCATTTATGCCAGCTCCAATTCTTTTAGTTTCCAGGTTAAGAACTTTAGAACATAAGAAGAGCCCCACTGGAACAGGCCAAAGGCCCATCTAATCCAGCTTCCTGGATCTCTTAGTGGCCCACCAGGTGCCTAAGGGAGTTCAGTAGACAACAAGATGCTTGCATCCTGTTGCCACTCCCTTGCACCTGGCATTCTGAAATAGCCTACTATTAATGTAAGGAGGTTGCCCAACACATCATTGCCTATAGCCCACGATGGACTTTTCCACCAGAAATCTGTCCAGTCCCCTTTTAAAGGCATCTAGGCCAGATGCCATCACCACCTCCTGTGGCAAGGAGTTCCATAGCTTAATTACCTGCTGAGAAAAAAGTATTTCCTTTTATCTGTTTTAACTCTCCCAACCCTCAGTTTTAGCGGATGCCCCCTGGTTCTGGTCTTGTAAGAGAGGGGAAAGAACATCCCTCTATTGACTCTATCCCTCCCATGCATAATTTTATATGTCTCAATAATGTTCCCCCTCAGGCGCCTTTTTTCTAGACTGAAGAGCCCCAAACGCTGCAGTCTTTCTTCATAAGGGAGGTACCCCAGCCCCGTAATCATTTTCGTCGCTCTCTTCTGCACCTTTTCCAGCTCCACTATGTCCTTTTTGAGGTGGGGTGACCAGAACGGTACACAATACTAGATGTGTCCTTACCATCGATTTGTACAATGGTATAATAATTTCGGCTGTTTTATTCTCAACCCCTTTTTTAATTACCCCAATTAAAGGTTAGAATGACAAAACCCTGGACAAACAAGTAGTTTCAAAACTTCTTAATGACTGCTGTGAATCAGGACACAAAGAAGACACAGGCTGCTCATTGCATTCTCCACCTTCCCCCCCCATTCCAGCCCCCGCCACCATCTGCATAGCCCCAGCATAAGCTGTGGTGTACAAAGTCCTCATTGTACTCCACATACAAGTAATACCTATGTATATTTCAACAGACGTAATGTACTGTGGTAAGTCAATGGGGCAATTACAGGCAATGCGTGCAGAACACATCAAAGGAGAACTATTGGGTTTCTTCCCCCAAGTCTGAAAGAACTGGATCCTGCCTATTTAAAATATTTCAGAACACTGTAAAGTTTCACTGTTCATTAGCGTTCTCCGTGCCCCTTATGACAGGGTTTTGAATGTTTGTTTTATTTTTCAGTTGCCTTTTGGTGGGACAAAAACCAGCCTTCTGAGCCTGCCATCCAATTTCACTTTGATTGTACTTAATTTCATTTCATTTATTTGCTTAAAGGACTAGCCCACCCTGTCCCTAGGGCTGTGGGCAGTATTTTAAAAAAAAACACTCACAAAAAACATTACCCAAAGAAGATCAGAGCAAATAAAATGTAAAACATAAGCTGGTTAAAAACCTACTCTTGCCAAGAAAGGTTTTGCCGCAATCCTGAGAGAGATGGAGACTTGGTCTTAGGAAGAGACAGAGGCTTCATAGTTGCAGATTGGCCATCAAGGTTATCAGTGTGCCCTGATTGTTTGTACTTGGTAGGCTATTGGAATAATCAACAGCAGGAGGGCAGAACAGAAGCAAGGAGGGGCCTTTTGGGGCAGGGGGAAGGCGGCCTGGGAGGTGCATCAGGCCCAGGAGGGGGTGGGTTTGGCCGTGGTAGCAGAGGCCAAACCCTAACCCCCATCCCTGGTCTAAGCAGCTTTAAATGACCTCGTGCAGGTCCGAATAGCCCCATAGGGGGTGGCTGGGCTCAGCACGTGGTAAGGGGAAAAGTATCCCCTTACCCCAAGTTGCTCTCCAGCTACATCCTAACCTGCACTGTATCCAGCCCAGGTTAGGATTGAGCTGCCCATTGCAAATGCCCCGTACAACAAATGACCATTCTGTTTTCTATGGATTTGTGATATGGTCACGCATCACCGACATTCAGTTGACATGGAGTGAGGGACAGGAGGATAGGAATCAACCAGGACTCTAAATCACTGCAGAAAAGTCTTGCTACATTCAGGGTTTGGCTTTGAAGACAAGCAGTGGACGCACAGGTGGCTGGGGCTAACTGGCATGCTCCCCTCCCACTCTACCTGCATGCAAGGAACATGGGAAAATAACAAAGGAACATGAATCTGCAACTGCACATATGATTCTTTTTCCCTTAAAGATGAAAATTACTGTATGTATTTTCATTGCATCCCTACAACAGAGATATGAAGGTGATGTGTCTAATGTATAAGGGGTGCAAGCTAGATCCAGAAGCAGCTCAGGAATACCCACAATGTTTAACATGCCACTCCCCACTGTCCTTAGAACATATTTAAGGTGCACGTGTGAACAGATTTCACCAGAGTTCAGCTCACGTAGCTGCCACTACTCAGCCCAATTCGTATCATGCCACAGGAGTCTTTTCTGCAAATGGAAATGGATAAACTTATGACTTTACTTAAAGAGAAGTCAGTAAAGTCATTTATGAACAACTGGAAACCAATCATTGACTTCCTGACTGAGAAGAGGAACATTGGTGCAACAAATTATGGACTTGATGAATAAGTGGACGATTTAGACTTAAAATGTTTTGCTGGGGATTAAAATAAATGATAAGCAGATTTTTTTTAAAAAAAGAAGTATTAAAGGAAAGAATAAGAGGCTGGCTAAGACATACAATTTTTAATTAGAGCAGTTATCAATATATTGTAGAGGATGTAAGTAATTGAGAGCGCAATCCTAACCTGGAGTTAGGCCGGCACAGTTAGGCCAGTAAAGTTTGTCCAGCACAAGGGCCACCGTAAAGCGCATTTGGACCACTCTTGGAGTTAGAGAGGCCAGCACACAGGCGTGCACATCCTCCCTGACTCCGAGAGTGGTCCAAACACACTTTACGGTGACCCTTGTGTTGGCCAAACTCCATGCTAGGATTGTGCCCTTAGATGTATTGCTCCATGCTTGCTTTATATATTCTGAATTTAGTTTTTATTTGTTTATTTTTATATATTTAGTTGCGAGTTTGTTTTAGTAGCTGTAATAAAAATAAAATTTAAAAGAGGGGTCTTTTCTGCAAATGGATGAGGTTCCCTCTAAGCAGGCGACAGAATGGCAAAACATTGGTGTGTGCAATAGTATGATCAGACAATGTGTTTCCACCATTCCTGATACAGCTGCTATAACTTGGTACACCCAGAGCATTGTCTAAGAGAAGCTCCTCCTTGTTGCTGAAACCGAGAGATACAGTGAATAGGAGCAATTATTTTAGGTCCTGGCTTCATTCCACCCAGCCAGCAATTCATAAGTCTTCCCTTTCGTTCTGAAATTTACTCTTGGCTGAGATGCAAATGTACAGTACAAGTTACGCTTTCTCATACACTGTACTTTTTCCACGCGCTGGCCTTATAACACAGGCTCGTATTCGCTCCACTAGACCAAGATCAATAAATTCTTTGGCAGACAAGATTTCACAGGCGTGTTTGCCAGAGACACAAACATACACATACACACGTATGATGCGTCCCTCTCTGGAGTACGTGTGAGCTGTGCAAGGCACACCGGAAACTGGTTTTTTTACCATTGCGCAGGCAGACTTGGCAGGGTGAAGCAATGCCTATAACACCTGTTCTGTCCCTGGAGAGGTCTGCAGGAAAGATATTACAGCTTTCTATTCCAAAGACAAATTTATTAATAGCTTCCAAGTTGAGGCTAAGAGCACAATCCTAACCTGGAGTTAGGCCGGCACAGTTAGGCCAGCAAAGTTTGGCCAGCACAAGGGACACCATGAAGTATGTTTCAACCACTCTCGGAGTCAACGAGACCAACGCACAGACATGCCCCATCCTCCCTGATTCCAAGAGTGGTCCAAACGTGCTTTATGGTGGCCCTTGTGCTGGCCTAACTGTGCTAGCCTAACTCCAGGTTAGGATTGTGCTCTAAACCCCAGCCGTCAGCAACAGCAGACTTGAGCAGGCTTTCTTGAAAATGAGTGCTACAAGACAATTATACTCCAGCAAAATAAAATACCACTACAAATCTGATGGTAAAAAAGGGGAATCTTGTCTTGCTTACACCCTTCTACCTGCCTTAGTGTTGCTACTGCTGGTTCAAGACATCAAGGCAATCGCGTAAGCCACACTTTCCAAAAGACAGAGCCCAACTCCTCCAAGCTTACGCTGACCACCAAATGAATCAGTCACTCCAGCCATCCCCAAGAGCCTCATCAAGGGAGCGCTGTGCTCTTTCACTTCTACCTTTCAGCATCTGCATTCGGTTCAACCACTGCAAAAGGCAGATTTTTTTTAAAGTAGCATCCAAGAGTGGGAGATGAAGGCAACAAAAGAAACTCAGCTGAGCCAAGAAGCACTCTTGCGGTGACCTCATCTTTTCAGTCCTTCAACAGGAGGCTTCTTTAGATCAGATTCCACCGCAGGTTACCAGCTACTTCTGAGGAATAAAAATGGCTTGCGGGGCTATTGATCATAGTTCCTTTGCTGGGACCATGCAAAAGCATGAAGGCAATTTTGCATGTTGTCTCTCCATAGAGCTCCCTGTTAAACCAAGAAGCGTACATGCGTGATGACCCAAGATGACATATCTATTTTTACCAGCCCACTTCCACTTCCTGTTACAGGGTTGCTTTTCCCAGGCATGTTATCAATGTGGGCAGGATAGAAGTTTTTTTGCTTGCTTATTTATTTATTTAAATAAATTTATTTTGGATGGATCTTTATGTTGCCCTTCCTCAAAAGGTAACAAGGTTAATTTCCCGCTGGCTTTAAAAAGTATTTCCTTTTATCTGCTCTAACTCTCCCAACACTCAGTTTTGGTGGGTGTCCCCTGGTTCTGGTGTTGTGAGAGAGGGAAAAAACATCGCTCAAGGCTGGAGCCTGACCTTAGATGCCTAGGTCCATCTGACTGCATGGTTTATGACCAGCAGGACAGCCCTGCTTGGCCCCTGACCTACGAGCTCAATCGTCACAAGAGACCCCATTCCATAGCAGAAACTCTTTTAGAAATGACCCACCATTTCGAAGCCAGTTTGTGCTATGTGACATGGGTGGGGAGCAGCTTTTCCAGAAGCACTGGTCTAAACGTCCACAGGGGCCCACTGAACCAGTTTCACACCACTTTGGATCATACAGTCTTGCTATGATAACAGCCAGTATTTCAACGGGCAACCCCCCCCCCAAAAAAAAAAACATTCCGTGATGGGTTGCTATGGGCTGCAAACCAAAACAAGTAGGCTGCCATCACCTCGTGGAACTAGGCTATGTTTAAGAGGGGGCATATTTTGAACTGAAAAGGATTGAAGAGCAAATAGGTTGACTCCGTCCTCTGGCATGCTCCAGTGTGGGGAGGGACACAGGCAAGGGGCTCTTTGGCCCTCTCCTCTCCAGTGGGAATGGCAACAGAGGCTCTGTCTGAGGTCTATGCTTTTCATGCAGAAGGTTCACAGGTTCGTTCCCCAGAATCTCCAGTTAAAAATATCTCAGCAAGATCTGGAAAGACCTCAGGCCGACAGGCTGGTGAGACACTGCAAGACGCTGTAGACCAGTGTTCTTCAACCTGTGGCTCAATGGGGTCACAAAACCTCATTTTGGGGGGCGGGAGTGGCCTGTGTAAAGCCTATGCAAGAGAGGGCTTGGATCCAGTCCAATAATGGCACTGCCTTATCAAAACTGAGCTCTTGATAAAATCCTACGCAGCCTCTTCCTGCTTTCTTGCCCTGCAGCTCCTAAAGCCAGCCCTGCTTAGGCTGCTGCCTCATAGGATTGTAGTGAAGACACAAGAGGTAGGGGGGAATGAAGAGGATGGAGGCAGGAGATGGGTCCTTAAAGGGGGGCTGCATCGGCAGTGGATCCCCAGTCTCATTATTTGTATATTTGTGTCATGGGATGAAAAAGGTTGAAGACCACTGATGTATTGTAGACTATACCAGAAATAAAAAGGGAGATCAATAGTCTGACCTAAGATAAGGCTCTTTCTGATGTTCAGCATCTTTTAGAGCGTAATCCTAACCTGGAGCCAAGCCAGCACAGTTAGGCCAGCAATGTTTGGCAGGCACAAGGGCCACCGTAAAACACGTTTGGACTACTCTCGGAGTCAGGGATGCTGGCGCACGTCTGTGTGCTGGCCTCTCTGACTCCGAGAGTGGTCCAAACATACCTTATGGTGTCCCTTGTGCCTGCCAAACTTTGCTGGCCTAACTGTGAAGGCCTAACTCCAAGTTAGGATTGCACCCTCAGAATGTGGCCACAATCCTCACATGTTCCTGGGAGTAAGTTCCATTGAATACACTGGGACTTACTTCTGAGTAGACATGCATAGGCTTGCACTGTCGGTTGTGCACAGGGCAGAATTCATGGCAGACTCATCCCTCCAAGAGATGATGGTTGTATGCAGTGGTGTTATTCTACCGGAACGCTGGGTGGGACATCTGGGTGATCAACAGCCCGCCCGTTGCATTCTGCAGCGTTACGCCGTTTGCGTAACCAATTACGCCGCTTGCGTACGTTACGCAAACGGCGTAACGGTGCGTAACGCGACAGGTGGGCTGTCGATCACCCAGATGTCCCGCCCAGCGTTCCAGTAGAATAACACCACTGGTTGTATGCTTCCTTCAGGTTTGGGGAAAGTATATATCTGAATGCCAGGAGTGGAGGAACAGCTGCAGGTGGGAGGGGGGCTGTTGCTTGCATGCCCTAAGTGTTGGCTTCCCAGAGGCATCTGGTTGGCCAGTGTAGGCAGCCAGATGCTGGGCTTGATGGAGTCTTTGGCCCGATCTAGCAGGGCTCTTTGTATGTTTTTGCTAGTTGATCAGGTGACTTTGAGTGTCTTCCCCTCTGTTTTATTTCTTTATTTTTATTTTATTGTTGCAACAGAGGCCAGAGTTATGGGAAAAGGCCACCAGCTGCAACATACATATTTTTTTAAAAAAATTGTTTTTCTGTTCCTGTGGTTATGGTGCAGTGATGCAATATATCATTTCCCAGCAGAAGTGCTCAACATCTCTTTTCTCTAGTAAGTGTCAACACCACAAGAGAAGGGTGTGTCTCAGGAACCCTACAGCAAAGCCAATAAGTTACAACTTCCTTTTCTTCCTTCTTCTTAAGGCTGAATTATTTTAGATCTTCCCAAAGGTAGATGTGAGAGGAGCAGGAGGAGATGGTTGGAACTATACAGTTGTGGGCGCAATCCTAAGCAACTTTCCAGCACCAGGGTAAGGGCAATGCAGCTCTGGGATAAGGGAAGAAACATTCCCTTACCTTGAGTATGTGACTGCCCCCCCCCAACTGCAGGATGCAGGCACATGCCCCATTGGCACAGCTATGTCAGTGCTGGAAAGTTGGTTAGGATTGTGCCCTTTGACACATACCTTGAATGGTTCTACCATGCATTCCACGAAAAACCCAAAAAAAAATGTGCACAAAAAATCAACCATTATTGCTTCAGAACTCAGTAGCCACAAATATGTGAAAGGTTGCCATAAGGAAGAAGGGACAAATTTGATCTAATCTGCTTTTGACAATAGAATTAGGTCCAATGGGTACAAACTACAAGAGAGGAGATTCCGGTTGGACATCAGGAAAAAGTTCTTGAGGATAAGGGCAGTGTGACAGACCTTCAAGCAGAGGCTTGACAGGCACCTGCTGTAGCTGCTCTAGGAGGATTTCCTGCTATAGGCAGGGGGTTGGACTAGATGACCTTGTAGGTCTCTTCCAACTCTATGTTTCTAAGATTCTGTGAAATTGACCTACATTAGTCCCATTGAAACAAAAGGTAGATTTGCTTGCACATGGTGGGACTCTTTGGTAGTGCTTGTTCTGGAGAACTTGCCCAGGATGCTTGTGGTTGGCCTCAGAGACCTCCTTTTCCCCCAGAAACAAGTTTGATCCAGCCAGCCTACATTAATAGTTGCCTCTCACTGGTAGAGGAGACGAGGCTGAAGATCTTTCTGACCAGCTGGGAAGATTAAGCTTGACACAGTTCATTTCACAGGCTGGGACATGCAAATGCCAAACAACGCCCCCACTACCACCAAAGGAAAAGACCTAACAGATCTTGTATGAATGAGTCACGCTGCCAGAACGGGAACCATTAGGGGATGCAGAAGTGTTTTCAAATGTTCCAGTTGCTCCCAGGAAGCAGGGCCAACGTAAGGCCACCTGGCGCCTGAGGGGGCACACCAGATGCTGCTTTCCCTTTCCTGGTTGTGCTCCAGCTGCAACCTCCACTGCCCAGATTCAAAAAGGAAGAGGGGAATGCATCAGAAGAGGAAGTGTAGCGGAGAGGAGAATAGTACACTAGAGCGTCATGATACTCTGGCCCACCACTCTATGTTCCTTCGCATTTCATTTTTATTTTATTAGTGGGAGGGCATGTACAGTATTCCCCTGCAGAAAAGCCCCAGCATGCATCAAGGGTCAATCAGGAATTGATCTGCACACTGAAGCCAAGACCTGCCCCCATGCATACTACACAAGGGTGCCACATCTAAGGGGGAGCCATTCACATAGGAATGCTTGCAGAATGTCGCTTCCAGCAGGGAGGAAGGGGCATCTTTTTCTACTGGCATCAAGGTGCCTTTTCCTAATGAGCTCAAAGGTACTGTATGGGCTGGGGCTGCCCTCAAATATGCCCTCACTGAGACCCATCTGTGACGAGTCATTTCAGGATGGAGGATGGATAGGAAGGGAAATGAGGCAGATGGCTCGCCACTCTTATCTCCAGCATGGATTCATGTATCCTATTCACCGGCCAGCTCATTGGCTCTCCCTGACCTGGTCTTCAGATGCTTCCAGGCAGACCTGATCTTTGGCTTGGGCAATGGTCCAAGTTTACATCTTGCCACCTGCTTAAACACTACTTGCAGCCTGCCCTATACATTGGCACTTTGCTTTGCTCCTATCCAGAGAGCAATTTGATTTTTGGAGAGTTCTAGAGGGCACCCACAGTTTGGGAACCACTACTTTACCCCAATCTTTACGAAGTAGTAAACTGGCTCCGAGCCTCCAGCTTCCTGGCCAACACCACTGGGTTAACGGACTACAACTCGGGCATCCTTTTTACATTTTGCACAACATTTTCTTATGGCGTACGATTAAACAACTGCAATGCATTAGGCTAAGTGTCTGCACGTTCCAGCTGTTCTGCAGTCATTCCTCACTTCTTCAGGCCTCCTCACCACAAAACATCTGGTCAGAGACCTATATTTAGGCTCAAGTCTGTTACATCGCTACCCATGTCACCAAACTGGCTGCTGTAGGAGAAGGAAATGGGGGGGGCACTGAGAACTGATGACTGGGGAAGGGAGCAGGGTCATAAAAGAGTATATGTAGGAGTGGACAGTTTTTAGAGTAAAGAGCCAAGGCCTTTCTGCACTAGCCTTGCGCTGGCTTCACTGAATCCCTCCAGAAACTCCTAAACATCAACACACAGTGTTTACCAATGGATAGATGCCATGGTCCATGAAGAGAAAAAGAGGTCTGTTAGTGCAAGGGATTCTGGGTAACACTGCCTCTTCTTTTCTTAGGAACTGGTTCCTGTAACTAGGGGCGCAATCCTAACCTTGTGTTAGGCCGGCACGGTAAAGTTTGGCTGGCACAAGGGTGTGCTGGCCTCTCTGACTCCAAGAGTGGTCCAAACATACTTTACGGTGGCCCTCATGCCAGCCAAACTGTGCTGACCTAACTCAAGGTTAGGATTGCGCTCTTGGGCTGCCACTTTCCCTCAAACAACTCTGTTCCTCTGTTGGCCTTTTTTCTCAAACAGACGTTTAACAGACATTCCTTTTCAAGCCATTTCTGGGCCAGGGCCCCTTTCCTGATTGCCCCCACCTCGTTCTTATAGAGCTCCAACCCAATACTAGTTTTTTTTTTCCTCATTTCTCAAGGGTTGGCAGTCTTGTCACGTCATCCAGCCCCACCATCAGAGCTGGCCGTTGGGCAGTTCTACCAATTTGGCCAGACTGGGTCTCGCACTGGGGTGGCGGCAAGAGGGAGCAGCCTGCATCTTGCTCTGTAGCTGATGCTCTGGCATGGAATCTTCAGCCCTGCGCACCATGTGACAGCCCTAGGCATGCCTCAGAAACTGCTGGGTTTGAGGTGCATCCAACCTGGTAGCCCTACCCAGGGGCGGACCTAGTCAAAATGGCGCCCGGGTCACCCAATAGAAGGGCGCCCCCATGGGAGCCCAGGTCTACCCACCAGAAGCAGCCCCGGGTAGACCTGGGCTCCACAGAGCCCAGGTCTACTCATTGGGACCAGCCATGGCTAGACCTGGGCTCCCCTCGAGGGAGCCCAGGTCTACTCGTGGCTGGTTCCAATGGGTAGACCTGGGCTCCAGAGCCCAGATCTACCCGCACAATGTTGCTGGGGGCCACTGGCGCCCCCCCAGACAGCCCCAAGATGGCACCCAGGGCTCTTGCCCCCCCTGCCCCCCCTAGATCCGCCACTGGCCCTACCTCCCAAACGTCTGGTCTAACATGAACAAAGTGCATGGGAAAACATCCAGGGCAGGTGCACGTTCAGGGACCTTGGATCCGATGCAGAAAGTGGCAGGAAATTGCTCGCCATGTCCTGTGCCTTTAGTCATTGTGTAACAGAGGGATCTCGGTGTAATCCCAGTGTAAGAGTGTAATCCCGGTGTAACAGTGTAATCCTGGTGTAACAGTAATCCCGATGCTCAAGGATTAGAAAAATTGCCCCTGCTAAAATTCCCTTTGCTCACCCACTGGGTGCAGTCACAAGCATCAAGTTACTCTCACTTCTGTACAGAAAAAAACAAAACAAAACACCACACTCAGTGGAAGAACCAGCCCTTCAAGTGGGGGTTGGGAGCCTCTTGCATTGGTAGGAAACAAGAATGGTTGAGCGGAATTGTTCGACGGAGGAGGGGCCTCGGATCAGCTCTTACGATTGTGGGCCCCACAAAAGCCTTGGAAAGACCAGAGGCCACATTCTAAAGTCTCCACTGACTGCAGTTTGCAAGGCAAGCAGCTACACATAGCTATGCAGCTACATGGGAAGTTGTAGTAGATAGGAAGTGAGCATTGAGTGAGGAAGGCAGAGAGAGGCCATTGCCCTTTTAAGTGCTGAGCTGTTTGTGGCTGCTGGTGTCCTCAGGTGACCCTGCAACCAGGCGGCTCCTCCAGACTCCACTGAGCTATTAATACTCACGCAAGGGGGGGGAGGGTTTGCTGCTCACGGTTAAGCACGCGATGGGCGCTCCCTTCCAACTCAGTGATGCAGGAAGCTGTTGCTTGCTGGAAACCCCCACCCCCAACCAAGCTAGCCCTTTCTGGCTCAGCCGTTCACTACACAAAACCAACTTTCAAAAGGGAATGAAAATCCTTAAGAGCGCAATCCTAACCTGGAGTTAGGCCGGCACAGTTAGGCCAGCCAAGTTTGGCTGGCACCAGAGCCACCATAAAGTGCTTTTGGACCACTCTTTGAGTCAGGGAGGATGGCGCACATCTGTGTGCCGGCCTCTCTGACTCTGAGAGAGGTCCAAACATACTTTACAGTATCCCATGTGCCAGCCAAACTTGGCTGGCCTAACTATGCTGGCCTAACTCCAGATTAGGATTGCGCCCTAAGAAAAAAGCAACCAAACAATCATTCTTGGTTTCTCCCCCCCCTTTCCCCACTAATTCCCAACATTTGCAAATCTAGCTTAGACATCTTCAGAGAGATCATGCATATGTGTTTGTGTCCATCCATGTGTCCGTATGTGTGTGTCTGTGTGTGCACGTGTGTCCCTAGGTATCCCTAGGGAAAGGGAAACCCAAGGTGGTGTAGTGGTTTGGGAGCTGGACTAAGACCTGGAAGATCCAAGTTCAAATCCCCACTCAGTCATGAAGCTTCCTGGGTGCCAGTCTCTCTCTCTCTCTCTCTCTCTCTCAGCCTCACCTACCTCACACTTGGACTGTTGTGAGGCCAAAAGGAGGGAAAGAACTATGTACCCGACCTTGAGGTCTTTGGAGGAAAGGCAGAATAAAAGTGTGAAAAATGAATAAAAAATAAAAGGGATGGCTGTTGTGTTTTAAGACCCCAGTCTAGACATGAGCTTCATGTTAGATGTTAAGTAATAATTGTTTGTTTTAGTTAAAATATCTCTGTTGCTTACCACAGAAATAGTACAAAACACAGACACAGACAGACAGACAGACAGACAGACACACACACACACACACACACACACACACACACTGCTCAAAACCATATATAACCAGTGAGTTTTTAAGTAAAACAACTGCATGCTTTAAATAACAGCGCAATCCAACGGCAACCGTTATCCAGCGCAATTGCTAGCTCTAGCGCCGGTCTGAAAGTGCAAGTGGCAAGTCACCCTTGCACCAGCCGAACGTGGCTGGCACAGGGGTGGCTCTGGTTCGGAGGGAGGATGGGACTGGGCAGGGGGTGGGTGGGTGGGCCACGGGCCGGCCAGCCCAGGAAGAGGATGGGCTTTGGATTTGGCCTCATCCCCAGTCCACGTGGCCCCGATTCAGGCCACACGGCCTCCTTGGTTCTGCGCCCGCAATTTTGCAGGCTTAGATCCGAGGTGCACATTGGAGAGGCTGGTGCCTCCCCTGGCGCAAGGGCACAAATCAGTAAAAAAAAAAAATCTGTATAAAAGCAACCAAGCATGAGAAACAGAAATCCAGATATGAATATAGGGTGAATACCTGCCATTAATATAGACCTTTAATGTGTTCAGCATGCTCCATGTTACAACAACCTGTAAGGTAGGCTAGCTATATTCCCATTCTGCAGATGGGGGTGGGGGAGAAATGGGTTGTGACTGAGGGCTTGTGCCTAGGGCCAATATGGTCTCCCCTCTTTCAGTAGCCCCTTGGCACGGGGTGAAATATGGGGGTCATTTTGGTGATTTGCAGGGTAAATTTCAGGGACTGAAATGACCTCAGCAGCGCAATGGTCTTCCCAGTAATGGCCCCTCCAAAGAAGGGCACAAAGTACAGCAGCCGGGGTGGGGAAAAATGTAAAAGCAGTGAGTTCTTTTGTCCCAATTTCCGCCACCAAAACACTCACCACTACCACCATCGCAAATGCAAACTGAAAATCTCTAAGCTCACCTTCAGGGACCCCCAGCCTGGTGCCAGTCTTTCCCCTTCTGCATAGCCTTTTCTCTCCCATGCACTCAATCAATCAATCAATCAATCAATCAATCAGTCAATCAACCAACAGGTACTTATATACCGCTTTTCCACACCAAGTTCACAAAGCGGTTTACAGGCAAATAGTAATAAAAATAATGTTAAATGGCTCCCTGTCCCAAAAGGCTCACAATCTTTAAAAAAAGGCAGACCACCAGCAACAGCCACTAGAGATAACACTGCGCAGGGGTGAAGAGGGACAATTACTCTTCCCTGCTAAACATAAGAGGAGCACCACTTGAAGTGCCTCTCGCCCAGTTAGCAGGGGTTGCTAACTCTCTCCCCTCCCTGCCATAAGGCCTTCCTTTTCCTCTGTGTCCCTCCTATAGGGCTCTCCTTCTCCTCCCCCTCCCACCCCAGAGCCCATCTTTATCCTGGTGAAACCAAGCTGATAGGGGCAGTTTCTCCTGTGCTCACTTTCAGAGAAGGCGTTGCTGCCCCTCTCGTTTGCCCCCAAGGCCCCCTGCGCAGAGGCGGATCTACAGGGAGGGCAAAGCTCTAAGTCTTGCAAGGAGCCATACCCTGTCGTGTAAATCCCTCCTCTCCCTTGCTGCTGTAGCCAGTAAGCAACGCCAAGATGTTGCTTTTCCCTGTGAGGATTGGCTAAAACGGTGCAGGAGAGGAGTGATGTCCACTGCAAGGTAAGGCTTCTTGCAAAACATAGAGCTTTGCCCTCCCTTAGATCTGCCTCTGCCCCTGCGGTCACCAAAGCAGCGCATTGAGCTGGCTCGTTCAATCAAGCCTCAAACTGATCAAGCCTCAGACTGTAGACAGAGTCACTGAACAACGCAACACTTTCACAACAGACACAACTGCTGCAGCAGCTGCAGAGGGGAGGATCCCCGCCTGCCGGAGCACCTGTGTGAGCACATGCCCCACAAGGCCCCACGTCCGGCAACGCCCCTGCAGTCTCTTAGCTCCTCGCTACGCTGGCTTTTGCTGAGGCCAAACTCCCCTTGATTTCCTTTCTGCTGTATTTCCAGCCACGTTAAGCAGGTGGAGGGCGGAGGGCCCAGGGCAAGTGACGGCACCGCA
This sequence comes from Lerista edwardsae, assembly GCA_029204185.1. NCBI lineage: Eukaryota > Metazoa > Chordata > Lepidosauria > Squamata > Scincidae > Lerista > Lerista edwardsae. The sequence continues at coordinate 11,669,897 of JAJKFI010000020.1, read as the reverse complement.
CTGGGTGGCTAAAGAATGAAGTAGGATGCTCAGTGGGCTGATGGGAAACAAACAGCAACCTGTTGATGGAAAATATGGGAGCCAGAGATGGGAGAAAGCAAATTTAAAGAAGCAAAGAAGAAGGCATTGCATGTCTTTTGGCTTCATTGTCCGGTGTATTTCTAAATGCATAGCTCACCTATTCTTGACCAGAACAAGATAAAGCAAAATGCGTTTGGAGATTATGCGTCCATTTGCGAGAGCAAGCCTGACTACAGTTCCTGCTTGGTCCAAGGCACAAATGTTGCTTGACCTTTAGGGTGCATTCCTAACCTGGAGTTAGGACAGCACAGTTAGGCCAGCCAAGTTGGGCCAGCACAAGGGCCACTATAAAGTACATTTATAGTGAATTAAGAACTACACACGCTCTCATGGCCTTTCGGAGAGGGCTTAAATCATACCTGTTTCGTCTGGATGATTATTGGCTATCTGCCCTCTGTCCCTCTGGTATATTGTCATAATTTGTTCACTCCCCTGGTCAATTGTTCTCCCACCCTCCAAACGACCTGGTATGGAGAATTGGGTCTAGCTTCGTTTCTATTGTTCCCGTTACTGTTTTAATTTTGTTGTTGTTTTAATGTGTTTTACTTATTGTGGTTAAGTTGTATTTTGTTGTTCTCTGTAAGCTGCCTTGGGCGTTTGCTTCAGCATGGGAAAGGCGGGGTATAAATTCTTCAAATAAAACAAATAAATTAAAAGTGGACCACTCTCAGAGTCAGGGAGGATGGCATACATCTGTGTGCTGGCTGCTCTGACTCCGAGAGTGGTCCAAACATACTTTACGATGTCCCTTGCGCCGGCCAAACTTTACTGGCCTAACTGTGCTGGCCTAACTCCGGGTTAGGGTTGCGCCTTGAGACTAGCTTAGGAATTTGTTTTGCCTGGGAAAAATTGGAGAGTATGGGACAGATGTGTTAGCAGTGGGATAATAGTCCAGGAAGGGCCACTGACCTTCCTTTCCCTTTCCCTTGGAGGCAGGCAGCTCTCTTCAGCACCAGATGGTCTTTGCGGGAGCATAACTGGATTTCTTGCAGGTGCGAAACCGCTATCATGGTCCGTACGCAGCAGCTCATCCCTCCTCTGGCCACCTTAGCCAATTATCTAACAGTGGGAGACGAATGGGAAGGTGATCTAAGCCTATCATTTGCTTCCTGTCGCTTAAGCTCATGGTGCAATTGCACCTGGGCGCAGCTCATCCTCCGCATTGCCAGGCTGCAAGGCTGGGTTCTGGGCAACCTGATTCCACCCTGCCTCCTTTGCTCGGACAGGGCATCAGAAACTGACACTCTACTGCAAAGAAGGGAGAGTGCATTATGTCCCTTCCATCCTTCCCCACACCCTTTTTCAATACACTGTTGGCTGAAACCACAAGCAGAAACGTGATAGGTGACCACGCTGGTCCGGACAGGATGCTTCTATGCGATGCCAACATTGATAGGCTTTACATAAAAGCTGGTCTGCCTGGCATAATGGCTAGTGCAGCAAGTCGGCATTCCTTTGTTCGACTCTTACCTCGGCCATGAATTCACAAGAGCTGGAGAGAGGAAAATGGTTTTCAGGAGACTTGAGAAATGTTCAGATTGAAGCCGTCAATAGTACATGGCCGTGTTTTGTGTATGTCTGCAAATCACTTCCTGATATGTGTATACTTGGCATGGAATTCGGTCTGAAGAATATTCAAAGTGCTTCACAGACATCTGTGGTCTACTATGCACATGCAATGGGATGAAGTGGTGGAATTGGGGGGGGGACTCAGTCAAGGCCCTGTTCTGGCCCTTCACCCCCACATTGCCCTGTTCCCTAATACAGGCATGAACTGGTTTCCACTGATTTGGTATCCACAGTTTCAGTTATCTAAGGATCGCATGGATACTGGGTTGCCTATTAAAAAGATTTTTAAAAAGGTAAAGGTTTCTCCACGACCGAATGGTCTAGTCGTGACCGACTGTAGGGGGCGGTGCTCATTTCCATTTCTAAGCCTGTAGAGCCAGCATTTGTCCGAGGACAAGCTTCCGCAGTCATGTGGCTGGCATGACTATACGCCGTAGCGCCCGGAACAGCGTTACCTTCCCACCAAAGTGGTCCCTATTTATCTACTTGCATTTTTAGGTGCTTTCGAACTGCTAGGTTGGCAGGAGCTGGGACAAGCAACAGGAGCTCACTCCGTCGCACAGTCTTGAACTCCCAACCTTCCAGTCAGAAAGCCCAGCAGCAGCTATTTAACCCACTGCGCCACCACATCCCACAAAAAGATATCCCATTAAAAAGATAGGGGAACATTAAACAAATCTCCTTTTCTTGTTACCTTGTTGCAGCAAAACCACTGATGCTCCCCTATTTTTTTAAAAAAGTGTCATCAGTATCCACAGTTTCATGGGGGGGAGGGTCCAGAACAGAACCCCAGCAGGTAGCATGCCTATAATCACTGATTCCCTTTCCCAGTAATTTAGCACGATGAAAGAATCATTCATCATAATATGAATTGCTGGCATGGATGTCTCCCTCGTTTGTTTTTGCTTTGCCTCACCTATCATAAATATCTCCGCTTAGAGTACCCCCTCCCCATTAGAATCTTCCATCTTCGTTGTCCTTCTAATGACATCTAGTTTCATGGCTGCTACTGGTTTCAGTAAAGAGACCACCCTGAATGCTGAAGCAACTCAAGCAGGGGCCAATATTTTTACAGGGGCCAACAAAGCAGCACACAGTCGGACAGAGGCATCCTGCGGTCCTTTACAACTGTATTGGAAAAGGCAAGAGATACCCCGAGGAGATAGGGAATGGTACCAGCAGTAGCCCCTTGTCCAAATAAACCAGGAAGTACGGGGTTAATCCCAGAACTCCTGCAGCAGGAACACAGCTGCAGGCTGATGAGGGCTCTGGCTATGAAGGGTGATTAGCACCAGGTAGGTGCAGCGCCAGGTAGGTGCTGGATGGACGGATTGGGACTGGCCAACGGATGGAGTGTTAAAGGACTGGATGAAGGAAGGTAAGATGGCTGTGGGAAGTTGTTGTATGGCTACCACACCCCTGGAGCCACCGAGAGGAGGAGGAAGGTGTGGTTTACATAAGCTGACTGCCTATTGTTTGGTGGTGGGGTTTTGTGGTGCCAAGTTGGTATCTTGAGCTAAGCCAGTGATGAGGGCAGTCTGGAGAAGGCTTGCCAGCCAGTGATCCCAAGCAAAGCTGCTGGAAGAGAGGAGGCCCAGTGGGTGAATGAACCCCCTCCCTCTTGCCTATCTCTGAGGCTGCTCTGGAGGGGAAACTAGTTAGCCTAGTGTGGGCATCAGGGCTCTTGGGGAGGCCCAGCAGGGAATTTGGCAGAACAACAATGTTGTCGGGACTGTGGAGCATCTTTCAGATCATGTTTGGCCACTCGTGATCCTACTATGGCATCCTGTTTTGTTTCAGAGAACCCTGGAGATTTTTTTGTAACCCTATTAGGGGATCCTGAATGCAAAGATCAGTAATGGGGTGAGACCTGTGGCCAAAAAAAAAAAAAAAAACCCAAGAAAATGAAAATACAAATGTGATGTCACTTCCTGTTGTGACATCACTTCCGAGGCATCATTTTGCTCTCTGCACTGGGCTACACTTTCATTAGCTATGCCCGGGCACCGCAATATTGCATGAGACTTGGAGTGTACCTTTTCAGACAACGGTTTTCGAGCAGTGTGCCACAGCACATTAATGTGCCACAAATGATTCACACATATGTCATGGGAACTGTGGGGAGTCACTGATTAGGAGGAGCATTGGGGAATATGAGCCCCCCAACCCTGGCTGTGCAGTGTGCCTTAACGATTGTCACAAAAACTGATGGTGTGCCTGGACTATTTTAGCGCCTTGTCAGTGTTCCATGAGATGAAAACGGTGGAAAAGAGCTGTTTATAGTCCTGTGTTGCAGACTTCTGGGGCATCCAAGTGCCTTTTGTCTGGCTTTTTTAACCCTATTAGGTTTTCCCCCCCTTCTCCTTCCCCTCGACTCCCTTCCTGATGTTCTTCCCCGAAAGTCTGAAAGCTAGTTGCCTCCAAAGCAATGTGTGCCCCTTCCTTTCTCTGCCACAGTACAAGCCACCCAGTCTGCTGGCACCACCAGTATCTCAGATCAACAACTGCTGGAGTGTGTATGACGTATGGTACATATTGCAATAACACCCATTCCTTTCTTGCCTAGGCCAGTGAAGTTGCATTATTGCAAAACAGGCGTGAGTCACCGAGGGTTCTTCCCCCATCTCTCTCTCTCTCTCTCTCTCTCTCTCTCTCACACACACACACACACACACACACACTCACTCACTCACACACACACACACACACACACACACACACACACTGTTATCTTTGCTAGAGAGCAGATCCTGCTTTCCAGAAGTGCTTTCATCCCCATCCACACACCTTCCCCTCTGTCTTCCGACATTCCAGCCGTCCGGCAAATCAGTATGTGGTAGCAACAGTTTATGTTAGCGGGGCAGAAGTAATCTCGTAAGTGCAGCAACGCCCTCATCCCCCCCCCGAGCGCCAACATTAAAGCAGGAGCCTCGAGGGTGCGTTCGCAATGCGCTGCCCTTTGCTCCTGACAGACGCAAGGCTGTCAGCAAATGCTTTACAAACCCCCGGAGACCGCAGTGCCCTGCCGTTCTTCAGAAGTGTCCACCAGTGAACTCCCCCGTGCATTATAAACAAGGGCTTTTTTGTCGGAACCTATTACAGGATCAGGCAAAACAAGGGGCCTCCCGTCTTCTAAACAAAGTGTTGTCGGCCCCAGGGAACGGGAGGGCCGCAAAGCATCAGGCTCGGTACTGAAGCAGGAAAGAAGCAAGGGCTGCTGTAGCAGGGAAGCGGTAAGAGTAAAAGGAATCCATCATTTAGGGAAGAAAGATAGGCGCCCCTTAGACGTACCATGGCTACACAGAGGCAAATGAGGAAGTCATTAAGGGTGGGAGGGCTGTGGTGTACATGGGAGACAAGAAAATTCCGAACAGATTATTTTTAGTCCGCATGCTGTAGTAAAATCTACTACTATCGCATTAAGTTGACTTGGAGCCTATTTCAGACCCCATGATTTGGAACACTGCCTCACACAGACTGAGGCCACAATCCTAACCTGGAGTTAGGCCGGCTCAGTTAGGCCAGCAAAATTTGGCCAGCCCAAGAGGCACCGTAAAGTATGTTTGGACCACTCTTGGAGTCAGAGAGGCCAGCACTCAGATGTGCACCATCCATCCTGCCTCCGAGAGTGGTCCAAACACATTTTACTTTGGCCCTTGTGCTGGCCAAACGTTATTGGCCTAACTGAGCCAGCCTAACTCTAGGTTAGGATTACGCTCATAATAATAATAATAATAATAATAATAATAATAATAATAATAATAATAATACCACCAATGCCTTAGAGCAGGAGTTTTCAAACTCCTTTTCTTGACAACCCACTGTCTTCCACGATGGATCCAGGGCCTGCTGAGGCAGTGCGAAGTAAAATAACCATGGAGTTATAATAAACATGGAGAAGAAATGACATCATATTCTTGAAACTTCCGGTCTGGTCTAACAATATGGCCGACGCAATGGGTCTGGTCCCATGGTCTGGTCTAACAATATGGCCGACGCAACTCCATGGGTCTAACAATATGGCTGACTAATTATGCGGAATTAAACCTTGGAATTGCATATTAACTCATAATTAGGTTACCAATGATGTTTCTCCACGATCACACGTTTTTATTTTCATAAGTTTTTACTTCAGGAGTAAATGATTCAGTCCTAATCTGAAATGCTTGGAATCAGCATTTTGAGTATAAAAACATGGCCGCTAAGCCCGCCCCCTCTGGTCTCACTTCATTCCTATCTAACTGCATGGGCAGGGCCACCCCCTGAAAATAACAGACAACCTGGGATTTGCTTCCGGGTCACATGCCCCTTGTGTCTGGGTTACACACACACACACCACCTCATTCGCCATGTTGTGCCCCAATTCCCAAACTGTGTGCCATGACCCACCAGCACCACACATACTTTAGGACACACAATGTAACATAGCCAATGAGGCTGGGGCGCACATGTGCGGCCTGGATGCAACTTCCAGATCACCTGTCTTTTTACCTTGCAGCATCCTGGCCTCAGTAGGCCTACAACCCACCAAAAATTGGGCCTACTTGTGGGTTGCAACCCACAGTTTGGGAAACAGTGTTTTAGGGCACTCAAGATGCAGTGCATCAGTCATCTTTATAACAATTCCTGAAAGGCAGGGCCATTTTTAAAAGGATGTCACCCTTGAAGGGGGGGGCAGAAACAAAGAGTGTTGGGATACAATCAGTGGCGTCATTCAGCTGGAACGCTGGGCAGGAGGAACGGGTGAGCGGCAGCCCGCCTGTTGCGTACCGCTCCGTTTCGCCGTCTTCGCCGGGGCGGGGAAGACGGCAAAATGGAGCGGTACGCAATGGGCAGGCTGCCACTCACCCGTTCCTCCCGCCCAGCGTTCTGGCTGAATGACGCCGCTGGATACAATGTTTTGTCCAATTAAAGGCTTTTCACACAGCCTCTCCTTCCCTGTTAATATATTCCCGGCAGGCCTTGCCATGAGGCCCTACATTGAGGGAGATAATAATAAAATGGGAGAGTAAGCAGGGCCTTCATGGTGTTTGCCCCCACACACACAAAAAAAATCTGGAACAATGTGCTGGAAGATGTTGAATTATGGCTTCAGTGCCACAGCTTATAAAGAACAGTTCCAGCAAGGTTTAACTGGATTATTTGTTTCGTAGCCTAGGTTTTAGACTTTGCTATCTACACTTGATTATTGTGATGCAATATCTGTTTTGTTTAATGCAGTGTTTCTGTATAGCAGACACTCTAATGGCCACATCCTGGCCCTGCTCCCTTCCCAGGCCAGCCCGCCCACCCCCAGGCCAGAACCAGTGGTGTCATTCAAATGATTTAGGAACAGGAACTCACTTTTGATTGGCACTTGTCGGGAACCCGGAACCAGCCATAGAGCCCGTTAGGATCCGGAATGCCCGTTCTGGTCCGTTTCCCCTGAATGACATCACTGGCCAGAACCGCCCATTCCCCGCCCTCCCTCCGCCCAGAACCTCCCTCACACCAGCCGAACTCAGCTGGCGCGAGGGAGGCTCCCCATCGACGTTCTTGGCCAACACTACTCGTCGCTGCCCCTTAGTCGATACTGCCCATTTTCCACTAATGCTGCTCTGGAGATTGCATTTCTACCAATGTTGCTCTAACTCATCATTGGTAGAAAATGGGGTGTGTTTTTTTTAACATGTAAAGGGTTTAGCATGGGAGAGAGAAAGGGAACAGCGACAGCAAACTCTTTCAGGCCTTCCTCTCCTAAGTGTTGTAAGTGTTTGTTTAATTTGTGTGGGGATGTTTTCCTACCAGAAGGACACATTCCACAAAGACACACAACCGTTTTCTTTCTGCAGCTTTTCCCCTGTCAAAGATGTCGGCTCTTGGCTTATTATATATTCTTCCTTGGCAAATGGAGCCCTCTCCGGCTGCCAAAGACCCGGTACGACTGAGTCCAGGCCTTTTCCTGTGCAGTCAAGAAATTCTCTCTCTCTCTCTCTCTCTCTCTCTCTCTCTCTCTCTCTCTCTCTCTCTCTCTCTCTCTCTCTCTGGGATTCATTACCTGTGTTTTCTTGGAGTACGACTGAGTGTTCCAACTCCTTAAATACTGGTCACTTTAAATTACGGCGTGGAACAGAAATCACCTGTTATAACTTTACCTGGGGGGGGAGTCTTTCCTCCGTTGCAAACTCTCTGCCAGCAGTGAATGGTGGCCCCCCCCTCCCCTGTCTGTTCCATGCTTCTACAAATATTGCGTGGGGGAAAAAAAGGAGAGATTATGAGTCACGTCAATGCCATGAAGGCCCGGGCTTAGCAAAACAAAGCCCCACCCACTCCAGCAGGAACAAAGATTTTGATCTGTACAGCACCTGTTGTACAGTAAAGGGGTGTGCGTATTCTCGAGTTCAGCTTTGAATACAAATAGGAAAAGTAGGTCAGCTCTCAGGATGTGAATGGCAGGCCGTGTTGTTTCTGGTGCCGTCCTTTCCAACTGAAATCCAGGGAGGCAGATTTTTGCATGCTGGCGTCCGTTCCCAGCAAGATTACAAGCCGGAGACAAAGAGAGGGAAGGAGAAAGTGACCCTTGCTTCCCTGTGGAATTTATGCTTCCAGGCTGTTGTTGTTTTTATGTCCCGCTTGAAAATGTTTTAAAGTATGTAGGTTCCTGGACCTCATGAATATGGATCTGTTTTAAGTCAAGCTACTGCCAGGTTTTTGCCTGATGGGAAATTCAAGGCATACTCTGAGCATAATGCTCACAGGCAAAGGATGAACAGGAATGTCAACAGTTTGGATAAAGTTAGTGGAATTTTGAACAACAGCCTTTGGAATTCCAATTTTCCAAACTCCACATCCTAGAACTAGCTGTACAATCTGAGTCTGCATGGATGGAGTTAGGCTGGCACAGTTAGGCCAGCAAAGTTCGACTGGCACAAGGGACAGCGTAAAGTATGTTTGGACCACTCTCGGAGTCAGAGAGGCCAGCACACAGACGTGCACCATCTTCCCTGACTCCGAGAGTGGTCCAAACATACTTTACAATGTCCCTTGTGCCAGTCAAGCTTTGCTGGCCTAACTGTGCCAGCCTAACTCCATCCATGCAGACTCAAATTGTACAGCTAGTTCTAGGATGTAGAGTTTGGAAAATTGGAATTCCAAAGGCTGTTGTTCAAAATTCAACAAGGGTGTCCCTTGTGCCAGCCAAACCTTGCTGGCCTAACTATGCCGGCACAACTCCAAGTTAGGATTGCGCCCAGAGTATTCTCTCACGTTTATACCTCCCTCTCCGTAGCATCCCAAGAGTAGGGCAGGGTGCTATGTTTTACAGGGAGCCCCACCACGCCGTGTAAGCTGCTCCTCCCCCTTGCCATCAGAACCATTCCGGGTGCTGAGAGCAATGTGAAGGTGTCTCCTCTGCATTACTCTCACCAGCTGAAATGGCCTTCACACCCTGCTTGTGAGCATGTTGGTCATTGTGAGAAATGGAGGCTGGGTTTGATGGGACTTACGCCTGATTCAGCAGGGCTCTTCCAATGTTCTACCCCCTTTGCAAAACATGATTGTTCAAAAATAGAGCAGCAACAAAGTTAGTTGGTGCAGGCTGCAGAAATCACAATACTAGTCCTCAAACATTGACAATACATTAGTAGGGGTGTTTGAAAATGGTGTTATTTTTTCACAGATTTTATTATTTGAAAGGCAGAATGCGGTGTTATGTGTTTTTATTCTAAGTTCTCATTCCAAGTTCTCATTTTTACTAATTTTAAATACTTTAAAAGTGTACTAGGTAGGTGATATAAAGAGCTATCCTAACTTGCTGTTAGTCTGGCACAGTTATTAGGCCAACAAAGTTTGGCTGGTACAAGGGACACTGTAAAGTGCATTTGGACTTTAAAGTGTGTTTGTGTTTAATGTAAATGTTTAATGCTTTTGATTTTGATGTTTTTTTACTTATTGTTACAATGCACGTTTATTATATAGCTCTGTAAGCCGCATTAGGCATTTGCTGCTGCATGGGGAATGAATGAATGAATGAATGAATGAATGAATGAATGAATGAATGAATGAATGAATATGGCAGAGTGTGTCAGCTCAAGGGCAGCCCCATAATGTATTTGAGCAATGTTATCATGAAGGGTTTGTTTGATCTAAATCTCATATGGGATGGAGGAAAGTTACTTTTTTCCAGTGTAATAAGAAGGCGATTTCTAACCTCATCGGTAGCCTTTCCAGATGCAGTTCCTGCTCTGAAGACATGCCTCACACTGAAAGCCAGATGAGAAGATCATCCCACACCTATATTATTTTGTGGCACTGAGAACCAGAATCCAGGAAATTCCTCTAAATATAAGAAACATCTCAAAAATAATAATAATAATGGAATATACAGTATTTGGAAACTCACTCACTGTAGTAGCTTACAGCTTGCTAGCTCCCTCAGCTGGTGACATGTGGCATAGCAAATAAAAACCAAATATATTTGTTGAAATACAGTACTGTATGTGAATAATGCCAGTGAGGTTTTCTTTTCCAGGCAAACAGTCATGAAAGGAGGGGGATCTAGATCAGGACCTTGGTAGTTTTTTGTGGGGGTTTTTTTAAAAGCCTCTCCCCCAAACATGGTCCTGAAAACCAAGCACTGGAGCTGCAATCATGAAACCAGGGCTGGCTCTAGGAGTGGCGGAGCCAGTAGTGTCATCCGGCAATGAGCTGCCAGAATGCGGGACTTACCGCTTGATTGACAGGCTGTCTGTGACGTGTCGCCGCCTGCCCACCCGCCGCGCGGGCTCCCTCCGGTTGGCGCGCCCCTCCGCAGCTTGCCCAGGCACCCGGCGCGCCCCCCAGGCAAGTGGGCACCCCCTCCGAAGACAGGGGTGCCTGCGCGGCGGGCGGGCAGGCGGCGACACGTCACGGATGGGCAGCCAATCAGGCGGTAACTCCCGCCTAGCGTTCCAGCAGCTCGTTGCTGGATTATACCGCTGGGCGGAGCCCAATGCAGGACATTCCTGTGGGCCCCCCCCCACTCCCCACAGGGCCCCCCACTCACCAAGAAGAGCACTTGTGGTGCCACACAAAAAGTGCGGCACCTTGAAATAGTTGGTGGTGACAGGATGACATCACTGCCAATTGCTTCCAGGAGGCCCATTTTGGGCACTTCAGAAGCTGGGGCAGGTGAGAGGGCCCAAGGGAAAGCTGCTCTGCTTGCCCCACTGACCTACATACAATCCTAAGAGATCCTGACTGCAGCAGCAAGCAATGTGCTCACTGAACTGGTGCGGGGCCCCCCAAAGCGCGGGGCCCGATGTGATGACGTTGGCCACATTGGCTTAAAGCTGGCCCTGCATGAAACATA